>JAOTPV010000048.1:0-745654 GCA_028011355.1 Lentinula aciculospora
GAAAAAGGAAGAAAGCAAAAGTTAATAAAGTGTCAGTTCAGCAAAGTTATTCAGTTGAAATCAGACAAAGGACTTAAAATTAGCAAGCCCAATTATCAAACTTGTGAAAGAAAATCTTTCGCACCTATTTGCATACAAAGTTAAATCTGGACTTTGAATTTATATCTTTTCTGCACCTGTTGACTTGGGATTATGTGTATGTGTATATATATGTCGGTTTTAGTATTATGCATTTTGCATCCACCCAAGTCAGCATATCAATGTGGATTGAATTATGCTATGCTCAGGGTAATCATAAAGTTGAGTTACTACTGCCTCCAGAGTCAAATACCAAATGAACGGAACTGTAGGTTGGGGGGGTCCAAGCGTTAGCTTGGATTAAATCGCAGAAGATTCCGCCCCTCGGGTGGGCGGGATCTCTGCTAGTTTCGTCTATCGGTCCTGGTGTGTCTCTGCCTCGCCAATGGCCCTCCTGTGGTTGCTCTGCAGTGTCCGTGCGATCAGTTTAATGTATATGTCCTGATTGGCATTGCCGCTATTTGTAAGTACTGGTGTGTAAAATTCTCGTTTGTGTGATTCTGTATTGTAAATACAAACAAAAGAAAGAGGGATGGGTATTGGTGGGGAAATAAAAACCGAAGTAATATTCTTCGTCTATGCAGTAAAATTCGTGTCAGTGATGGTCGTTTAGTTAGAAAATAGAGATATGTAAATTGTCCGGCCTGCTGACCGACATGCTCTTTCTGCTGTGCTTGTTTGCCGCTCGGCTGGACGTCGATGCTACTTCATAGCATCTAGACTAATTCCAGCTTCGTCTGACACCGCCCAGTCAAATACCGAATGAATGAAACTGTAGGTTGGGGGGTCTGAGCGTTAGCTCGGATAAATTGCAGAAGATTCCGCCACTCACCCATGATGCGAAACCTTGCGGCGGTCCAGGCGCATCCCCCACCATCTACGGTTGAGCAATTGTCTGTCGGTTTGGGAAATTGGTTGCTGCTCCATGTGTCGTGATGCTACTTGCTCGAAGGCCCTTATGTACATTTCATATGCCAGTGACTTCCACCTACCAGTGATCCTGACAATTTCGGGGTCTACCTTCTGTGCTAGGTAATATGATGCTCCTCCAATACAAAATGAGTGACCAAAGGTCGTTCCCCATCCCCATGCTTCGAGTACACTGTTTATTCGCCCCAGCGCTTTGTCCTTTACCATAGGGCATATAGAACCTCCTTGATTTCTCCATGAGAACATTGGGTCCTCTGGCCCGGCTGGTACCACCCTAGCTAAGTTGCGTAGTGCCCCAATTGCACTGATGTCCCCAGATCCAGTGAGAAAAATATTTTGTGTCTCTCCTGGCTTTGCTGTCTTCGCTGATGGCAGGTCCAACCTTAAAAACTCGACTCCATCCATATCAAGACCGAATACAGCATCACACCTCTTTAGATGTTTCTCCCCATTGAAATCCTTCCGTGCTTTGACTGATACCTCTCCAAATCTCATCATGCCCCAGAATGCCGCTGTTGCCATGGCCCAGACACATGCATCAAATGAGTCCCGCTTGTCCAACGTGTGACCTAATGCTCTTAGCATCAACAGTGTTACCGTGGCCTCATTGGTCTTTTCCGTGGTCCAAATGCATTAAGCAGACCTTGCAGTGAGAAATTTATCTGTGTGTGCTCACTGTCTGACAATGGATCTGCCCACCCTTGCGCAAAATGCCATGCTTGAATTCGGCCATGTATGATCGTACCATGTTGATCGCTACTGGTTCGAAAGGTTTTGACTCCACTAATTCTGCAGGGATCAAGACCGGGTTTGATGCTGCCCATAGTGCGAAGGAGTGCAGTGTCACAAACCCCGCCAGTAAGCATTCTGCTTTGGGAATTGAGAAGATGTCACAAAATAGATGAAATTTTCGTAATCCAGCACCGTAACTTGCAGCATCCTTCAGCGAGTGACGCGATGATAGATTGGATATGAATCTTATCAACGGGTCATCAATTGTTGACGGTGGTGGTCTGTTCACCCCAATCCACTTGAAAATCCGTTGCTCTGCTGGGCAACTTGGTCTCAGCGGTGATGGCTTCAGCTTTAACTGCCCAGGAGCCGCCTCTGGCAACGGCTTTGGGTGAGTATATCGTGTCCTCATTAGATAAGCAGCAATTGGTATCTTAGATGATCTGGCAGTGGAACTGATATCTTTCTGGTTGCCGCTGGAATGCTTTCAGGAATGCCTCGATGTCTCCCCTGGATAACACATCTGCTATGTTCTCCCTTGATGGCACGTATTCCGTTAATAGCTGCACGCTCCTGCTTCCTTGTAGTATGTAAATTTGCTTCATAATGTTGTTTGTTTCGCCGCTCCTCGATCGCCCTTTGTTTACCACTTGAACAATCCCTGAGTTGTCGGAACGTACCAGGTATGTTAGTCCCTCTGTTAACATTTCTCCGGCAACTGCCATCCTCATTCCTAGCTTGACCGCTACTGCTTCTGCCCATCCGATGTTGAAAGCCTGTCTTGGTCCCACTATGAACCAGGGGCCCATTTCCATACTGCGTAGTACTTGCCTATCACCACTCCAATCCCAAATGATGTGCTGGCATCTCCCCACCACTGTATGTCCGTTATTCTGGCTGGCCTTATTGGTATTGACAGGGATGAGGAGTCTATGATAAGTCAGATCCACCCTATGTCCTTGGATACTGAGTCCGGTGGTCGTTTTTGCCCTTTGCAAGGATTGGAATGACTGTGCAAATACTGATAGGGAACGCAAGAACGGGCGTATGAGTCGGAATATGCATGAGATATGTACCAATTTTCCATGTAAGCTGTTGGCCTCTGCTGCCTTGAATGATTTGTCCTCGGTTGCCCAGTTGCCCAGCAATTTCTGTATCTTGGTCAATTTCTCTGCTGGCAATGATACCCGCTTCTCCTTTAGGTCCAATCGAATCCAATGTATCGCTGTATGCTTGAAAAATGGCGCATCTTCTCCCTGCTCCATGGAACCCCAAACGATCCAGATAGCCTCATGAATTCTTCCTCCATCCATGAATGGTTTGGTAGCCTTACCACAAAGAAATCGTCCACCCATTTCAGCAGCAGTCCCATTCCTGATGCTGAGTAAATTGCTACTAGCATGTCCGCGATCGATCCAAAAACTCCGGCACTGGATGCCAGGCCAAACATTAGTGCTCGGTCCACATACACTTGCCCCTCCACTGAATGCATAGCGATGATTGCTGATTCGGGAGTGTTGGTGTGATTCTGTAAGCCGCTGATACGTCGAACGTTGCCGCTACACTTCCTGGGGCAATGCTAGTACCAAGGTGCATGTCTGGTCGAAGGTTCCCCATGCTGTTGGAAATCCGTCGGAGTCTATTCCTTCGTTCACCGAATGTGTCCATTCGTTCCGCCATGGGAACAACAAATCCTGCACCATTCTCAATTTTCCTGAGTCTGATTTGGGGACTAATCCTATTGGCGATGTTCTGAAAGGCCCGATTTTCTGTTCGAGTGCTGTTGGATCAAATCCCTCTGAGTAGCGCCCTTCCTCCTGTTCCTTTCTGATGTATGATGTTATAAATTCTTTGTTTAGTCCTGACGAAGCATGATTCTCGAAATAAATACGTCCGGGAAGGTGATTCGAGTATTCCTACATCGAAGCCTTCCCAGATACCTGTCACCACCTCAGCCCAATCATCCAGTAAACCCCAACGACCTGAGCATCTCCTCAATGCTGTCCGCATTGAGTGGTGAGACCACCTTGCGTGGGTCCTCAGAAAGAACACCTGCCTGCTCCGTGCGAATCTGCACCGCATACACTGCAGGCGTGACTGTTGATGCATGCTGTACCAAAGCTGCAGCTGGAGTTCCTTGCCCAGTTGAAACAAAATTGTTTTCCCACTCCATCCTGGAGCGTGTGCTTACTTTTTGTGTTTGGCAATAGCGCTGCTGGTGTCCGCTTCGCAGCAGTGGTCGTGGCCTCACAGTTTGCTGGTAAGTGTCCCGGTCGTCCACATCGAAAGCAACGGAGTGTTTCCTCTTCCCTCGGTCGCTTCCGAAAGGAACTGTGAGCAGGTTTGTCAAATTTTCTGTTGAAGGTGCCTGTCGGGTTTGCCACCACCGCCTGAGAATTCATTGTCGATGATGATTGCATTCCCAAGAGGACCAGACATTCGTAGTCCAGTGTGCTAAGGTCGTGGGAGGGGTCGTCAGCCCACAGCTCTCTCTGCCGGATGTCATATTCGACTGCCCTCGACCATCCATGTGATGAACCCAGCACCAGGACTATGACGTAATGCTTCTCTAGTGCCTCTGCCCGTTCCGCTCCATGGTGTTGACAAATGAGACCGGCTATCATCCGTGATGCCAATATCCATTCCAGCTCAGTGATGCCTGCCTCGTTCCTCCTGTCCAGGCCTTTGGCCAAAATGTGTCCTTCCGCTGATATTGTCATCTCCTGGTCCCCATTCGCCGCTTTTCTTCTTGCTGCCGATGTCAACGCTGTGTATGGAACATACTTGAACATGCGGCATGCTTCTTCTACTCTCTCTGGTGGCGCTAATGTTCATTCGTCAGCATAAACTCCCTAGCCTGATATATGGACCTAATTAGATGCCTGGCCCTGCTTCTTGGCACTGGTCTGTCGTTTATCCATTGATCAGAGCCCTTCCTTTCATGGGGTATGCCTCATTTTGCGCTATCCGACTAAAGGGCCTTTATCCCTTGCTGTGCCCAAGGCCTTTAGCCCATGCAATGATATGGCCTCTAGCACGTAGAGAAGCCTTTAGCTCGTCTGTGGCCTTTAGCCCATGGAATAGATATGGCCTTTAGCATGCATAGCAGCCTTTAGCTTGTTCACATTGTGGCCTTTAGCCCTGCGTTCGACCATCCGGCCTCTGACAGTCCCATTCGTGGGCAGACATGGACAGGCGTCTGACAAGCACTTATGTTGGTTCAGTGGTGATGCCTTGTGTCCGGGAACCATGCTGGGGAGGATGGGTGTCCTCGCCGCTCTCCTCACCGACCCCATTGGTGCCATTGTAGTCCTTCTCTCCCGTTCCGCGTCATCCGGGTCACTGAACAGATGGCTGGTTGGATCCCTGCTTTGCTGGGCCTTGAGTTCCACAATTTGCTTGTGGAGATTCCTTATTGTTTCCTCTGTTTGCCGCTGCCCTGTATTCTCCTCCTCGGCAGCCCACCTGTTGTGCTCCCTGTGCCTTCCTTCCTCTTCATCGTTTTCACTGCTGCCCTCTCTTCCACCAGCTTCCCTGCCGCTGGCCATACCCGGTTCCCTTACTGGAGGAAGTGACCTCACCGTGAACAGTGTTTCCCTATGCGTCTGTCATGAAGTGAGCCACCCCTATCATTTTCCTTTCTTTATGATACACCATCCGAGCTCTCCTACCTACATTAATCATTCCGGAACCTTCCATTCTATTCTATCAGTTCCGTTCCATTCCTTGTGCCTGAGCTATACAGTATTACATCATAATTCCCACACTCCGCCTTGTATATATAAGTCAGCCCCCACAACCTGGTCCCTTATCTTGACCTCTTTGTCATTGGGACCAGGTATGTCTTTTACCTACTTACTTGTATTTATTATCAATATAACTTTGTCGTTGGGACCAGTATCTGTCCGCCTCCGCTCCGCCACCGTCGTCACCTCTTTGTGACAGTGTCCTGAATCTTGTGCCTGGTTCGAACCTCAGTCCTGTGTGTGCATGAGTCCCAGTTCCTTCTGCCCAGTCCTGGTCGATGTGTTAGCGCTCTTGCTGCTCACCCAATAGGAACCCCAGGTTCGAGAAGTTAGGTATCGTGTTTCCCGTCATTATCAACTAATCCGGAGACTGGAAGCACTCCAAGAACGAAATAAAAACCGAAGTAATATTCTTCGTCTATGCAGTAAAATTCGTGTCGGTGATGGTCGTTTAGTTAGAAAATAGAGATATGTAAATTGTCCGGCCCGCTGACCGACGTGCTCTTTCTGCTGTGCTCGTTTGCCGCTCGGCTGGACGTCGATGCTACTTCATAGCATCTAGACTAATCTTTGCAAAAGTCCGTGGGTGGAACGACCCTTAGATTCGGACCAAAGAAAAAAATCATCCAATTTTTCACGGGCGATTGTGTATGATAACAGCTGTTTTATCGACGTGTATCCCATTCTCCAAATCTTCTTAATGAACCAGTGTCACCGTTGCATTTAGATGCCGCATAATGGTACAAAGTCAAACTTCTGTGTAGAGTTGCATGAGCTCCTTTCGCGATTCTTCCGCTCACGTCGAGTTGCCTTGTGATTTAATCACATTTTAATTTTCTTTCCGCATGAACTAATCCTGGGAAATGCACTATACCCGCACCACTGTCCGTATCATTCCTGCCCATAGTCCGACCCTCATCATCTATAGGACGAAGAAAATAAAACGGTATAATTCAGGAAATCGATGTTTCGAACATCGACGACTAAAGTTGAGCTTCGAATATTCAGAGTTTGAGTGCAAGGGCTTTGGAAGGCACTGGATCCGTATGCGGGAATGGAGAGCGGAGACAAAAGTCTTTGTTCGGAGGCGTACAAGGCAAAGGATTATAAGAAATTATCTCTCGTTCTACATCCAGATACGCCCTCCGACTCCTATGGTCAGATACTGCACTACTACCATAGTATCGATTTAGTTTGCGGGTCGAGCTTGGTGAAATTGAACATCCATTCACTCCGCTGTCAGCTGGAATTCATCAGTCTTCAAGCGTTCAGCGATTCGGGAATAAGTGTGACCCTAAACACCGCTGCATGAATGGTGTGTTAGATTAAGCTGACGATCCCATCACCTGATGTGCGTGTTACTGCTACGTGTTCTTCAATATGTTCCTCCCCTTCCCTCGCAGGGCACATGACATCCCGCTTCACCTTGGTCGACTATTGCTCACTAATCGTTCTACTCCTCCAAGTTGACATATTGGTGCCACCCGATATCCTCGCAATATATTTCCACTCAACGATAGAACGGACGGGCAAGGGTGCAAAGGAAATTTTGGCTTGCGGGATGTTGACGGTGACGGTGACGGAATTCTATCCCTGTTGAGCTGTAACATAGTTACTTGGCTTGACCGCTTATGGCTTCCCTTGACCTCCTTATGTCAGTCACCGGCTTCCTCGTACTCAAGCAGATGCCCTTCATTTATCCTGTGTCTGTGTCGGTAGTGGCATTCACCTGATGAAGATTGTTCAACCTACGCCTCTCAAGTCGAAGAAGTTTACTATCGATGGATAGATGGCCGGGATGGGATTATGTCTAGATTGAAGGACCAAGTGTTGTACTTTCGAAGATGTCGAAGCCCTTGAAAGGTCATAATCCTCGTTCCGCTTTCCAGAATCAATGCTAATAAAGCTCCATTCAGTCGTCGTTGTTTTCCTAGATCCAACCAGGATAGCGGCTTTCATGAACGTCTGAGCCTAGGACATTTCGTCTATGTAGTGTTATCATTGTTATCCTACCTCTCTGAGGAATCAGATATCGCAAGGTTTACTAGGGAGCCATTGCATTGCGATGAGAAACTGGTGCTCACTTTGGCCTCCAATCTTAGACGGACCTGTATTGGGACTGTCTCAAATGACACACCACTTGGCACCAATGCTTTCGCAGCTACCTTCCTTTCTTTTCATCTATCCTGTTGTCAGTGAGATTTTCCAAATTGACCTTTCCGAAATTGGAGTAGGTGCCTCGACAAGTGCGGAGTGTAGGGTGGTGGTCAGTAGAACGCCATAGTAATTCAGGACAAAGAAGATAATTATAAGCGGAACATGAGGTGAATGGTTGTTTTTATCTTTAAGATCTATATGTATACATCGTTGGTATTAGAATGGAGGTCTTCAGACTGTATAAATTCAGTCGACATCATGTAGTAGATTGTTCTAGATGCAAAGGGACAGGCTACAGCTCAAATGCAACTGAAGTTGCATTGTTATCAACTCAAACTGGTGTTTGGAATAGAGGAGTATATGCTGCCTTATCATTGAATCGCGGGAAGGTGAACCATCCCATCTCTAGTCACTTATTCTGCTGTCATACATATAACGCTACGGCAAATCCCCTCATCGATTGCGCGGATACTGCAGAGACTGTTATCCAGTTAGTACGGTTCACGGTTTCTTATTTCCAAATTCGCAATAGATAGAGGTTTGTTACACATCAATGGTTCGTATTTGCTTGAGGGAATAACTCATGAAAGAAATTAGAATTCTAGGAGCCGACTGCCGTAAGCAAAGCTTCCGGAGCAGCCTAGGGACTGAACAAGCTGCCCCCTATGTGAGCAGGAAGGAAGTGGATTATTCGGGATGGGTGAATGCCGGTTTATCCAGGAATAGTTTATCGGGTAGCTTTGTTTGAGAAAGCCGTCTTCAGGAAAAAATTTTCAACATATCATCACGTAAATAGCGTCGGCCACCTCGGTACCCTCAAGTTTAACACAATTTGAAAGTACATGGCTCGGTCGAAGAACCGTGTATGTAGCGTATGCTCGCACGGACGGTGAATGCTATATGAATGCCGTTGTGAAGCCTAGGTAAAGCAAGTTTCAAACTTCTATATTGGAGCTGGAGCTCAATTAACAATACGCATTGTCCATGACTCACTATCTATCTGGTGTTTTACAATGAAAACTCTGCTCTATACCGCAAGTTCCCAATCAGCTCAATCCCATTTCACAAAAAGCGATCGCATCGGGAGGTAGTAGGAAGGGAAGCGCAGGAAGCGTAGAGTAAAGAACTCAACCGAAAAAATATGGGGCTGTAGATGGCTGATTTCTCATCTTGATCTCATGTCTCCTGATGACAGGTTCAACTGTTCAGTGGAATCGAGCTTGGAGAAATCTGTTCGAAGAGATGGAGTTGTTCTTGAGTGTCCTTGGAACTGTCGAGCTGGAAACGGATCTACTCAGCTTCCGATATTGCTAAGCGTTGACTCATGGCGTGAGTCAACGAAGCTCGTGTTGTTGATGAGATTGAAAAAGGACTGTGATAGGAGGTGCTGTCGGAAGAGTATGAACCATCACCCAAACCGATTTTTCATGATACATAAACCTACGGTGTTAAGTTGAGCCCTAGAGTTGAGGAGGTTAAAGCACGCACTGGATGAAGTATCAACCCCTGCAATTGCGCAACCAGATACCCCATTCATACAATGATTTGCGTCGACTGCCTGAATTACTATAAACGACCTTCACACGAGATGATTGAATTGGGATGGCAGATTACCTTCGTGTTTTCAAGATTTTCACGGAATCCGAGCATCGGTGAAAAGTCGGACTAAAAATTACTAAGAAGTTGTGAGAACGCTGTGGAGTAGTAGTTGTGAGCAAGAAAGAGAGATCGAAATGAACCTTGTACTTGGCCGACTTTTAGATACTCCAAAGCTCAATGGGAGTATCAGGAGTACCTGAATATATCTACACAGAGTATGTTATTAAGAAATAAAGTAAGGAACCGCTAACCGCATGATGGAATCAATCCTATCGATGAAACTGACCAATCAGCACATAACGGACTTGTCAATTGAATGCACACCCAAGTTCGGTCGAAAAACCGGATGATCTGATAATCTTCCGATCATTCGGAACAGAGGATACTGACCAAAGGATGAGCTTTGTACTGCACCTGCATCACTCGGTGATTATCAGGGAGGTTACTGGTGTCGGAAGGAAGAAACACCGAAAGTATGAACTTGTGTCTTTGCGGAGCGATGTGGAGCTCGAGGACATGAACTTGAACTCGATAAAAATATTCAAGCATCCACGTGGCATATGTACAGCATATGCATACGAATTCGAACTTTGAACAGGTTGATGAATAGAACCTTGGATGCAGCGCGTACCTTGTTCAGGAAGCTTTGATATTGGCAAAGCCAAGGGCGTTGGCTACTGCTGAGTTGCAGCCTTCGAGAAGACGCACGGTACTCGGCGACGTATGCATTCCGTGAAGAAGTTGTGGTGTATTCATTTCGATGGGCAGTGCGCAGCATCATGTAGCTGGAGAGTCATACTGGACAAGCTGGATTGGACCACGTAAGTTTTTCAAAAGCGGACGTACGGCTGTATATGGAGTCATTCATTGGAGTAATTGCTTTGCACTATGCAGACGCTTGAAGATCCGTCCCGACAGGAGCTCAGGAAGTAGGATTTTGTGGTCGCTATGTCGTTTACCAGGCACGATTGAATACTTCTACGTCGTTCAACGAGGGACAGAGGAATAGTAAAATCTTGAAATTTTGAATGCTATGAATGAAATGGACTTGTCGCGATATTCCGCAGTCGTGCGTGTGTCAAAGATACTAACAAGTTGGCAAGTTTAATGAATCGACAACGAGTGAGGCAGGGAGAGAGAGGTCTTATCGAAGTCTAGGCTTAGTTCGATATCGATGCACTGGCCAAAGCAATCTCTAAATGCACGTGGTGGCTTAATATTTTCTCACGCGTGAGCGGTTCAGCACGGCAGAATGCGACGCGTTTCCTTTCACCCTGACAATCACAGCATTTTTTTCTTCGTCCTGAGCTCTTTCCGACAGTCTACCTACATACAGTCAAAATTAAGGTCTTCCTCAGATCTGTCCTCCCGATATTAAGATCCGCTTTAACAGGAAGGAACGGCTGTATATAAGAAAAACAATGAAGACGACTCAGCTCCCAAATTTCTTTCACTTCCGTCTTCGGACTGGCTGTTGTTGCTGTTGTATTTCTTTTCTCGGGATCGTATCTTCATGATTTCTAGTAACTCACAAGGACATCATACTTCCCCCGGTGCTGGCACTTCGAAACCTTTGAAGAGAGGAAAAGCGTGTTTAACTTGCAGGCATGGATTTTGTTATGGGTGTTATTTATTCTAATCTGTTGTCACAGATTTCTTAAAATTGTACGTTCACTTTGTCGACACTGCTCAAATTCCTAAAGAGAATCACCTTAGAGATGCGATGGTGCTCGACCAATATGTGGTCCCTGTCAACGTACTCCGAAAGACGATCCGTGCGAATATGCTGATGGTCCGGGAAGGTCAAGAACTCGAGCACTCGAAGAGACAGTTTCGCGACTAGAGGCCCGCCTCCGAGAATACGAACATCCCGAAGAAACTCCGCCTGTTGCACTTCACGATCCATATGAGCAAGGCCTGGATCAGGAAAGTGATACAACCATTCATATAAAGGTTTCCAGATCGACGTCGTCGTACTCCGCTCATACTTCACCCTCATCGCCGTTTTCTGTGGTATCTCCTATGGCAAATATACCCAGTCCACATCCTGGTATGGTCATTGTTTACCATCTAGAATCATTTAACTTATGATATTTGCTAGGCTCATCTGGATCATCAGAGAGAAAGAATTCTACTTCGCCTACTGCTGAGCCGAGAATTGCTCTTCCTGCAACTAGAAACCTGTACGTTCCACCTTAATCTTGATCGTTCTCGATGGATTAATTCTATCATAGCCTCGAATGGTTTTTCACGCAAGCTCTATCTTTCGGGTTTTTCCTCAACATTCCTCGTTTCTCAAACTCTGCACTACTACCTCTAAATTTCGGACACCAGTCAAGGCCTTGTCCAGGTCTATTGAATACAGTGTATCTGTGGGGAATTCACCTATCGCCGCACGCACAACACAAAGATCTCGAACATACGTTGCTCATGCGTGCCCTTCGAGATACAGCCTCAGATTTGAGCATCTCCAATCCACATCCACACAGACTCATGCATACCATCCAAGCCGAGACTTTGCTCGGATACTTTTTTTTCCGCAACGGTAACATTCTCGAAGCCAAACGCCACACCTCTAGTGCTGCCTCGCTTGTTCTGGGCTGCGGGCTCAACACTCTTAGATCATCACGGCCACAGGACCAGGATTCGATATCGGCTTCTGTCCCAGCAGGATGGATTACTCTTCCTCCTTCACAAGATGCAATTGAGGAAGGTGAACGGATCAATGCATTCTGGGCCGTGTTCACGTTATATCGAAATCTCGCCGTTGCAGTGGATCCTCCGAGGTCTGTATGCGGTGTATTTGATGCTCCTGGATGCCAGATTGATACACCGTGGCCGTTGGATATGGAGACATATAAAAAAGTGTGTTGCATTTCGACTGCCTACTCTGTGGTTGAAGTAAGCTCAGCACCAGTTCTCTTCTACGAACAGGACATTCTGCCACATCGTGGTTCATCTACGGTGTACGAATATCTCAATCATATTCAACAGAAGGAGGACGAGCATCAGCTTGCAAGCACGACGAACATGATCACGAAAGCCTCTTTACTTTTACATCAAGCTTCGTTTGTAGCTGGGCAATATCACTCTAGTACGCGTGATCGATCCGACCCTTATTTTGTCTTCTCTCTTCAAAAACTAATCTGTTCATCACAGATATGCCTGCGCGCGATGGCCAAGCTCTCTTCGCCGCGTTTCAATCCGTGCGCCACTTGATTGATTCCCTACACTTTCAAATGTCACCACTGGAAGAACTCGATCATGGAAGTAGAAATATATCAGCTCTCAGAGACCTTTACCTTGCCCACTCTCTCATTAACGGGTCAATCATCCGCTTGAACCAGATTTTCTCAGATACGGATGTGAATTGTCTTCAAAACTGTATTCAGAGTGCGCAGGCCATGATTCACGGAGGTGGACTGAATGTAGCTGAATTCGGATGTGTGAATCCCATAATGGGGGTATGTCTGTTTTATCTTTCTTCCTACGTGTTTCGCTGATCTTATTCTCGTAGACGCTCTGGACACTTGCTTGTCAAACGCTCATTCAAGAAGTTCTTCGCCTGCGGTCAGTACGGTCTGGTCAACACTCGCACGTTAGATCAGAGGTGGAAGGGAAAGGAGACTTACAAGGACGCGAAGATTCTATCCTAGTTTCTCTCCAACAAGGCCTTTCTTCCCTTACGTTCTTCTCTACCAACAGCGTTCTGATGAGTAAGTCGTTTTCGTCTGTACCCTTGTCAAAATTTAGGTGGGTACCCAATGCTCATTGTTTCCGTATGTGGGCTTCTAGAGTATCAACTTACGAGCGTTCAAGGTACCTTTTCCGCGATTGGGTCATGAACTTTGACGATGTTCAAGAGGATGCTGATCCCAATCTGAAGGAGGAACAAATGGTCACCTGTGAAGAGTCAATCGTAAGCTTGAAGAGCTGGTACGATTCTCCTCCTGCCTGGGACTTGCAGCAGCCTCCTTCCTTGTCGGTTTGGTCAAATCCGAAACACATCACCCCCAGTGCCTGGCTCGGTTTGGACCGCAGCTGTCTGTCTCGTTCTTCATCTTCCCGATTGTACAGCAGTCCTTTCAGGAGGATTCACACCTGCAAGTCTTGAACCAGAGAGCTTTTTCGCCTATACAGATCCTCCATATATTGGTCATTCTATCTCTTATACTTCTGGGCACGCCGAACTAGGACAATGTACGGCTGGAAACTTGAGCTTTAACTTGGTAATACATTCTCGTACTATATTTTCTGCGTTCTGCTATCGCTATGAATCTATGAATGCTATTAGAACTAATGATTACAACTGTACGATCATACCTGTATAACCCGTTATAACATGTACCCTACTGGGACTAACTGTATACCCTTATGCTGTACTTTTTTTTTGTTTTTGAATATACCCTTTTCAGACAAGTCAGTTCTTCAAAGCCGCGGTATTTGGAATGACTTTGAACTTTGGCGTTTGGTTGGAATTTGTGGTATGTAAGGGAAATTTTCAACGAAAATCTCTTACATAATCCGGACACAGAGCCTCCGAAGAGCAGTGTTGTTGAAGGTGCCTGGTTAATTCAACAAAATATCGGGACCGAGGACTCCGCTTTTGAACCACCATTCCAAATTTCAAGTCACTCAGCCATTCGGAATTGTTCCTTTGCCATGATCCATGAATCCCCCTGGTCGGCACTTGCGGAAAGTTTATCCGGTTTATCAACAACACGTTGAACCAACGTTATCTTAAACTCCTTTGTAAATCAATTGGTACTCTTTGAGGGCTCACAGTTAATCGCTCTACTCCACCCTATGTTTGTACTCACCAGACAGATAGCTCTTCGACGTGTACAGTCTTCCTATATAGTAGCTTCTCTTGGTCAACGGTATGCCAGTCAGCGTACAACATCTCGACAGTTTAGGCTTCCCTCCTTGAAGCTGGGTGGAGCCCTGGCTCTAATGGGTGCAGGGCTATCGACGGCCTTCTTTGCAGAGCATATACACGCCCATAGTTCTTCAGTTACAGTTCAACAGAAACTTGATCCACGCAATTCAACATCATTAGCCAGCCTTGTCCGCGCATATGTCGTGTACTCGATGTGCTCCTTTCCAACCCTAATTGATACTGCGCCGAGACTGTTGGAGGTGCTCATGGGAATTCCAGTTGTACGGAATATAACCGAGACCTTCGTCAGGGTGACATTCTTCGACCAGGTATGTAGATAGAATGTCCAATGTGCTCTGATGCACTTCGGATCTCCAGTATAAGTATATGCTGATTATGTCGATTTATTTAGTTTGTCGGCGGCGACTCTGCTCAAGGATCACTCCCATTACTGTACTCATTTCGTGCAGGGAACAAAGGTGTTTTATTCGCGTATTCTATCGAAGTAGATGAAAGCGAAGCTACTGCTTCAAATTCATCGTCCAAGAAGAAAGGACAGCCGGTCCACAAGCGATGTGTGGATGAAATGATCAGGTCTATCGACGTCGCCGCCGACTTCGAAGATGATATTGTTGGGAAGCATGTGCAAAGTGGTAGGCGGACCTGGGTTGCGATAAAAATGGTGTGTTATCTTTTGTTCCAATCCAGGTTAACTTCCCTCATGAGTGCAATATATGCAGACTGCACTTCTGCCGGATGCACAGTCTCTTATCGCGTTATCTTCGCATATACTAGCGACACGTCCACAACATAAGCCTTCTATTCCCTTCCCAGGATGTCCTCGACCCACGGATTTGACAATCCTCAATACAGAACCGAAGTCCAATTATTTGACCAGCAAAGACATCGCGTCTTTGCGGGAACTGTACTCGGATCTTAGACGTATTTGTCTCCGCGCACAAGAAAGAGGCGTCAAGTTGATTATAGATGCAGAGTATAGGTCCGGTAACTCTTGTGTCCTCGGGAAAATAAGCAAAGGAAGTTGATTTGATTGCAGTTGGTACCAGCCTGCTATCGACGCGATGCAATTGGCGTTGATGCGCGAGTTTAACAAGGTCACATCTCAAGGCGATGAATCTGGACCTTCCATACAACCACTTGTCTATGGAACTTTCCAGGCTTATTTACGAAGGTGAACCTTTAACATGGTAAAATTTCCAAACCTCCGCTGACGTACCTAGGACCCCCCTCCACCTCGCCCAATCTTACCGCGATGCCCAAGTAAATAACTACACTCTCGGAGTCAAACTCGTACGCGGGGCCTATCACCCACATGAGGTTATCGCGCACGAAACTGCTCATTCACATGGTCAACACTCACTGTCAATTTCCCCGGATCCCTTACCACCTGTATGGACTTCAAAGAATGAGACGGATAGATGTTATAACGAGTGTGTGAAGATGCTCGTAGGTTGGGTCAAGGATGACATTCACTCTGCTACTTCGACTGCTTCATCTGCTTTGACGGTTTCGGTGGCAAACTGGTTTGCGAACAAAGATCATTCAGAACGTCCAAGATTGCCAAAAATCAGTGTCTTGTTCGGGACGCACAATTGGTCAAGCGTCAAACTGATCTTCAGCGAATTGGTGGAGACCAGGCTCGCTAGCATTGCTGGTGAAAACGAGGAAGGAGAAGCCGTGTTAAAGCTAGCTGACGAGGTAACAGAAAGAGTTACCTTAGGGCAACTGTACGGTATGTTTTCGATTACCCTTTTTACCTTTTCAGCGTAATCAGTGTAATGGTGTTACTTTTTCGTTCGTAGGTATGAGCGACGATCTTACCAACTACATCGTTCATAGAACCATATCCAACTCACCAATGGTCATCAAGTGAGTTTTCTGCGACCTTCTGTTCTGGCTACTACTGATGGTCAACACCATTATTTAGATACGTCCCGTATGGTGCATTATCAGAGACGATGCCCTACCTCAGTCGACGTGCGATAGAAAATAAGTCTGTCCTTGGTGATGGACATGCTGCTGAGGAGCGAAGAAGGGCTGGAAGGGAGATTTGGGCCAGACTTTTTGGTTAGATTTTTTCAGCCCGCAACACTCAAAATGCGCCTTAGAATTGCCTATGGATCAGTATACCCTATGGATGGAATGGATAATTGGATACTATGTAATATAAGTGTGTATTCCTTGATGTAGAACTAGCTCTAGTAATACACTAGTAAATGTAAGGGGGAGGATTCGAAGTGACAGTACTTCAAGCTGTCAAGGTGGCTTGGTTTCTATATACTGAAATATTCAACGAAAGTTACAGAGTTCTTACGGTGCATACTACCATATCTACTAAACTAGGTATGCCCACCACTAGTCAAAAGAATTAAAACTAATTATTAACTAGGTTTATGATGCTGAAATTAGCACACAAGTAGGACGCTCACTTCGAAGTCCTCCTCAGCCATGAATCTCCTCCCTTGGACAATTTTTCCATGTGTCTACAAATATTTGTTATGCTTCCTCTGAAGCGCCATCAACTCCTGTGGGAATGGCACTGGGCTAATTACGAATGGGCAGCCTGTATAAATTGTTCGGATCTCCCTGGTATAAAATCTCGCTCCTGGCCGCACAAAACCATCGTTGTCAACGACCGTGCCTGCTCTGTCTTCGACATGAATGTACAAGCCCAGAAATGCACACAGATTACGATAAACCTCGTAATCGGACAAGTATAATTGGCCGGAGAAGAAATTGAGCTAAGAAATAACTAGGGAGTCAGGGCTGCGCCAGGTGGGGTCAATGAGCGGAATACAGAAAAATTCGAGATCCTTCGAAGGTTCGCATTTCGCGCCTTATTCATGGAGAATACATGTGGAAATTGACTTTCGTGCTCTTTCGTATAGCTGGAAGGAGTTCTTGCACCTCATATGGGCTAAGGACAACAATATTCATGTGGGGGGATGACGAACGACAAACGGAGAGTAACTAGTTCACTGGGCGCTTGTGCTCCTTCGACGAGGTTGTTTTTGATCACCATGCTGGAATCTCTTGTCGCCCACAGCTGATCATTCCAGGGTGATCTATTCTGATGGAGTCGCTTGCGTACCGCTGATGGGAGAGTGTTGAATAAAGAGAGAAACGCAGAGGGCTCATGATCTTATGTGGCAAACAACTCACCCACCTTTCCGTTGATCAAAACTTGAAGTTGCCCATTGAGGAGATTAAAATGCACTGTCTGTGAATATCCCTAGAAGGACAAGGGCACTGTCTTGGTTTCAATCCAGCATTTGCTTGGCTGTTGGAGCCTTTCCCAACTTCTATATGGATGATTATGCCCGTCAAAGTAATGCCACTGCTTTATCAAGCCTGGTATCACTCTCTGCTATGAGACTCACAAGATGATCATATAGACTGACAGCCAACCTTTCATCTCAATCTAGCAAATGGCAAACTTCTCTCCAAAGCCCACTATGTTTGAAATGTGTATTCTTGTAGATCAGAGCAGCACAGTAAATGAGCACAGAAACATCATACGGCTGAGATATGTTTCCCTTTTCTATGTATTATGCACATTATGCTCATATGCCATTGTACCTATAGTGTCTACTCTAGGTATGAATATATTATAAGTCTTATTCACTACGGCTGAGTGTCTACTCTAGAACTAACAAGTTTCGCCGCCACCACCGGGCTTCGAAAGGCATGAGAGTCTGGTGAACGCAGCCAGAACCTTGTTTTGTGGGTGTAATCAGACACCAACCAATAAACAGTTTCTCCAGTTCCATTGGCCAGCTTGAGAGATATCGTGCATTTACATGACTGACCATGGTTATTTCTTTGTGTATATTCTAGAAATATACGATGATAAATGAGGGGACAGACTTGTGAATGTGAGTCGCGGGCGTACCTGCTATGGATTTCAGTATGGTGGTGGACAACTGTTAGTCTGCATGAGAGCTCGAGCTGGTAAGTTTTTTGAGATGCAAGTTTGGGCAATCAACCTGGTCAAGACTTTGTGATGACTGACTCGACCCTCTGATTCAATACTTGCAAAGTGAATTGCTATATAAAGCTATTGTAGTATAAGTCAAGTATTATAAGTGTCAGCATTTTCTCATCGCGCCTAGGGGACGAGCGACGTGTAATAAGAGTCGTAGTATTTATTGTTTGGCTAGCTCGTCCCCTTTCTTTTTTTCAAAAAGTAATAACTTCAAGAAATTGCGAATAGCTATGACTAACGCCCGGCTCCGTCCCTCGGGCCTCAGCTTTGGGTCATGTCTGTGCGGGTAGTGTAAAGTATCCTATTCTATATCGGTCGGTAAAAATGAGCAAAGATTGCTTGTGTATCCCCTCTCAATATATGCTCGGAGGAAAGACCGTCAAGGAAAACTGCAGTAAGTCTCCATTGCAGGCATAACTAATCGCACGACGACGTTCGACACCTTTTTGTTGGGTGATAGTTGCGCTCAGCCAGCTGAACTCCGATCATCTCGAGTTCTTCGTCTTCATATAATGTTGAATAAAGCAGCAGTGCAATCCTCGAGCTCGGTACAACGGACTAACCAGTCGGTGGTTATTCCAGCAACTCCGACTTTACGAAGTTAGTTCTACGAGACGACAACGACCATCACTGTGCTCTCTCTCAATTATCCTACCACTGCATACGCTCAGCTAAACGGGACCGGCCTGGCTCAAAACTCTGATTCCCTTGTTTTCGTTGGCAACGATCCGGAAAAAACAACAGTTTATGGTCAGAGTGTAGGAGTTGAAGCTTCAGATGCATACAATCGAATTCGTATCCAAACAATTACATGCACATCTGTTGTCCCAAATGTATCCTCCATTCCCTCTTGCTCAGGATCCGCAGAACGCTTTGCTGTCAATGAGGTGGCCCTGCGTATAACCCGAGTACATTGAGAATTACGACGGTAGAAAATTATGTGGGTTGTTCATGGATTGGAAAGTGATTGATGCGCTTTGAATGACATCTTCTTTGAGGATGTGTTTGAACAACCAGTCGAAGCTTTGCTGGCGTCGCTGCTATGATAGATGTTTTCCCCTCCGGGTCATTACCGGGACCCTATTCGAAAGCTCTGTAAGGTATGCATAACTTCACATCCAACTGCGTTCTATTTAGCTATCTTACCATTGTTATAAGTCGGACGTTGTTTGCCCGATTTTGTGAAGGGATAAACTTCTACCTTGATTTTCCAGCGCTATTCACCAAAGGTCGGTTCATCAGGTTGACGACAAGGGGTCTCGGGATCTCTATAGTCCAGAACGCGAAGGCTGGCGGAATTTCGAAGGCTTTAACGTTTTTCCCTCAAAACCCGTCTAGAACTCTTTGCGTCTAGCCATCGCTAATGTTGACCAGACTGTGTAAAAACGATCCAAGCGAACGGATATACTCGACTCAAAAAAAAAGATAACACAAACTCAACAGCCATTGATGGAGGACGAGGAAATCAGATGACCTGTCAACAGGAAGATATGAGAAGTAGAAGTAGGCACTAGGGGGTTGCACAATTCGGTGAGTATCGTCTGATATTGGTTTTAGAGTATTGAATGCCGCAATGGTACACCTGGTATTCTGCGATTCGGAGCTCATAAGGGTAATATTATGAGAATACTCAACAAATTTGCACCCAAAAAGGGATTATCGATGTATCTCAATGTAGTGCTGGTTGTCTGGTATAGGCCGTAAAATGATGCGAAAGGGAATATTCAGGTCGTCGGTAACGTCTCTCTAGTAATTTTCTCCCAGTCCTTCTGATTTCCTTTTAGTCTTTAAGAAAAGCAAGTGACATCGATCTGCATTCTATCGTGAGCTGCAGTTTATCGCAATGCAGGTTCCATTGGGTATTTGCGTGGATATAAGGTGGATATGTTGTGATTGGTACGTAGCATGAACAATGATGAGGGAGATACAGAGAATCGCATCCACCGTAGAAAACTGAGACCCTAGTAGGAGAAAGGCTTGGGGGGTCGAGCGTCCATTCAAGACCGGACAAAGAATTTTTCAAAATGTCGTTGACACAAGTGAGGGAAGAACTTGATGAGTGTTGACGTGCGCACGCATGACAGGCGGTGGTCATGACTCCAAGATGTGTAGGAGATAGTCGGAGGAAGGAGGCGACAAAGGCACTTTTGAGGCGCAAGCTGAGAACGATCTAGGAGAAGCACTTGAACTTCGAGAGCCTTCTAGCACCTCTTCCGAATCTTACAAGGCGGCATTTCTGTGCCATTTCGAGCCATAGTCCATTCATCGTTTGTTCACTTGATAGCGTTGCAGAATGTTACTCGAAAGACAAATAAAAAGCCGGATCGGAGCCGACCACTGCCTTAGTCTGGACTTTGTTTCTATATCAAGCCTATCAGTTTTCTTGGTACTCCGATTTGTGAAAGAGTATGTTTCGCGTGCGGACTTGAGGCTTTGCAGGACATGATGGAAGCGGAGCTTTGCTTGAGCTGCTGTCGGAGGCTGTCGGAAATCGGATACCGGATCAACAGCCTTTCTTGTATTCGTCGTGGTTGTACATAGACGAGCTAGAAGCATTATCAGACCCGACGTCTCTCCGTACTGCCAGATAGTTATCGCGAGTTCGTGCGGAAAGACTGAGTTACAGTGTTCTCCTGTGGAGCTGTAGTGGAAAAAAAAATTATGGACGCGATTGGAATTGAAGGACTTGATGCTTGAGCCGGTCCCCGGAAGGCAAAGCTGCGGCTTTTACGACAGCATTAGCCAGTGGAGTCTGTGGAGGTGTAATGATGGAAAATATTTTCCTGGCGAAAAAGCCTGTAGGCGAGAAGAGAAGTCTACGCGAGCTGTCACTGTCACTTGTCACTGGTTGCGCATCACGTGGATATCATGCCTACCCGAAAAGGGTTAAACACCTTCCAAATTTGGATAAATAGCAGATGCGCCATTAAACATTACGTGTAATTTCTGAATCTGGATAACGTATACCTGGATTACTTACTGGTGAACTTTGGTCTTGAATTCTTTATTCTTTTTTTCTTTTTCTCTACCACCATCTCCTGACTTTGCGATTCTAGTGGCTAAGGGCAATTTGGACAACCACTTGCTGTGATACTTACAGCTTTGACCATGTCTGTTACCTTTTCCCTTAGTGAATTTGCAGAGCTCGTCTCTACTGCGTTAGAGATAGATACCTCTCTGGACTCCAAACTTTCTACTTTTGATTCTTTTTCTCCTTCATCTTCATCCTACTCGACAGCGAATGCGAAACCATCTTCATCTCTACCGCTCACCCAAAAATCCTCCTCTAACAGCCCTCGCGTCCTGCGTAAAATCAGATCCTTGCTAGCATATGGGACTGGCAGGATTAACCAGTCTACGCTGCCACCATTGCCAAAACCATCATTGAAGTCCACACGTTCCGAACCTTTGATAGCCAACTCTGAGCCTTCTTTGAAGCCTATTTCATATGTGTCTTTACTTGGTCAAAAGACACAGTTGAAGGCTGAAGCCGACCTCTTCGTGCCCTATCTTCCACTAGCAGACCGCCATGAGCGATTCGGTACTAGTTCATCCATTTTCTCGCGGCACGGCTCGGACTGCGGCTCCAGTGTCGTTCCACCCAACGACGCAAGCGAATCCGGTCATTATATGTTCTCAAAACCCTTGCCTACTCCTCCTCAATCTCCTACACACCGAAGGGCATCCTTTTCGTCTTCTGTATGTTATTCTCAAAGTACAGAGTTCTCTGCTTCACATAGCGACTTTATTGATGTCTCCAAATCAACTACCTCCAAGTCGAAGCATTCCTCGATCTCATCTTGCACTACCAGATCATCGACATCGCTCGGCAAATCAACCCATCCTTCCTCCAAATCTTCTATGCAATCGCATTCCCTCGATGGGTCCGATTCGGATCCCTTTGCTAAAGGTAGAGTGCAAGTTGTTACCCGTCGAACAAGTGCTGGAAGCTCCTACGGAGGTCCCAACATCTACTCGTCTAATCCCGTTCACCCGTTCTCGTCCAGTCATCCTGCGCAATCAATCCGTACCGTCCAGGAAGTCTCTACGGACGAAAGTCTCGAAGCCGAATACTGTCATTTTATGAGTCCGAGTCAGGTACCGACCTCGAGATCAAGCGATCGGCGAAAGCGTGTTTCGACAAAGGGCCGACCAAAGCAAAAGCCTGCCCTAACTTGTCCGTTTCCACTTCCGCCAAGAAGCCAGGCTCCGACAGGCCCGCTGCCACCGATTCCTATAAATACTGTCTGCTCCTCATCGACAGAGGATATCAATGGGTTGCCTTCTCCGCCGATCACGCCTCCAGGATCATTCCGGGAGTCATTTGTGTTGTCGAAAATACAAAATTATAGAGATTGGACGCTTGGAATGCCCTACACTACCGACGAAGACATCAGCGACCTGAAGAGGATCAACCGACGTACAGGGTTATCCAGAAGTAAGGAAGTTATGCCACGGAGAAGGTCCAGTAGACCTTTAAGAAAAGAGGTTCGATGTCTTTTCTCAGTCCAGTGAGAATCATACTCATGCTGAATTGATAGGATTCTCTCGTGCTACCTCATCCTGAGCGATCAATGCATATCTTATCTCTGGCTGAAAGACGAACGGACTTGAAGCCAATGGGCCACAAAAGGAAGGGATCACCTTTCCCTCTGATTCTTACACCCTTGCCCCCTTGCCCTTCTTCGGATCCTGCAGCTGACAATTTCTGCTCCTCCTCCAGCATTTCTCCTTCTTGTCATAGCCTGATGTCCTCGACTTCCGACTCGTCTGACCCATTGGAAAATGTACACAGGCGTCGCGAGATGATGATGAAAGAACCTGCTGGGATGATCCTCGGCAAGAATGGGTTTCCCGTTCCTCTTTCCATTCTTCCCACGCCGAAACTTCTTATTGTTGCGACATCGACTAACCTAGAAGGTGGTTCGAGATTGACTGAGGATAGTATGGACGCGGAAACTCCTATGCAAAGTCCGACCACACCTACGTCAGGGCACTTTGCTCAAATGCAAACTTCTATGTCCTCTAATCTGCAGCTCAAAGCAGATAGACCTAAGCGGCCCATCCTCAAGTCTATTGTCCTGACGTCGCTGGATCCGTTTGCAGCTAGTGATACCGAGTCGTTGACTAGCGGAGAGGAAACGACTTATTGGAGCGCGAGGAGTTGCATGGAAAGCGACAACGATTCGACAGAGGAAATATAACCTTTAGGCTTGGTAAGGAATTCTTTGATGTTTTATTTCTTGGGTTATTGATTTTCCGTTTCGTTGTGACTTAGATTTATTCATTTTGTACTACCACCCGAGAATGTTACCGCAATCGAAACCCACTTTCCTTCATATCCCAAATCCCCAAGTGTAATCCTCGAAGTGACCACCTTCGTTTGATCATTTTCAATCCTCCCTCTCGTCTAATACTCCTCAACGATCTCGACTACTCTTTCCTTCTCCACCTTCCTCCCATGTTCTTCGAATACCCCTTCAAATTCGTTACGATGTTCCTACTCCGATCTTGACAACTAAATCATCTTGGTTCAAGTCAGTCATCCTAACTCTTTATTCGGAAAACCGTTTCTTCAGCTTTTTTTTTCAAGTCACGTTTTCTGTTTTCTGTTTTCTGTTGTCTGTGCTGTGTTAGCTACCCGTCTTCCTAGTTATCTCTTCGTTCCTCTATCATCCTCCTCCGCCACAGTTTACACACTGTGAATCTTTGACATTCCATCATGCAATTGTAGTTTTTGCGTTCCCTTACTGTTGTAGTCTTCCTTCAATCATTTCGCGTTGAGTTGTTCGAATATCCCAAGTGTCAAAATGTATACTATCCCTCCGAGCTTTTTCAAGTATAACCTTTCCTTATTCGCTTCGGTTCTACAAATCACTACATTCATTGTTGTCGCTCGGACTCCGCTGTTATTCGTAGTATTTCTACCAACTTTTATCCAATTACTACTGTGACATACCTCAAACATACCTTATAATACCTTTAAGTAGTAGTTACCTTACATTGAGGGCATATTACCTTGCGCACTTTTTTCGTTGCGTTAACGATCGTGTCGTCTTCCCTGATATTTTATGCAAGCTCGCCTCACAGGACAGACTAAGCGAATCAAAATATTTCAACAGAGTGCTATCTATCTATCTATCTACTCCCGTGTTTGAAGTCGATAACTTAAAATTACAAAGTAGTAATAGATCGACGAGAAAGCAACTACACCCGTCCAGCCTGGTGACACCTGGCCCCAGGATCTCTCTCTCAATTCACGATAGGCAGAGTGACTACGTATGGTAACGGACGGTCCTAGACCAGCCCTGGACTGCGTCCGAGTCCCATTCTCAAGCCTGGAAGAGAAAGGTTCATTAAGCTTTGATTTTGGAAAAGACCACGTTCCAACAATTCCACTTGGAACGTGTAGTCGTCTTTAGAAATCTTTCAGATGATGAATTTCGTGTTGGCGGTGCTCACCTGTTCAAAAAGTACACGCAAAACCACAATCCATCTGCCTACGCCCGGAATCATAGGGTCCAACCTTACAACGTGACTTCCTGTCGCTATTCCACTTGTCTTTCCCGTACGCAAAAGTCAATGGCGAGCTATCCTTTGGGCCCGCAGATATCTCGAGCGCCATAGGCAACTGGCTAAGGACTGCTACTGGTTGAGACGCATCACCATTCCCGTTGAACCCTACGACAATTCCAGCTGCGTCTTTGATGGCCGCAACGATCGTATAGTGGTTAGTCGGATTAGCTTTCTTTTCATTCTTCTGGAATTGATAGACATGTAGGCCGCAACGTCCTGACTTGGGCTTTGACCTACTAGGAGCACCTCCTTTGCTAAAAAGGAGGATGGCGTCTTGAACAGCTGAACATGAATCATAAGAGATTGTTTACTTACTAAACCAGACGATGCCCCTGGTCACCATAAGATTGAAGCTTGTCTGCAGGGGCAGAATAGGCCCACTATGTTGGACAATGTTAGAATCGAATTCCTGTCACAGCGTTGGCGAGTTGCCATCTCACATTCTGATAACCACCATCGCCATCGTTAATAAAGATCCCGGCACGAGCTAATCGAGTCAGACATAATCAACCTTTGAACAGCGTTAGAAAATCTTTGTGAGACACACCACTGTAGACGTGGAATTTGAATATGCCAACTTTCTGAAAAAAAAGAAGTCGATAAGAGCTCAAGATCTTGTAAGATCGGCTGTGACACCCTACAGTTGTGATAAAAGTTGTATCGTGAGCCCAGTCGGCATGTTCATGACCTTGGAAAAAGGTTGTGTGTTTGGGATGGACTGTGACGATTAGCCATCCAGGGTGCTCTGAAGTATAATCTTTATGCCCTGAACCGCGCTAACAATTGAAAATGCTTACTTTTCAAAGCATCGTCCGTAACCTTCTTCGTGAACTCCCCACTGGAAATGGTGTAAGAGGGATGAATACTTCGGAATGTGATAGCAAGAAGACCAACCGTTGCTATAATATTAATTCGCAGTTAGCCAAGGGCACGAACATAGCAAGAAAGGGGACTCACACGAGCAGACTCTATCTCCGCTTCTTTGACCCCATCCAATAGCTTTGCGATGGCCTTCATAACGTAGGATACAACTTGTATGGCAGTTCCAATAATCTCTCCTACTTCAGGTATTGCGTCGGCAGCTTTCGCGATCTTGTTGGTTATTTCTCCTGCAGCATCCAATCCTTTACTTGCCTTATCAAGAGCAGCTACATCTCGGGGATGGACAACCAAGTCATCAGGAGAACGAATTACCAGATCCATCTGCTCGGTAGGAAGAACATCGACATTCATGCCCGGAATTTGGGCCAGATCGGTACGGCCCAAGTCGTAGTCGGTGGGGAAAAATTCCAGTGTGGGGGCGATAGAGGAGAAATCCGACCTGCCATTGGGACTACGAAAAATCGCCCAATCGTCCATTGAAGATAGGACTGGAGCAGAATCGGGGTGAGGGTAATTGTCCAGCGCGGAAATGTTTAAATCGTCATCTGCAATGGTCGAGCCGGGCATCAAAAGACCCATACGAATTGGGGCTCCGGCGACGAGTTGGGCGAAGACATACAAGAAAAACAGAAAGCCGGATATGATTGCCATAATAAATTAGACACTAAAACGCGAAGTCGAGAGGGGAAACTAGACCTGCTAGCGAGAGAGGGTAATGAACCAGTCGTAGTGAAAAAGAAGCAGAAAACGTTTGTTTGCGCCCTTATATTCTATACAGAGATCGCCCGACGGAGGGGAAGTAGATTATTGATTGTTAGCTAAGGTTCACGAAACCGGTGAACCCGCATGGAGGCACATGGAGGCCGACTAAATATTAAGAGAGTTTGGCCCTATCTATCGTGATACTTATTGAACCTAATACATGGCATCGAAAATTGAACAAGAGTTTTGAAGAATTCTACTCGGACCGATCCTGATTGCTGCGGATTGAAGATGTGGCGATGTCCGGATCATATCTTTTCGACTTGGTGAAATTTCAAATGTTGTCAAACACGTCGGGATTTGTACAGGACTTTGTACAGGACTGTTGAAATTTCTAAATCTATGGTGTCTCGCGAGAGAGATAGAGAGGGAGAAAAAAGCTGAATAATCAGCCGACCAGACTTTTGGGGGCAAACAAACTATGTTTGGACACCCAGAGCTCTCTCGCAGACCCAATGAAGGGGTCAATGCTCAAGCCACAACAGATGCGAAAGGAAGGTCCAGAGGACCGGGACGTTGAGCAGGAACGGAGACCCCATGAAGACGAGCTGAAAGATGGAGCATGCGATCAACTGCAATGTCAAGATAGAGCTTATAGGCGTCCCTACGCCAGCGACCAAGCAGTTGGATTTCGTAATCGGAGTATCCAGCTGCCGCAGCTGATGAGGCTGCACCTCGACGAAAGCTGTGCCCAGAAAAGCGAGTAGCGTCCAGTCCAGAGATGGCAACACGAGTCTTCAATGTTGAAATGAAAGAAGAGCAGCGGAGTGGCAGACCATCAGCACCAGCAAACAGAGGAGCCTTGTCTAGCAGTGGATGGATGGTGAATAGATGCTTCAGGGCAGTGACTGGGCAGGTAGAGAGATGAGGAACTGCCGCAACCATAAGCATTACTCCTCGTCGAAACGGATCAGTTTTTGACGAGGGAAGGCTGATGCGAGCATGTGTGGGGTTGTCAAAAGATGGGATAAATTGAACAGAGTCGCGAGTAAGGTGAAAAGTAGGATCAAATGCTTCGTGATCACTAAGCGCAAACTCCCCTGTCCGAAACAAGGCAGACCAAGCGAGCTTAGCTGCTGCATCAAAAACTGCATTAGGAATGAGATTGAGGTTGCCAGAAAGTGACAGGTCCGTTATTGCTCGTAAGATGTCCAGGGTGATAGGGAGCTTTGGGTTCCAGCCTTTCTCCCCATAGTACCGCTTAATTCCCCGAATGATGTGTTGTAGAGTCACTGACTCACAAGTATCAAAGGGGAGGTCAGCGTCCACATGGAGTGACTGAACACTGGACAGATATGCCTTGATGGTCTTGGGTTGCAAAGGGCGCATCCCAAGATGTGCAATCCATTCCTTCAGCACCGAAACCGTGGCTGGAAGGAACTGGCCAGGGGATTCAAGGAGCTCGGGGTGAAGCCGAGCGAAGTCAATGTATGACTTCTGACCAGTGGAATAAGTCTTTCGAGTACTGGATGCGAGGCCATGCCAGAGGAAGAACGCGACTTGAGGAGAGACGTTAGTGTGTGTTTCATACCAATGAGATGGGACTTGGGAGAGGACTGAATCCGATCCAGGTGGGGGGCGATCTGGAACAGCCGCTTGTACTGGAAACGAGAAGCAGCATCAGCAAGTGCATTATTAGAAGAGGAAACCCAGATGGATGAAAAAGAAAATTTTAGATAAGCAGTAAACACAGTTATGAGCCAGACCAGAGGCATGGAATGTGCTGAGCGACAGGTGCCAGAGGATAGCCATTGCACTACAGCCTGATTATCACAGTGGAACACAATGTGCTGCCCAGACCACTCATCACCCCATCGCAAGATCAACTGAAGGATGGCATAGAGTTCCTTGAATTGGATATCGCGTCCCCAAAAACGTCGGGGTATTCGGGAAGCAAACTATCGATGACTAAAGATGCCAGATAACCCTTTACGACCGCTCACATCAGTATAGAGGTCAAGTGCCAGTTGAGAGGGCTGCAGAAGCTGGATACCATTCCAATGTTCGCTGAATGTGATCCACCATGCCAAGTCAGACTTGACGCCCGAAGGAATGTGAAGCTTGGTGAAAGGTGTTTTGAACTTCGACTGAAAGTCAAATATATGGCGCAGGAATGAGTGGGAGTAGGGGATGACTTGACTGCAAAACTGCAAGAAGCCTGAAAGTTCCTGAACCTCCAAAAGCGAGCAAGACTCTTTGGACTCCCATGCGGCAAGAAGAGATCGAAGATAAACCAGCTTATTGGCAGGCAAGCATGCCTCCATCCGAATCGAGTTGAGGATGATGCCAAGAAACTCAATGATGTGAGTTGGCCAAACTGTTTTGGAGGGCTGGAAATTGAGACCCAACTGCTGACCAAGCGCCATGACCCATTCAATGGCGGCATAGGCAGATATAAGGGGTTTGTCAGCAGAAAAAGTTAGAAGAAAATCATCAAGATAGTGACGGAGAACAGCTGGCATGTGCCGCTGGATGATCCAATGGAGAGCCTCGGCGAAAAGGTTAAAAATGTATGGTGCAGTGCATAGCCCAAAGACCAATACAAGCATGTAATAAAACTTGCCATCCCAGTGCAAGCCCAGAAGATTTTGATCCTGTAATCGAACAGGTATATGTCGGAAAGTGTCCTTCAGGTCTAACTTCGCCATGAGAGACCCAGGTCCAGAATGTATAAGATCATTAATGGCTGTTTCAAACCGATCATACTGAATAGATGCTTCAGAGTCAGCGATACCATCGTTGACAGATGTCCCATTAGAGGGTGAAGATAAGTGGTGAATGAGACGGAGCTTACCAGGGTTGCGTTTGCGGCTGACAACCCCGATTGGAGAGGCACGGAAACCAGCCATTGGCGGACTGTTGAAAGGTCCAGCCAGGTGCCGGTTTGAGACCATAGACTTGACCGATTCTGTAGTAAAGACTGACTGGTCAAGAGCCGTCCGGAGATTCCAACAGTTTTGTGATCGCTCCTTTCCAACATAACCAATATTGGCACCAAACTGTATTATCTGCACAAAGAGGATACAAATGTACGATCAGGGTAATCAGATAAGTAGAAGTCCCAAGCTGCAGCATTGAGAGAAGAAGAAATAGGTTGCAAATGAGAAGTGCTCGTGAGGGGGGTATTACAATGAGGATCGGTATTGGGGCACACAGGAGGAAGAGAGAGAGGTGGAAAAAACTCAGCATGAGGTAAAGAGTATGGACAAGTAGCCAGGAGCGGAAAACCAGAAGACAAAGGAACTGAGGGAGACTGCTGGCCAGAGCAAGCAGCGAAATAGTGGAGGGAGCGGCACCATCACCGACTCGCTCTGCCAAGACCTCAGGCATCTGTCTTGGTGCAATTCTTGTCTGTATGGTCCCTTGAATGGCACTTGGAGCACTGATGCAGCCGTTTGCATGGCAATGCCGTGCATGTGCTGGCATTCCAAGCAAAACAAACCTGCTGCTCAATGGCCAGCTTCTTCCCCTTTGAAGGCATTGAGGAAGAGCTGATGGCTACAGAGTGCCTGACACGATCACGACCAAAGAGGTGCTTCATGGATAAATCATAGTCCTGAGCACCCCATCCCTCATAGTTGCCTTCGATCATTTCCCGCCTGCGAATGGCGTGAAATTCCATATGATACTGCAGGACTGCACTCCACTCGTAGCGATTGTTGAGATTATTGAGATGGTCAATGTAAAGAAGTAGGTTGGTGGAGAGAGCTGTGACAACATCGGCACGACCACCCGTGAAGGCAAAGTGGATGAGAACACGGAAGTATAGGTTAAGGGGAACAAGCAGGGCTGAAAGGGATGGATAGTCCTTCATGGAAGAATCACGTGAAAGGAAAGATGATGTTGTGCCAGCATCATCAGCTTTCAACTGCAGCTTCGAATCCAACTTGTGAAGGTCCAAAGGGCGAAGCTCATGCTTAGTGATATCCAGAAGTGTGGCCAGCTCAAGAGTGGGAAAAGCATCTGGAAGAGACTTACTCTGGGTTACAGGACCAGCTGTGAAAGGCGGGAAATTGACAGCGGGCGCATCGGGCGGGTTTGAAACCGCGGTAGTAGCTGGAGCTGGGTTGGGTTGTTGGACCGCAGCAGTCAGCAGCTGATAAAGCTGCTCACTAGTCAGCTGTGGAAGGGTAAATGGAATGGAGCTGGCCTGAGTGGCCGGGTTCTCTGGGGAAGCAGCTGAGCCAGTAGTGGGGTCACTCATAGTTCCGTCAATTAGGGGAGGTGGAGTCGGGGGTGACTGAGGTGATACCGTCGCAAGGATTTCAGCAGGAACAGTGACGGTGCTGATGAACTTTCCGTTTTTCTTCCAGAGAGGCTGACCAGTTCGAGGATGATGTGCTAGGGTGTATTCGGACTGAATACGACCCGAGTTGATATCAATGATGAAAACTGCAAGAAAAAACCTTGAGCGAGGCTATTGAACTGTATGTGAGATATGAGGAGAAAGAGATGAAGAATGAAACCAAGAACAGCTGCCTTTATGCATGCTGAAGACAATGCAAAGCGGCCACCGGACTTGTGGCTCGAGGACAAAGGGAGGAGGCCATTGATGGTGGCAAAGTCAACAAAGCGCATAGCTAGCATGTGCTTGCCTCATAGACCTCGGTCAAACTGCTTTTGACCGATTCATGATCATTGCCTGTTCCTATAATTGGCAGAATTTTGGGCCTAAAATCTATGCGTATCCGCTGCAATCGAAGTCGGGGATGAGGGTTCGTATCATTGCCTTGCGGGTTTAGCTGGTGGGAACTTAATCAGAGGCTGAGTGAAAGCAGAAAGTAGTGATTTCCGGTGATTTGGAGGCTGAGAAGCTAGAAAAAGTGCAAAAAATGTGAGAACTTCGCATGAAGGCAAGACGGAAAGGTTGAGCGCTCCTAGTCAAAACCTGCAATGGGATCTAAAATGGGTGAGATCTGTGAGAATCTGGGCACGGCTGGGTATAGATCGTAATCTTTCTTCCTTTTCCTCACTGCCATTGTCATTCGTAGTTGCAATTAGCTCAAACTCAATTTGATGCAGCTTGTTCGAATCTCACTCGGTTTAGACAATATCATTCATGGGACAGCCTACATATGGTTTGCAAGTCTATTTTTGCTCTCGCTGTGGGGGTCACTGCCCTGCTGTTGGCATAAGAACCATTCAAGGATACACATGGCAGGACCGAAAGCAGCAGGATGCCATCAGGGACGCTCACAATCAGAAAAGACAGCGATTAGCATCCCCTCCTGTAAGTACAACAAACTCACCAGAGCCTACATGTTCCTCCTCCCCATCAATCACCACCAGCTTCACCTCCTGCATGCAGCTCACAGTGGTCAAAGACACACTTGCTATCTCTATCCCTACTAAGTGGATCTTCTGTGGGGCAGGTTCCTTGATCACTGCCAGCTCAGTTTGCTGGTGGTTTTGAACCAGACAATACACAGGAGGATCAACATGGCTCCATCAGAGGATGCAACAGTAGCAGTAATCACAACAACAAGGATTACAAGCACAATGATGATAACGATAGTGATGAAGATGAGGATGGGCACAAGGAATGTCAGGAAGTGGTTGCCAATGCACTGTATGCAATTGTAATTGCAGGTGCCCAACCACATAGTCATAATGTTGGTGAAGGGCAAGGAGTTGAAAGGTGGAGATGGTAAAGAAGACAAAGAAAACATGGAGTGGGAAGGGGATGCACAATCAATATCACCCATTGCTGGCATACACATTGCAGGTGAATTCATTCAGCTCATTTGCAAAGTGATTCTTGACAATTGTGGTCTTGATGCTCATACCATTGAACAGATTCGAAATCTCTGCAAATGTCCTGCAGATGAGCTTAATCCTGATACCTGACTTCCCATTAAGATGTACCTTTTGATTACACATGCATTCAAAATAATATATAATAATGTTCACCTTGCAATCTTGAATAGTTTTCCTGAATCCAAATCTTTTTCTATTACACTGTGAAAACATTGGCACTGATATGTGTATCAATCCCTGCCATGCATTCACTGGTCCTTGGGCAGATCTTCAAAACTGTTTTTACTGTGATGGACCAAGATATGACCTATCAGCAACTGTTATATTTATGCCAGCTAAGTCTTTCCGAAGCCTCGCGAAGCATTCTGCTACTTAGATATTACCTATATCCTTTTACCACTATGCAATTACTTCACGAAGGAATTCCGATGCGAAGTAACTACCCTTTATCTCTTATCATTCTTATTGGATTTCACACTATTCCTTTTATATCCTTTCCTTTGTTCTTTACTTACGAGCTAACCAATTCGGGCATGGCATCGCTTCGCGATCCTGACTTACTGTTATATCTATGCAAGCTAAGTCTTTACGAAGCTTCGCGATCCATTCCGAGACTTAGATATTACTTATAACCTTTCACCACTACGCAATTACTTCGCGAAGGAATTCCGACGCGAAGCATTCACTCTTATCTCTTATCATCCTTATCGGATTTACACTATCCCTTTTATATCCCTTCCTTTGTTCTTTACTTACGAGCTAGCCAATTCGGGCGTAGCATCGCTTCGCGATCCTGACTTACCTTTAGTATAAAGCTACGGTATCGAATAGGTAGTTCTTCAGTTTAAATATCAACCTTGATAGCACTTCGATAGTGATACCAATTAATCAACTATCCCTATCATCGTTTTAACATCCCCTCACTGTCAGTACATTCCGCGATAGTCATCGCGAACGGAACACGTTTATCTTCTTCTCTTGCGGACACGCGAAGTGTTGAGGGCTCTACTAATAGTGGAGTCAAGGTCCGACTAACTAGTTTAGGATCGTTTTACCTCGCGAAGTATTTACTTCGTATTTTCCCGCGATCATCCCGCAATCATTCCCGACGATCCATTTGTGCACGATCATAACACTTACCTTTAGTATAAAGCTATGGTATCGAATAGGTAGTTCCTTAGTTTAAATATCAACCTTGATAGCACTTCAATAGTGATACCATTTAATCAACTATCTGTATCATCGTTTTAACATCCTCACTGTCAGTACGTTCCGCGATAGTCATCGCGAACGGAACACATTTATCTTTCTTCTCTTGCGGACATGCGAAGTGTCGAGGACTCTATTAATAGTGGAGTCAAGGTCCGACTACTTTGTATAGGATCATTTACCTCGCGAAGTATTCTCCTTCGTATTTCCTCGCGATCATCCTGCAATCATTCCCGATGATCAATTTGTGCATGATCATAACAGCAACTCTCTAGCTCTGACAAATGATATACTAGGCATCACACAGTTGACAAGGAGTAAAGAGGATGCATTAGAGCAGAGGGCTAGTAACCCAGATAAAAGTCTATCTACCATGGAGAATAGATGAGATTAGAGTTAAGGAATACTCTTGTTATATTCATGTGAGCTAAGTCCTTACAATACCTCACAATACTCTTCCCTTTCTTCTGTATCTTATTCTTACTATTCCCTTCACAAAGAAATCTTTATTATCCACACCAGATCACTGTTAAGATCATGCTTAGCTAAGGACCATGAAAGAAAGGCAAAGTAAATTGCATACAAAGGTGACACACATAAGCAAGAGGGCTTCTGCAATGAATGTAGGTTCCACAGTACTGATGAGTGTAATGGATGTTAATACTACTATTGATAGCATCCTCACTACATTGAGTTGTCCAGGGAGCAAGAAGTAGTAGCTGCTATTTGCTTCATGAAGGTGATTATGTGAATGGTGGAGCAAGTGGGGGGAGATAGATAATAAGATTGGATGTAAAGACTAAGTCAATCTAAGTTGGTATTAAAACTAAGGAACCTAACTACTTGTTATTGTATCTTTTATACTTCATGCTATCCCTGGGATTGAAAAGTCACTACCTAATAAGTCTAGTATGTGATAAGGTGTCATCTCTGATGTTGCAAAAATAATACTGAAAGCAGCTAGACCATGAGGTGGAAGAAAAGATAAGACTATGTCAGGATTGTGAAGCAATACTATCCCCGAATGGGTTAGCTCATCAGAAAAAGAACAAAGGGAGAATATGAAAGGAATAATAACTCATCCAATAATGATGAGAAAAGATAATGATGAAGTACTTTGCATCAAAATCCTTTGCAAAGGAATATGTAATGGCATAGAGATGTCAGTAATATATCTGAAGGACAGAAGAACAATCACAAAGCTTCATAAGGACTTAACTTCACACAGATATAACAGTATCCCCCTCTTAGGCTTTTGCCCTCAAAAGCCCACATGATCTTCATTAAATAATCTAAAAATAAATGAAATGGAAGGGGAAAAAGGAAAAGAAAAATTTCTAGGCAGGCAGTTCATGATGGAGAGAGACAATGAAAAATTTGAAGTTGAACTGGCCCTTAACAAAAAAGAGGTATAAAACCAGCCATTTTTCTTGGTTTTCTCTAAGTCCTCAACTGCTAAACATGTCTTTGACCATCACTGTCACCAAAACCACTCAACAATGATGCACATGACTTGTTTGTGAACAGGCAGAGTGAAACTGCCTTTGCCAACTTGAAATCAAGGCCCAGGAGGCCAAATTTGCAGCAGAGATGCAACATTTGGAGGAGGAAGCTGCCTGAGAAGCCAAATGCAAGGCAGAGGAAAAGAGGATTGCTGAGGAGAAGAGGAAAGAATAGCAGTGGAGAGAATTGTGAAGGTGCAGGGGGAGGCCTTCAACACCTCCTAGCTCATTTTCTCCTCCTATCCATAGGAGGAAAGGAAGAAAGGAAGAGGGAGAGCATAGCATATGGGAGGCCAGTGTACCCTAGCCAACCTAACCCCCAGTAAAATATATGATATAAAATCAGATAAAAATTCCAAAAAATCTGGGATATATTCTGAGACATATTTTATATTCTTACTTAAATATCATGACCATTATAGACACTGTAAAATAAAAAATATTACTAGGCTCTTTACAAGTATTATATATTGATCCCCTGGAGGTGAAAAAAACTGGTGGAGGAAAAATGAGTAGAGCAGGAACAGAGGGACAATGCCACAAAGGAGTTGGTGGAATGTCAGGAGCAAGCAGCCCAAGCAGCCTCATGTAGATTGGAAGCAATGACTTTGCAGGATCCCTCAGGCTCCAAACCTAAATCAGAAACCTTCAAGTCCAGCTCTGCAGTTTGCAATACTCCAGAAGTGGAGTTGCAAGGAATTAAAAGAAAATGGAGAGTTCCTCAGGTAAGTGGTTTTCTTCTCAGTATTAATTTTACACTGATAACCTATTTCAGGTTGGGAGTGCACCAGATCCTGACAATGATATTGCTTCTGGAGATGATGGCAACAATGATGATGACAAAGAACACCCCCTCCCCCTACCACCTCATGTAACCACAAAGCTTGTCTTCATTGTGTTATGCAGGGTTTGACATCACAATGTATCCCACAGCCTGAAAAGCCCCAGACCCAAGCCTGTCTTGTTTGTCATCAACAAAGACAGCAGTGCAGTTGGTCTGGGGACAATGCTACCCAGAGAAAGCAGAGGAAACAGTTGAAGATGGATATTTCTGAAGAAGAAGTCTATCAAGGTCCTGCACAATGTGTCATAGAAAGGAAGTTGGTAGGGATAGAGTTCTAGGAGAAGTTGGATCTGCTCACAGATCAGAATGAAGAAATTAAGAAGCAGCTTGAGGCAATTCTTGGGTTTGTGAGTCATTTGGTGTTATATCTGTGTGAAGCTAAGTCCTTATGAAGCTTCACAATTGTTTCTGTACCTCAGATATATTACTTACATCTCTTCATGTTATATCTGTGCAAAGTAAAGTCCTTATGAAGCCTCATGATCCTTTCCACACCTTAGGTATATCACTTACATCCCTCTACGACTATGTATTTACTTTGTGAAGGATTTCCAACATGAAGTATCCCTTCATTATCTTTTCTCATCATTATTGGATTCATACTATCCCTTTTATATCCTTTCCTTTGTTCTTTACTTATGAGCTAACCCATTTGGGACTAGTATTGCTTTGCAATCCTGACTTACCTATAGTATAAAGCTACAGTATTGAATATGTAGTTCCTTAGTTTAAATATCAACTTTGATAGCACTTTCATAGTGATACCAAATTAATCCACTATCTGTATTATCATTTTAACATCCCTCTTGTCAGGACGTTCAGTGAAGGTCATCATGAATGGAACATGTTTACTTTCTTCTCTATTGGACATGCAAAGTGTCAAGGACTCCATTGATAGTGGAGTTGAGGTCTGACTAATGTCTTAGGATTGTTAACCCTCATGAAGTATTCTCCTTTGCTACTCATCCTCCATGATTAACCCTGTGATCATATTCCGACAATCCCTCAGTGCACAATCATAACACTTCACCACTACATATTTCCTTTGCAAAGGATTTCTGATATTGTCATATGTATGTGAATCAAGTTATTCTGTGATTCCGTGATCCATTTACCTACTTCATGAAGAGTTCCTAAGCTAGGACTCTTTAATTAATTACTTTGCAAAGAGTTCCTAAGCCCAGGAATCCTTTGTTATCTTTCCTCATCATTACCGGATGAGTACTATACCTATTATATCCCTTCCTTTGTTCTTTACTCCACAAGCCAGTCTATTCGGAGTTAGTATTGCTTCACAATGCTTATTTAATGCATAGTATAAAGCTATGATATCAAATAGGTAGTTCTGTAGTTTTAATATCAACTTAGATCTGCTTTTTCTTCATATAATAGATGTTCACTGTCTGTGATACTGTTATATCTATGCAAGCTAAGTCTTTACGAAGCTTCGTGAACCATTCCACTACTTAGATATTACTTATATCCTTTGACCACTATGCAATTACTTCATGAAGGAATTCCGATGCGAAGCAATTACTCTTTATCTCTTATCATTCTTATCGCATTTACACTATCCCTTTTATATCCCTTCCTTTGTTCTTTACTTACGAGCTAACCCATTCAGGCATGGCATCGCTTCACGATCCTGACTTACCTTTAGTGTAAAGCTATGGTATCGAATAGGTAGTTCCTCAGTTTAAATATCAACCTTGATAGCACTTCGATAGTGATACCATTTAATCAACTATCTGTATCATCGTTTTAACATCCTCACTGTCAGTACATTCCGCGATAGTCATCGCGAATGGAACATGTTTATCTTTCTTCTCTTGCGGACACGCGAAGTGTCGAGGACTCTACTAATAGTGGACTCAAGGTCCAACTACATTGTATAGGATCATTTTACCTCGCGAAGTATTTTACTTCATATTTTCCCACGATCATCCCGCGATCATTCCTGATGATCCATTTGTGCACAATCATAACAGATACATTCTCAACACAGCTCTGACATTTTGTGAAGCAACCTTCACAAACTGATATTGCTATTACCTTTATATTGGACCATTGATGTGTTGAGGGCACTATCAATAGTAGTGTCAATGTCCAACTACCTTTCTGTCACTCTGCGAATTGTTCCTCCCTTTGCAAAGGAATTATCCCCTTGCATTCCCAACCAATTCCACAATTACATTGCAATCATTCCGTGATTATATTGCAATTATTCCGTGATTAAATCGCGATTATTCCGCAATTCCAGAGTTGCACGATCTTAACAGATGTGAAGTAGTCTTTGTTATCTTTCCTCATCATTATCAGATGAGTACTATTCCTTTTATATTCCTTCCTTTCTTCTTTCTCTGATGAGCTAACCCATTTGGGCCTAGTATTGCTTTATGATCCTGACATATCCTACAGTATAAAGCTATGGTATCAAATAGGTAGTTCTTCAGTTTAAATAGCAACCTTGATAGCACTTTGATAGTGATACCATCTAATCATCAACTATCCATATTATCATTTTAACATCCTCTCTTATCAGTATGTTCTGTGAAGGTCATTGCAAATGGAACATTACTTTACTTCTTCCTCTTTGGACATGCGACATGTCGAGGACTCCATTAATAGTGGAGTCAAGGTCCAACTCACCTTTGGATTGTTTCCTTTTGCAAAGTATTGTCCTTTGTGTATTCACCCTTCTGTGATTATATTTGCAACTCTAATTTGACGATCCCCACCTGCATGATCATAACACAGTATCTGATAAGTGAAGGTATCACCTATCAATGTATTTAAACACCTGATGTTGAGATCATCTACATCATCAGTTTTTGAACAAAGCATTGTGCATTCAAAGAACCATTGATCATTTTTTCAACTGGATTGATTAAGATCAAACTTGGATAAATTGCAGAAATCAGAGGTGATAGTATTCCCATATTCCATGGTAGGATAGACAGGAAGAGGGGGCCAAGCTGCTAATGTGCTTGAAGTAATGAAGGCAAATGTGGGTATTTAGTTAAATATTAGTGAAATCTGGCTTCCTCTCTTTTGTTCCCTTTCTGCATCTCTGTGATGCTGAGATGTATGTGCAGGTGATTCATCCCTGGAAATATAATTATTAGATCAATAAAGTAGAAAGAAAATGGAAAGAAATATTGTATATACATAATTGACTGAGCAAAGAAATAACAGTCAAAAAGGGAGATTTATTTATGCAGCAATACTGCATCAAAAGCACTGGTGGGCATTTTAGGCATTAAAAAGTGGCTGTTGATCACACATCTGACTAATGCTTACATGATAAGCGGAGCTGGAATTTGGGTGTCTCAAGATAATTTATAGTATAAGAAGTACTCTAGTGATCCAGGTTGTTCTGGGGACATGTTTGTTCTGATTTTTGAAGATTGCTTGATTCTGAGCAATTGGATAATATTGTGCAGTTGTTATATCTATGCAAGCTAAGTTGTTATGAAGCTTCACGAACCATTCCACTACTTAGATATATTACTTATATCCTTTGACCACTACACAATTACTTCATGAAGGAATTCCGACGCAAAGCAATTACTCTTTATTTCTTATCATTCTTATCGCATTTACACTATCCCTTTTATATCCCTTCCTTTGTTCTTTACTTATGAGCTAACCCATTTGGGCATGGCATCGCTTCGCAATCTGTCATGAAACAATCTTTTTTCATTATTCTTTTCTTTTATTATTCTTTTCCTTTTCTTTTATTTACTTACCTAATCGTCAAAGCGCTTACACTAGCACTTGTTATATTTTCATTATCATTTAGGTTACACGCGTCAACCTTATTGTTCTCGCGTTGTCGTTTCACTTAGGTGCGACTCTCTCGTGCCTGTCAGCTCATTGACAGGACGACGTCATTATTGTTCCGCCTCCATGCTTCTTTTCATATTGCCTTATTGTTTACTCACCTAATACCTACAGCTTTACTTATGGATACGAGCAACTCTTATTGTAGATCCTCACGGTTACGGCGCAAGATGTCTCTCACGGCTTCATATCCCATTAGTATATAAGACTTAGTATTTTGTAGTTATATTCCTTAGCTCTATTCTCGTCTATTCTCCTCGGTAGCTAGACTTGTAGTTGGGTTGTTTTATCCATCCTCTTTTGCTTTTTTGTCCTCTTGCTCATCGTCTATCGTGTGACACCTGGTTGTCTCTTGTGAGAGCTAGCGAGTCGCTGACACAATCCTGACTTACCTTTAGTATAAAGCTATGGTATCGAATAGGTAGTTCCTCAGTTTAAATATCAACCTTGATAGCACTTCGATAGTGATACCAATTCATTGCTTATCCATATCATCGTTTTAACATCCTTACTGTCAGTATGTTCCACGATGGTCATTGCAAACGGAACATGTTTCACCTTCTTCTCTTGTGGACACACAAAGTGTCAAGGACTCTACTAATAGTGGAGTCAAGGTCTGACTACATTGTCTAGGATCATTCTACCTCGCGAAGTAATTACCTTTGCTATTTCCCGCGATCATCCCCGATGATCCCTTTGTGCATGATCATAACAGCAGTCAAGAATTATTGTACATATCTATCTGTTGCTACTTTACTGTACCATGTACTTGAAACAGGAGAATGGGGAGTATATGCAATACAACAAAATCATTCACTGCTGTACTAGAGGTGTGATCCTGCCTGAATCATCAGGAACAATGGAAAGAAGATTTATTTGCAGCTGAAAAAGTACACACTGACATTGAGATTGTTCAAAAGAGTATCAATGCCAAGTTTTGTGAATGTCAGACTAGATTTGAGCCCATAATGAACAAGTGAAAGTGAATAGGTACTCTAGTGTGATCCAGGGAGTATGCCATAGCATGGCAAGCAAATGAATTGTAGCCTCTTCTCTGCTTGCATGACTATCCCAAAACATCTTTGAAGTACCAAACACAGGCCTCAGATAGTCAACAACGTGATTGAAGAACATCTGCAAGAAGCAAAGCAAGCATTGGTGAACTCAACTGATCTGCAATATACAGCAAGTAAAGCAGCTAGAGAATTTGATGTTCCGTATGACACCTTCAAAATCAACTGAAAGGAATCCAGCCAAGGAAAAAGGCCCATGAAAATGAGGTTTTGCCCACAACAGGAGAGAAGAAGGCAGTTTTAGATTGGATTCAATTCCCTGGTTTTGCTGGTATACTGTACACCAGCAAAACCAAGGAAACAAGGTAACCTTGTTACTATGGGAAATCCTCTTCTACCTTCCTGTCTCAGTAGTCACAGCTCAAATACAAATACTACCCAGTAATGAATACTTATATCTTTGTCAATGTGTGTCAATAACTCTACCTACTACAAATCTAGTATCAATCTTCTCAGAACAAGCGGAGCAGCCAAATCGTGCAGTACACTGCTGAACAGGCCAGGCCTTACCACTATGCCAATCAATGACTTCACCATGACATATACACAATCAGGGTCCAAACATCCTTGATTGTTGGCCGCTGCATCACACATTGCTCAAAAACACATAAAGATTTATTCTCAAGCTGGGTACTTGGTTTCCAATCTCACTATGTACTTGGTTTTCTAAAATGTTTACAAATAGCAGCAGGAAAAAAAATTACAGAAAATCGGAACAACCTGGATCAACATATTTTTAGGATGGTTTTGTATGTTCTAACAAGTAGGATGTTTTTCATTATGGTTTGGCGTGGAGCTTGATGCCTAGTGGAGCATGCAACTGCACAACGGCATCACCTTGCTTGGAGCAGGTCTCTCCTGTCACGGCGACGGATTCGACTATTTGTTCGCCTCTGTCAGGTTTTGAATTTCGAGGCTGGTCATGAATGACAGACGACGCTCAGAGTATATGTTTTGACCATGTAACAAGTTTGTTGATGCTTCCTACCTTCCCTGAGAGCTACCAGCTGACATCAAAGTAGCACGATGAGCTTTGACCGCACTTTCAAGTTTCAAGGGAACAAGATCAGCGCTCAGCCATGGGAGAAACAATAATCAGTTCTCTCAAATTTGAGAGCTGTGTCCTTTCAAAATTTGACTTGTCAAAAAATTCTTCTAATCGTAAACTCTACAGGTGCGATTCAATACCTTCTATTGTCAAGCTCACAAACTTGGAATCCAGGTTAAGAATATAACGTCAGTAATAAACACCTTGAACGTCCCTGATGAACAACTCGGTGCTAATCGGCGCTCCTCTTTGTCCATATATGCGTTCATCTATCAAGCAATTGGCTCTTGCCAGAACGGGCTGTTGTTTGCCAGGGTGGTTCTGGTAAGTAATCATCCGCTCTCGTCCGTGTTCACGTTGAATAAGAGCAACTTGAATTAGGTTGTGCGAATGAATAACAAAAGGAGGACTTGGTTGATTTATTTTATGCGTTCGGGCTGGAAATTCCGAACCCGTAAGAGGTAGAGCGCCGTGTCAACACGTACGACTTAAAGCGCCGTGTTGACGCGTACGACTTAGAGGGCCATGTTGACGTGTACGACTTAGAGGGCCGTATTGACGCGTAAGAGCTAGAGGGCCGCGTCGATGTGTGTCGATGTCTGATCAGAACTGAATTCAACCTACCATCTTCCTATTTGCCCAGATATTCATATAAATGCGTAAAATTTCTTTCAAGACACTCATTCTCCAACCCACTCTGCAATGAAGTCTGTTCTCCGAGCTCTGACTGCTTGCATTTCGATTGCTGTTAGCGTGCGCGCTGCCTCCCCAGAAGTTCAAGTAGGGAAAACCACACTGATTGGGAGAGATGTGACGCTTTTGAAACAAGACTTCTTCGGAGGTAAGGTATATGTAGACTGCTTGCGATGATAGACAAACTGTTGTTTTCATAGGTATTCCTTTCGCTGAACCACCACTTGGCAATCTCCGCCTCCAACCGCCAGTTTTGAAAACAGATCTTAACGTCACTGCATTCGATGCTAGTGATTTTGGACCTTCGTGCTTACAGTTGGTGAGCATGCCCATGGTCAGATTGACGCATTACTTATATGTGTGGGACATCATAGGGCATTCCTGTTGCAGAACTCTCAGAGGATTGTTTAACGATAAACGTTTTCCGGCCATCTGGTGTAGCTTTAAATGCTTCGCTACCAGTCATGTTCTGGTAAGGACAATCTTAATCTAGACTCTTTTTGAGACATCTCCCCATTCTTCATTGACACAGGACATATGGAGGGGGGTTTCAAGAAGGCACTTCGGCTACGTATAATGCAAGTGCAATTGTAGCACGAAGTGTTGTTCGGGTAAGCTTATGTCAATGACTTTTCACACTGAGATCCATTGATAATACGGGTGTGGTCATCAGGGAACACCTGTTATCTACGTTAATTTCAATTACCGTCTCGGACCCTTGGGCTTCCCTCAAGGACAAGAGGCAGCGGATCGCAAAGTCTTGAATTTGGCACTGCACGACCAAATCGCAGCTCTGACATGGGTACAAGAAAATATTGGGGCCTTTGGAGGGGATAAGACTAAAGTATACCTGCTCACTTTATTTCTTTCGATAGTAAATATTGACGCTCCACTACAATTGAGGTCACAGTTTTTGGAGAAAGCGCAGGGTCAATCATGACCGCTGTCCAATTCCTGAACCCTTCATTTTCGCAATATGCTCGAGCCGCAGTGAGTTGTGTCTCCATGAATCATTAGTATCACTGTAACATGAGGAATCTTACAGATTTTCGAGTCTGGTTCTGCCGCAACCGCTCTGACGTTCAATGCCCAGCACCGACAGGTTGACTGGGACAATTTTGTTGCAGGAGTCTCTGGATGTGCAAGTCTCTCAAAGACAAATGATACCTTTGGCTGCTTGCAATCCGTCAATACTACAGCTATCCTGGATGGTCTGCTCATTGCCCAGAACGAAGCGCCGGAGGAATTTCCTTGGAGCCCAACTATTGACGGGGAAGGCGGATTTATGCCAGAATTCCCGTCGTTACTCTTGGCAAAAGGGACATTTGCCAGAATACCATTCATCTCTGGTACGAACTTGGATGAAGGTTTGTAGTATCTTTCATCCATATTCTAATTATTTACTTATCAATGATTGCTCAGGAACTATCTTTATTCCTTCCACTGGTAATTACACTACGGAAGTCATCACGGACATCATTGTAGCAAACTTTTCACCTCCAGCCGTCTCTTCTATCTCAGAAGATCAGCTGGAAAATGCCGCGGCGCACTTGCTAGAATTATACCCGGACATACCTGCTCTTGGCTCTCCTTACAATACTGGAAACGACACTTTTGGGCTTAGCCCAGGTTATAAAAGAATTTCTGCCCTTTGTAAGCAGTCCCGCTTGTGCTGATGTTCACGGGACTCATCAAATCTGTGGTTAATCTGAAGTCGGAGACCTCAGTTTCCAATCTCAGCGAAGACTGTGGATACAGACAGCAAGTGATGTAGGTGTGAAGACATTTGGATACTTGTTCACGCAGCCACAACCTACGGAGCCGGCTTTCCTTGGAGGTAAGCTCGATAATTATCTTTTCATTGTCCAACCATGTCTGGATTTACATGTTTCAAAGTGACCCATGGAACAGAAATTGCTTTTGTTTATGGTGCCCCGCCGAATGCAACTGCTTCTGCAATCTCATTAAGCACGGCAATGATTGACTACTGGGTATCTTTCGCCACGAGCTTGGATCCAAATGATGGAAAGGGTGTTGCTCGTAAGCAAATATTATTGATCAGAGTGTAGCATTTATCCTAGTGCTCAAATTCTGACAGGTCCAACATGGGAGCAGTACACTCCCCAGAACCAAGTGAGTTTCATGTCCAGCTTTCTATGATAATGGACTGTGATAACCGGAGCTGCTATCTAGGTTCTCATTCAACTAAACGGCGACAACACAACTTCCATTCCTGACGATTATCGGAAAGAAGGAATTGATTTTATTAACTCTATGCCTCTGACCTTTCACCACAGACGTTTCCTGTAAGGCTATGACTACTGTAGAATAGGGTGTTATTTCGATATTAATTTTTCTATTCTGCCCTTCCTCAACAACCTTTCCTTCACACCTTACTTATCCCAACTCCCATGCATGACATCGAAACTCGAATGAGGACCAACCCTTCCGGTAGCATCGCACACAGGTGAGATAGATCATGCAACCCCAGTTCCCTTTGCAGCTCGAATTCTTTGGACTTTCCACTGGTGACAACTAATTCGGAAACGTAAACTTTGAATTTTCAAGCGTCCATAACGTATTGAGATTATATAATACAAGAAAATGCATCTCAAATTCTCAGAACCAAGGAAGAAAGTTGTCCTCCATCGGCAACGAAACACATGTCAGGCAATAAAATAATTTCAAGGCTTTCTCATTACGTAGTGACAGTGAATTAGGCAGCTAGAATGCTCAAAAGTATGTTGGTTTTGGTACTTATTCAACTAGAAGTAGAGAAGACTTGGACCCTAGATCATACATGAAAATTCAACGCACATCTGAGCGTAAATTCAAGGGTCCTACAAGTACTCGAACCATGATTTTTCTATCTAAGGTCTTGCGTTGCAAATTTCTGCGCAACTAACACGGCTTCCATCGCTGGTCAATGCGGTATACCTACTTAACGTCCAGTACGCTTGAACTCACCTCTGGTCTTCTATCTCTCCTTCTGTTTGCTTCTCGAAAGGTATTCTCTCGTTCTATTGGTCGTGACTCCATCGCTGTCCTGAGCAGACCTTCTCGCCCTAGGCCACTGATATTGACAATCACTCTCCCTCTCCAGTATTACGATGCTTCTCTACACCATGTCGCTCTATCCTCCGCAAGTCTAGCATACAAAGCTCAAGTACCCCGAAATTTATTCTGTGGTCATTCATTTTTCGCAATATAGTTCCTTCCGAGCCGGGCTGTTGGAGGCAGATATCTCCGATGGAGGTCTATCAAGCCGGTGCGATGGGCCTTTTAAACTTTCAACGGGAGCAGAGAGACGCCCAGGAGACGTCTGTGCTTCTCCCGTCCTTAAGTTACTTATTTGCAAACCGTGGATCACGCTATATTTGGTTTTTATCGATGCCTTCTGTCCAATCAGGTTTCTCAAGACACCTGTGAATATGATCTTGATTGAACAGCTTTTGAATGTGTAACGGTTATGCTTAGGTGACACTTTTTTTTCGCCAACGCCTTCATCTTCAATGATTCTATCACTCGATTCAGGACCGTCCCACTTCCTTTCGCTGCTAGCTAAGGATGATTTCCATGAAAAGTCTCTGACTTTCTCGCACGTCGACGAAGCTTCTCGGGCAATGGAGGCTCTACAAACGGTATGCGTCTTCAGTTTCTTTACAGAGATGTTGATGGAAGCTTTTTCGAACAGGAGCTGGACAGAGTACATGAAACGAGAAACACTCAATACAGGAGGAGATGCCTGAAGTTCATGCGTCATTTGAATCGCGTTCACGGAGTTTTGCCAACTTCGATGTATCTCACAGGCTTGTTGTGCGAAAGCAGCACGGCAGTCACTGGTGGGGGATTTGCGGTACGAGATTAGTAGATGCGACTTTCATAGATAGTATATCCTAATTCCTCGATCTTCCATCGATCAGGACATTTGGATTGGTCGTCTGGAAAACCGACGTGTTTGCGTTAAAGTCTTGCGATTCTTTCAACGTGGTACAGACCGAGATAAGTTGCTGAAGGTGCGCCCTTAACGTGTTTATTCGCTCGATATTATGAAACTCATGCATACTCTTCAGGATCTCGGTAAAGAGGTACTCTTATGGAGACAGCTCAAACACCCAAATATCCTCCCCTTCCTTGGGATCAATACAGATCTGTTCTCCCCAAGCTTCTGTATGATCTCGCCTTGGATGACCAACGGTGATATAATATCGTATGCTCGCGAATCCTCGCTGGATATCCATACCAAATTGTTCCTCGTCAGCTCCTTTTCCTTCTCGTTACATCGTATATCCTCATCAGTAGTGGTTGTCAGACTGCAGAGGTCGTTGAAGGAATCGTTTATTTACACGGGCTCGATCCACCCGTTGTGCATGGCGATATCAAAGGGGTCAATATCCTTTCTGTTTGTTTTACTTCATCTCATCGCAATTTAGGCCAATATCCTAATTTCTGACGATCGTCATTGTTGTCTGGCAGACTTTGGGCTCTCTGTCCTAGACACTCCATCGATCAATCCAACGCACACCGCTACAGCCCAAGGTTCTCTTCGCTGGCTAGCACCGGAGTTCATCAATCCTGCTCCGAGTCCCCAGCTCAGCCAGGGGAAACTGACATCGAGAGATATATATGCATTTGGGAGTACCATGTTCGAGGTGAAAGTTTTATCTTCTCATCATGGACCTGATTTATATTCAAAGCACCTTTCTAATCTTTAGCTATTGACTGGTAAACCTCCGTTCTCTCATCACATTTTGGATATCAGTGTTGCCATCGATGTTCTGAACGGGGTCCGGCCTGTGCTCTCCACAGATGACGTTCCGAATAATACCGCTTTCAAGGCCATATGTGAAATGCTAGACTCATGTTGGTCTGAAAAAATAATGGAGAGGCCTCACGCAGAAACTCTACTTGACTCTTTGCATCGCGTTCAATATCTCTGTTTTCCAGAAAATTATACTGGAGGTAGCACCCTGGTAGCACCCTTCCGACGTCTCTCTCCACATAAGCTCACAGATGGGTATCTATATATAGGATTATTCCTCTAATCCGGTCCGCCGAACGGGGGAACGCTCGCGGGCCATGAAGTTCGTCCTGTGCTTTATGCGTTACCACAAGAAGTTGACCATCTTGTAGGAGAAGAGGGAGATCGCTTCGCAGAGACGTTTTGGGCGACCTATATTCATCTGTAAGTTATACTCCCAATGTCGCCGTCTTTGGTCTACTTCAAGCTGGCGTGGCGGAATCAGCTCGCAAATTTGACAGTAAACGTTTGTGGCCATTTATTATTCTCTATTGACGGCGATTATTTCAGCCTCAGCCTCCTCGACCTGTAAATAGAGATCCGGAACTTGACGAACCCATAAATTTGGAGCAGAGAAATAGTAGCGATCCAAGCGGATCACATTTCTTGTCCGGCGAAAGTCGTCGAAGTGGCAGGCTCAAAGTATATACTCATTCAGGCGCCTTACTGCAATTCCTCATGTTACCCCTTATACTAGCGCAAGCGCGAAACTCTCTCGAACCGGCACGCAAAAGTAACTTCCTCCTTAAATATATCTAGTGATAATGAAGAATCACGACCATCGAAGGTTCCTCGGGTCCAAGAGGTATGAAACGGTCTCATTCTGTTCGTTTTTTCGACTTTTGAAGTTATGTTCTAGGATAATCAGCATGGCTTTGACCCCGTTGAAGACGAACCTTCTCGCTTCCCTACCTCATATACCGAGGTCGAGGTTGATGGCACCGACAGAGCCAACGTGTCGCTGCGCAACAAGTCTTCCCGTTTCGAGTCAATACGCAACCCAGCTGAACCTGAGCACCGCATGGAAGATTCATTTCAAGAAGGGTCATCTGGCGAAGGAGCTTTGGCCAAACTTGCGGACACTCTCTCGGTGTATAATCATGACGCGCAATGGCAGTCCAGCTTACTAGCTGTGCGAGATGAAACCCACTCTCAATGTAAGCCATGAATATAGTCAATGGAACGCCCGCACTGACACGGATAATCCTCTTCAGACAAGCCTGACGTTAGATTAGAAACTTCTCTACTTCAGCTAGCACTGCACAGTGATCGCGTTCGTAAGCCACTTGCGAGAAAAAGCTCCACTCCGGCAAAAATGAAGGGTCAGAAAAAGACAAAGTCCATGTCCATGTCCGCTGGTAGAGGCATAAAAAGAAAAAGAGCTTCCGCTGTCCTAACCCCGGGATATTCTCATTCATCACCAGACGAACAGGAAATCCCGCATGAAACACTTATACCGGGAGGACTATTGTGGGACGACACATTATTGCGCCAAGCATGGACCAACTATCGCTCAAGAAGCCAGGCTAGTTCGTAGACACTTGTACCTAATGCTGCACTTCGGGGCGGAGGTTTGACCCACTGGGACAATTCGACTGGCTACCTACTTAAAGTTTGAACAGGCATTGTCATCGTGATTGAGGCTCCGTAGGTTGTCGAATTCGTGCCAGTCAAGTCTGTGCTGCTATGAAGAATGTATTGATGGTTTTTCAAGGACTCAAGAGACGGTGAATTTTGGAAAGTAAACTTTGTACATACGCGGTGCACGTGAAATGATCTGGAGCCACTTCGTCTTACTCTAAGCTATATGGAACACATATGAAACCAGAACAGCTGCCCTAGACCCAGGTCATTCACCGATGCAGTTGTAATAAATTTGCTATCTTTTGAATTATTGTACAGGGTTAAAAGCCCTCTTGTCCTTACTACTTAGTCCACTAAACTGCTGCCTGCCATGTCTACTGCGCCAGACTCTGAAGCACCATCTTCATCTTCGTGTCGTTCCCCATCACCGGAGATAATGGTTTCGCCTCCCAGTCCTAGAGAAGAGATTGACTTGTCAGATGGTATTCGTGGAATTTCCATCGAGCAATCGGCAGAAACACTGTCGCGGGATGAAGGCCCCCAACGCAGACACACCGACATGGGCTGGGCGGGCCAAGATTTCACATACCTTTTACTCTCTGAAGAAGAAGCAATGGCTAGACTAGTGCAGCTCAGCGCTCCGAACGTCTCCAGTAATGGTGCCGTACATTTTGCTAGCCTTCAGCCCCATCCAGAGAAACACAGCCAAGATCGATTGGTTGTAGAGCAGTGGGATCTTGGAGAACGTGGATCATGGAGATTCAGAGCGGTGTTTGATGGTGCGTTAATGATTGAGGACCAAGGCTGTGAATTAATTCCCGCCACAGGACATGCGAATGGCGATGAGACAGTCGATTATGTTTTCTCTAGCCTCCCCTCCAAGGTCAAATCGTCTCTAAGCGCCCTGCCTGTATCACACTGCACTGACGTGGAGACGGTCTCATCGTTGCTTCAAGAAACTATCTCCGCCATCGATGATTCTATCAAGCAAGGCGTCCTTGAACTCTTTCCCTCTTCGGATTACATCGAGCGGCTGTCAGACGATGAAATTCGGACAATTGTGAATGATCACTCGATTTCGAATGATACAGGCCATATGGCGGAGGTTACAGTGCCTTCACCAACTGGGCCTACTGCACTTGCCAATAAATACGTTGGCAGAGGCTGGAATAATATTAAAGTGACACGAGCAATGCGTGGCACGACGGTCCTCATAGTGCTGATCGGCCCCGATGGAGGTATGTGGACTGCGAGTTTGGGTGATTGTCAAGCTGGTGAGTGATTCTACTTGCATGTTTTGATCTGCTCTACGTTTATATACTATACCTATTTATACTCGCAACAGTTCTGGGTCAGAAGAAAAACTTAAATTGGACCACGACCATTCTTAGTGCGAATCACAACGCTTCTGAGCCTTCGGAAGTCGCACGTCTGAAGACGGAACATCCGGGAGAGGAGGAAGACGTAGTAGTGAAGAACCGAGTGTTGAGTCTTATCGCTGTCACACGAGGTATGTGTTCTCGTATTTTACTACTTACATCACCGCGCAATGCTCCTTTCGTATAGCAATCGGAGACCATCAGTTCAAACTCCCCGGTATCTATACCAAGCGCGTGTTTGCGCTTACCATACCTGGAATGAATCGTCCTGAGTATCATACGCAGATAATAGTGGACCGCAATTTTACCCCCCCTTACGTGAGTGGAATACCGGAAGTTAAGTATATCAAGCTGGAAGATGATGTGCAATGTTCGTCTCATTTAACATTCAAAGCCATTTATTCATACTATTCCGATAGCCTGCTTATTCATGTGTTCGGACGGACTTCTGGATCTTTATGGAGGTGAAGATTGGCAGGAAAAGCATATTGCCATCATGGAGTTGTGTAACAATTGGGTAGATCTTGTCGGAGAGAAACTGAATTCTGGTTCTGCATTGCTGGAGAATCTGGCGCTGTTCCTCCTCATTCGAGGTCTTTGGGGTCCTCCAAAATCGTTTACGGGGAAAAGTTGGACCGATGAAGATGCTTTGAACCGAATGTCGAGTCTGTTGACTTTGGAATTTAAGGACAAGTGGATGGATGATACTACTGTGTTGGTGGAGGTATTATGAAGCTATGCTGAAGCTGCTCAGCGCTCAAGAAAGAAGGAATGTGGGTACCGAAGAGCTCGGAGGCTCGTTAGATAGTGATCTGACGGCAGGTTCGCGCAAGTCTAGGTATCGTTTCTTGCTTTCGTATATCTTCTGTCGGGCGATGCTTGGGCCCTAATACATATCAAATATCTAAGAATATTTGACACAGCCTGCTGAACGCGCATCACCGTTAGCGGATGCATTAATTACACGGTCTTTCTCATATAAGGAGTGCACATAGAATTACCCTCAAAAACATAATCACTGATACCTTCTTTCCCTCTCAACTTCATTATGACTACTACTGACAGTAATGAGACTGTGGATGTAGGTGCAGTCGTGTTTGGGGTCACCGAACCTACCTTCGTTTTGGAAATGGTGATTGTTGCCCACGGATCTGCTTCATAGAATATTTATTCTTCCTTCATTTAGTTCGAGCTTCTCTTTTACGGTTAGTCCGAAATATGCAATGATAACCGAGGTCAACTGAAGGTGTTACGCAGGCGTTTATACGTTGTTGTTTGGTCTATATATATATCTCCAGATCCACCAACGAGGACGACAACGTTACTATCAAATCTCCCTCTTACTACTCTATTTATTGGCTACAGCGGCTGTGGCGGTATCAATCTTAATTGAAAAGGAGATGACCTTGTTTACACTGGACATCACTTTCACCGACAATCTCAACGACACATATGTTGCTTCCCATTTCATAACATATGCCGATCTGACGTAAGTTCTCCTTATATCTACTAAACATATTTAATGAGCTTCACTGCCCAGTGTTGCCGCGAATGCTATATATGTAGTAGCCAAGTAAGCTCGTCCTATTAACACGGCGGACATTTGTCGATTTCTAATTTTTCTTCTCATAGCATTATTGCGGATGCGTTACTGGTCGGCGATTCCACTCAGTGTCTCATTATTTCCTCATCTTCCTGTCTAGTTGTATCGCTGCTACATCGTGTGGGGTTCGAGAAAGTATGTAATTGTGGGACCGGTCATAATTTCTCTAGTCAATACAGGTAGGTATTGATGCTCAATAATGAAGGACGAGGCGTATGCTTACTAGTCTATTAAAGTGATTGCTATCGTTGCAGCGGCTCTTGTGAAGAAGAACGCAGGCCGATTGTTGATGTCAGCGGGGGTAGAAAATACCTCCCTCCAGGCAGTGGATATCATCTCTGACGCGTTTCTCGGGGTCAACCTGTTCACAAATCTTATGCTGACGGGCCTTATTGGTAAATCCACTTCATGTATCCCTAAACTAAATTTGACTCGCATTCCGGTAAAGCTGGTAGAATCTGGTGGATAGCCCGTACCACCCAACGATCTTTGGGAAGTGATAATTCAAAACACAGGAGGAGCATCAATGGTATAGCAGCAATGGTGTTAGTAGATTTCACTGGTCCTGCTTTCTGGCTATTAACATGGAGTGTACTGCTGCAGATTAGAATCAGGCTTACTCTATCCTGTTGCTTTGATTATTTGTCTTGCATTGTCCGTCCAGTCCGAGGAACTGGTGGAAGTGTACTCCGTGCTCACGCTGATAGTGGTACGTTTCTTTTTCGGCAATATTGTTACAATGTCTCAAGACCAAAATTTCAGGGAATCGCTCCGACGCTGATAATGGTTAGGACCGATTTGGGAATAAGCATAGAAAATGCTTCCAATAAGGACCCCGACGAGACAGTGGCTTTATATGATCTCGAAGTCACTGGATCTACCCCCGAACCGTCCAAGGATGGCAAGGAATATACGAACTTCCAACAATCCGAACAATAGGGGTACGGATTTCAATGGCGTGATAGTATGAAGGGAACAGCATCTGAAAAACTAGCTGTTCACGAGCCTGATGATTTCTCGAATGAAACCGGACCTCCATCGCATTCGAATTTTTTCTGCGATGTTGATGCTCCGCCGCCTGCTTTCTCTCATAGTCAGGACGAAGGCACGTCTACGCTCATCTCTTCAGGGCCCCCTGTTCGACGGGATGAGAAATATCACGCCCCAGGATTGATTGTGCTTAATCCCCCTACAATTGATGGATGAATATCGTAACAGACACGGGGATAGGGGCTGCTTTTACCGTAAAATATATTGAATCTCGCATAGGGTCTGATATCTCATGTGGATTGGATTGAAGCTCTTCGGAAAAGAAGATCCAGGGATGCTCCTGGATACCCAACAATAATAATTGTACCTATATCAGGTACTACACTTCTCAGTTGCGTGTATGTATTCCACAATCGATGTTATTGACTTTGTGAGGTTCTGATACGATTATTGAATGACATAAATAACTTACCAGACAGCTTCTTGTGTTGATGCAGGTGAAAAGACATGAACGCATTCTTCCATAAGGTATTTTGTACATAAAGGCCTTATTTCAGTGTACTCCCCCCTCTTACTGATCAATCATAAAATCAGCTTTGGCCTCGGGCGCCAATATTTTTCATCAGAGTACTTATTGCATTTCAAAGTGGCCAGAAAGCTCCCCATCGTTTGCACTAGCTTCTGAGACAGTCACTGTCTGCACACCAATGATTTTACTTTCAACATTTTTGCTCCTCTCCTTTTTTTGATTGATGTCGCGGTTTTCAATGGGAAGTCTTTTGGGAGAACCAAAGGTAAAAATGGTGATTGAACCGATATCTAGGTCGATACCGACTAGATATAGATGTCTATCGATAACGGGGGTGTAAAGTGGATGGGTCTCCAGAGGCTTGGAGAATATATCAAGGATGCGAGATATAACATCGATGATGCCATTGTGTTCGGCGAACTATTATCCGCCACCTTTTCGGGAAGAAGAACCAGAGCAAACGATCATATTTCTTCCAGATACCTATCTTGAAACGTCCAACAAGAGGAAGGTCCGACCGTGTATCAGACCATCTTGATATATATGCGAAATGTGTCCCTTCCGTAATTTTGTCTAACTCTTTGATTCTTGTTCGTCTAACGTTTGAGGTCTAACACTATGTCAGTATTTGTGGGTGAATGGAATGCCCAATGAAGGGGATTGGGAAATTGATAGGTGGCCCAGTTCTGCTCGTACCCGACCCGACTGATTGACTCAGACGATGGCGAACGTGGGCGAAGCGGGGTAGCGTAAAATGGGTACCGGGTTCGAAGAAAGTGAAGTGGACTGAGTTTCTTCGAGAGCTTTGACCGCGGCAGAAGTAAAATAGGAATAGTGTCAATTAAAATTGTAAAATTACCTCTACCTATAGAGCTGTTTTTGCCTTCTGAACATTTTCAAGTACAGACTGTGCCTCTGTGAACCGAAATAAATAACATCGGTGCGGTGGAATGGGAAAAACGAGCTCACCAGTTTTAACCTTGCCTTCAGAGAGACGAATCGCATTCGTCAATGCCTCTTCAGCACCATTCAAACTGATTTTTTCCCCTGCCGGCCCAAGTTCTACCGCCACATATTCCATGCTCTCTTTACAGCAACTTTCCAATATCGCCTCAGCCAGCCTTACCCATCCCTTGCCCCACCTCTCCTCCATCTCCGTGACCTTCAAACCATCTTTCATTTGCTTCACTCTTAAAGCATTCCTGGCCTCAGGCGAGTCAGCCCCTTCTCTCTTGGACTGAATCCACTTGCAATAGGCCAACGCGCGATTGGCGTACAGCACACCGGAGTCGGGAGATAGCTCTATGGCATTAGAATATGCGTCCACAGCAGCAGAGTATTGTCGTTTTCTGAAAAGCTCATTACCGGTATCTTTAGCCTTCTCTGCTGCCGGTGTTGGTAAAGTGGAAGGAGGAGCATATGCCCGACTAGCATGTGTATTCGTTATCCTCTCCAGACCATATTGATCAGCTCCTGTCAATTTATCGACTACTATACCTTTTCCTGTAGCGTTTCCAGCCTCTACATCGCCGGATGGCCGCTTGATGACGACGAAAGTAGGCATCGCAGTGATTGAATACTTCTTTGCGATATCGCGAGTACGATTTCCATCAACGTCGACACGGAGAAAATATGTGAATGGTTGTTGCGAAGCGAGCTTGGCGTAAACTGGTGCTATAACCTTACATGGCTGGCACCATTCAGCGTGAAAGTCGGCAATGACAGTTTGGTTGTTGGCATAGGCGTGTCTAAGGATAGAGTTCCATTCAGAAACAGACGAAACTTCGAAGGGAACACCAGAGCTAGCAGCGGATTTAGAATATGTAGCCATGAGATGTTGATGGTAAAAGAAAAACTTGAAACTAATTTATAAATTCGGGAGCGAACTTGAGCTTAGTGAGCTTTCCGTGACTGATCATGCGTATTCGAGAATGTTCCGGAGTAGTTACTTCTTTTGGCTACATTCCGGCTAGTCCCGGTTGACATCGAATAAGTAGTAGAGGGATGAACAGATACTTGTGCCTCATCCCAGTTTGCTGTAACTCTCCGATATCAATCGCCTTCGCAAGCAAGAAAGTCGTCGTCGGAAGCGCCTGTGTGGGTGATCACACTATAAGATAACAAATGAGAGTTATTGCAAGTCGGAATTAAAGAAATTATCACAAGTACGCACGCGCAGTATGTACCCGAAGGGTTGAAAACGACACGGTCAGCACCAGGTTCTCCACCAGAGTACGCAGCGCCGCCTTTCAAGATGGGATACTATTAAATAATATCAATCAGTTGTGTTGTTGATTCCTTCCGATCTTGAGCGTTTTCACCTCGTACCAAGTACTTCCAGAACAGTACATGTCAAGGTCCTCGTAGTCGTGATATATGTGTGGGTAAGAATCTATCAACTCATGCTCATGTATTAGGCAAATGACTGTCAACCATTTTTACTGAATATTTACCGTCACCAATGGGATCATCGAGATGATTGAAACCGCCCGAAACGGCACTCTCTACATCGGAGAGGGTGTAGACAGTGCTACCACAGGTAACGTCCCCTTCGGGCAATGAACGGGTCACCTTAAAGTCAACGGGACTAGCTAAAACGTTAGCTACGATGAGAGAGGAAGTGAAGAGAAGTGTCCGGATGAGTAGCATGGTTGACCTGGAAAATGAGGGATATCTCGAAAGAGCTTGGTGCTTTTCTTTTTTTATTGCACTTTTATAGTTTTCTCGTTGGAGATCTTCAGCGAGAGCATGTCTGATGGTTGATGTTCATTGGCAGATAATGACATCGGTTGTATCGCACGGAACCTACAGAGTATGAATGAATGAATCTATAATCAGTTACAAGGGGGTCGTATAGCCTTTGGGCCTTCAGGAAAATCCTGGCAAAGTGGAATCCTGAAGCTGAGGCACGTTTAATTGCATATGGGCACCGTACAGGATGGGTGTACGACGGCAGGACATACAACTCGGCGATCACAGCAGACATATGCTGTATCGAAACGCACATGCGTCGTAGATTATCTTTCGTGAATATGATTACTGTCGATGCGGGTTAAAGCAGAGCATGGACAGCAAGGTAAGGTAAGTTGTATTCACCTGCGTCCAGTAAGCGCTATCAAACGCCGAAGAACAACAACAAGATTGCAGGAGATGATGTTCTCGGCCATGGGACCATGTGGATTTCAGTCCCATGGGACTCGTCGTTGGACGGTTCCACATTGATTGAACCTCTATATGAGGCATGGAGAAGGCTTAAATGCTTGGCGAGAAGCCACGAAGCCGAAGGACATTACACCGTCTCTTTCAGAGAAGAACGATTCGGATTCCTCCAATTCTAGACGAGGGCGAGATATTGCCTGAGTTCAAGCGAAGATGACGGTGCATAGTATGGACATTCTGTACTCGTCAAAAGAAAGTCAGGTCCAAGTCTATGGCAAAGAATGATATAACCAACAGTCTCAAAGACAACGATGATTGTTTGCTCGACAAGAGCCATATATAGCACTTTACAACTGCCCCAGGTTCCAACCTATCAAGATTTTTGGACCATAATCAAGGCAGGACGAGTTTGAGCAGCGGAACGTATATCAAGCAACAGTTCGTGTTTGTGCAGGTTGCGCAATGAATCTCATTGACGGCCTTTAGTCGGTTTCTGTTGGATCATTGTGATAGCAGAATTTTCAGGACACAGATGAATATCATCTTGTAAACTGCAAGTGAACTTGAGGAAACTTCATTAAGTAAAGCGAGTTCAGAAGCCTAGATACACAGCATCGATATTCCGAGGAGCTCGCCCTGAGGTATCGCGAATTTTTCGTGCAATAAAAGATTCGACGAGAACATACTTATGGGCAACAACAAGTATGATGATCCTCTCATGTTTAGTGGTACACCGCACCACTAGAACACTCACCCTCTATGGCAACATGCTAGTGGAGGCAGCAAACGTACGGCATATGTTGTAGTACTGCTGCCATCTTCATTCAGAGTTCACATGAACATAATGAAGATGAATACAGTTGTAGACATCAACCGTATTTTGGTCCTCAGGGAACGCTAGTAGTAGTAGCGAAGTTCAACACCGTAAGCACCGGCCCGAATATATCACTATATTGCTTTGACTTCTGCTTTACCTTTTTTTCTGGTGTTTGACTGACTCTCCTCTATGACAGAAGGTCTCTTATCATAAGAAGCAGGAAAGGTCGACTTCACAATGCGAGCCGATGTGCTGACTGATACACCAGAAAATGTGCATTAGTCATGCGTTTTCTCGTTTCGTCCAAGCTTCAACTCTCGCAAACATGATATTATACAAGGAATGGGATGATCAGTAATCCATAAGTAATTTTCTCTCGCCTCCAAGGCATACAACGGTCAGGGACGGGGTCCAAGATGATTCAGCTGCATATCCTTGCAAGGACAGCGAGTGCCTTTGTATTGGCAATAGTTGATCTTATAGCTATAAAGACGACATCCTTTCCTCAGACAAGCTTCATTCCTCGAATCCCAATCCAACGTTCTTACAGCATTGATCCAACTTCACACTCATCTCGAAATGTCTAAAGGAACTATCCTTGTACATACCTTTTTCCTTTACTTCGCTTTGGCATAAGGCTAACTAGTCACCCTCAATAAGGTCACTGGGGGGACCGGCTTCCTTGGAGCCCATATTATTTCTCAGCTTCTCGAGAAAGGATATACCGTCCGCGCAACCGCTCGTTCGACATCGAAGCTTGAATCGATTTTTCGCAAAGCTACCGCCGAACAACTCCAGGTTGTTGAAGTACCAACCTTGACCTCCGATCACTCAGCAGCGTTGAAGGGCATTGACGCTCTGATTCACTCTGCCTCGCCAACATATGTTAAAGGTGTCTCCGGCCAGGAGCTTTATTCTGTGAGATTTGTCTTTGAGACCATCTATCATTGACCCATGCGTATTTTTAGGGAGCATACGACGGTACTATGGCACTTGTCAAGCAAGCTATCGCCGCTGGTGTCAAGAAAATCATCGTCACTGGGACGTTCGTCAACCTCTTCGATGGTAAGTCATTCTTACGCATGTACTTGCTACACCTCAATGACTGACTCCACTTTACATAGCCGACTTCCAGGCTGCTTTTGGTACACGGGTACTCACCGAAAAAGACTTTGGTTCCGTCACTCCCGAAACCATTGACATCAAGAACGACGGAATGCGGGTTTACCAGGAAGCCAAAACACTCGCGGACAAAGCTCTCTGGGAGCTATCTCGCTCGAACCTCGATGTGGACTTTACCGTCCTCCTTCCGCCTGCCATCTTTGGCCCACAACTCAGTCCTCTCACCTCGTCTCTTGGTAGCCTTAGTACCAACGGGTTTGTGAAGATGCTCTTTGCTCCTGAATACCCTCCCATCCCAATCGGACACATGATCGACGTCCGTGACGCTGCTCGTGCCCACGTCCTTGCTCTTTCCACCCCACCAGTTCCCACACGCGACAAGAGGTTCATTATACACAATGGGAATTTCCAGTGGAAAGATGTCGCTGCCATGATCCGAAGCAAGAAGCCGGACTTAGCTTCAAGGTTGCCCAAGGAGACATCAGTTCCTGGGCCCCAGACTAGTGCTCCTATGGATACTACATTCGCCAAAGAGGTTTTGGGTATGAAGACCTATATTCCTCAGGAAGAGACTTTCCTCGCAACCGTAGATGTTGTGTTCGAATGGGAAAAGAAGTTTGGAAGCAAGGTTTAATGCTAGCTAGATAGTTCCTATATAAATCGCTGTCCTATAGTATGTAGAAGTAGGATCGAGCTATTGTGCAAATTTTACCTTAAGTCGTTCGTTGAAGAATGCCGGGTCACGAAATCGAGTCTCAACGACATTTTCAAACTATGTCCGCCACTCCGAAACCTCCAACGGTAGACACCCAATCTAATGATTGCCTTATGCATGGGCTTTGGTGGACCTGGTCCAACACACCAGCCTCGAATCGCAACAATTGGTTTACGATAATCTTATAGCCTATAGTCGATCGGGCAGAAGAATTCGCAGCATGCAGAGGAAGTTACAAACTTGCCGTTGGGCTTTCAGAATCATGTTTCAAGGCCAGGATTGTGAACCTTTTCTAATATTTGTACCACCGTCTCACTGTCCAGTTTCGCTACAAACACATTTTGAAGATTTTTCGCAAAGGCCAAATCACAATTAATGAACAGAGCCAGAATGCGTGCTGAGGACGCTCTCCAAACAGGTGACCTCTTCGTACTATCTCGCTCAAAAGTCCCATGGAAAGGCGCCTGGCTGGGCTCGCGTTAGAAACAGGCAACGGAACAGCGTTTGGATGATCAAGTAAAAAAGCAAAAGGAGGAAGATCGCAGGAGCCCTCATTGGAATCTTTGACGTCTACTATTACTATCATCGCGAGCGGATGCAAGTCAAGTGTGTAGGCAACCTGCATTATACAACTCAATGCCCACCCCTGAAAGAAACATCCCCACAGTGGCGCTTCCATGTGCATCCCTTGACATTGCAAAAACTCGAACGTGTTTCAGGCGGAAAAGTGCAAACCAGAGGCTCGCAGTGAGCAAAACAATGGTTGTGCAAAGAACCGGTCACGGATTGGGGAAGGTGAGCAAGCTGTCGACGCTCCGCATTACTGATTGGATTGACCTCTGACCGGCCCTAACCTGCTATAATAACTCAGGACGATAATAAGAGCACCGGTTCTAAGATATATCTCGCGCTTTTTGTTCATGTCACACATTCTATGCTGCCATTTGACTACCAGGGTCTATCAGAAGAAGCCCAAACTGGCTCTTAGCTTCAAGAACGTGAGGTTGCTTCTGAAGGATCAGGATGTACTTAAGGTCCTTAAATATCACCTCGGAAATAGTAACAGCATTCAAGTAATTGCGATATGGGTGAAAAAGGTTTCCCAAACCTTGATATGTATCAACTGTTTGCAAACTCCTATTTTCTAAAGCTTGTGAATGTAGCCTCCATGTACATACTGCTCGAACATTGGTCCAATCTGTGTGTGGTCTCCCGCCTACGCTGCATGTGTGTGTTGTTGGCATTCAAGGAAATGTAGCTTTGGTGATACATTCAGATTACATTCAGATGGCATCGAGCATGCAGTCAGTTTCCAAATTTTGATCCAGAGCAGGTTCGAAAGATCATGGAGGAAAATACTGCCCAGAGACCTGCATCCGGCACTTCAGACCCTTTCTGTATGAGAAAGTGATCAAAAGATGAAATTTGCGAGTTCCGCTTTCGTTTTATCTGCTTATTCACCTTGAACCTACCTTCGATCTCTGTACATAATTTGTCAGCGATACCAGACCATCACATCTTGCTAGGTGTTAAATAATTCTTGAACTTTGGACAATGTCCTTGTAACCCAACCTTCCTCCGCCATCTAGTACCTCACTTACGAAACAGGACGCGCGAAATGCATCGTTATGAAGACCGCCAAATTGACCACCTTCTTATTGGTCAGTCTCCCTTTTTGTCGGCCAGCAGCGGGGGTAGTAACGATTCATCATCTGCAATGGGTCTCCTCTGCTTACTACCTGCGGTCTCGCTAGTAACCCGTGTTATGAATAATGTGGTTTCGGACGCTCCCCATTCCCATGTAGTATAAAAGCTGGAAGCATTGCTGTCCTAGTACCATTCACAACTCGATATTCAATTTTGCTTCGCACCTCTGTCGTATGCAATGTTCTTCAAACGCTTGATATCATCTTTCTCCAAGAAGGGTTCCAAGTCAGAACAAACTGTTCTCGTACGTCCTTCTACCTCTCTGATCATACACGTATATCTAGTCCAATCCGTCTCTAGGTAATTAGTGGAACAGGATTTCTCGGTGCTCACGTCATCTCTCAGCTACTCAAAAACGGATACACTGTCCGGGCTACAGCTCGTTCAGCCTCGAAACTTCGAGCCATCTTTCCTCAAGCCACATCGGAACGACTTCAAATTATTGAAGTCTCAGCGCTGACCTCGGATCACTCAGCAGCACTAAAGGGAGTCGACGCGCTGATACATTCGGCCTCGCCTATCTTCGGCGAAGGTGTTTCGGGACAGGATCTCTACTCTGTGAGTTTCTTTTATAGAGTATCTCCTCTTTGAGAAAACTCATATCTAGATATCAGGGAGCATTCGAAGGCACAATTTCGCTTGTTAAACAGGCGATCGCAGTTGGTTTGAAGAAAATCATCGTTACTGGAACTTTTGTCAATCTCTTCGATGGTGAGCCGTTTTTTCCATCATTGAATGTCCTGTAAAAGTAAATGCCCCATCACCCGCCATCGAGCCGACTTCCAAGCAGCGTTTGGCACCCGTGTTTTGACTGAGAAAGATTTTGGTTCCATCACTCCGGAAACCATTGACTTGAACAATGACGGGATGCGGGTCTACCAAGAAGCCAAGATTCTGGCAGACAAAGCAATATGGGAGCTTTCGCAATTGAATTCCAATGTGGACTTTACCGTTCTCTTACCACCAGCACTCTTTGGTCCCCATCTCAGCACAGAAGCTACACTCACTTCCTCTGCCAGCAGCCTCAGCACCAATGGGTTTGTACAGATGCTCTTTGCACCGGAATATCCCCCCATCCCAATTGGACATATGATTAATGTTAATCATTATCCATATCATTGTTTTAACATCCCCCTTGTCAGTATGTTCTGTGAAGGTCATTGCGAATGGAACACATTAATGTACTTTTTTTCTCTATTGGACATGCAAAGTGTTGAGGACTCTACTAATAGTGGAGTCAAGGTCTGACTAAACATCTTAAGATCATTTACTTATGTGAAGTATTCTCCTTCACATTTTCCCGTGATTAACCCCATGGAACATACTGACAAAGGGAATGTTAAAACAATGATATGGATAGATGATTAATTTGGTATCACTATCAGAGTGCTATCAAAGTTAATATTTAAACTAAGGAACTACCTATTCAATACCGTAGCTTTATACTAGAGGTAAATCAGGATCACAAAGCAATGCCATGCCCGAATGGGTTAGCTTGTAAGTAAAGAACAAAGGAAGGGATATAAAAGGGATAGTGTAAATCCAATAAGAATGAGAAGAGATAATGAGTAATTGCTTCACATCAGAAATCCTTTGCGAAGTAATTGCATAGTGGTAAAAGGATATAAGTGATATATCTAAGTAGCGGAATGTATTGCAAAGCTTCGTAAAGACTTAGCTTGCATAGATATAACAGTCTTATATACTAATGGGATATGAAGCCATGAGAATTGTCTCATGCTGTAACCATGAGGATCTACAATAAGAGTCACCCATATCCATAAGTAAAGTGTCAGCGACTCGCTAGCTCTCACAAGAGATAACCAGGCGTCACACGATGAACGATGAGTGTTGTGACATGCTATACAGGATACGGTACTTACTTCATTTTCTCCTACATTCCCTCTTTTCTTTATCTTCGTGACTACCTGAACCCTTCTCCATGTTTCCATATCCTTTTACTTCCATCTATCATTCGTCAGAACCTTCCATCACATTCCAGACACTTCTATCGGTTTCCCGCGCTGTCGCTTACTCATCTGAATCCTTGTATATATAGTACAGTAGCTGACACCTAGTTCCCCATCTTGACCTCTTGGTCTTTGGAACTAGGTTAGTACTTGTATCATCGTTTACCTTCAATATACCTACTTGGTCTTTGGAACTAGTTTTCCTTGTGCGACCCTAGTGATTGGCCCCTGTGCTATCACTGCTGTCTTGATCACTATATCTTTCAGCCTTCGTGTGTGGTGCTAGCTGTCACGAAACATTCTTTTTCATTATTCTTTTCTTTTCTTTTATTTACTTACCTAATCACCAAAGCGCTTACACTAGCACTTATTATATTTTCATTATCATCTAGGTTACACATGTCAACCTTATTGTTCTCGCGTTGTCGTTTCACTTAGGCGCGACTCTCTCGTGCCTGTCAGCTCATTGACAGGATGACGTCATTATTGTTCCGCTTCCATGCTTCTTTTTATATTGCCTTATTGTTTACTCACTGAATACCTACAGCTTTACTTATGGATACGAGCGACTCTTATTGTAGATCCTCATGGTTATGATGCGAGACATCTCTCACGGTTTCATATCCCATTTCGTATATAAGACTAGGTATTTTGTAGATATATTCCTTAGCTCTATTCTCGTCTATTCTCCTCGGTAGCTAGACTAGTATTGGGTTGTTATATCCATTCTCTTTTTGCTTTTTTGCCCTCTTGCTCATCGTCTATTGTGTGACGCCTGGTTATCTCTTGTGAGAGCTAGCGAGTCGCTGACAGAAGAATAGAGCTTCTACCACATACCACCCGTCACAACAAACTTTTACAAACTTGCCTAGGATTCAACACGCTGTTGGAAACTAGTTTTATCGATACGTTACACATTTTCATTTTTACCAAACATGCTCATCCCCCCTATTATAACCCAACATGACTGATTGGTCGATACATGTGCCCGACCCAACAGAAGTCACCAATGTCACTTCTAATCCACGCCGGGTGTTTGTCAATACACCAGGGAACTACAATGGTGATCCCGCCACCTACCAACCATGGTGACGAAGAATGATGGCCTACGTTTCCGAGTTAACGGAGACGAAACAGGTCAACAATTCCCATCATGTCACCACCATTATCATGTCCTTCCTGGTTGGAGGAAAAGCCGACGAATGGGCCCAGGTCTACACTGATGACCACTTTGACATCGACAAAGGGTTATGGGACATCTCTGGAAAGCAGCTCATTGACAATATGGATAAAGAATTCATGAATGTCGCAAAGGAGAAGGAGGCTCATGATAAACTAACTTATATCCGACAGGGGAAGTCTTCGGCCGGTGACTTTTTCAAAGAGTTTGAATTGTTGCTGAAGGATGCTGGGTACAAGAAGGACGAGTTGCACGTCCTTACCCTAGTGGAGAGAGCCGTCGATCATACTCTTCTGTACGACATCATTAAGGGACGGACGGAGCCCTTTGAAGACTACAAAGAGTTGAAGAAGGTAGTTACTGGGGCTGATAACGTAAGGTGGCAATGGGCCGAACAAAAGAGAGGTTATTGTCATGAAGTGAGCCACCCCTATCATTTTCCTTTCTTTATGATACACCATCTGAGCTCTCCTACCTACAATAATCATTCCGGAACCTTCCATTCCATTCTATCAGTTCCGTTCCATTCCTTGTGCCTGAGCTATACAGTATTACATCATAATTCCCACACTCTGCCTTGTATATATAAGCTAGCCCCCATAGCCTGGTCCCTTATCTTGACCTCTTTGTCATTGGGACCAGGTATGTCTTTTACCTACTTACTTGTATTTATTATCAATATAACTTTGTCATTGGGACCAGTATCTGCCCGCTTCTGCTCAAGTCTCCACTCCGCTCCGCCACCGTCGTCACCTCTTTGTGACAGTTATGGGTATGCGGGGTGGTGGAACGCTAACCCACAGGGACAGAGTCGTGGACAGTCATCCACTCAACAGAACTGACAGGAGCCGAAAGCAGCTCCGAGGGCAGAGTACCCTGCGGCGCCAAGAAGAGATGCCACCGGCACCACATTTGGAGGAACGGGTAGGCCGATGGACATTGACCAGGCCAGAGAGAAGCGGCTGTGCTTCAACTGTGGCAAACCAGGCCACATGAGCAGGAATTGCCCACACAAGAGGAAGGCGGTGGTCAGAGGTATTATGCTGAATATGAGTGAGCAGGAGCATACAGATTTTATTAATGATTTGGGTTTTCCCAAGGCTCCTCAGTAGATATAGGTCTGCAGGAGCCTTCGAACACAGACATTTCGTGTTTTGTTGATAACAGCATTGATTATATAATTAGTACAGGTACTAGACAGAAAAATGCATCCGCCTTCACACACAAAACCAAAAAATCCAAAAAACCTATATGGTACGAACCCGACACTGCTGAATGGCTAGCTCAGAGAGTTAGAGAAGATCAAGTCCTGAGAGCAGTGGGATTGTTACGAACTTGGATGCCCTCTTCCCGGGAGAAAGAAGCCTCGGAAGAAACCATCATGGACATACGAAAATGGAACTGGAAAACGGCAGTCACTGCCATCCGAAGTCTCAAGAACAAGAGGAGTTATGTTCGAGGGACACGCAGCAAAAGTCTGAAACTTCCGGCAATACTTGAAACACTGGAGGATAGTCGACAAATTGTCACAGAAGGACTTCTCGACAGTGGAGCTACTGGTTCATGTATTGACTCGGACTTCGTCAAACGGCACAACCTCATCACAAAAGACTTACCAATCAAAACACCTGTCTATAATGCCGATGGCACACTCAATGACTCCGGTTCAATAGACAAGTATGTTGAGATCCGGATGACTATTGGCGATCATTCAGAAATCATACAATTCAGAGTGGTAAGCCTAGGAAAGAATAATATCTTTCTAGGACTAGACTGGTTGTGACACCACAACCTGAGTATTGACTGGAAGACATCTGAATTAACCTTCGACAGGTGTCCCACATGATGTGGCTATAATCCACACTTTTGGACGCCTGAAGATACTCATTCTAGAGCAGCATTGCAGGAAGGTGAACAGCTTTTCTTGTTCGACTGGGATAGGTATGTTCACGAGCAGGTACAGTCAAGGAAGTGGACAGAGGGACAGGCTAAGAAAGAAACAGCTGAAGAGTTCGACACTTCCAAATCCTACGTCAAAGAGTATCCCGATGTGTTCAGCCAGAAGGAGTTTGACCAGTTACCACAATGACACCCTTGGGATCATGCTATCGATCTAACGCCAGGTTCCAAACCTTTAGATTGTAAGGTATACCTGCTAAACCCAAAGGAACAAGAGGTGCTCGATAAGTTTCTTGAAGAAAACCTTCAAACTGAACGAATCTGACCTTCGACCTCGCAGATGGCATCCCCCTTCTTCTTCGTCAAAAAGAAAGATGGCACCTTATGACCAGTACAAGATTATCATAAACTGAACGAGATGATGGTTAAAAACTGGTACCCACTTCCTCTCATTCAGGAGCTAATCAATTGTTTAAAAGGTGCTAAAATCTTCACGAAGATGGATATCAGATGGGGATTCAACAACATCCGCATAAAGGAAGGTGACGAATGGAAAGCAGCTTTTCGAACTAACCAGGGGTTATTCGAACCGACCGTTATGTTCTTTGGACTCACTAATTCTCCTGCGACATTCCAAGGTTTCATGAACCATATCTTGCGAAATCTCATTAATGAGGGACACGTTATCGTCTACATGGACGATATTCTGATCTTCACCGATGACATCGAAGAACACCGGTGAATCGTAAAGCAAGTACTTGACATTTTACGGGAGCACAAATTATTCCTAAAACCCGAAAAATGTTCTTTCGAAAAACTGGTTATCAACTACCTTGGCATTATCATTGGTAATGGAACTATTCGCATGGACCCCAAGAAAGTACAAGCCATCCGCGAATGGATTACTCCCCGCAAGAAGCGTGATGTTCAGCAATTTTTAGGGTTTTGCAACTTCTTCAGACACTTCATTCGTGGGTTTAGTCTTGTAGTGAAGCCACTGACACAGCTTACTGGGAATGGAACTTGGAAGTGGGAGAAAGTGCAGGAAGATGCATTTGAAGAGCTGAAACACCGTATTTGTGAGGAAGTCGTTTTGTTGATTCCTCGTAACCAGGGACAATTCCGAGTCGAGGCTGATTCTTCTGATTATGCCAATGGCGCAGTTTTATCACAGTTTGTCAACAATAGGTAGTACCCAATCGCTTTTCATTCACGTTCCCTCAACCAGGTTGAGCATAATTACGAAATCTACGACAAAGAACTCATGGCAATCATGGATTCACTTGACAATTGGCGGCAATATTTACTTGGTGCGGAGGAACAGATCGAAATTTTTACAGATCACGCAAACCTCCAGTACTTCAAGAAGCTGCAGAAGCTCAACCGATGACAAGCGCGCTGGGTACTGGAGTTAGCAGAGTATAATTTCAATCTTGTTCACAAACCTGGTAAATCAATGACGAAAGCTGACGCCCTGTCGAGGATGACAGGCCTTGAGACAGGGGACAAGGACAATGAGAACATCGTTCTCCTGAAACCAGAAGTCTTCATCCATGCTCTTGACCTATCGGCTCCTGAAGATCTCCTGCTATCAGAGATCCGAAAGAGTAGAAACCAAGTAGATCGAGTTGTACAGGATGCCCTAGCTGCCAAAAACCCGGAGTGGACTGAAACCGACAAAGTTATTACATGGAAAGGGCGTGTTTATGTACTGAAAAACCGCCTACTCTGATCCAAAATAATCACTCAGTACCACGACACATCCTGGACAGTATAAAACCACGGAGTTGATCACTCAGGACTACTGGTGGCCAGGGGTTACACGAGATGCAGGGAAGTATGTTGAAGGTTGCAAGAAATGTCAGGCTATGATGGCTCATCGTACCAAACCAGTGGGACAACTACATCCACACTTAGTCCCATCAGAGCCTTGCCAGATAATCAGTACTGACATGATAGGGGAACTACCGGAGTCGGGAGGATATAATGCCATTTCGGTGTTTGTTGATCATTTTTCCAAAAGATTGCGACTTGTTCCATCACATACTACAGTCACATCAGAGGGAATGGCGAAAATCTATTGCGACCGTATCTTTTCCATACATGGAATTCCACGAAAAATCATACACGATCAAGGACCTCAGTATCATTCCCGTTTCATGAAGGAACTCTACCATCTTTTAGGAATAGAAGCAAACTACACCATGGCGTATCACCCACAGACTAACGGCCAGACAGAGCGGACGAATCAGGAAATCAAACACTATCTCCGTCTGTTTATCAACTACCATCAAAACGACTGGCATGAATGGTTACCGCTCGCAGAGTTTGCTTATAACGATCAAGTACACTCCGCGATGAAAGTATCCCCTTTTTATGCTGACAATGGTAGAAACCCTTACAAAGGCACTGCACCCCAGATGACTTCGGACAACCCCACAGCACAGGCATTCACAGACGGTATGAAGAAAGTTCGAGAGGAAGTAGGAGCGGCCTTAGGTAAGGCCAATGACGATATGAAGAAGTTCTATAACCGGAAGTGGAAAGTCGGGGTAGAGTATAAGCCAGGCGATAAAGTCTGGCTTGAGGGAACTAACTTGTCGACAAACCAGCTGATGAAAAAGTTAGGAGATAAATGGTTTGGACCGTTTACAGTTCAGAAGAAGATAGGCGCTAGCTCCTATAAATTAGATATCCCCTCGACATGGAAACGTATTCACAACATTTTCAACGAAGTCCTCCTAACCCCTTATAGAGAACCACAATTCCCCTCTCAACCACGAAACACTCACCCACCTCCTGTTGTTGTAGGAGAAGAAGAAGAGTTCGAAGTTGAAGAAATTCTCGACTCATGAAAGGTAGGATGAGGAATCAAATACAAAGTCCGATGGCGGGGGTATGGACCACATGAAGACACTTGGGAACCTCGGTCCAACATTACACATTCCTCCGATTTGTTGAAAGAATTCCATGACAAGAACCTGACCAAACCCAAACCCGCCACCTTAAATCGACTCGAAATCCCTATTTCCTTATTCCCTACCAAATTATTCCGCCCTATGCCCCAGGCAAACACCGAAAACATGCCACCACAATTACCCTCCAAAAATTTTGTTAGACGACAGGCGCTTTGTGGAACTCGCGCCCTAGGGAGGGGGTAATGTCACGAAACATTCTTTTTCATTATTCTTTTCTTTTCTTTTATTTACTTACCTAATCACCAAAGCACTTACACTAGCACTTATTATATTTTCATTATCATTTAGGTTACACGTGTCAACCTTATTGTTCTCGCGTTGTCATTTCACTTAGGCACGACTCTCTCGTGCCTGTCAGCTCATTGACAGGATGACATCATTATTGTTCCGCTTCCATGCTTCTTTTTATATTGCCTTATTGTTTACTCACTGAATACCTACAGCTTTACTTATGGATACGAGCGACTCTTATTGTAGATCCTCACGGAGTGATATACTGTTATGATCATGCACTGATGAATGATCAGAAAGGGGTTGTGGGGTTCATCATGGGAGATAGCGAAGAGGATTACTTCGCGAGGGAAGACAATCCTAAACGATGTAGTCAGACCTTGACTCCACTATTAGTAGAGTCCTTGACACTTCATGTGTCCACAAGAGAAGAAAGTAAACATGTTCCATTTGTGATGACTGTCACGGAATGTACTGATGGTAGAGATGTTAAAAGGATGATATAGATAAATGATTAATTGGTATCACTATCGAAGTGCTATCAAGGTTGATATTTAAACTAGGGAACTACCTATTCGATACCATAGCTTTATACTAAAAGTAAGTCAGGATCGCAAAGTGATGCCATGCCCAAATGGGTTAGCTTGTAAGTAAAGAACAAAGGAAAGGATATAAAAGGAATAGTGTGAATCCAATAAGGATGATAAGAGATAATGAGTAATTGCTTTGCATCAGAATTCCTTTGCAAAGTAATTGCATAGTGGTAATAGCATATAAGTGATATATCTAAGTAGTGGAATGGATCACGAAGCTTCATAAAGACTTAGCTTGCATAGATATAACATATACCTAAGTAGCGGAAAGAATTGTGAAGCTGTTAAAATCATGCAACTCCGGAATTGCGGAATAATCACAATATAATCGTGGAATGATTGCAATGTAATTGTGGAATTGGTTGGGAATGCAAGGGGATAATTCCCTCATGAAGGGAGGAATGATTTGCAGACTGATGGAAAGGTAGTTGGATATCAACACTACTATTGGTAGTGCCCTCAACACATTGATGGTCCAATATAAAGGTAATAGCAGCATCAATTCATGAAGGTTGCTTCGTGGAATGTCAGAGCTGTGTTGAGAATGTATCATGGATAGTGAACATCTATAATACAAAAAGAGAGCAGATCTAAGTCAATATTAAAACTACAGAACTACCTATTCAATGTCGTAGCTTTATACTATGCATTACATAAGCATCATGAAGTGATACTAACTCTGAATAGACTAGCTTGTGGAGTAAAGAACAAAGGAAGGGATATAATAGGTATAGTACTCATCCAATAGTGATGAGGAAAGATAACAAAGGATTCCTGGGCTTAGGAACTCTTTGTGAAGTAATTAATTAAAGAGTCCTAGCTTAGGAACTCTTCACGAAGTAGGTAAATGGATTGCGGAATCGCAGAATAACTTGATTCACATATATATGACAAAAGCTTCATAAAGACTTAGCTTTACACAGATATAACAATATGATACCTACTCCAACTGCACATGGTGCACAACCCAAAGGAATGGTAATTATTTAGTGAGCCACAGTCCTAGGAATGCTGAATGTGTAGTTGTACTTGACAGCCTTTGCACACACAAAGGAAGTGTTATGATTGTGCAGACAGGGATTGTAGGAAAATAATTGTGATTGCAATCATGGAAAGAAGGCCTTCACATTGGTTTATTCCTTTGCAAAGGTAGCACAGTCCAGGAGGGTAGTCAGATCTTGACTCTACTATTGGTAGAGTCCTTGACATGTTGCAATGTCCAATAAGAGATAAAGGTTATAGTGTAGTACTCCATTCACAATGATCCTTTCACAAGTGTACTAACACCTCCAGGGAATCAATATATAACACCTGTAAAAGGCCTAGTAATATTTTTGATTTTACAGTGCCTAACAGTGCCTAACATGGTAATCATCACCTGTTGCTTTTTGCAGCAGTAAAATATTATATTTTTTCCACACAAAATAATTTGCCAAATACAATATCTTTCTGGGGTCATATATGTGATATAAAATCGGATAAAAATTCTGAAAAATCTAGGATATATCCTCGAACAGATTATATATTTTTACATGAATATTACGACTGTTATAGGTGCTGTAAGATCAAAAATATTACTAGGCCTTTTACAAGTGTTATATATTGATTCCCTGGAGGTGTTAGTACACTTGTGAAAGGATCATTGTGAATGTAGTACTACACTATAACCTTTATCTCTTATTGGACATTGCAACATGTCAAGTGTAAGACACTTATAAGTATATATTCTCAGAACACACCAAATGGGTGTAAGAACTCTGTATTAAATATAAATACCTATAAAACACTTATAAGTATATATCTAAACTAATATTTAGTATATCCTACAGGTTAGATATAAGTGTAAAACTCACTCTCAGAACACTGAACAGGTGTAAGAACTGAGAGTTAGGAATAAAATAAATCCCTTCAGAACTGATTGAATGGTTGCAGTCCATCTGTAAGTATATGATCCAGCTGCAAGGCATAATGGTCCAGCGGACTGATAGAAAGGAGAGATCAATAGATATGTGGGTCCCAAATCAAAACTGGGAAACACCAGTAGCCATAGGATTAACGAGGACAATGTAAAAGCCTCTTCTATGCTGTTCTACCACTTACATCAAGGACTTCTACCAATAGTAGAGTCAAGGTCTGACTCATTGACACCTTGACTGAACACAGTTGTTTACAGCTGATTTCAAAAATCTAGAAAGTTTTCAACCTCTTTACATTGTTGGAGTGTTGCTTACTGTTGTTTGTGGAGGAGTTCAAGTGAAATTTACTATACCTTTTTGAGTACATGTATTTTCAATCTTGAGATTTTGACTCAATATAAATTGCATTATTGTATCCACTATCATCCAGTAAACAATCAAGGTGAGATCTCAGGATTGAAAACACTCCAATTTTTGGTACTCAAAAAGGTATAGTAAATTTTGCTTATGTTCCTCCACAAACAACGGTATGCAACACTCCAACGATGTGATGAGGTGCAAAACTTTCTAGACTTTTGAAATCAGCTGCAAACAACCGCGTTTAGTCAAGGCGTTAACGATGGAGCTTGAGAAGAGAAAGAGATCAAGCATGAATTTGCATGTGGTCAGACACTGCTCACATTAAAAAGTGCGGCAAATGTAGCCGACTAAAGAGTGAAAAGAATGAATGCGAGATTGAAATGTATTACGATGGCTCCGATGCAACAATTGACCCTTTGAATGGAGAGAAGTAGTTATACGAGTGATTATGTATGAATAATGTGTGATCTTACTATGAGAGAGAAGGATTTGTAGTGGAACATCAGATCATTCGGGGAAGGACGATCGAATTGCACTTTTCGCCAGCGAAAAGAGAAAATGCAGTCACTTTTACTGGATCTTGAACTCCCTTTCATATATAGCGTTGCATCACAGTCAAGGACACATTGCAGTGACATAAAGTGTGCCGCGGGCACAGATAGATAGATGGATAGATAGCCTGGAGGGAATTACGCATGTGCATTAGAAATTTAGGATATTAGCAGAAGGAATAGGAAAGAACGACATTTGTTCAACAGTCAGATTGGTCGGATGTGTAGCCGGAAGATGGCGAAAATCTGATTTCTAGAGGACATCGGCATCTTGACATTCACCTTGAACTCTCTCGGGATCAAATTTCCGAAACGAGAAAATGAAATGCACGCGGCGCTAGTGCCGTTGCGGTATAGTTTGCAGGAGCAATGTTTTAACTATTTTATTCAATGAAACGAAGAACTTCGATTTCTGTTTTCCGATATACCCGCTGTTCTCCCCCGGCCTGCAGGTGACTCAAGGCTCTGGACCCACGAAGCATTTAACAGCCAGCTGCAGAGGCTTTCTTCAGGGAACCTTCCGGCTGTTCGAATCCTGTTTTGCTCCGACGGCCACCACCAAAGAAATTCTCGAGCGCCGTGCAGCTATTCGAAAGATGCCTTCAACATTGACTCGTCGTGGACCAAATACGAACGCCACCTGCGAAACAGGATTCCAATGGGCAGAAGATGCCGCTCAGCTCTCGCCTTGTCTCGTTACTGCTGCCGTCGTGGGTGGATGTGGAAGTTCTGGTGAGTTTCTTCTTCTGACGCTTGGAAATCGGAAGTAGGAGAGAAGAAAGATACAAAATGAGCTGGAGTGGCAGTTGGTTGATTGAAACAAAGATAGCACTTGGGAATGCGGTAGACTGTCGAACTATTGCTAAAGATTTCTACTCATAGATTACAACGTGCCGGCGCTGACAAGTGGTGAAGTTCACTATAACCCCCCTGGTACGAACGGGCAGCCAATTAATGGATGTAGTTGGTGAGTTTCTTCGTTATTTTCATCCTTGTGCAATAATAATCGATTCAACCCGTTCACCATTCCTTTCCCTATGCCCAACCATGCACACTGTCAATGTGGATATTCCGTCCGGCTTCTCTCATTTCGAATACCGGAATCTAATTACCACAACTATAATTATAACGAACCCTCAAAAACATTCTGGACTCTGGACTCTGGACTCTGATACGAAAATACAAACATATCTGACTGATTCTTAACTTGTTCCGAGAATAGCTCATGGGCGGCATACAATTTATACAGCTCATGTACTGCATGTCAGGGTTTCGATAGTAGTATTCTAACGTATGTGCTATTTCTCTCGTTCTTTTTTCCGAAATCTCAGTGGTATTTTGTACTACAGATGGGCAGAGTTCCGCGCTAGTTGTGGTTCGTCTCTCTCGAATACTACGTACGTGTAATGTCGTCGTATCCAATCATTCGTTTTGTTTAACACGCTTCCACGCAGGTACTACCCTTCCGACGTGGTAACTCTCGGTAACACCTCAATACCCTTCTACGCTACTGTCGATCGTACGCCACATGTTCTCTGAAACAAAAAACGATCACTAACTTTGTTTTTTATTTCAGCTTCAACATGGCCAAACGCTGTATTCAATGTCAACCAGGCTCAGAACATTTCCGAACAAGGCGACGCAGACGTCTACGGCGCTCCTCTATCCTCATCCACCACCTCATCTGTAGCGACCTCTTCCAATTCCAACAATGCAGCAGCCATTGGCGGTGGAGTTGCAGGAGGCGTAGTCGTTCTCATAATCGGAGCACTAGCAGCGTGGTGGATCCTTCGAAAACGTCGTCGTTCGGGTGTTACTGGTATCAAAAGGCGGAGTGGAAAACCACAAGAGCTGGATTCGACGACCTACGATACTCAAGGACATACGAGGTCATTATCGGATCTTACGAGACCGTTGAATGGAAATGCCAGCTTTGGAAATGGAAATGTGTCTGGGAACGGGGCCAATGCCCATATGGGCTCCGTCAGCATGCAACAGTTTGGGCAATCGCCGTCCCCTTTTGGATCGTCTTCATACATGGGATCGGTCAACTCCATGGGTGCATTCCCTACTCCTCCCCATCAGGTAGTGGGAGGAGGTATTGTTGGAAGCACCCCTCCTCCGCCATCGTCCAACGGTCGCGCAAGCACTATAACAGGCATAACTCGCTATGATTCCCCTTCACCCAGCATGCAGTATATGGCAAGGAGCCAAAGTCCGGATTCCTCGTTCGGTCATGAGATGGTCATCCAACCCTTTGTGTTGCCTCTGACAACGCCTCCATCTGTTGCAGTACACAAGGGCGGTGGATACACAGGAGAACAGCCAGCAGTAGCAGCAGGGCAAGAAGGTGCCATGACTCGACGAAACTCTCAGGATTCGCTGTTCGCCCCCGCTCCACAGAGGAGAGTGAACCCTCCGGCGTACGACGATGCCGTTGGTAACACCGGGGCTCCTACACTATCTGCTGGACTCCTTGACTCGAGGGACGTCGCAGCTCAACGGCGTGAAACACACGGGACAGGTCACAATGCTGTTCGACTACCGGTCAATGAAAAGTCGCAGCCTCTGCAAGCCCCACAAACGACACAAGGTTCGCAAGACAGCTCTATCGCAGGCCCAGATCTCGCTGCCATCGATGCTTATGTGAACCAGATGGCAGTAAGTACGCAGAGACCTAGACCTACAGGCAATGGTGGCAGTGGTGCTAGTGGTGGTCAAGGCGGCTTGGATGTGGTTCCGATGCTTCACACGACGGCGGTCACGCCTGTAACACCTGGGGTACCTCAAAGAAGGTTCACGACGAAGACAATTGATACGACTATGGATGACGGTACAAGTGATAGTGTCGTAGGTGATCATAGAGGTGAAGGTGGTGAAGGGAATAAGGAGAGTGTTGCAATCGCTTGAAGATTGAAGATTGATTTATACAGATTTGATGCTTGCTTGTACAAGGGATATGTGAGGCTTATGTGTATGGTGGTGGTTCTATCTTTTTATTACTTTCCTGACTATTGTATTAAGCTTCTACGCGCTCTGATGTTTCAGTTTTTGTGAATTCGTTCCGTGTGCAGGGTATGTATCTGGTTCACTTTAGCATACATGTACACATATATAATACATATTGGAGATCTCTGCATGTATAATCCTTTCACTTGCCGATATTGGATTCAGCCTTTGTACGCTCTTCCTTATGGTCCGATAATAACTTAAGCAATTCATCTTTGATAGCATTCCAGCCTTGAATAAAAGTAAATTGGCGGTTTGGAAATAGATAGAAATTCAATGCTGACCGTAGTCGGTCAACTTTCTGGGCTGCTTAACTAGTTTATGGCGACTGAACGTGATCCGTCTCAAAGAACATCCTTCAATTTTCATCATGATCTCAGCTTCTTCGCGCCATCCGATTTCTCCTAATCGAGATAGAATGCTTGGAGTCGGGGAGGTTGAGTACAGAATACTTAATGTATAAGCGGTTGACTTACTCTTCCTTCCTTGATTCACGAATATGGTTGAGCTCAAGAGTGCGTTCGGCTTCCCTACGGTTAAACCAAGAGCCACAAAGCGACGTGTGCTATAAAACCAAATTAGATGTTTAAACAAGCGCTATGTATGATACAGCACCTTGCGCGACTGTAGCTTTTCTTCTCTCTTACGGTCTAGCCAGGCATCTCGCTCCTCTGGAGTTTGAAGCGTTTCGAACTCTGCTTTGTATCGAGCAGCTATTCCATTATGGGAGACAAAACCCCATCGTTCGGCTAGGACAGTACGATTGTCAATATACAGTCAGTCAAAAATTTGATGAAGTGCGTACTAGTTTGGATTAATTCCCGAGGTAGAATATAAGAGTCACGAATTTCCTTAGGTTGTTTGGCGAGAAATTCGTCATCAAAAACAGGAAATCTGTTGAGCAGAAACTTTATTCACGATTAGAGAAGCCTCGGCGTGCTACATACAAATCCGATGCACATGCTTTACAACACCTCATGCGAAATGACCAGAGCACACTTACAACGCGCCGGTCACATACCTATGTATCCAAACATAGAAGTTACAGATGGCACGACATCCGCAACTACTTACATGACAACAGGGTTCGTAAAGAAGGTAGGCATACTGGGGCTCACTCAGATCGCGAGGACGGGGTGGAAGATCTTTAACGTTCTGACGAGCCGCAAGCCAGATGTCTTCTGATGTCTTGCTCATTAATATATTTCGAAGCTCAAGGGACGTCCTAGCGAGACGGAGAAGATCTCGTGGTTGAAGGTAGCAGAAAACCTATGTATGAATAAAATGGATCAGCAGTAATCATCGGTGAATCATGGCACACATACCTCGAGAATGATTTCTACTGGAACATCTTTCGCCATTCTTTCCAACAATCCTAACCTTCCGCGAACCTTCCTGAATGGTTTTGGTACAGATCCCTTCTTCGTTTTGCCACTCGCAGAAGCTCTTTTGCGCCTTTTACGAAGACGTTCTTCTTCAGAAAGCTCTTCTTCAACTTCGACTTCCTGCCTTGGATGCTTGACAACCAGAAAAGCTTGGGTGGCGTTCATATGCTGTGAGTCGTTCGCAGTATTTGCAGCTTGTATTCGAGCTGAGCGTCGAGGCATTGGCGATGGATAAATTCAATTTGACGCCGAGAACTCGTGGGTATCTATCAAAGAGTTTTACATTTATCATATCAGTTGGCATCAGAGACGAAGTGGTAGCAATTTTTGCAGTATAAGTATATAGGAAACATAGACTCCGCTCGAGGCAGTTCTGGATTATGTTGTGGGAGCGTATCAGTCTAGATTTTGCACCATTGCGCTGATTAATCTTCATAACGGCGCAGGTCCATACATGCTTAGGCTAACATTATCTCCCCTTGACTCCCATCTGCTATGTTTTTGGTTCTACCCCCTTGACTCCTGCTTGACTCCTTTTCCTTTTCTATCTTTTAACGTGCCTTCATGAACAGAGCGGTCTCGGCTTCCCGTGTCATTCAATTTCTCGTATGAATTGGAATATTCAAAAACTGGACAACTGAAGTAGTAGCTAAATACTCTGCCAAGTCACCGATCCTACGAACGACTAATGGTTCAGATTACTTATTTCTGGACTGACACAAAATCGAAAGATCCCGCGTAGCTCTCTTCCGGGCCTATCAGCTGCTGAAACCACCAGAGAAATGAACTCCGAAGATCCATACGACTTTATACAATTACTGCTTGGCAGTCAGACTTGCTTATCTGCATGGTTTCAACGCGATGCGTCTTTGGGGTTTCAGACAACGATCTAAGAGGAATGCGACCTACGCGATTTCTACCAGAACGTTGCGCGAACGGTACTTTCGCATTTCTCTGGGGCTTCCCCTTTAGCCCTTGACGGACGTTGTTGGTTTTGATTCTACCACAATTGAGGCTGTTTCTGCAAATATTCAAGTTGGAATCCCCATTGCTGATGATCTCGATCAATCTTTCTGCGACGACGAGCGAATTCATTAGAATCATCTTCGAAAAGTCTGGTCGTGTTCTGAACCTTTGCCTTCTACCTCGCTCTCAAATCCGATACTGTATCTTGAAGCAGTTTGGGGCTTAGAGAAGACAGGTCTGCAAATGGTGCTCAATGGCATATCAAACGCGATTGATATTATCGGTACAGTCAATGTGGGATCTCGTCATCACTCTGGATTTTGAAAACCTGCAACATCTGCTTGGCCATTGTTGTGCAAACCGTGTTGATAATGGACAGCTCAGGCCCCCGGAATGACCAGTATGGAACCTTGGATGGATTCGTCACCAAGAAAAATCTCGGAGAGATACCATGTGGCTGCCATAGAATCACTTGGACGACACGAGAAACACATTGCGGTCCTGTTTGTAGGCTGTTGCGGTCCGTGGCTGAAACTTTACTGAAGCGGGCGGATGGCAAATACTATACATCTTCGTTCAACATTCCTACAACCGCGAGATCGTCGTCTTGTGCTCAAAAGTGAAATGAAATACAGAAATACCCCGGATTTCACGCGTTCGTGCGATCACTGACACTCACAAGGGCTATAAAAATCAATATTGCTTATGACTTCCGGTATTGGTACTACCTTAACTCGTCATGGCACAAATCAAAAGTACTCTCGCCTCCCTCGCCTCCCTCGCCATCTTGCTCCTCCCAAGTTCTGTTTCAGCTCTTGCATTCGAAGGGGCCGTTGGCTTTGGTTCTAAAGCGACTGGGGGTACTACCTCTTTCGCTGTAACTACTCTTGCTGACTCCGGGACTGGATCATTTCGTGACGCAGTGAGCGAGTCGGGGAGGAATATCACCTTTTCTGTCAGTGGCTATATCGTGCTTGAGACACCGGTGTCGCTCTCTAGCGACCTCACCATCAATGGCCAAACAGCTCCTTCGCCGGGGATTGGAGTTATGGGAAGGGAAATTTCTGCGAGCGGGAAGACTAACATCATTGTGCGGAACTTGCGTATGAGGCAAGGAACTGAGGAGACAGATGACGGGAAGAGTGCCTTCAATATGGGAGATGCTAGTAATGTCATCCTGGACCACTGCTCGCTTGAATACGGGGTATTCGACACTGTTGATGCTGTCGGCGCGGTTAATGTCACGGTCTCCAATTCCATCATTGCCTTGCCTATTGGCCAACAGTTTGGAGCTCATCTGGAAACGGGACCATCAACTTGGTATGCTAACTTGTGGGTCAGTGCACATAATCGCCAGCCGCTATCGAAGGCCAACACGCAGTATATCAACAATGTAAGTGCATTTCGCAAATTCCAGCGTGAAAATTTGCCGAAAGATATCTCGAAGGTCGCATATAATTACCAAGCTGGCTATACTATTGCCAACACGGGTGGTGTCTTCTCTCACGATATCATCAACAACTACTTCATCGCTGGACCCAGTACGACGAGCGCATCTGACGATTATTTCCAAATTGACGACAACCAAAGCGTCTTCGCTACGGGAAACTTGCTGGACAGTAATAAAGATGGAGTGCTAAATGGAGCAGCAGCTAATACAGTCGGCAGCGCACAAGTCTTGGACTCGCCTTGGGCTTCGACCTCGCTTAGTATAGTTGGTAGTCTCACAGCGGCGGAGGCTTATGCGTCTGTGATAGCCAATGCAGGTGCTTCGCCTCGAGATGAGGTCGATGCCTTTGTTGTATCGACTGTTGAGTCACTGGGCACCGAGGGTGCAATTATTACTAACCAGGACAGCACTGGACTCTCTAATGACGGGTATGGAACCCTTTAATCGTACACCCATGTATGAAAGTTTGTCGGTATCGTAACCGCACACCATGTTCTCGAAACTTCCATTCAACCTTCACTTCTTACTCAACCCATTCCATATCATATCGTACGACCACTGTCTCGGCAGCCACTTGAACACCTTATATACCCATGTTGATCCTCCCAAAGAGACATACTTGACCGGATTTACAATCAGTTGTCCATTTTGTGTTACGATGTAATCGGTGAGCTGAGTAGCGAAATCTCGTGTTGGCATGGCCCCGTATTCCTTTGTCTGCGACTGGAACATGACGAATCTAATAGAGGATGAGAAGGAATTGTATAGAGATTCAGGAGGAGGGTCGTGAAATTGGACTTTGGCTGCATTCTAAGAAGGGTTACACAAGAAGTAAGAAAAGCAAACCCTCCATGATCTCCGAAAGAAAGAGGAAGACTGACATTTGCAATATTCGAGATGATACTTCCTGGAGCGACGAGCATTACATTGACTCCCAGCGGTCTACATTCCATCTCCAGGGTCTCCGCATACAAATGTAGTGCTGCCTTCGAAGCATTATATATCCCTGTCCATGGAGTACCGAATTCACCTAGAATTGACCCAATGGGAACGATTAGTCCTTTTGTCTTTGACTTGGCCATTCGAGGTACGATGTGATTGCAAAGACGGATGAATCCAAAGAAGTTGGTGTCCATCACTGATTGGGAGTAGTCAAGAGGAAGGTCTATTAAGGGACCTGAAAAATAGGTAAATTATCCAGCGGTTCCCGTGACGCGTCGTGCGCTTGCGAAGGCCTGAGTACTTGCCTATCCCTGGTAATCCGGCGTTCGAAACAACTACATCCATCCTCCCAGCCTGCTCATAGATTTCTTCTACCGCTTTTTTTACAGATTCGTCTGAAGTGACATCGACAAGAAGTTTCCGAATGTTTGGATGTTGTAGACCATCCATAGATTTTTCAGACCGCGCGGATGCATACACTGTACAACCTCGATCTGCGAACACTTCGGCTCTGGGAAAGATTAAAGCAGGAAGCGAATGGAATGAGCTTTTGCTAGGACTCAAATAAGCCGTTTCAATACCTACAGACAGGCGCCAATTCCACCAACAGTGCATCCGGTGACAAAAATTACGGGGCCAGGCATATCTAATGATGATGGGTGTAGAAAGTCAAGCAATGGTTGTCATTCATCCCTGAGCACACAAAAGAAATCTCCCAGGCGACTCGGATTAAGCTTAAGCAATATACCTGGGGTCAGGGGTCACCCTGGCATACACTTTCGCGTTTTCAACGCGTTCTGTCAGTGCAGTTCAAGGTAGTCTAGTTATCCCTGCCATGGCCTTCATTCTTGAAGTTCTGGTCATCCCCGCTATTTATAATTTCCTACTTTCAATACATGGAGAACCAATTGCTCATCTTCGAAAACAAAAAGCTTGTAGCTCATGATGTATGCCCAGTTCATCATCATCTCCGTTTATGTGCTAGCACGATAGCACAAGCTCTGATTGATGATGCAGCGGTGAAGGTTTACCGTCCCAAAGGACACATTCAAAGTCAACAGTGTCGTCGAAAAGTTTAAGCGAATCCTGCATAGAGTTTGTTGTGTCAGGATCGGAAATGCCAGAGTATGAATGGGAATAGTTGGAGGAGTATGGAAACGGTTTTGGCAGCGAGACTATCAGATCCAATAGAATCGTCTAATGAGCTCAAATCTGATCCTTCCGACTCAGATGAGGACCAGCGATCCAATAGCGTAGGTGTATGAGAAATTTGGTTGCAGGTGGACGAACCAACATTGTGAAGACTCGGAGGAGGATCTGAGAAGTATGAGGAAGGGCTGGCCGCCAAATGCAGTCGACCGTCATCGTAGTATGAAAATGGAGGCGAATGAATGGATAGCAGGCAGAGACTGAGGGGAATCATGAGACGATTGGCGATTGGATGTATGGAGATGATACATCGATGGGCGCAGTTCGTTCAGCATGACTAATTGTGTCTCCGGATCCGCCTACTTCCGTCAGGATATATGGTCTGTTATGAGCAGTTACAAGTATAAAGAAATGGACGATTTGTTAAGCCAATCCCCAGTGTAAATACTACGACGTTGAGTAACCATTGCGACGTGGGTCTGCCTCTTGGGGAGGCAGTGATGTCGATTATATGAGCTCCAAGGGATGTCAGCAAATCGAGGCTTAGCAGCAAGGGTATCAGCAGTAAGTAGTATACCTTAAGCCTCTTTTACCTGTGTCATATTGCGGGAAATGATAATCTCTTTCTCTTTTGGTCATCGAAGCTGTAAAGACGAAAAAGATCATTTGAGCGCTTATTCTTTGTTCAAGCGCCGACCAGCTTTTAGTGTTTTCCTGTTTCTCACTTGGGCTTGAGATCTATAAACTTTGGCTATTCAGCTGCTAGATGGCATCTTTCGAGCTCCAGAGCTTTGTGCTTTCAGATTCAGGGCTTGTAATTCTCCATTAGCGAACCATGCAAAATCCATTCAAAGAGCATCGGCTGAAGGCTCGGGCTCAAAAAATATGTGCTTAGTTGAAGAATGTCACGGGTGATGCGTTGGGCAATATATAATCAGCGTTCATGGTCGTTTCTTCGCTCTCATTACCATCATCAGCTCCGAGGAATAAAAAATCGTCCATCGTCGTTATTAAATATGTCAACCGACCATCCCCTTGGGACCCGGGTGGGTGATATGCGCGCCATTATCACAGAAGATCCTCAGAGCTGGGATATTCTCTGGTACGTCTATTTCCATCTTTTCCAGGCTTATTTCCAAACAATTATAATGTCTGTAGGAAACAAAAAGTGACTCCTTGGGATTCTGGTGAAATTCAGCCACCATTGCGACAAGTTGTCGAGGGAGGTAATGTCCCGTTCGCAAAAGGCGGAAGGGCGCTGGTTCCCGGATGCGGGAGGGTATGTTCACGACTCTACAATTGGACATCTCGCTTCTCCATGCTGATATGAAATCTCTAGGGCTATGATACGATCTATCTTGCCTTGGCATTAGGAACTGATACTATCGGCCTAGATGCTTCTGTTACCGCTGTCGAAGCAGCGAATGAGTGGGTTTATCCAGTGCTGTTTCCACAATGCAGCTGATAGGGTTCTGCAGATTGCTGCAATCTGAATTATTAAACCCGGATGTAGCGTCTAAAATACACTTCGAGGCCGCAGATTTCTTCAAGTACGAAGTTTCCGAAGATGGAAAGTTTGATTTGATTTACGATTACACGTATGGTGTTTCATAGATTTTTATCTTATCCTTGATATTTCACTCAAACATGCTACACAGCTTCTTCGTCGCCATTCCACCCTCTAAGCGACCTTTGTGGGGTTCCCAAATCAATTCCCTCATTAAAACAGGAGGATATCTCATAACACTAATGTTCCCCCATGTTCCATCTCATGATCCGCAGCCATACACCGCCGGACCACCGTTTTACAGTAACTTTGCTTCATACGAAGAGGTTTTGCGCGCCGGGGGCGGTGAATGGCAGGTGGTGTCGGATAAGATACCGGATGATCATACATTGCTGGATCCACATAAGGGGAAAGACAGGATTGTTGTCTGGAAGAAGACGTGACGCTGAGACAGTGGCTCGTCAGACCATCTCTAGACCCTGGCTGCCTACCTTGATGCTGATAAGGGGTTTTCTGATCAATCGAGGGCAAATTGCATTGTAGATCGTATACAGTCTTTCAAATTTGTGCCGCTGCTGAAGGTCGTGTTATTTGTTATCGATAAACTGGCAGGCAGTGTCGGAGTATCGATCGCAATTTAAGCAACGGTATGGCCTGATCGAATGCTCCGATAACGCTTTGATACACGATGTGCTCCTTTGCACAGGTGAGCGGGAAGGTTGCTTTTAAATCCCTCTCTGTTTCTTCCGGAAATTTCCCCCTCCTTGAATCTCTCTGGTAGAAATTCCTGATCCTTTTCAATTCGCGCTGTAATTCTCTCTGGCAGAGCATTCACCTTATTTATCGTTCATTTACACACGAGAGTTATTCGAGAGCAATGCTCTCATTATGTTGGATCACTACGACGGTGCGCATATCACACTTCAATTCGAAGAACAGAATACTGACGAGGATATTGTAGGCCATATACTTATTAATCCTCTTTCTGAACATTTTGAACGTCTCGAGTGTCTCGGCTCTGCCCGCAGGCCCGATTACGATTTTCACTTCTCGAAATACGTTGCCAACCGAAGCGTCAAAGTATATCGCTGAACCTCAGGTTCTTTCTACCCGAAGGGTGGCAACTAGTTGCCAGAGACTTACAGTTGATCAGGTTAAGAAACGTGAGCTATATAATTATTTTGTTCGTCTGTCATTCAGAACTCTTACATTGTCAGTCCCTGGATGGGAGGAACTTGAGAAGAAGGCGAAGCAGAGATGGGGTAAATGGCATGAGATCAAAACAGACGACCCAGATTTGGTGCGTATCTATTCCAATGTCTAACTGAGTACAGCAGTTAACCTTTCTATTGGCAGGCATCACGAGAGTGGGCCCAAGTTTGTGCTCAGCCGGCGACAATGTCGTTCACTGGTATGTGATATCCCAGTCTCGAAACAACAGCCGACACTGATTCTTCTGTCGGTAGGGTCCCCCCAATGCTCCCCGGAAAACGTCACCGTAGCAGGCGAGCTTGATGGAACAACCGGGTACGTTTTAGCAGTATACCTTAGTGGGAAAAAAAACTAACTGCCCGATAACACCAACTTTGATAATTACCTCTCCGCTCTTTCAACCACCATCCTCTTCCTCTATTCTGTTCTCGTTCCTGATTCGTCAGCACTGTCGCAACGGCAATAGCAATAGGTAACACGAGAGTCCTGCAGGTCACCGTCAGCTGTAAGGTTTATCGACGTTTTGAGTATCGCGCAATACTCATACGCCGGCCATAGCGGCTTCCTCGATCTTCAGTTCTGGAACGCTGATGACCTCCATCAGCGCTCCAGGAATCATCGATGGTATATCTTCGGCGACCTTTAGTTTGGATATCACCAATTCAGAAACTTCGAGGCAAGTGACGACTAAATTGTTTATGAGCATCTCTAATGACCTAAAAATACAGTGCTTCAAGAACATACAGCGACATGACTACGATGACTCTTACAATGTCCTCGGCTGAAGGTAAGACATGTAATGTTATGGTACGTCTTTTCTGTAATCGTTCTTTCGAGGCATGCTTATCCATAGAGTATGCTCCTTCAGGCAACCGTTAAGTCGTGTACGGTTAGGGGAACCGGAGAAGTGAAGCTTGTAGCCACAGGGTCAGTCGGCTTTTATTACAACGATGCAGTTAAAGATAAGGACGCAAGTGACGAGAGTGGAAAGCACTACAAATGTTGGTTCCTCTTGGTGTTGCACGATGTGAAATGATATTGACAGTGCGGTAGGGTTTCTTGATCTCGAAGCGGAATTGACGCTGGCGCAACGATCGGATACCATGAAATTCGAAGGCACGACGACGACGAGCACTCATGGAGGGTATAAAGGAGGTTGTTCATGATTGTCTCTGTTCTTATATGTATGTAGCTGTACGATATCTGGCTCTGGCCAACTTGGACTGTGGGACTTTTTAAATTTCGTTACTGAGAGTTTGTACATGTTTCCCCAGTTCGTCTTACTAATGTGAGACCTTAGATCCCAGAGCCTTAAATCTTGGACAACAAGCTTTGCTTGACCCGTGCCTTCGGCACGGGCAGGGGACAGTGACTTTTAACAACACATATAATATTGATTGTATTGAGCCAATACATTATTCAAATATACAATATAATTTAACAGCACTAAACTCTAATCAAGCAAAACCTCAGGATAGACAATGTTCTGTGTTATGCACTCTGTATTTCCTGCAGATTGCTCTGAGTAAATAAAACACAAACTTATAAGTATATAACATACCTTCAGGAAAAATTGTTTTGACTCCTTGCTTTGTTGTAGAGCGAGAAAGAGCAACATAGAGTTGACCATGAGTAAATACTGGGGATTGAAGGTTCAACCCAACTGTTTTAACTGATTGCCCTTGAGACTTATTGATGGACATTGCAAATGCTAACCTCACAGGAAACTGGCATCTTTGAAAGACAAAAGGTAAATCAAGATTGGATGGGCTGAGTGTAATACGTGGAATCAATATAATCTGGCCTGCATTATCTCCACCCAGTATTCTAGCCTCTAGTACTCTTGCTGTACATCGGGTAAGGATTGCACGGGTTCCATTACAAACTCCAGCTGATGGATCAAGATTCCTAAGAACCATTATTGGTGCACCAATCTTTAACTGTAGTTGTGACAGTGGCAGGCCAGAACCATTGATATTGTGAAGGAATTCCTCAGGATACTGAGAATCCACATCTGCTGCTTCATCTATGACAGCCTTGTCTGCACTATGATAAGTATTGATATTGCCACTCAATGTATTTAAACACATGAGATTGGTTTCATCAACAGTATCATTTCGTGGGCAGAGTATAGTGCGCTCTGAAAACCATGAATCAACATTATCTGCTGCACAGTCAATAACATTGAGATTTGGATAAATGGCAGAGATCAAGGAGTCAACAGAGTCCCCACACTTCATAATAGGGTCAAGCTTTATTTGGCTTTCTGGACCATTAATTGAACCATGTCCAACCTTCAGTAACCACTCTGCATACTCTTTGTCCTCTGCTGTACCACTACTTAATCTTTTATTTTCTTTTAGATAAAGGATCTTTATGTCATGCCATAAATAAGATCGCTGGATACACTGACCCACAATTTGCTCTCGGTGTCCTTTCCGGACCACAGGAAGTATTTGCTGAAAGTCTCCTCCAAAAACAACTGTAACACCTCCAAATGGCTTGCTAGGGGTGTCCCTAATGTCTCTCATAGTTATATCCACAGCCTCTTGACAATACCGGTCCTGCATTGGAACTTCATCCCAAATAATAAGACTGGTCTCACGCAGTAGTTCACCCAGATCAGAGTTCTTCTTGACAGAGCATAATTTTCCTTCATATATTTCAATAGGAATCTTAAATGTGGAATGAGCAGTTTGCCCCTTTGGGAGTAAAAGAGCAGCAATCCCTGATGAAGCACAGCACAATACAATCTTTTCATCTCCACGCAATGCATAACAGAGTGTATTATATGTAAATGTTTTTCCAGTTCCAGCTGGACCATGGAGAAAGAACATCTGAGGGTTATTCTCATATATTGCAGCTTTAATTGTATTGAAGGCCTCTGCTTGTTCTCTGTTCATCTTTGCAATATTCTCTGATGCTCTTTGCTGTTGTTCTTCAGCATGAAAGGCACGCTGCTCTCATATCAACCTATTGCCTTCAACCCCTGCCCAAAATTCATAATTAGGAACTGGCATGCCCAGAAAACCTTTTAATCCATCATGTACTCCTGCATGGAAAAGGATTTTATCAATAAGATATAAACCATAATCTTCAATTTGATCCTGTGTTGGGTTGGCAATAATCCCTGAGGTCTGTAAATGGTGGTTGATATCATCACAGATGTGTTCTTTGAACTGCTCCCACAGTAAAAAAGGTTGAGCAGGATGGCAATCTTTAAGAATTGTTGCAAAGAGTGAACGGAGTGCAGATCCAGATTGCATATGTCTTGCATCCTCTAGGCAGTCCTTCCACTCAGAATCACTCTGCAAAAGCCCACAGGCCAAACATGCTTCTTGGTGTGTAGGATATTCCACTCCTTCATAAGTACATAGATCTGCAAATGATGTAGCACCTTTGACAACTGTAAGCAGCAGTCGAATATAAAACCTTTCGCCAGCTGCAGGGTGAACAAAATACATCTGCCCAAGAGCAGCTTTACCCTCACGAATCTTCCATCTTTTTGTAGTTTTTACCCAGACCCATTTTGTAGGAAATTCCTGGTACAAAAGTGATCGTGCAACCATTACTGCATGTTCAGGATCATCCTCAGCCTTTTTCTTCTCTGCTGCATTAACTTTGAAGTAAGCTGTAAGTGTGCTGTCTTTTGACCCAACAGCATGAAGAACCTCCTCTACTGGTGCATCAGCATCAAACACTACAAATTGCCCAGCTTCTGTATGTACTGCAAGGTGGACAACATTTGGGATTTCTTCATGCATATCATAATGAAAAAGCCTCCAAACTGATTCAGAGGCAGATACATAACGGGAATCTATATATTGCTGTATTTCATCTTTATTTTTCCCAATTGCCATGGTTGTACGATGATATGACTGCCAAATTGCAGTTGATATCACTCAAATACTTTGAATCTAAAGTGTTTTTCCTGATTAAAAGACAATTAAAAAGTCTATAAAATATTACTACTCCTTGCAATGCACACTCACAACACTTAAAATACAAAGTTCAAACTTAATATTGCACTTAAAATATTTAAAGTCCTTAGCCGAGAAGGTCAAAGTTAGTAGTATTGCTGATGCAATCAAAACAACTTTGACCACCACCAATAAAAGACATAGGAGCATGTTTAAGGTAGCGGAGAAAATACTGGATGAGTAAGAGATGGTCCAGTTGATGTCAGTGAAGGTCTACAAGACAAAGTTACAGTCTGGGATAATTGATAACCATTTTCTCGGACTGAGAAATAGAAAACAGTTGAAGTTTACATAGGTTTAGACTTGTCTCAGTAAAATGAACAGGCTAAATTGAAATAATGTTCAGAACAAGTGTAAATATATTTTATGACTTGTTTGGCAACTTATTTCACAGCTATATTAAGAGAAACGAGCAGAATATCTAAGTTCGGCGGTCAAAGCAGTATATATTGATGGGATTGATGGCCCATCAAAACTAGTGGCTCCAGCGAGAATGCTGGATATATGCATGCTAAAGACAATATTATACAATAAGTAAAGGGACAAATAGACGGGGAGAGGTCTGAAGCAGGTCCTGACAGAAGGGATAGGTTTGGGACCTAGAAATGCCGTGTGCTCGGAGATGTCTATGTCTTAGGGGCTAAAACACCGGATTTCAGATTAGGACTGGCTAGAAGGATAGAAATTAGTTGAGCTACAAGTCAAACAGACGCAGGGAGGTCTAGACTCCGTTAACCACTCAATTTGGGATTAGTGGATCGAGGGGAATTATTTATTTGAAGTGGAACTACCAAAAAGGGAAAAATGCGGATTTTTAGTAAGGAAAAGCTGTAGAAGTGATCGGAGACTTGGCAGGAGTGGGAATATGGAGCCAGGGGATCGACAGACAATAATGGTCTGCGGCCGCAGTAGGAAGGTGCGAAGATATTCCGAGATTTTTGGGTATATAAGGAGGGGGGGGGATTTAGAGAAAGGACAGGTTGCAGCACCCCCATCGCTACAAGCCTCTGTTATTAGGTTGTTTATTAGGTTTATTATTAGGTTGTTACTTTAGGTTATTATTAGGTTTATTAACTTGTGATTTTTGGTGTTATACTTGATTTTATCAGGTTTTTACAGTACTCTACTTACAACTGCTACCAAGCCCCCTGAACTTAGTGTTTGGGTGTTAGTTTTCATTCACCCTTCGCATCATCTGGAGCCCACCGCGAGGGGGCACAGTTGAAAACTCTTTCTTATATTTTTTTGTTGAAGTCAATTTTTTTTTTTTGACTTTAACTCTACTTTTACTTATACAAAATTCGGAGAAGTCCCAGAGAGGCAACTAGACAAAGTACAGAGGCATCTGAAGAGCATAGAATTAATCTAGCTCAACAGATTGCCAATAGAAGAGCAAAGAACTACCAAGAAGAGCATCCAGAAGTTGTTGTACCTACTTCAGCAAATACAGCTGCAAGAAGTACTTCAAATTCTGAAGAGCAGAGCACTAGTAGAACCAGAGATCAAGTAGAAGAGCAGACTAGAGAGCCTAGCCCTATCAGTGTAGAAGGACAAGTCCTTGCTAGTTTGTTGCCAATACCAGAGGATTTTACAAGTTCAACTGGAAATTTATTTGATACAAGTTCACAACCTGCTCAAGACAGCGATCTGAACTCAAGCCAAATGACTACCAATCCAATGGCTAAGTTACCACTCAAGGGTTCTGGCAAAGGTCCAAAATTCCCAGAGTCAGTAACAGGTCAAGGGGTTAAAGACTTTATTGATGATGTTGAAGAACTAGTTAGAGATGTACCAGAGATAGTGACAGAGTCACAAAAGAAAGAGGCGTTACTCAGATATTTGGGTAGTGAAGTTAAAAATACTTGGAAAGCAATTGATGGTTATGAAGGCACTGGTTCATATACAACTTTCAGGGATAATATCCTTGCTAGTTATGATCACACAGAGTCTGCTAGCATTAAGAAGCTTGATGAGATTTTGAAGAAGTACAGACATTTGAGGGTTAGTGACTTAGACAGAATCCTTGATCTCAAAAGAGAACTTGGTCCTCTCAAGAAAAGTCTTATACCCAAGAATAGACTGTCAAACAGAGAGTTTGTTCAGAAAATTCTAAAGATATTGGATGAAGAATTTTGTGCAGAAGTGTGGAGTGAGTTAGCTAGATCAGCAAGACAGAAGGCAATTGAACTGGCAAAAGCTGCAATTGCTAACCCAAATGCTACAGCTACAGCTACCACTCCAGGGCACAAAGTCACTGAAGATGATCCTATAGGATTAGATGAATTACTAGATGAGTTGGAGTTACAAGCTAGAGTTCATGACAGTGAACATACTGTAATGGGACTCCATATTGTTAATAGATATCAGAAGAGTGCCAAAGTAGGTAGCTCTCCTGACAGCAAAGTTAAACAAGAACAGAGGGAGAATGACATGGCACAGTTGAGAGATGTGTTTATCCTTCAACAAAAGGATACAGACAGAAGACATAAAGAGTTATTGGATGTAATGTTGAAGTTAGCTCAGGAAATGAAAGTTGCTCCTGCCTATCAGCAGAGGACTTACAGTAATAATCCTAGTAGCTATCACACTCATCCAAATTCATCATCAAGTCAACCTAGAGGGATTAAGAATGTGGAAGCCATCATGAGAGATGTTATTTGCTGGTTCTGTGGAGAACCTGGGCACATGTCAGGAAAGTGTCTAGTCAGACAGACCTATCTTGATGAAGGCAAAATTATTCTCAAGGGTGCTACAGTTTGTTTGCCAAGTGGGCAGGGCATTTATTACTCTTCAGGAGGAGATTGCCAAAAGTTACAAGTTGACAAGATTGTCAAAGACACAAAGCAAAGTAATATGTGTGGAGATGTGTTCTCAGAAGAAGATTTGGTAGCTACTCCAATTGAGGAAGTAAAAGCCTATCTTGAGGCACTTAATGAAAGAAGAAAAATTACAGTGATGATACAAAAGATGAGATCTGCAAGTCTAGATGACACAGATGATGAAAGTGGTGAAGTTCAATCCACTAATATTCAGACCCGTCATCAGGCTAAGAAAAGTCAACAGGACTCGGATTTCTAGAGGGTCCAATGAAGGGAAACAAGAGGTTGGCAAAGCAGTTGAAGGCTAAACCAACAGTCCCGGAGGACAAAGTGCAAAAGTTTTCTAAGGCTGAACAGAGCCAGAATTGGAGAAGTGAAAAACATAAAAACCAAAAACAAAGTGTTTCGGTTCCTATAGACTCAGTTTCTCCTTCATATTCACCATCTATTTCTATGTCTCATGGGTCCAACCCCATTGTACAATCTGATGGGCTCAACCCCATTGTAACACCAGTTAAAAAGAAACAAGTTCATTGGACAGATGAAAACTCTGGTGATGAATTTGATTTCTCCAGTATACCAGAGATACCCTATGCAAGTGTGCCAAATGTTACAGATTCTCCTACAGCTAAAGAAAGAGCTGAAAGGACTATCAAACACAAAGGTACTACTTGGAAGTTGAAAGAAGAGAGAAGTAGAAGTCTTGATGGAGAACAAGTGATAGAGTCTGACATTGAATTGAAAGGCAAAATCATCTCCAGGATTAGAGTTGATGTAGATAAGTTGAAGTCTAGAAAGACAGATCTAGAGGAACTGCCATTTATACCAAGTGAAGAAGAAGTTACAATTTTTCCTACAAATGCTATTCCAATAGAGAAGTTGAATTCAAACATTGAAGTGTTTTTACTATCAGAAGCAGATCCTAAGGCAAAGTTGCCAAAAGGTGCAATTGTTGTTGGAGACCCAGTGCTACAGTACTTAGAGACTTTGACACCAGGGGAAGAACCAAAACAAGTCTTTATTGCAAATCCTTCAGAACAGTTGAGATGTGTATTTCCATTAGTAAATGGAACAGCAAAGATAGAGTCACTATATGACACAGGTTCACAAATAGTGTCTATTTCTGAGAAAAAGGCTATGATGACAGGACTTAGTTGGGACCCAGATGTGGTCATTTATATGCAATCTGCAAACAAGGGAGTAGAAAAATCATTAGGTTTGGCTAGAAATGTGCCATTCTTATTTGGTGAAGTCACTCTATATATGCAAGTGCATGTGATCAGGGATCCAGCTTATGACTTGTTACTGGGAAGACCTTTTGATACTTTGACAGAAAGTGTAGTAAGGACTACAAAGGATGGGAATCAGACTATTACAATTAATGATCCCAATACTTTGAGAAGATCTGTAGTGGTGACTTATCCTAGAGGAAAAGGACCAACTCCATTAGAAAGGAAACCAGACTTGAATCAGGGTTTTCTGCTAACCTTGAGGAATTGATAAAAGATCAAGGAGAGGTGGCATTAATAGTGGATTTTGATGGAAGAGAAATTGAGAAAACAAAAATTAGACAAGTTTCTATGCCTACAAAGGCCGGGAACTTTAACAAATCAGAAGTTCAGAATTTATTTCTTAGTGCTTTATTCATTTCAGAAGAAAGCATGGAGAAGAAAGATAGAGAAGTGTTGAGTGTGCACTTGTCCAAAATTTTTGGAGCAAAAGACATAGAGAATTCTAACTTGAGGGATTATGACTTAGTACCAGTATCCAACAGAGATGCAGGGGGTCACAAATCTTACAAGGCAAAATTAGAACAGAAGACTCAAGTATATGCAGCAAATATGCAAATGGAACTTGATGGTCTAGATTATGAAAAAGATAGTTATGAACCTTTGGGAGTGTTCAAGTACAAGCCAGTGGCAGTAAAAGTTAGACCAATTATTGGTGAACTTCCTGCTAAGTATAGAATAGAGAGACATATTACTGGGGACCCTTTGGCAAATATGCCTAAGTTAAATCCAAACCCACCAGATTTTGTGTCTACAGGAAGATATACAGATGAGAGAAAAGAAATTATTGACAAAGTACACTCAGAAGATTTCTTGTGGCCAGAGGAAAGAAAGTTGATGCATCACTTTATGATGTTGCATGAAGCTTCTTTCGCTTGGACAGCGGCTGAGAGGGGAGAATTCAAAGAAGACTTTTTTCCACCAGTAGAGATGCCAGTTGTACCACATACACCTTGGGTTGAGAAAAATATTCCTATCCCACCAGGTATTTTTGAGGAAGTGTGCAGAATTATTAAAGAAAAGATAGATGCACAAGTGTATGAGCCATCAAATTCTTCATACAGAAGTAGATGGTTCTGTGTAGTTAAGAAAGATGGAAAAAGTTTGAGACTAGTGCATAGTTTGGAAAGACTTAATGCTGTAACTATACAACATTCAGGTGTTCCACCAGCAACAGAAGAACTTGCAGATAGATTTAGTGGAAGATCATGTGGAGGAGTACTTGATTTATTTGTTGGCTATGACAATAGGGTTTTATCACCTAAGTCAAGAGACATGACAACATTTCAAACACCATATGGCCCACTTAGACTTGTTAAGTTACCTATGGGTTGGACAGACTCAGTACCAATTTTCCATGATGATGTTAGTTATATTGAGCAAGAGGAGACTCCAGAATGGACTCAGCCATATATTGATGATGTTCCAGTTAGAGGGCCCGAAACTAGATATGAGTTGAAGGGAGGTGGATATCAGACTATTCAAGAGAATGCTGGTATTAGAAGATTTGTCTGGGAACATTTCCAGAACATGAATAGAATAGTACAAAGAATGTTTTATGCAGGAGGTACCTTTTCAGGGTTAAAAGCAGTCTTATGTGCATCAGAATACATGGTTGTTGGCCATTTGTGTACCTATCAAGGGCGCAAAATTGGCAAGGACAGAGCTGCTGTGATCATGGATTGGCCACCTTGCACAAGTTTAACTGAAGTTAGAGGATTTTTGGGAACTGCAGGACTTGTCCGCATGTTCATCAAAGATTATGCTGAAATAGCAAGTCCACTTGTGAAGTTGACTAGAAAAGATGTACAGTTTGTTTGGGGAAAAGATCAGGAAGAGGCTATGGCAGAAATTAAAGAAGCTGTTAAAAATAGTGGTGCTATAAAACCATTAAAGTATGACAGTTCTATCCCAGTGATACTCAATGTGGATACTTCATACATTGCGGTTGGGTTTTTCATATGCCAAGCTGATCCAGAGTCACCCAAACTTAAGAAGAAAAGGATTTATTCCAGATTTGGATCAATGACTTTGACTGATAGAGAGGCAAAGTACTCACAACCAAAAAGAGAATTATATGGGTTGTTTAGAGCACTTAAAGCTTGTCATTATTGGTTATTTGGAATTAGAAATCTGATAGTTGAGACAGATGCAAAGTATATTAAAGGAATGCTACAGCATCCAGACATGATGCCTAATGCTACTATTAACAGATGGATAGAATCAATTTTGATGTTCCATTTTAAGTTAGAGCATGTTCCAGGCAGAGTCATTGGATCTGATGGTTTGTCCAGAAGAAGACAAGTTTGGGAGGATGAAAAATATGAAGTACCAGAGGAGGGTATACCATTTGAACCTTACCAGTTAAGAGATTTCATTCACAACATAGATACCAGAGGGGGTTATATTAATGAAGTTATTGGTGCAAGTGATCAGTATTGGACAATGACAGTAGAATCATTGCCTAAGTCAGAAGAGTCATTCATTGAAGAGTTAGAAACAACAGTGAAGAAAGAGAGACAGTGGAGGGATTTACCTGAAGTGTTGCAATATGTGAACTCAGAAAAATATCTACCAACTCCAGCTGATCCACCATCAGAAATTGAAGAATTGGACTATGATGAAAATCATAGATCACAAGGTGCAAAGAAGTTAGATGAAAACATTGAAGTCATTTATGAATGGTTGGCTGATACTTCAAAAAGGCCAATTAATTATAAAGATGAATATAAGTTCAAAAACTTTCTTAGAATTGCAAGAAGTTATTTTAGAAAAGGTGATAGATTGTATAAGAGAAATAAAGATGGAATGCATAGACTTGTAGTCAGAAAAGATAAAAGAACTCATATGATGAAGGCTGCTCATGATAGCCTTGGTCACAGAATGTTCTTTGCTACAAAGTCATTGCTAAGTCAGAGATTTTGGTGGCCAGATTTAGAAGATGATGTTTACCATTATGTCAAGTCTTGTCATATTTGTCAAACTAGACAGAAAGTTAAAGTTAAGATACCACCAGTGGTTACAAGAACACCTTCATTATTTCAAGTTATGCATATGGATACTATGATGATGCCTCCATCAAATGGTTGCAGATATCTTGTCCATGGCAGGTGTGCTTTGACTTCATGGATGGAAGGAAGACCTTTAAGAAAAGAGACAGCCAGGTCTATAGGACAATGGCTGTGGGAAGAAATTATTTGTACTTGGGGAAGTTTATGTGAAATTGTTACAGACAATGGATCTACCTTCTTAGCTGTAATGAATTGGTTGAAAGAAAAGTATGGCATTAACCATATTAGAATTTCACCTTACAATTCACAAGCAAATGGCTTAGTAGAAAGAAGTCATTATGATGTTAGAACAAGTTTACTTAAGGCTGTGGAAGGAGATAGTAGTAAATGGTTATATTCATTTCCATTAGTTAAATGGGCAGATAGGTGTACAATCAGAAAAAGATTGGGATGTTCACCTTACTTTGCAGTTACAGGTGCTCATCCAGTACTGCCATTTGACATCATTGAAGCTACTTGGTTAGTAGAATGGCCAAACAGAGTAGTAACAACTGCAGAACTGATTGGACTTAGAGCTTTGGCTCTAGCCAAGCATTCAAAGCATGTTATTGAGTTAAGGGAAAAGGTCTCCTTAGAAAAGAGAGAAAGAGTTTTGAGGTTTGAAAGAGAGCACTTAGCTACCATTAAGGACTTTGATTTTAAACCTGGTGACTTAGTAATGGTCAGAAACACTAGGTTTGAAAAATCAGTTGGTGGTAAAGCAAAGCCTCGTTATTTGGGACCTATGATTGTCATTAAAAGGACTAAGGGAGGCAGTTATATTGTTGCAGAAATGGATGGCTCAGTATTCCAGAATAAAGTTGGTGCATTCAGAGTCATTCCGTATTTTGCAAGAAAAAGATTAGATTTGCCAGACAACTTAAATGACCTTATTCAAATGTCAAATGATGGGTTGCTTAAGATTGAGAATAGTATTGAGGATGTAGAAGAAGAAGACCTGCATCCAGGTACATTAGAACAAGCAGACTTGATAAGTCAAGTAAGAAGTGATAAGTCAGTTTATGACTTGGCAGCATGGAAGAAGACAAAGGAGATAACATATGCTTAAATCATGATGTTTATCTTATTGAAGTCTCTATCTTGACTTACACAATAATTAGTAAAAGATAAAGCCATTCCAACTTAGAAAATTTGGAATAAGTGGAGCTGAGTGATGAGAACCGAGAATGAACTTGAATTCATCAACTCGAGAGAAAAACATAACTACAAAAGTGTGAACAGACTATGGGCTGTATAGTTTATATGGTTTTCTGAGTACGGAAGTTAAAATTAAAATAATGAGAAAGTCATTTTGACTTAAACCAAGTTATAATGATTTACCTTATAAAAAGTTAGTAATGGAGAAATTGATGAATACGGTACTGAACTCACTCGGTACAAACATCAAACTCAGTGGTATGAGTATACTCAGTGAGGCGGCGAAGTTCCTCATAATAGTACTCAACGAGGCCAAGAGTTCCTCCAAGCTCGGAAGAAAGGGCTGCAAGTTTACCTTTAAGGAAAACAACTTGAGCAGAATCACTGTCGGAATGTCCGTTGATGTGATTGAGGCGGTTTTTGAGGGCCTTGGATTCTTTGACTTTAGAGTCAAGCCCTGTGCTTTTAACAAAATCGGCAATTGCTAAGTTAATCAGAATGTTGAGTTAAATAAAAGTTGATGTGCGAGAGAAAAATACGCACCAGCTACAATAATAACAGAGTCGGGGTTAGCCCATTCAAAGGTTACATACCCAGATTGGTCCAGAAAATTGTGTGCGAGGTGATTATAATGGCGGTACTCACTTTGAGGAGTACTAGCAATAAGATGAAGAGCCTTGGTGTATGCATGAGATGCAACAGCCATATGAGGAATGTCATAAAAAGGCATGAACTTTACCTCAGAGCGAGTAGGTTCTTGATGAGCCTAAGTTTTAATTAGGTGGTGGAAATAATTTAAATAAATTGAAAATAGAAAGTGTTGACAAATTATACCTTCTTCGTGAAGTAAACAGGCACTTCCATAGCTGGAGTAGTGGAATTATCCTTGTTAGTAAGGCCATGAAGGGTGGTGGCCTCGTTGGCATGAAAAGCCTAGAAGTTAAATAAGAAAAGAATAAAAGAGTTTGAAAGAGAAGTACATACAGCATTGATAGCTTGAGCAGTGGAGTCAAGTTGCTGTCAAGAAAAGCGGCTGTGTGACAGAAAAACATAGAAAAAGAAAGAGGCATACCATTGCATTGTCATCATTGTCATGAAGTGAGCCCACCCCCTATCATTTTCCTTTCTTTACGATACACCATCCAAGCCCTCCTACCTACAATAATCATTCCGGAACATTCCATTTCATTCTATTAGTTCCATTCCTTGTGCCGGAGCTATACAGTATTACCTCATAGTTCCCACGCTCCACCTTGTATATATAAGCCAGCCCCCACAACCTGGTCCCTTATCTTGACCTCTTTGTCGTTGGGACCAGGTATGTCTTGAACTTACTTACTTGTATTTATTATCAATATAACTTTGTCGTTGGGACCAGTGTCCGCTTTCGCCTAAGTCTCCGCTCCGCTCCGCCACCGTCATCACCTCTTTGTGACATTAGGTCAAGATCCCTTACTGCACTGATAGCCTACCGATTAGGTTATCCTTGCAGGCTCCGCTTCCACCACGTCTACAGACACCTCCGCACCAAGCCTGCCCGCCCAAGCTATCGACTGCTCTGCCTACCCACACGCTTTTGATACTAAAGATCAAACCCACATCCACCGCAGCAAAAGCAGCTCCTGGGCTGATTGCAGTTCTCAACCCTGTCCAAACGCTGCTGCCAACTCCATCAGTGAAGAGGAGAACCTTTCCGACGGTACCGTGATCACACCCATCCTTATCCCTACTCCCACTGCACCCCCATCCATTATGTCGACCTCTGAAGTCAACACAAACCAGCTCATGGCACAGCTCATCGAGCAGGTGGCCCAGCTCACGGCCAACCTCCACAAAGCCTCAGCCAAGTCCAGTATGAATAAACCTGAGCTCTTCAAAGGCTCTAGTAGTGCAGAAGCACGTCGCTTCATTGCTCAGTATCAAAGCTGGGCAATGGAACAACCAGATCTGAGTAGCAACGAAGGGAAGCTGATCAAGGCAGCGCTAGGATTCTTCTCAGGCAAGGCTGCTGACTGGGCCACACCATACCTCCTAGAATTCAGCCATAACCAACAACCTTTCAATGGACGATGGGAAGACTTCAAAACAGCCTTCACCCTCCGATTTGAATCCATTGATGCAGGTATGGAGGCCCGGAATGCAATCCAGCATCTCAGGCAGGCAAAAGGTCAAACGGTAGCGGAATTTGCACAGAATTTCAAGGACATTGGTGATCGGACCGGGCTTTCAGACGTCGACCTGCGAGAACGCTTCCATAGCGGCCTCAACCCAGAGATCCGACAAAATCTCATTGTGGTCAATATAGCCCAGGGACTGGCTCCCACCCTGGAGGAGGCTATCAGGCGAGCAATTTCAGTGGATGTGTTCCTGCACGATCCCACCATGACAGGTCGCAACCCAGGCACCTCCCATATCTCCTCCCCCCCTGCCAACTCCCATGCTATGGATGTCGATGCCACACACACTAGTGGTAACAGCAGAGAAAGCTTCGTGGCCCAGATGAGAGGAAGGTGTTATGGGTGTGGCTCGCAGAGTCACGAAAAGAGGAACTGCTCATACAAGGAGACAGTTTGCCGCTACTGTGGACGACGAGGCCACCTAGAATCAGTCTGCCAAGACAAGTTCATGGGTCTAGAACGTGGCCGGGGTAAGCGCCAACAACCCCGCCGTCAACAAGTCTCTGCTTCTGCTTCGACACCGTTCACCCTCTTCCCCAATGAACCTGTCCAAATTGCCGCGTCCATTCCAGCTCCCACTGCTCCGTCCCCACTCACGCCTGACCTCTCCACCCAGATTGCCCAGCTCCAGGAGCTCCTTAACAGAGCCAATGCCATGGCCCCAGCACCAGGTTCTCAGGAGGGTTTTTAAAGCGGGTGCCCGTCTCGGCTGCATCGAGAGTACCCGTAAACCAGTTCGCTATACATTCCACATCTGCGTATGATTCTCTCCCATCTTGTAAAATATCTACTATTTCGGAATTGAACTCCAATTCATCTCACTTCCGAATTAACGCAAAACTAAGAGGAAGAAATCACAGTATAGCAACTGCAGCCATGGTTGATTCTGGAGCCACTGCTCTATTTTTGAACCAAGAGTTTGTCACCCGTCACCGTGTAAGGACCTTCCCACTCAGGAAACCCATTGGCGTCTTTAACATTGATGGGTCTGCTAACCGAGCAGGGCAGATCACACACTTTGCACGCCTAGCCCTGACTGTTGATAACCAAGAACGGTGGACAGACTTGCTAGTAACCAATCTGGGAGGCGAAGACCTAATCTTAGGACTCCCCTGGCTACGTAAGGCCAATCCAGATATTGACTGGGAGAAAGGACGACTCACAGTCAGATCCCAACAAACAACGATAGAGGAGGTGGAAGAGCAAGACACGGCGGAGGAAATTGAAACTGTGATCACCCCTGAACCACCACTTGACACACTGGATGAGGAGACAGAAGAGTCGCCCATACACCGCATTCGAGCAAACCGACGAACCCGACGTGCATGGGTGAAGTCAGGAATCTTACACGAACAAACAGATGAAGTCGGGTGTGCTGCAGGGTTCACCTACTCCCAACAGCTAGCGGAACAAGCCCACAAAACAAAACCCATGAAAACCTTTGAAGAAATGGTCCCAGAACCCTACCGCGATTTCGAAAAAGTATTCTCTGAAACTGCTTCAGAGCGCCTCCCTGACCACCAACCCTGGGATCATGCTATAGAATTGATCCCAGGTGCACCGGAAACCATGCGCACAAAAGTCTATCCAATGTCATTGAATGAACAAGGTGAACTCGACCGCTTCCTGGATGACAACCTCCGAAAAGGCTACATTCGCCCCTCAAAATCGCCACTGTCTTCACCCGTCTTCTTTGTTAAGAAGAAAGATGGGAAGCTCCGCTTCGTACAGGATTACCGGAAACTCAACCAAGTAACCCTAAAGAACCGCTATCCTCTCCCACTGGTCGCTGACATTGTCAGCCGTCTACAGGGGGCACGGTACTTCACCAAATTTGACGTCAGATGGGGCTACAACAATGTCCGGATTAAGGAGGGTGATGAGTGGAAGGCCGCTTTTGCAACCAACTGAGGGTTATTTGAACCCAGTGTAATGTTCTTCGGTCTCACCAACTCGCCAGCTACCTTCCAAGCGCTCATGAATTCCATCTTTTCAGACCTAGTGGCGGCTGGTAAGGTAGCAGTCTACCTAGACGACATCCTCATCTTCAGTAACAATTTGCAAGAACACCGGCAGGTGGTGCGAGAGGTACTAAAGCGGCTGGAGAAACATGACCTCTACCTGCGACCAGAGAAATGCGAGTTTGAGGAGCTTCAGGTTGAGTATTTGGGACTAGTGATATCAGAAGGTGAAGTGCGCATGGATCCAGTAAAAGTAGCTGCAGTCCGCGACTGGCCTACCCCAAAGAATCTACGAGAACTACGGGGATTCCTAGGCTTCGCTAACTTCTACCGTCGATTCATACGGAACTTTGCCCGCATAGCACGCCCTCTGAACGACCTAACAAAAAAGGATACAGGCTTCAGTTGGGGGACACACCAACAACAAGCATTCGATACCCTAAGGGAAGCATTCATCACAGCACCGGTACTGGCACTCTGGGACCCTAATAGGCTCACACAACTTGAGGTAGATGCATCAGGCTTTGCTACGGGAGGAGCCCTAATGCAGAAACAAGACGACGGCCAGTGGCACCCAGTGGCATTTCGATCAGCCTCCATGCAAGCAGCTGAACGAAACTACGAAATCTATGACCGAGAGATGCTCGCTATCATCGAAGCATTAAAGGACTGGAGAAGCTTCCTGGAAGGTTCACCACAACCGTTCGAGATTCTCACCGACCACGCAAACCTGGAATTCTGGCGTTCTGCTCAAGACCTCAGTAGACGGCAGGCGCGATGGGCACTATGGTTGTCCCGATTCGACTTCCAGCTCACTCACCGCCCTGGCAAGTCCAACACTCAGGCAGACGCTCTCTCTCGTATGGCAGCATATCAGGTTCTGGATAGCGAAGATAATCGACAACAGATTGTTCTGAAACCAGCCCATTTCATGCAAGTGGCAGCTATCTCACTACAAAACCCACTGGAGGACCGCATCCGACAGGCGTCTCAAAAGGAGGCCCAAGTACTGGAAGGACTGGAAGAGCTTAGGAGAAGCGGTCTCAAACGCTTGGCCAATGGGATAGCAGAATGGGAAGAAGACAAGGGACTAGTATACCACCGAGGAAGAGTATATGTCCCACCAGATGATGACCTCCGGAAAGAAGTACTCAAGCAATGCCACGATAACCCCTCTGCTGGCCACCCTGGACTTCACAATACCCTTGACCTCGTCAGCACCCACTTTTGGTGGCCCACCCTGCGATCCTTTGTAGAAAAATATGTTGAAGGATGCGAGACTTGTGCAAGGAAGAAGATACAGAGACACCCACGAGCAGTAACACTACCTCTAGACGTCCCAGCAGGCTTGTGGGAAGAAGTGGGAGTTGACTTGATCACACAGCTGCCCAACTCGCAAGGGTATGACGTGATTCTAGTCTGCACGGACCTTTACGGTAAACAAATCCATGCAATTCCTTGTACAACTTCAATCACAGCAGCAGGTGTGGCCGACATCTACTATCGCGAAATTTTTCGCCTCCATGGTCTTCCCCTCCGCTTTGTATCAGACCGGGGACCCCAGTTTGCAGCAAAACTCATGCGATCATTACTCTCCCGCCTAGGAATCAAATCAAACCTCACCTCAGGGTACCACCCCCAAGCAAACGGACAGACCGAACGGGCAAACCAAGAAGTCGAAAAATACCTCAGACTCTATGTGGGACGCCGCCAGGACGACTGGGCGGAGCACCTACCTATGGCGGAATTTGTGATTAACTCTCGCACCCACTCTGCACTTGGAACGTCCCCATTCGAACTCACCTATGGTTATCTGCCTCTATTTAACATTCCAGTTGGACAACGGAGTGGGATTCCGGCGGTGGATGATCGCATCCAGATACTGCGGGATGCACGACAGGATGCTGGGGCGGCGCTACACCTGGGGAAACGACGGCAAAAGGAAAACTACGAACGGGGAAAACGAAAGGCACATCAATTCCAAGTTGGAGATCAGGTCTGGCTAAGCGCAGAGGACATCAAGCTCCAACTTTCCAGTGAGAAACTTGGGGATCGACAGCTAGGACCTTACACCATTTTGCAGAAGGTTGGGCCCCTGGACTACCGTTTAGACCTCCCACTATCCCTGGACCGCATCCATCCTGTGTTCCATGTTGATAAATTGTACCCTTGGAGAGGGAACACCGTAAACGGCGAAATTGCAACACCACCGGAACCAGTATATCTAGAGGATGAGGATGAGCCGGAGTATGAAGTCGAGGACATCTTGGATAGTCGGATTAGGTGGAAGAAGCTAGAGTACTTGGTAAAGTGGAAAGGCTACGATGCAGGACACAACTCATGGGAACCTGCACCAAATCTTGAACACGCCCCAGCAACTATCCGAAAATTCCACAAAAAGCACCCTCAGGCGGCAAAAGCTTGACCATTGAGGGCAATGGTCATAAGGAGGGGGGTAATGTCATGAAGTGAGCCCACCCCCTATCATTTTCCTTTCTTTACGATACACCATCCAAGCCCTCCTACCTACAATAATCATTCCGGAACATTCCATTTCATTCTATTAGTTCCATTCCTTGTGCCGGAGCTATACAGTATTACCTCATAGTTCCCACGCTCCACCTTGTATATATAAGCCAGCCCCCACAACCTGGTCCCTTATCTTGACCTCTTTGTCGTTGGGACCAGGTATGTCTTGAACTTACTTACTTGTATTTATTATCAATATAACTTTGTCGTTGGGACCAGTGTCCGCTTTCGCCTAAGTCTCTGCTCCGCTCCGCCACCGTCGTCACCTCTTTGTGACAATCATGACCAATGTCAGTAGCATCTGCCATAGAAACTTCATCGTCATCAAGTGTGATAACGTTAGAAGTGTTAGATTGAGTAACAGTGGCAAATGGTCCAGGAGCCACAGGCTCATCATTAGCGAGATGAGTTTCGGAAACAGTGGCATTGGATTTAGGAGCAAGTTTGTTGCGTTTAGGAATGGGTTTGCTCATTACAGAGTCAATTTTGCGCTACAAATTATTAGAAGTAAGGAAAGACAGAAAGTATGTGAATAAGAAAGCATACCTTAGTTGAACGAACAGGCTTCAAGTCATTAGCAATGACTTGTTTAAGTTCGAAAATTGCGGCAGTACGGGACAGGCGTTTGGCACGATATTCACGAAGAACAGATGTGAGAGCACTGAGTTGTTGAAAAATCTCAGGCTGATGTTTGATCTTGTCAGAACGGGTTCGGATGTCAAGCAAGACAATTGGAGCTGTGTCATGATCAACAACCCAAGCAGGACTAGTCTTGATGAGGGCAACCTAGAAAGACGTTAGTAATGACAAGATGAGTTAATTTTGGGAACATACAGAGTCAACCATGCATGTATTGAGATCATCCGTATAGATGGTCAATGAAATTGCCTGGGACTCAGAAAGAGTAATATAGAGATTGTGGAGCTGCCCAAATGAACGTTTGAGAGCTAAAGCAGTAGTAACATCAAGCATGATGATTGAAATTTGAGATTCAAAGAGAGAAAAAGTTCTGGGGTGATGAGATGGCATAGGGAAGTTTATATTCTGAATTGGAATAGCCCCTAAAAAGTCATAAGCAAAGATAAACGAGCTACAAATTATTGCATGAGAGCATGTGGTATGTCTCGGGTCTACTTAGGTTTCAGATAGCCTTAGTTAGACATAGGAATGAGTTGTCAGGTCTAAAACATCAAAAAAAAAGGAAAGATCAGTGATCTGCCGCATCTACCTTGTTTTTGATCCTGACATGGAATTGCGGAGCATGAAAGAAAGACTTGTGTTCAAAAAGTGTTGTGCTAGAATGGAAACCCACCAATTTTTACCCAAATTTTTCTTTAACTTTTCCGTTGACTGAAACAGTCAATTTTTATCCAAAAAAAAAAAAAAAAAAAAAAAAAAAAAAAAAATTTATTAAACCTTTCTGTTGACTGGGACAGTCAATATTTGGTGTGGGGGAGATGATATGACTGCCAAATTGCAGTTGATATCACTCAAATACTTTGAATCTACAATTTGGCAGTTGATATCACTCAAATACTTTGAATCTAAAGTGTTTTTCCTGATTAAAAGACAATTAAAAAGTCTATAAAATATTACTACTCCTTGCAATGCACACTCACAACACTTAAAATACAAAGTTCAAACTTAATATTGCACTTAAAATATTTAAAGTCCTTAGCCGAGAAGGTCAAAGTTAGTAGTATTGCTGATGCAATCAAAACAACTTTGACCACCACCAATAAAAGACATAGGAGCATGTTTAAGGTAGCGGAGAAAATACTGGATGAGTAAGAGATGGTCCAGTTGATGTCAGTGAAGGTCTACAAGACAAAGTTACAGTCTGGGATAATTGATAACCATTTTCTCGGACTGAGAAATAGAAAACAGTTGAAGTTTACATAGGTTTAGACTTGTCTCAGTAAAATGAACAGGCTAAATTGAAATAATGTTCAGAACAAGTGTAAATATATTTTATGACTTGTTTGGCAACTTATTTCACAGCTATATTAAGAGAAACGAGCAGAATATCTAAGTTCGGCGGTCAAAGCAGTATATATTGATGGGATTGATGGCCCATCAAAACTAGTGGCTCCAGCGAGAATGCTGGATATATGCATGCTAAAGACAATATTATACAATAAGTAAAGGGACAAATAGACGGGGAGAGGTCTGAAGCAGGTCCTGACAGAAGGGATAGGTTTGGGACCTAGAAATGCCGTGTGCTCGGAGATGTCTATGTCTTAGGGGCTAAAACACCGGATTTCAGATTAGGACTGGCTAGAAGGATAGAAATTAGTTGAGCTACAAGTCAAACAGACGCAGGGAGGTCTAGACTCCGTTAACCACTCAATTTGGGATTAGTGGATCGAGGGGAATTATTTATTTGAAGTGGAACTACCAAAAAGGGAAAAATGCGGATTTTTAGTAAGGAAAAGCTGTAGAAGTGATCGGAGACTTGGCAGGAGTGGGAATATGGAGCCAGGGGATCGACAGACAATAATGGTCTGCGGCCGCAGTAGGAAGGTGCGAAGATATTCCGAGATTTTTGGGTATATAAGGAGGGGGGGGGATTTAGAGAAAGGACAGGTTGCAGCACCCCCATCGCTACAAGCCTCTGTTATTAGGTTGTTTATTAGGTTTATTATTAGGTTGTTACTTTAGGTTATTATTAGGTTTATTAACTTGTGATTTTTGGTGTTATACTTGATTTTATCAGGTTTTTACAGTACTCTACTTACAACTGCTACCAAGCCCCCTGAACTTAGTGTTTGGGTGTTAGTTTTCATTCACCCTTCGCATCAACGATCATGGCCTTTGTAAATGTATTTATGAAGGTATTTGAAAGCTTTTATGGAAATGCAACACTCTAAGTTGGCATGTGATTTGAGCTCCATCAAAGCCCAAGGATTATGAGGTACAACCCATCTGTTATCAATATCAATTTCTATGCCATTGACCTTTTTCTTGCAAAGCCTTCCATTCTTGGGTCTAGCATAAAGGGTATAGCCATCCTCTGACAAAACAGTATGCTCTTGGAATACCTTAGGATAACCCTTGGAGCATTTTGAATCCTTCATACAGGATGCACTTGGGTTGAGATCACCACATGGTGTATGAATCATCAGCTTTTCAACCAACATGAATAAATTTGGATGTGTTTCAGGATCAGGCAACTGAGCAGAGATTACTTTGTCAATCTGATGAGCCTCTTGATACTGTGATTGGGGATAGAGAAAAATAAGAATGTGTATATGAGGTAGTCCTCGCTTCTGAAATTCAATTGTGTAAACACGGCCTCTACACTTTCCAAAACACCCTTTGTCAATAGCCCTCAAGATGATCTGTACTTTTTCACGAAAAACTCTGGCAACTAAATCAGGTCTGTCTTGTGCTGTCTGTCCGGGAAGGAGAGCCTCTTTAATCTCAGGTGCATTTGGATCTGCAGTGATTGTCAGAAATAGATCAGGTTTTCCAAATGCTCTTCCTAAGGCAATAGAATCTTGATAGAGCTGGAACATATGTCTTGATCCTCCAATATAAGAAGAGGGTAAGATAACTTGTTGCCCTATATCTTGCAGCTGAACATCTCCTGAATGAACAGCATCTACTAAACCACTGTAAACCTCAGCTCTGAGTTTCTTCTGATTGCGTGCAAGCCAGGATAAGCGTGACTGATCAGTTTGGGCCCATGCATCAACAATATATTGCTGAAAAAGATTTTTGGCATAGAACAGATGGTTTGATTCAATCTCTAGATTGCGTTGATGAAGGCGATATGCATAGTACTCCATCTGGGTAACATGATCATCATTAGAGGCTGGTTCATTAGGTCTATCTGCATATTTGATATTTAGGTGCCATCCTAGTTCACCTCTGGGAAACAGTAAAACATAATGTAAAGGTGCATATGCAGGATTGGTTTCATATATATGTTTCAGTGGCCCCTCCTTACATTGAAGGATAATATCTCGATGATCTGTGGCAGTACCTGGGCCTGGAAGAACAACTGCAACCTCATCAGCTGATGGCATATTATATCTCCTAGGATCATTTGTATCACTGAAATGCAGTTTGATATAAGCACCATTTAGGGAATTTGGAGCCTGTGCCTGAAGGTTTTGTATTCTCTGGTATGCTGATCTGTAGAGATTCACAAAGTTATTATTGCGGTGAAGGCAATCAGATATTGTTTGCATAACAGATGACAGTAACCCAGTACCATGATGTCTGTTATTGGCTAAGCGCTGCTCTAAAGCAGTCTCAGGTGCAACTATGTAAAGCTGTGCATATACTGGGGGTTTGTCACCCTCAGGCAAAAGGGAGCCTAGAGAATGCCAAAGTGCACCCTTAATTTTAAACTGCCTTGGCCCAGTATTTGGAAGTTCAGGATCATTCTGTGGTTGAATCTTAAGGCCCAATGATACAAAAGCAAAAGCAGAATTATAACTCCTTATGTTGTCTAAAAAGTGCTTTGAGTTATGATCAACTCCAGTAAAGAGATTCCTGATTTCAATAGGTGGACTTTGTAACATAGGTAGCTGAATCTTCCCTGATTTGCAGCATGCTCCAAATTTAGGATTTATTACAGAGGAATGTGTAAGTCTCTCTGCTTGCCAATGCAATGCACCACAAAATGGACACTCTATATCCATTTTTCCCAAAGAACAGAAGTTATAAATCCGATCATTCTCAATAGGTTGTAGACCTATTGGAATAGGCTCATCTGGAGCATCATTTTGATGTTCATGATCTCCCACATCAATTTCTTGCTGTTGCAAGTGCTGCTCATGCACCTCTTGGGAGTTGTGCATCACATTTTGCAACTGTTCATGTTGTTGGTGCATGTCATGGCCTTCTGGTGTGAGATAGCCAGGACCTGGTGGAAGTCTCTGGCTATTCTCAAAGTCATCTTGTGGAGGATCATTATTCTCATGCTCATGGGTCAGCCTTTCTGGATTAAATGATATAGATTCTGAAAGTAAAGATAGTCAGCAATAAATAGTGTAATATAGAAAAGAATGTATTATGGATATGACTTTGGGCTCTTCTATGATTCTGTCTCAATGTTGGTCTTGCAGGGTGAGGCTGTACAAATGCTAGTTGAGCTTGTAGCTCAGCAGGTAAGTGAGGAAACTACCAAGAGAATAAATGAGCCTTAAAATCTCTAAATAAGTATGCTAATACCTGATTTTGATATGCCAAATTTGATGGTCCTGCATGGGCATTCTGATTCTGATTATGAAGAGACTATAAGGTAAAGATATTGATTGGTGGCCACAGCACTATGTATTTGAATTTTTACACCTACAACTGCTTGATTTGAAGTATGGCCATGGCCACGGCCCCGTGTTGGTAGTAGTGGAGGTAAATTTCTGAGTTGATTAGCAATTCCTTGAGTCAATTGAAACTCTTGGCCATTATGGTTGATTACTTGAAATAGATCATCTTGTGAATGCTGGGAAGGTACATAATTTTGAGGTATATTGAGTTGGAATGGTATTGGTCCACCATGTGGTGATGGTTGAGGTGTACGTCGATTTTCAGGGCTGCCTAGGGTACATGTTTGTCATTCCCTCTCACGATCAGCATTTTGTTGTCGATGTTGAGGTGTATTGGGAGGTGACTCAGAATCCCTTAAAGTGAGAATAGTAGTCAGAGCCTGCACACAGGTCAATAGCTTGTAAGAAACCAAACATTTTATCTGTAGTCAAATTTCCTCTATCAGGAACTTCAATTATAGTGTGAAATTATAGTAGAAGATGGGAAAGGGAAACAAAGGAGAGCATAATTATCATGCAATGCATGCAGCAAACATGCAGCAAACACATTGCAAGCTTGAAGTAATGTGTGAGAAAAACCTAAGTCAACTCAGCAAACATGCAGCAAACATGTCGCAAGATTGTGTATTGTAATGTGTGGGAAAAACTTAAGTCGCCGCTGCTGCCGCAGCACTAAAACGTTGACAGTTTTGCTGACATAAATAATGACTAATAAGAAAAAGCGCTGGTTTAGGCGCACCGCCCTAATTTATAGTATAGGATAGGATCCGTTAAAATTTTTTTCATTCTTTTGCTTTCTCTCAAATAACCCCCGTGAAACCAATCACCCTTGTAATACTAGTGTATTCAATGGCTTCTGGAGCAAGGATTACAATGAATGCACTGTCAGCATCAGCATTCAGTTGAGTGGCAATTCCTAGCATCTCTTTGGATTTCTGGTCCAATTTTATTTCTGTATGAATCACTCGTGCTCTGGTATAGACAAGCTTTCATATCCATTACCTACTACCCAATGAATGTACATGAATTCACACAATGATAATCACTTCCATTAGACATCTATGCAGGTCAAATAGATTATTCCATGGGTCCAGTATTAAGCTGTACTGTGGATTATCATTGTAGGGTGGAATCTATAATATGGACTGGTCTGTAAGAGGGAAGATGGGCAACCCCAATAAGATATATCTTCATTGTGTGAATAAACTATGGAAAGCTTTGTGGAACAAAGACAATAAATACTGAGCTCAAAGTAGCTAGTTTGTCAGATAACTGTAAGCAAAAAACAATAAGTAATAAAACACAATTAAGTGATAAAAAAGGAAAACAACTAGTCTCAGATGAAAATCTGATGGATAACAAATAATGCTTTGCAAAGGAAAGACAAGAGGATTGCAAAGCAGGACTAAATGCAGTATATTGCAATGTAGCAGAAAATACTTAGCTAGCATGGATAACAACATGTTTATTTACATCCTATATGACCTTGGTGACACCAATGGATCTAGGATTGTTACAAAAGCATCTTTTTTCTATCATTCTTTTCTTTTCCTTTTCTTTAATACTCTTTTACTTCAGTACCCTGGTGCTTACATCAGTGTTTATTATATTTTCATTTCCTTTTTTAGTTACATGCAATGGCCTTATTGTTCTTGCACTGTTCTTCCATTTAGGTGAGACTCTCTCATGTCTGTCTAGCTGCAGACAGATTGTTGCCATCACCATCCCACATCCACATTTCCTTTATATTGCCTTGTTGTTTACTTGTTGTATACATGTAGCTTTACTTATGGTTACAAGCAACTCCTATTGTATACTCTCACATAGATGGTGCAAGATAGTTCTTGTAATTTCATTTAGTATATGTATATAAGATAGGATACTTCATAGTTATATTCCTTAGCTCTATTCTCCTTAGTAGCTAAACTTGTATCTGTGTTATTCTTATATTATCTCATCCTCATCCTCCTTGGTCATTATCTATCATGTGATGCCTGGTTATTGTTTGTGAGAGCTAACAAGTCACTGACAAGGATCTTTGATGTTCTAGTAGATAATACCAGCAAGCCAACCATTGTGGAGATCCCACTTTTGGGAGAGGGGATACAAGAGTTAATGGGAGTTGCAGCAGATATGCCAGTCAAAACAGCAGCAGTATCACCAGATGCATTGGTAGTAGATGAGGTGGTAGGGGTGGTAGAAGACAATGTGTTTGCAGAGGAAATGGTGACAGACCCATTGATGTAGCAAGTAAGACCAGTAGCATGAGCCATGTTTTTCCAATGATCATGAAATACTACCCAGTTGGATAGACCAATGAGCTGACAATCTTTGGGAAAAACCATAAGACTTGGAAAAGAGCTAGTATTCAATGACATAGTGGGATCTTTGTTTTAAATGCTGTTGCATGTCAGTCTAGGTAAGTCTTGCTATTCTGATTGTGAATCTGTCAGCATTTGCAATTCCTGTAGCCTAAGTAAGTACACAAGAGCTACAGATAAACATAAGTAATGTTTTAAAGTAATACAAAATGAGAAAAAAGACAAACTCTCAGGACAATGTAGAACTCTGAGGGGCATCAAGCAAAACAAAAGATTAATATGGGTAAATCTTCATAAGTGTGTGACTCAAAACCCAGGACCATTCTGAAACACTCAAGTGAAACAACCTTGGTGGGCTGTTCAGTGGAACCAAACTTCACCATCTTCCCCTCCAATGGACCCATACACCCAAAATGCCTCGCACTCATGGGGGTGAATGCAGTACAACACATGATCTAACAATGGTATGATATGCAATCAAACAGGTCTTTCATATACTTAAAATGCATGAGGTATGATAATAGGTGTCCATAAGTTTGTGTGCCTACAAAAAGTGAAAAAAAACTTAGGAAAATGAAAGTGTCACTACAGTAGTAAGTAAAGTGAGTGCTTTATATGTAAACTAACTATGTAGGGAGTGTTCTATCACTACTATCAACAGACAATAACATTGATTAGTGCTTCATGGCAAGCAATGCATGAAAATATAATCTGGTTGTCACAAAACAATCTTTTCATTATTCTTTTCCTTTTCTTTTATTTACTTACCTAATCATTAAAGCGCTTACACTAGCACTTATTATATTTTCATTTCCATTTAGATTACATGCGTCAACCTTATTGTTCTTGTGTTGTTGTTTCACTTAGGCGCAACTCTCTTGTGCCTGTCAGCTCATTGACAGGATGACGTCATTATTGTTCCGCCTCCATGCTTCCTCTTATATTGCCTTATTGTTTACTCACCGAATACCTACAGCCTTACTTATGGATATGAGCGACTCTTATTGTAGATCCTCATGGTTACAGTGTGAGACATCTCTCACGGCTTCATATCCCATTTAGTATATAAGACTAGGTATTTTGTAGTTATGGTCCTTAGCTCTATTCTCATCTATTCTCCTTGGTAGCTAGACTCGTATTGGGTTGTTTTATCCATCCTCTTGTCATGAAATGATCTTTTTCATTATTCTTTTCTTTTATTTACTTATCTAATCACCAAAGCGCTTACACTAGCACTTATTATATTTTCATTATCATTTAGGTTACATGCGTCAACCTTATTGTTCTCGCATTGTCGTTTCACTTAGGCGCGACTCTCTCGTGCCTGTCAGCTCATTGACAGGACGACGTCATTGTCGTTCCGCTTCCATGCTTCTTTTTATATTGCCTTATTGTTTACTCACCTAATACCTACAGCTTTACTTATGGATACGAGCGACTCTTATTGTAGATCCTCACGGTTATGGCGCGAGACATCTCTCACGGCTTCATATCCCATTAGTATATAAGGCTTAGTATTTTGTAGTTATATTCCTTAGCTCTATTCTCATCTATTCTCCTCGGTAGCTAGACCTGTAGTTGGGTTGTTTTATCCTCATCGCTTTTCTCATCCTCTTGCTCATCGTTCATTGTGTGACGCCTGGTTATCTTTTGAGAGAGCTAGCGAGTCGCTGACACCTCTTTTGCTTTTTCACCCTCTTGCTCATCGTCTATCATGTGATGCCTGGTTGTCTCTTGTGAGAGCTAGCAAGTCGCTGACAGGAGAATAGAGCTTCTACCACACACCACCCATCACAACAAAAACTTTTACAAACTTGCCTAGGATTCAACATGCCATTGGAAACTAGTTTTTTCTTGATACATTACACATTTTTCATTTACACCAAACTTACCCCTTCTACTATAATCCAACATGACTGACTGGTCAATACATGCACCCAACCTACCAGAAGTCACCAATGCTGCCCCTACTCCATGTCAGGTCTTTGTCAATTCACCAGGAAACTACGATGGAGATCCTGCCACCTATTGACCATGGCGGCGAAGGATGATGGCCTACGTTTCCGAGTTAACAGAGACGAAGCAGGTCAACAACTCCCAGCGCATCACCACCATCATCATGTCCTTCCTAGTTAGAGGAAAAGCCAATGAATGGGCCCAAGTATACACTGATGACCACTTTGACATTGACAAAGGGCTATGGGACATTATGGGGAAGGAGCTCATTGACGATATGGACAAGGAGTTCACTAACATTGCAAAGGAGAAGGAAGCCCGTGACAAACTAACCTATATCTGACAGGGGAAGGCTTCTGCAGGTGACTTTTTCAAAGAATTTGAATTGTTGCTGAAAGATGCTGGATACAAGAAGGATGAATCACATGTCCTTACCCTGGCAGAGAGGGCCGTTGATCACAACCTCCTATATGACATCATAAAGGGACGAATGGAGCCCTTTGAAGACTACAAGGAGTTGAAGAAGGTAGTTACAGGGGCTGATAATGTAAGACAGCAGTGGGCCAAACAGAAGAGAAGTTACAGGTATGCGGGGTGGTGGAACGCTAACCCACAGGGACAGAGTCGTGGACAGTCGTCCACTCAGCAGAACCAGCAGGAGCCAAAAACAGCTCCAAGGGCAGAGTACCCTGCAGCACAGAGGAGAGATGCCACCGGCACCAGGTTTGGAGGAACGGGCAGGCCAATGGACATCAACCAGGTGAGGAAGAAGTGGCTGTGCTTCAACTGTGGAGAGCCAGGACACATGAGCAGGAATTGTCCGCACAAGAGAAAGTCAGTAGTCTGAGGTATTATGCTAAACATGAGTGAGCAGGAACGTACAGACTTCATTAATGACTTGGGTTTTGTTATGATCATGCACAAAGGGATTGTCGGAAATGATCATGGGATGATCATGGGAAAATTATGAAGGAAAATACTTCGTGAGGTAAAACGATCCTAGACAATGTAGTCGGACCTTGACTCCACTATTAGTAGAGTCCTTGACACTTTGTGTGTCCGCAAGAGAAGAAGGTGAAATGTGTTCCATTTGCAATAACCATCGTGGAACGTACTGACAGTGAGGATGTTAAAACGATGATATAGTGATGCGAAGGGTGAATGAAAACAAACACCCAAACACTAAGTTCAGGGGGCTTGGTAGCAGTTGTATGTAGAGTACTGTAAAAACTTGATAAAATCAAGTATAACACCAAAAATCACAAGTCAATAAACCTAATAATAACCTAAAGTAATAACCTAATAATAAACCTAATAAACAACCTAATAATAGAGGCTTGTAGTGATGGGGGTGCTGCAACCTGTCCTTTCTCTAAATCCCCCCCCTCCTTTTATACCCAAAAATCTCGGAATATCTTCGCACCTTTCTACTGCGGCCGCAGACCATTATTGTCTGTTGATCCTCTGGCTCCATATTCCCACTCCTGCCAAGTCTCCGATCACTTCTACAGCTTTTCTTTACTAAAAATCCGCACTTTTCCCTTTTTGGTAGTTCCACTTCAAATAAATGGTTCCCCTTGATCCACTGATCCCAAATTGAGTTGTCAACGGAGTCTAGACCTCCTCGCATCTGTTGGACTTGTAGTTTAACTAATTTCCATCCTTCTAGCCAGTCCTAGTCCGAAATCCGGTGTTTTAGCCCCTAAGACATAGACATCTCCGAGCACATGGCATTTCCAGGTCCCAGACCTATCCCTTCTGTCAGGACCTGCTTCAGACCTCTCCCCGTCCATTTGTCCCTTTACTTATTGTATAATATTGTCTTTAGCATGCATATATCCAGCATTCTCGCTGGAGCCACTAGTTTTGATGGGCCATCAATCCCATCAATATATACTGCTTTGACCGCCGAACTTAGATATTCTGCTCATTTCTCTTAATATAGCTGTGAAATAAGTTGCCAAACAAGTCATAAAATATATTTACACCTGTTCTGAACATTATTTCAATTTAGCCTGTTCATTTTACTGAGACAAGTCTAAACCTATGTAAACTTCAACTGTTTTCTATTTCTCAGTCCGAGAAAATGGTTATCAATTATCCCAGACTGTAACTTTGTCTTGTAGACCTTCAATGACATCAACTGGACCATCTCTTACTCATCCAGTATTTTCTCTGCTACCTTAAACATGCTCCTATGACTTTTATTGGTGGTGGTCAAAGTTGTTTTGATTGCATCAACAATACTACTAACTTTGACCTTCTTGATTAAGGACTCCAAGTATTTTAAGTGCAATATTAAGTTTGAACTTGTATTTTAAGTGTTGTGAGTGTGCATTGCAAAGAGTAGTAATATTTTATAGACTTTTTAATTGTCTTTTAATAAGGAAAAACACTTTAGATTTAAAGTATTTGAGTGATATCAACTGCAATTTGGCAGTCATATCAATAAATAGGTGATTAATTGGTATCACTATCGAAGTGCTATCAAGGTTGATATTTAAACTAGGGAACTACCTATTCAATACCATAGCTTTTGTCGCGACGTAGGCGGAAGCGACTATGGGAGGTGATCAAAGCACAGCACAAGCACAAACCTGAGTGTGAGTAACGCTCAACACACAAAGGCAAAAAGGAAAAGTGATCTCAGCGACAGTGATAGCACGAAGGGCCGATCACAAGGGTCAAATAAGGCAGGCTAGTTCCCAAAGACCAAGTCAATATTGAGTGTACACAAGGATACAAACACGAACCTAGTTCCCAAAGACCAAGAGGTCGAGATAGGGAACTGGTAGCTGTCTACTGTACTATATATACGAGTCTGAAACAATAGGAACCCAGGTAAGGGACAAGGGTAAAAGAACAAAGAACAATAGATATCAAAGAACAAGAACGCGAGAGTGAAATACTGGAAAGCGAATGAGAAACAAGGGAAGAACAATAAACTAATGACAGCGCGGGAGTGAGTGGTCATCTGAGCGATGAGTAACGAACGCGGTCATGTGGTTACTAAAGCATGTGAAAAGGAAGAAAGAAAGTGATAAAGAAAGTGATATAGGTACTTAGTTGTCACGACATTACCCCCCTTCTACAGTCGATGTCCCAGCGACCAGCTCCGTAAGGTTTTCATAGGCTTGCCAGGGCAGCGAATTAAAAATGGCCGCCGAGATTTTCCGTGGTGCATTGGGGTGTGTCCGATAAAAGTCTGCAATTTCTTCGTCACTTGATCCCTTCACATTCTCCTCATTCTCCCAACTGTCCTGTCCTTCATCATAACCCTTCCATCGTACCAAAAATTGTAGCTTCTTCCATCGCCCATAGAACCTACTGTCCAAAATTTTGTCCACATCATAGAACTCTTCCCCTTCCACGATCTCCGGATCCGGTGGTGGTGGCCTAACTCCATTAACCTCGTTCCCTTTCCATGGTGATAGTCGATTAACATGGATGTTGTCGTGGATCTTCATCCAAGTTGGTAGGTTAAGGCGATATGTCAGAGGTCCGGTCTTTTCTGCTACTTCGAACGGCCCGAGTCGCCGACTCCCAAGTTTTTGATTTTTCTGTCGAATCTTTAGGTTCTGTAGTGATAGCCATACCGGTTGTCCAACTGTGAATGTCTGAACCTCCCTCGTGTCATCTCCCTTAATACGCTCCTTACTCATCCTAAGAGCTGCCTCCGCATCCTCCCGGGCATGCTGTAGCAACGTCAACCGCTGATCTATTGTTGGGTACTTGTTCCAAACTTGGATTGGAATCGTAAATTCGGGGGTGTATCCATAGAGGGTTTCGAATGGAGAATGATCGTGAGCGGAGTGAATTCGAGAGTTGATAACAAACTCAGCGGTAGGTAGTAGTTGATCCCAATCATCTTGTCGTCGGCTGATATACATGCGAATGTATCGTTCAATCTCCTGGTTTGCTCGTTCTGTTTGACCGTTGGTTTCAGGATGATATGCTGTTGTGAGTGCTGATTCTACCCCGAGTCGTTTCAAGAGTTGCCGCATTACATCTGCCGCGAATTGGGGGCCTCTGTCCGAAATGAACCGTCGAGGAAGACCATGAAGTCGGAATATTTCGCGGTAAAAGAAGTCGGCTACGCCCTCAGCAGTGATTTCTGTTGTGGTTGGGAAGCAGTGGATCATCTTGGTATAATGGTCAACAAAGGTTATTACAGCATTATGTCCGTCCTGGGTCATGGGGAGCTCTCCGATGAGATCTACGCCAATATCCTGCCACGGACCATCCGGAACAGGAAGAGGCTGAAGCGGAGAGGAGTGGTGTGGATTGAGTCGCTTCCGTTGGCAGAGGTCACATCCTTCTACATATTTGTCCACAAATGACCGCATCCCTGGCCACCAGTATTGCCTGCTAACGAGTTCTAACGTACCATGCATCCCCGGGTGTCCAGCTGTAGGCGAATCGTGACATTGTACCAGTACCGCCTTCCGGAGCTCCGGGTTAGGTGGTACGTATACCTTGTTTCGATAGTACACCAAACCGTTGTCTTCTTTCCACTCATCCAATCCCCCTGTCAACACTCGTGGTCCCTTCAGGCTCTTTAATCCCTCCAATACCTCTGCCTCTCGTTCGCTAACCTGTCGGATTCGCTCCAATAGGGGGTTTTGGAATAGTACCATGTGCGCCGCATTGATAAAGTGTTGTGGTTGGAGCACCGTTTGCTCCTTGTTGTCTTCCGCATCGATTACCTGATGGTGTGGCATCCGTGAGAGAGCATCGGCTTGTGTGTTCGCTTTCCCGGGGCGGTGTTTGAGTCGAAAGTCGAATCGGGAAAGCCAGAGGGCCCATCTTGCTTGTCGACGACTAAGATCTTGTGCTGTCCTCCAGAACTCCAGGTTTTGATGGTCGGTAATGATTTCGAATGGTTCGGGTGAGCCTTCTAAATAGTGCCTCCAATCCTTGAGTGCTTCGATAATGGCAAGCATTTCCCTATCGTAGATTTCATAGTTCCGTTCTGCTGGATTCAAGGATCCGGATCGGAATGCGACCGGGTGCCAAAGTCCATCGTCCTGTAATTGCAACAGTGTACCCCCTGAAGCGAATCCCGAGGCATCTACTTCAATCCGCGTCGGCTTTCCTGGGTCCCATAAGACCAGAATCGGGGCTGAGGTGAAGGAGTCCCTTAATGATTCGAATGCTTCCTGTTGCGCCGTCCCCCATTGCCATTTGATGTCTTTCCGTGTAAGGTCGTTAAGTGGTCGCGCTTTCTTTGCAAATCCTTCAATGAACCGTCGGTAGAAATTAGCAAAGCCCAAGAAACCTCGAAGGTCACGGAGTGAAGTAGGGACTGGCCAGTTTTTCACTGCCTCAATCTTTACCGGATCCATCCGTACTTCCCCTTCACTGATGACAAGTCCCAGGTATTCAATGGACGTTTGTTCGAACTCGCATTTTTCGGGTCGTAAATAGAGGTCATGTTGAGCCAGACGGGTGAGGACTTCGTGAACTACGGTTCGGTGTTCTTCTAGGGTTTCGGTGAAGATGAGAATATCATCTAGATATACAGCCACCTTTCCTGAGGCAATCAAGTCAGCGAAAATTGAGTTCATGAGGGCTTGAAACGTAGCGGGCGAGTTTGTTAGGCCAAAGAACATGACCAAGGGTTCGAAGAGTCCTCGGTTAGTTGCAAACGCTCCCTTCCACTCATGTCCTTCCTTCACCCGCACATTGTTGTATCCCCACCGTACATCAAACTTGGTGAATATCTTGGACTTTCGTAATCGGCTGATGATGTCAGTAACCAGGGGAAGTGGGTACCGGTTCTTGACAGTGTATTCGTTCAGTCGTCGGTAGTCCTGTACAAAACGAAGTTTCCCATCCTTCTTTTTGACAAAGAAGACTGGAGATGCTAAGGGAGATTTGGAGGGGCGAATGTATCCTTTTCGTAGATTTTCATCCAGGAATCGGTCTAGTTCTTCTTGTTCATTGGGTGACATCGGATAGATTTTGGTGCGCAAAGTTTCGGGTGCATCAGGCCTAAGATCAATGGCGTGATCCCAGGGTTTGTGCTCTGGAAGACGTTCAGATTCCTTCTCTGAAAAGACTTTAGCGTATTTCTGATAGATAGTGGGTACCATTTCCTCAAAAGTCTTCTCCGGTTTATCCTTGTGTGCTGCCTCCGCCAATTGTTGAGAGTAGGTGTATCCTGCTGCGCACCAAAGCTCTTCTGTCGTGTGACTGATGATACCTGCCCGCAGTAGTGTTCTCCTTCTCTTTCGATTGCCCAATAGTCGATACAGGGGTGTGCCTTCCTCATATTCATGAATTCCCAGTAGTTCTTCAGACTCACTTATGGGTGGGAGCGGAACATATTCCGGATTAATTGCCAAGAGTCCGTCCGTTGTCCCTCCGATGTTACCTTCCTTCAAATCCGGGATCTCCTCGATAGTCATGGCTGGGAGTGCTCGTTTGGTGGTTAGTTGGGCTAGGCGTCCTTCCTTCCAGTCTATATCAGGGTTCACTTTCCGGAGCCAGGGGAGTCCTAGGATGATGTCTTCCGAGCCCAGGTTAGTGACCAGGTATTCGAGAGGTTGAGGTGGGTTCTGATCTACGGTCGAAAGGAGTCGTGCAGAATGGGTAATTTTGCCCGCATTGTTGAGCGTTCCATCAATATTGTAGAGAGTGATGGGATGAGTGAGGGGACGTGTGTGGATGTAGTGCTTATCCACAAAGCGTTGATGTAGGAATAGACCTGTGGCCCCGGAATCTATCATTGCTGCATTACTGGTACTCTTGAATCTCCCTTGTAACTTAATCGGTACGCGAAAATGAGAAACATCGCTGAATTGGGTGGAACCGAGGATACATGAGGAGATAGAATCGTAATTAGAGTACAGTTTGGGGAACCCGGCAGCAGCCGAGTCAGGTTCCCACTTTAAAAATTCTGCCGGAGCTCTGAGATTTGGTCCGCCAACGCTTTCTGGTTGTCCGTTAACTGCTGTAGAATCGAGGAAAAGTCAGGGAGCGGGGTGGGTGTAGCAGCAATAGAGGTGGCAGGTTCGGTAATGATAGAAGTGGCGGCGGCAGTACGAACCATGTTTGGTCTAGGGAGGCCCATGAATTTCCTTCGACAAACTACGGCTATGTGTCCTGTGAGTCCACAGTGGCTGCAGATGTCCCGTTCGTGGTGTCCATCTGCTTTTCGGTGGTTCTTGGATCCGCATCCGTAGCATTTCCCTGTCATGAGCCTTCGATAGTCCTCCGCAGATCGCCCTGTGCTAGTGGCATCCACGTCCATGGCAAATGGATCCCGGGCCGGAGTGAATGGAGTTGGATGGAAGGCGTTTGTGTTCTGGGAATAGGAGTAGTTTACCAGGTTTTGTCCCTTCTCCCTGGCTCGTTCAATCTGTCTATTGTCAATTCGGATGGACTCTTTGATCAAGCTGTCGAGGGTGTCTGTGTTAGCTGAAGAGAGGACCAGACCGTCTTTGATACGTGCTGCTAGATGTTGGTAAAAACGATCTCGGAGGTCTGGGTCTGAGTATCCAGTACGGCTTGAGTACTGTTTGAACGATGCTGCATAGGCAGCGACGGTGGTTTTTCCCTGAAAGAGGACCTTCAAGGCGTCCTTGGCATCTACAACCGGGTTTACTGTCTCGAAGCGGGCTTTGAAGGCATCCTTGAATTCCTGCCAGGTGGGATAGACAAGAGTGTCGACAGCACCACTAGCTACCTGGCTAATGTTTTCGGAAACTGGGGTGGCCCAGATTGCCGCATCACCTTCGAGGAATGAAATTGCGGATTTGATGCGTTCCCCCTCGTTCGTACGCAATGTTTGTACTCCGTTGGCCCATAGCTCAAATGCGGCTATAAAGCGACGAGCATCATCGCTTCTTTTCCCGTCGTAGGGCTGAGGCTTGCTGACCCCTTTGTTGGTGCTAATATTGCCCGCCATGCTAGATACTACCTGCTGGAGTTGCGATTGTTGTTGGACTAACTGCCCAATCAAGTTTCCGAGTTCTTGGGCGGAGAAGTTGTGAGTCATTTCGGTATCGGAGTCGGATCTGGGTTCGGGTTCTGATTCGGATTCTGATTCTGGTTCAGGTACTGTGATAGTGGTTGTTACTAAGGTGGGAGATGCGCGGGAGCTGGGATTTGAGGGTCGTCCAACTCTAGTGAAGGCTGCAGTAGGTTCAGGTACTACTGGAGAGGCGGGTCGTGAGATGTGGATGCGACGACCAGTTGGATCGTAGTCTCGATCAACTGTAAGCAAGTATCGATTGGGGCAAGGGTTCTCGTCACAAGGCTCCCAGTGTCTGTTGTGTTCGTCTTCAGTTGACCAGTGGATGTCGTGATGTTCTACGGTGTCAAAAGCGTGATAGTAGTCTGAACAGTCAGAGTTAACTCCGAAAGTCGGCGTGGTGATAACAGCAGGTGGAGAATCGGTGGACTCCGATTTCCACTCCTCGTAAGATCAGTGATGGATCTGATGGTACGAGTAATAGATCTCGACCTAATGTCGCGACGTAGGCGGAAGCGACTATGGGAGGTGATCAAAGCACAGCACAAGCACAAACCTGAGTGTGAGTAACGCTCAACACACAAAGGCAAAAAGGAAAAGTGATCTCAGCGACAGTGATAGCACGAAGGGCCGATCACAAGGGTCAAATAAGGCAGGCTAGTTCCCAAAGACCAAGTCAATATTGAGTGTACACAAGGATACAAACACGAACCTAGTTCCCAAAGACCAAGAGGTCGAGATAGGGAACTGGTAGCTGTCTACTGTACTATATATACGAGTCTGAAACAATAGGAACCCAGGTAAGGGACAAGGGTAAAAGAACAAAGAACAATAGATATCAAAGAACAAGAACGCGAGAGTGAAATACTGGAAAGCGAATGAGAAACAAGGGAAGAACAATAAACTAATGACAGCGCGGGAGTGAGTGGTCATCTGAGCGATGAGTAACGAACGCGGTCATGTGGTTACTAAAGCATGTGAAAAGGAAGAAAGAAAGTGATAAAGAAAGTGATATAGGTACTTAGTTGTCACGACAGCTTTATACTAAAGGTAAGTCAGGATCGCGAAGCGATGCCATGCCCGAATGGGTTAGCTCGTAAGTAAAGAACAAAGGAAGGGATATAAAAGGGATAGTGTAAATCCAATAAAGATGATAAGAGATAACGATAAATGGCTTCACATCGGAATTGCTTCACAAAGTAATTGTGTAGTGGTAAAAGGATATAAGTAATATATCTAAGTAGCGGAATGGTTCGCGAAGCTTCGTAAGAACTTAGCTTGCATAGATGTAACAGGTTTTCCCAAGGCTCCTCAGTAGATATAGGTCTGCAGGAGCCTTCACACATGGACATTTCGAATTTTGTTGATAGTGGTATGGATTATCTAATTAGTACAGGTACTAAACAGAAAAACGCCTCTGACTTCACCCACATGAAACCTGAAACCAGAAAACCTATACGATATGAACCCGACACTGCTGAATGGCTGACTCAGAGAATCAGAGAAGATCAAATCCCGAGAGCAATGGGATTGTTGTGAACCTGAATGCCCTCTTCCCGGGAAAAGGAAGCCTCGGAAGAAACCATCATGGACATACAAAAACGGAACTGAAAAACAGCAGTCACAGCCATCAGAAGTCTCAAGAACAAAAGGAGCTATGTCCATGGGACACGTGGCAAAAGCCTGAAGCTTCTGGCAATACTCGAGACACTGGAGGATGGGCGACAGATCATCACACAAGGACTTCTCAACAGTGGAGCAACCAGCTCCTGTATCAACTCAGAATTTGTCAAATGGCACAATCTTGTCACCAAGGACTTACCAGTAAAAATACTCGTTTATAATGCCGACGGCACACTCAATGACTCCAGCTCAATAGACAAGTACGTCGAGATACGGATGACTATCAGTGATCACTCAGAGATCATACAGTTCAGAGTAGTAGGTTTAGGAAAGAATAATATCTTTCTAGGACTAGATTGGTTGTGACACCACAACCCGAGTATTGACTGGGAGACATCTGAACTAACCTTCAACAGGTGCCCAGTGAGATGTGGTTACAATCCATACTTCTGGATGCCAGAGGATACCCATTCCAGAGCAGTATTACAGGAAGGTGAACAACTTTTCCTGTTCGACTGGGATAGGTATGTCCTTGAACAGGTACAGTCAAGGAAGTGGACAGAGGAACAAGCCAAGAAGGAAATGGCCAAAGAGTTTGACACTTCCGAATCCTATATCAAGGAGTATCCTGATGTCTTCAGCCAGAAGGAGTTTGACCAGCTGCCACAATGACACCCTTGGGACCATGCTATTGACCTAATGCCAGGTTCCAAACCTCTCGACTGCAAGGTTTATCCTTTGAATCTGAAAGAACAGGAGGCTCTCAACAAATTCCTTGAAGAGAACCTCCGGACCGGATGAATCCGACCTTCCACTTTGCAAATGGCTTCACCTTTTTTCTTTGTTAAAAAGAAAGATGGCACTCTATGACCGGTACAGGATTATTGCAAACTGAACAAGATGACGGTTAAAAACTGGTATCCACTTCCTCTCATTCAGGAGCTAATTGATCCTTTGAAGGGTGCTAAGGTCTTTACAAAGATGGACATCCAATGGGGTTTTAATAATATCCGGATAAAAGAAGGTGATGAGTGGAAAGCGGCTTTTCAAACTAACCAGGGGTTATTCAAACCAACCGTTATGTTCTTTGGACTCACTAACTCCCCTGCGACATTCCAAGGATTCATGAACCATATCCTGCGAGATCTCATTAATGGTGGACATATTATCATTTACATGGACAACATTCTAATTTTTACCAATGACATTGAAGAACACCGGCAAACCGTAAAGCAAGTACTTGACATTCTATGGGAACACAAACTATTCCTTAAACCCGAAAAATGTTCTTTCGAAAAACCGGTTATTGACTACCTCGGCATTATCATTGGTAACAGAACTATTCACATGGACCCCAAGAAAGTACAAGCCGTTCGAGAATGGATCACTCCATGAAAAAAGCGCGATGTCCAGCAGTTTCTAGGATTCTGCAACTTCTTCCAATGATTCATTTGTGGGTTCAGTCTTGTAGCAAAGCCACTAACACAGCTCACAGGGAATGGGAGCTGGAAGTGGGAGAAAAACCAGGAAGAGGCATTTGAGGAGTTGAAGCACCATATTTGTGAGGAAGTAGTTCTCTTGATTCCTCGTAACCACGGGAAGTTCAGGGTGGAAGCTGATTCATCTGATTATGCTAATGGCGTGGTTTTATCCCAATTCATTGATGGTAGATGGTATCCTATTGCCTTTCACTCTCATTCCCTCAATGAGGTCAAACGGAATTACGAAATTTACGACAAAGAGTTAATGGCGATCATGGACTCTCTTGATGATTGGCGGCAATATTTACTAGGGGCGGAGGAACAGATCAAGATTTATACAGATCATGCAAACCTCCAGTACTTCAAGAAACTGCAGAAACTCAACTGCTGACAAGCACACTGAGTACTGGAATTAGTGGAGTATAATTTCAATCTCATCCATAAGCCTGGTAAGTCGAAGACAAAGGCTGATGCCCTGTCGAGGATGACAGGTCTTCAGATGGGGGACAAGGACAATGAAAACATCATTCTCCTAAAACCGGAACTTTTCATCCATGCTCTTGACCTGTCGGCTCCTGAAGATCTCCTACTATCGGAGATCTGAAAGAGTAGAAACCAAGTAGATCAGATTGTACAGGATGCCCTAGCTGCCAAAAACCCAGAGTGGACCAAAACCGACAAAGTTATTACTTGGAAAGGGCATGTTTACATACCAAAAAACCGCCTACTCTGGTCCAAAGTAATCACCCAGTACCACGATACACTGCTAGCAGGACACCCAGGACAGTACAAAACGACAGAACTCATTAATTGGGACTACTGGTGGCTGGGAGTTACAAGGGACGCTGGGAAATACGTAGAAGGTTGTGAAAAATGCCAGGCTACGACAGCTCATCATACAAAACTGGTAGGATGATTACACCCACATTCTGTACCAACAGAACCCTGGCAAATAATTGGCACAGACATGATAGGTGAACTACCAGAGTCAGGGGGGTACAATGCCATATCAGTATTTGTTGACCATTTTTCCAAATGATTACGACTAGTTCCCTCACACACTACGGTTACTTCAGAAGGAATGGCAAAAATCTATCAGGATCGTATTTTTTCTATCCACGGTGTCAGCAACTCACTAGCTCTCACAAGAGACAACCAGGTGTCACACAATAGACAATGAGCAAGAGGGCGAAAAAGCAAAAAGAGGATGGATAAGACAACCCAATACTAGTCTAGCTACCGAGGAGAATAGACGAGAATAGAGCTAAGGAATATAACTACAAAATACCTAGTCTTATATACAAAATGGGATATGAAACCGTGAGAGATGTCTCACACCATAACCATGAGGATCTACAATAAGAGTCGCTCATATCCATAAGTAAGGCTGTAGGTATTCGGTGAGTAAACAATAAGGCAATATAAAAGAAGCATGGAGGCGGAACAATAATGACATCGTCCTGTCAATGGGCTGACAGGTACGAGAGAGTTGCGCATGGATGAAACGACAATGTGAGAACAATAAGGTTGACATGTGTAACCTAAATGATAATGAGAATATAATGAGCGCTGGTGCAAGCGCCTCAGTGATTAGGTAAGTAAATAAAAGAAAAGGAAAAAGAATAATAAAAGAAAATAATAATAAAAAGATTGAAGATTGTTTCGTGACACACGGCATTCCACAAAAGATTATACACGATTGAGGACCTCAGTATCACTCCCGGTTCATGAAGGAACTCTACTGTCTCTTGGGAATAGAAGCAAACTACACTACGGCGTATCATCCACAGACTAATGGCCAGACAGAATGGATGAATCAGGAGATCGAACACTATCTCCATCTGTTTATCAACTACCACCAAAACAACTGGCACAAGTGGTTACCCCTTGCAGAATTCACTTATAACGATCATGTACACTCTGCTACAAAAGTTTCTCCCTTCTATGCTGACAATGGTAGACATCCCTATAAAGGTATGGCACCTCAAATGACTTTGAACAACCCCACAGCACAGGTGTTTGCAGATGGAATGAGGAAGGTTCAAGAGGAAGTAGGAGCGGCCTTAGGGAAGGTCAATGATGATATGAAGAAGTTCTATGACAGGAAGCAAAGAGTTGGGGTAGAATATAAGCCAGGCGATAAGGTTTGGCTTGAGGGAACTAATTTATCAACAGATCAGCCAATGAAAAAGCTAGGAGACAAACGGTTTGGACCGTTTACAGTTCAGAAGAAGATAGGTGCTAGTTCCTACAAACTAGACATCCCCTTCACATGGAAACATATTCATAACATTTTCAACGAAGTCCTCCTCACCCCTTATAGGGAGCTGCAATTCCCCTTTCAACCACAAAACACTCAACCACCTCCTGTCATTGTAGGAGAAGAAGAAGAATTTGAAGTCAAAGAGATTCTCGGCTCACAGAAGTTAGGAAGGGGAATCAAATACAAAGTCCGATGGCAGGGATACGGACTGCATGAGGACACTTGGGAGCCTCAGTCTAACATCACGCATTCCTCCGATTTGTTGAAGGAATTCCATGATAAGAACCTGACTAAACCCAAACCTGCCACCCTAAACTGACTTGAGATCCCTATTTCTTTGTTTCCTACCAAATTATTCCGCCCTATGCCTCAGCCATACACTGAAAACACGCCACCACAATTACCCTCCGAAAATTCTGTTATACGACAGGCGCTTCGTGGAACTCGTGCCCTAGGGAGGGGGTAATGTCACGAAACATTCTTTTTCATTATTCTTTTCTTTTCTTTTATTTACTTACCTAATCACCAAAGCGCTTACACTAGCACTTATTATATTTTCATTATCATTTAGGTTACATGTGTCAACCTTATTGTTCTCGCGTTGTCGTTTCACTTAGGCGCGACTCTCTTGTGCCTGTCAGCTCATTGACAGGACGACGTCATTATTGTTCCACTTCCATGCTTCTTTTTATATTGCCTTATTGTTTACTCACCGAATACCTACAGCTTTACTTATGGATACGAGCGACTCTTATTGTAGATCCTCATGGTTACAGTGCAAGACATCTCTCATGGCTTCATATCCCATTTAGCATATAAGACTAGGTATTTTGTAGTTATGGTCCTTAGCTCTATTCCCGTCTATTCTCCTCGGTAGCTAGACTAGTATTGGGTTGTTTTATCCATCCTTTTTTGCTTTTTCACCCTCTTGCTCATCATCTATCGTGTGACGCCTGGTTGTCTCTTGTGAGAGCTAGCAAGTCGCTGACACTGGTAGGGTGTTATATCTATGCAAGCCATGTCCTTACAAAGCTTTGTGATCCATTCTGCTACTTAGATATATTACTTATATCTCTTTACCACTATGCAATTACTTCGCGAAGGAATTCCGACGCAAAGCAATTACTTGTTATCTCTTTTCATCCTTATCAGATTCACACTATTCCTTTTATATCCTTCCCTTTGTTCTTTACTATGAGCTAACCCATTTGGACATGGCATCGCTTCATGATCCTGACTTACCTTTAGTATAAAGCTACAGTATTGAATAGGTAGTTCCCTAGTTTAAATATCAACCTTGATACCACTTCGATAGTGATACCAATTAATCATTTATCCATATCATCATTTTAACATCTCTACTGTGAGTATGTTCCGCGACAGTCATCGCGAATGGAATATGTTTACTACCTTCTCTTGCGGACACACAAAGTGTCGAGGACTCTACTAATAGTGGAGTCAAGGTCTGACTACCTAGTCTAGGATCGTCTTACCTTGCGAAGTAATTCTCTTCACTATTTCCTGTGATTACCCTGCGACCCCTTTCCGACGATCCCTTAGTGCATGATCATAACATAGGGATAATTCACAGTGAGGCAACAATTTGATCTGGGGTGTAGATTGCAAATCTTCCTTGGCACTTCCCAACAGCTCCTCTTCTGAGAGCAGGATACAATGTCTCCATGAAAGCATTCAAGGACCCTGTTATATCTATGCAAGCTAAGTCCTTACGAAGCTTCACAAACCATTCTGCTACTTAGATATTACTTATATCCTTTTACCACTATGCAATTACTTCACGAAGGAATTATTCGTTATCTCTTTTTATCCTTATTGGATTCACACTATTCCTTTTATATCCCTTCCTTTGTTCTTTACTTATGAGCTAACCCATTTGGGCATGGCATCGCTTTGCGATCCTGACTTACCTTTAGTATAAAGCTACGGTATTGAATAGGTAGTTCCTTAGTTTAAATATCAACCTTGATAGCACTTTGATAGTGATACCAATTAATCACCTATCTATATCATTGTTTTAACATCCTCAGTACGTTCCACCTTATTCTCTTGCGGACACATGAAGTGTCGAGGACTCTACTAATAGTGGAGTCAAGGTCCGACTACATTGTATAGGATCATTTTACCTTGCGAAGTATTTTCCTTCATAATTTTCCCGCGATCATCCCGTGATCATTTCCAATGATCCCTTTGTGCACGATCATAACAGACCCTTCTGTTAGGCTCAGGCAGAAATGGGACAGAGAATGGGTGTACATCCATGAGTATGCTTCAGGTGTAAGGTTAATTATTCCAATTCTTGACAGCAGATATCAAATTCATAATGAGCTGGTATATGGTACCAGTACTATCTAGAATTAGATAATTATGTAGTAATTATTACTCTATGGTCTATAGTATACAAGTCCTAGTAACAGAGACAAGATCTTTCAACTCCTACTTCAAGATATCATTCATCATTGATGGTGATACCCCAGGCCCTTTATCCTTTATGACCCTTCGGATACTCAGAATGGTCCTTGTTCCTACAATACAATCAAATCCTACTGAAAGGTTAAAACAAGTTTCATAAAGGTTGACCTATACAAGATGATTTAGTATAACAATATCCAAATTTCTCTTCACATACATTTTTTGCCCAGATGGTGAGAAATGTTAGATAAACAGCAAACATCCTGGCTCACAAGGGATCTATGAGTCAAATGTGTCAACACAAAAAAAAGAGTGAAAGTTTACACTAAGTAGGACCCAATACAGTCTTTGATCAAAACATTCATGAGGTGTTTCCCGGGAGGAATTGTGTATTCTAGACCACCAGTTTCATCTTTTGCAAGCTGGTAACCACGAAGTAATGCAAGAATGCACAAAAATGTGTCAAATGCTAGTCTCGGGATCCAAACTGCATAGCTGTAAGTGGGAAGACTAGGGAGACAGATAGGTATTTCGACTTGTGCTTTGATTGTAAAGTTCCGATTTCAGTCAATGTTTGCAGGTTCCAAGAGAAACTCACCGCTAAGCTCACCCTTGAACATTATTATCAAAACTGAAACTGTACTTGCTGAGCTTATAACAAAGCTAACAACCATCAATGACAAGATTCTCTTGTCAAGAAAGTACAATGCATATAACCGCATTTGTAAAATGACTGCAAGAATAAATAATTTTGAAGATAGATATTGAGTTCAGTTTATATCATGACTTACTTTCCACTATCATGCAGGTGACAAGGCCACTCCAACCCTGCCACATACTATATTGAATACCTGTCAGTAGATTTTAATACAATTTTATGCCATGAAAAAAGACACCTACATCTACATTCACGACAGATCAAATCCAATTAATGAGCCTCAATCTGGTTTGTACGGTAGTACAGATTAATGCTCACCCCTTTTTAAGAAATTAGAATGATCAATGACTCAAAAAAAAAATAAGGCAAGATTACTTACTGACTGGGTCAGATTTCCTAAAAGTACTATAATTTATTGAGTAGTCTTTAGTTGTTGGTGATTAGTTTGTTATGTCACGTACCATAATTGTTCACCCTTCAAAAGCAGAGCATGATTAGTAATCTTGTTTTACATCTTGTTTTAAAATTTTGACATACAGAACTGTGGCAATCAATGAGTAGTAACGGCTCTGGTTGATTGAGCATTTAATGTCAATGTTTGACTCATTGCAATATATGTCAAACTCACAATGATGTATAATGCCTTTCCAATCGACCATGATCTTTGCTGTAAACACGTTAACAAGTCTCCTATGTATACAACTACATCTTTCGGATGTTCTTACCCAGATAAGTTCGATCTATTAAATCATTCAGTGTATTATGCAATAATCCCAAGCACTCGATAGAGTAATCAACACACCTCATCATCAAGAGTGAGCACTACAACAATTATCAAAATGAGCATGCAGTCTTGGATACCTGAACATTCTACTGACAATAGTCATAAAATAAGAGTGCCCCTCCGGCTACTACAGCAAATGTGCCTATTCAATTAACAGACTCAGGATGACAACAGGACGCATGCTCACAATTTGCATATTGAGTCACATAAACATCAGCAAGTATGTCAGTGGAGGATGACATCTGAACAACAATAATGGAGTTTGCACTATTGAAACTGTAGGTCGCCAGCTGTCAATTACTTACGTCCCTTATAACCGTGCTTCTGCACAATGACAAACTTCCTATTACTCATTTCGATCCGTATACATTCACGGTAGATCTCATTACTCAACTTGAAACCGTATACATCGAGTAGGCACTTCCGCTCCTGGGTCCGAATCTCTCTCTGTCATGTAGCTTAGACTGCACAGCATGAGCAGAACGGGAAGATCTCGGATGGACGATGTGCGTATCACTGTTGATTTAGAACCGTAAGCAACGGGACAATACTCCACTGACGGTCATTGCTAGGTTGATTGGGAGAAGGAAATCAAGAAGCACTAGCTTCGTCATCCGAATTCGTGAACGCAATGTCTCCGAGGATGTCTGTAGTCAACAAAGCGAACACCAGTTCACTATATGATTACCGACATCCTTGACTCTCGGATCTCAATCGTCCGGTAAACCATGCTGACACCAATCGCCCTCTCGGGTGTGAGTCAAGAGATCACTGCACCGACTACAGCCGACTCCCCGAATTAATCAGAGGGTAACATACAACCGGAAGGTTACGCGTCTTACACATTCAACTGGACGTCTCCAACAATTTCCGACGACGACCCAAATATCGCGAGCCTCCGTTTTAACCCTGGAAAGCGACACCTGCTTTGGACGTTTCGGCCAAGCCACCGCCTGCAAACCCAGTACCTTGAACGCCAAAACATGAGCATGAGTATAGACCGCAGGCAATCAAAGAAGGTCGAAAAAGGACAACAAGAGGGAAAATGTGAACACACCTTCCCTCCTCAGCTCAATGATATCGTTCTTTCTCTCTTTTCCTCCTTTGCCGTCATCAGGTATCTTCAAAGCCGTATCACAGACAACACACTGCTTCGCCGGCTTGACGAGGGTTTCGGTACACGTCTTGCAGGTTACATGTGCGCATGGTTTGGATACTGCAATCAATAGAGTTTGACGTGAGGAAAAGAAGGGAACATCGAAAAGAATGAGTAAGGAGCAAATGCGATTCGTTGAAGATGGTGCGGTATATATGTGATGGAGCGAGATGAGGTGATATTAACAACCATGAATAAAGATGAAAGAAAAATGTTGGGCGGCATAGATGAAAGGGAGAACAGAGGTAAGCAACTACTCACGATAGATCAACGTGTTATTCGACAACACCTTCTTGCATGAGGGACAAATCGCTTGTTGGTCTGATTCTTTCGTTGAGTTGTTAAATGCTTCGAAAGTGAACTTGACTGGGATGAGGGATTTCATCCTGTACCAAAGGTATAGTGAGCGTGAGTAGAGATATCAGGCGCATAATAGAACGCGAAATTTACGTTAGTGCGTGCTTTGGATCCCCTCCTCTGCATGTTGTGTGTAGCTTGACATCCTCTAGGCTTTTTACACTTTCCGGATCCCCCTTCCCAGTATACGTCGGGGTTAGCGAAGGTAACCAAAAGTCGGGCAATTTCGCCTTCAATGCCTCTCGCTGTTCAACCTCGATTTGACGAAGAGCTGCTTCTTCTGCTTCGAGGGCGAGTGATTCGACCGTTGAGGAAGAAAAGCTGAATTTGCGCTTGAGGGAGTTGGATGGGTTTGCTGATGCCAGTCAGTGAAATTCAGCGTCAATTGGGGGCAATGAATTGACAGAAAGATGTACCTTCATCGGCATCCTTCTCCGAACTTGTCTGAGCTCCAGATCCAATCGAAGCCTTATGCGTCCCCAAGCCTAATTGACCCTTCTCAAATTCGTTGAGAACCCTCCTTCTAGCAGCTGTCTTTGCCTTCTCCCTCTCTTCCTCTGCCTCTTTCTTCATCGACTCTAATCTATCTTTCTGCCGCTTGATGTCCCTTTTCTGTATTACTGGAACGATAAGCATATGATTGTACCACGAATGCTAAAAGCACTCACACAAATCCGTGTAAACGCACTCCTTGCAAAATAAATGACCCTCAACGCACGCCAACGGTTCCCGAGCTCTATTCAGACAAAGCGCACAAGCGTCAAAGCGCCGCATAGACTCATTTCCGAGACGTTGCTAAAGAACCGGCGTCTCATATCGACTCGATGAGCAGAGAGATCTAGTACATACCTTCTTAGTTCCGTAGTCCAATTTCTTATATTCTGCGTAGGAGAATATCGAGGAAGCGGTATTGTTTTTACTGTGCTTCGTCATTTCGTGAAATTATTCACGCCTGAAATTCACGAAGAGTACAAGCGATCAAGCATCACGTGCATGGGCGTTTTCTCAACTAACAGGGAGTCACTGTTAGTGACAGCGTGACTTATTGTACTGGGTACAAAAGTCCACCCAGCTAGGCTTATTTACGCCGAAAATAACTGGCAAGTCTTGCCACATTCCAGCCCACAGAACTTCTGCTCAACTTATACAAACCGCCATAGCAAGCGTCTATTCCATGTTCATTATCTTGTCATATATTCCTCTGCATCAGATTGCGGGAATCCCTCGCCGTCCGGTCTGAGGCAGTATATAAATGTGCCAACAACTGGCAGGGTTGTCCCATACGCTTTCCCTCAGCAACAGCTTTCGACATGCACCCGTTATCTTGGTACGCATCCACCGTCTCCGTCATCCGCTTTCAAGCAATCAATGCATGTTTTGTGTCAACTTCATCCAGTGTCCGTCTTCTCCTCTTGCTCGCAGCGGGTATAATTACGGTTCAATCTCTCCAAATTGATGTTCCTTCCGAATGGGAACGGCGATGTGAATTTCCTGTGACCGTTACTCGTGATTCAGACGACGACCCGGAGACATTTGCCTTGGCATATCTCATCGAAGATGATCCACAATTCACGAGCTTCTTTGCCACCCCAACTGATACAGGTCTGACCCCTCAAACGGTGTTATTTGCTATCGCTTCTCCGGGGTGAGTACCATTGATGACATTTCCCAATGCAAAGGAGATCCTGAGAAAGCTCGCTGGTCGTTTCTAGGGTTTTCAGCATTGAAGCCATGGATGTGAGCAAGACCGCAGTTCTGGCAACGACTACTCCATTTTCGTTGTCGAACTCAATTGACCCTTGTCCGCCCGTCTAATGCTCATTATCGTGTCAGTGAGTGGGCTGCCTGCTTCTGTATTCATCAGACTGTAACCGTGATTCCAAGTCCAGACATGAGACGTATTTATCTTTTGGGGATATATCATCACTCTACGGCCGTTACGCTGTCTGAACGGATTTTCATGTCTGATATACTTAGTCAATGTCGGGCTTCTACGACCTAGATACATTCAGCATAAGATGAGAGAACTAGAGGAAACATCGGGAATGTTGAAGACGTTCCTGGGTCAGAACCGTGCATTAGGACGACGACAAACTGAAACATTGTGATTTCCCAATTATTTTCAAAGTAACAGGTTCATACACTATGCAGATGACGTTGTAGAGTGATGTGTTGCACTTTAGACTTTCTGCATCAAGCAATTGATTTAACTAGAATCATCAAATCAGTGAGATGGATTACACCAACCTGTCCACCCTTCAACATAAGCAATTGTTTCTTAGTTCCAGGTTCTCCTTCGGTGATGTACAGAATTCCATCAACACTATCACCTGCACGCAACCCGCTGTAAACATTCTGTCCCAGATACTGTACTGGTGCTGATGAGCCCTTCGTACATCTCATTGCAAAAGTATATCGGATAGCAGCAAAAAAAACGTGGGATGATGGTTTTAGACGAGGGGAAAGCCGAAGTCGACATTCGGGCCCGGGAAGGAATGCCTGAACGGACTTGTGATCGAAGAATAACTGAATCGTCTTTTCAGCTTTCTTCACATTCGAGTCAGACACAAATGTCGTCCCTTCACAACTGCACTTGTCGTCCGTTGTTGCGCGCTTAGGAGACAAAATATCAGCCACCAGCGTGCCACTGATGTAATATCAGGACAGATTGGTAGTGATACTCACCGAGCTTAAGAGTGTGCTACGTCTCTGAGATGCTTTGAGCTGAGTAGGCAAATCTAGATGTGTAGACCAGACGAGAACAATTGTTGATAAGTACTCACACTAGCACATTCAGAACTCTCCAGTAAAAACGCAGCAATCCCCAGGAACAAGAGGATGCGAGCTGTGTAGCTGAAACGAATGCCATGGCGGTATAATAGCATAGTAGTTTCTAATAAACAAAAGATGAAAAGTGAACGAAAATCAAAATCTTTGGCCAGCAAAGAGGAGAAAGTGGTGGGACGAAACAAGAATGTAGAACGTCCGCACATACACTTTTTTTGAACTGAAAACGCCCGACGGCTTTTTAAAAATTGCTACGCGGCGGAAGCGATTTAGACGGGTTAAATACCTCAAATCAATCGGTGAAATCCTATACTATAAATTAGGGCGGTGCGCCTAAACCAGCGCTTTTTCTTATTAGTCATTATTTATGTCAGCAAAACTGTCAACGTTTTAGTGCTGCGGCGGCAGCGGCAACTTAAGTTTTTCCCACACATTACAATACACAATCTTGCGACGTGTTTGCTGCATGTTTGCTGAGTTGACTTAGGTTTTTCTCACACATTACTTCAAGCTTGCAATGTGTTTGCTGCATGTTTGCTGCATGCATTGCATGATAATTATGCTCTCCTTTGTTTCCCTTTCCCATCTTCTACTATAATTTCACACTATAATTGAAGTTCCTGATAGAGGAAATTTGACTACAGATAAAATGTTTGGTTTCTTACAAGCTATTGACCTGTGTGCAGGCTCTGACTACTATTCTCACTTTAAGGGATTCTGAGTCACCTCCCAATACACCTCAACATCGACAACAAAATGCTGATCATGAGAGGGAACGACAAACACGTACCCTAGGCAGCCCTGAAAATCGACGTACACCTCAACCATCACCACATGGTGGACCAATACCATTCCAACTCAATATACCTCAAATTATGTACCTTCCCAGCATTCACAAGATGATATATTTCAAGTAATCAACCATAATGGCCAAGAGTTTCAATTGACTCAAGGAATTGCTAATCAACTCAGAAATTTACCTCCACTACTACCAACACGGGGCCGTGGCCATGGCCATACTTCAAATCAAGCAGTTGTAGGTGTAAAAATTCAAATACATAGTGCTGTGGCCACCAATCAATATCTTTACCTTATAGTCTCTTCATAATCAGAATCAGAATGCCCATGCAGGACCATCAAATTTGGCATATCAAAATCAGGTATTAGCATACTTATTTAGAGATTTTAAGGCTCATTTATTCTCTTGGTAGTTTCCTCACTTACCTGCTGAGCTACAAGCTCAACTAGCATTTGTACAGCCTCACTGTTATGATCGTGCACAAATGGATCGTCGGGAATGATCGCGGGATGATCGCGGGAAAATACGAAGTAAATACTTCGCGAGGTAAAACGATCCTAAACTAGTTAGTCGGACCTTGACTCCACTATTAGTAGAGCCCTCGACACTTCGCGTGTCCGCAAGAGAAGAAGATAAATGTGTTCCATTCGCGATGACTATCGCGGAACGTACTGACAGTGAGGGGATGTTAAAATGATGATAGGGATAGTTGATTAATTGGTATCACTATCGAAGTGCTATCAAGGTTGATATTTAAACTAAAGAACTACCTATTCGATACCGTAGCTTTATACTAAAGAACTACCTATTCGATACCGTAGCTTTATACTAAAGGTAAGTCAGGATCGCGAAGCGATGCCATGCCCGAATTGGCTAGCTCGTAATTAAAGAACAAAGGAAGGGATATAAAAGGGATAGTGTAAATCCGATAAGGATGATAAGAGATAAGAGTAAATACTTCGCATCGGAATTCCTTCGCGAAGTAATTGTGTAGTGGTGCAAGGTTATAAGTAATATCTAAGTAGCAGAATGGATCGCGAAGCTTCGTAAAGACTTAGCTTGCATAGATATAACACTCACCCTGCAAGACCAACATTGAGACAGAATCATAGAAGAGCCCAAAGTCATATCCATAATACATTCTTTTCTATATTACACTATTTATTGCTGACTATCTTTACTTTCAGAATCTATATCATTTAATCCAGAAAGGCTGACCCATGAGCATGAGAATAATGATCCTCCACAAGATGACTTTGAGAATAGCCAGAGACTTCCACCAGGTCCTGGCTATCTCACACCAGAAGGCCATGACATGCACCAACAACATGAACAGTTGCAAAATGTGATGCACAACTCCCAAGAGGTGCATGAGCAGCACTTGCAACAGCAAGAAATTGATGTGGGAGATCATGAACATCAAAATGATGCTCCAGATGAGCCTATTCCAATAGGTCTACAACCTATTGAGAATGATCAGATTTATAACTTCTGTTCTTTGGGAAAAATGGATATAGAGTGTCCATTTTGTGGTGCATTGCATTGGCAAGCAGAGAGACTTACACATTCCTCTGTAATAAATCCTAAATTTGGAGCATGCTGCAAATCAGGGAAGATTCAGCTACCTATGTTACAAAGTCCACCTATTGAAATCAGGAATCTCTTTACTGGAGTTGATCATAACTCAAAGCACTTTTTAGACAACATAAGGAGTTATAATTCTGCTTTTGCTTTTGTATCATTGGGCCTTAAGATTCAACCACAGAATGATCCTGAACTTCCAAATACTGGGCCAAGGCAGTTTAAAATTAAGGGTGCACTTTGGCATTCTCTAGGCTCCCTTTTGCCTGAGGGTGACAAACCCCCAGTATATGCACAGCTTTACATAGTTGCACCTGAGACTGCTTTAGAGCAGCGCTTAGCCAATAACAGACATCATGGTACTGGGTTACTGTCATCTGTTATGCAAACAATATCTGATTGCCTTCACCGCAATAATAACTTTGTGAATCTCTACAGATCAGCATACCAGAGAATACAAAACCTTCAGGCACAGGCTCCAAATTCCCTAAATGGTGCTTATATCAAACTGCATTTTGTCATGAAACGATCTTTTTTCATTATTCTTTTCTTTTATTATTCTTTTCCTTTTCTTTTATTTACTTACCTAATCACCAAAGCGCTTACACTAGCGCTTATTATATTTTCATTATCATTTAGGTTACACGCGTCAACCTTATTGTTCTCGCGTTGTCGTTTCACTTAGGCGCGGCTCTCTCATGCCTGTCAGTTCATTGACAGGACGACGTCATTATCGTTCCGCTTCCATGCTTCTTTCTATATTGCCTTATTGTTTACTCACCTAATACCTACAGCTTTACTTATGGATACGAGCGACTCTTATTGTAGATCCTCACGGTTACGGCGCGAGATATCTCTCACGACTTCATATCCCAATAGTATATAAGACTTAGTATTTTGTAGTTATATTCCTTAGCTCTATTCTCGTCTATTCTCCTCGGTAGCTAGACTTGTAGTTGGGTTGTTTTATCCATCCTCTTTTGCTTTTTCATCCTCTTGCTCATCGTCTATCGTGTGACGCCTGGTTGTCTCTTGTGAGAGCTAGCGAGTCGCTGACACATTTCAGTGATACAAATGATCCTAGGAGATATAATATGCCATCAGCTGATGAGGTTGCAGTTGTTCTTCCAGGCCCAGGTACTGCCACAGATCATCGAGATATTATCCTTCAATGTAAGGAGGGGCCACTGAAACATATATATGAAACCAATCCTGCATATGCACCTTTACATTATGTTTTACTGTTTCCCAGAGGTGAACTAGGATGGCACCTAAATATCAAATATGCAGATAGACCTAATGAACCAGCCTCTAATGATGATCATGCTACCCAGATGGAGTACTATGCATATCGCCTTCATCAATGCAATCTAGAGATTGAATCAAACCATCTGTTCTATGCCAAAAATCTTTTTCAGCAATATATTGTTGATGCATGGGCCCAAACTGATCAGTCATGCTTATCCTGGCTTGCACGCAATCAGAAGAAACTCAGAGCTGAGGTTTACAGTGGTTTAGTAGATGCTGTTCATTCAGGAGATGTTCAGCTGCAAGATATAGGGCAACAAGTTATCTTACCCTCTTCTTATATTGGAGGATCAAGACATATGTTCCAGCTCTATCAAGATTCTATTGCCTTAGGAAGAGCATTTGGAAAACCTGATCTATTTCTGACAATCACTGCAGATCCAAATGCACCTGAGATTAAAGAGGCTCTCCTTCCCAGACAGACAGCACAAGACAGACCTGATTTAGTTGCCAGAGTTTTTCGTGAAAAAGTACAGATCATCTTGAGGGCTATTGACAAAGGGTGTTTTGGAAAGTGTAGAGGCCGTGTTTACACAATTGAATTTCAGAAGCGAGGACTACCTCATATACACATTCTTATTTTTCTCTATCCCCAATCACAGTATCAAGAGGCTCATCAGATTGACAAAGTAATCTCTGCTCAGTTGCCTGATCCTGAAACACATCCAAATTTATTCATGTTGGTTGAAAAGCTGATGATTCATACACCATGTGGTGATCTCAACCCAAGTGCATCCTGTATGAAGGATTCAAAATGCTCCAAGGGTTATCCTAAGGTATTCCAAGAGCATACTGTTTTGTCAGAGGATGGCTATACCCTTTATGCTAGACCCAAGAATGGAAGGCTTTGCAAGAAAAAGGTCAATGGCATAGAAATTGATATTGATAACAGATGGGTTGTACCTCATAATCCTTGGGCTTTGATGGAGCTCAAATCACATGCCAACTTAGAGTGTTGCATTTCCATAAAAGCTTTCAAATACCTTCATAAATACATTTACAAAGGCCATGATCGTACAACCATGGCAATTGGGAAAAATAAAGATGAAATACAGCAATATATAGATTCCCGTTATGTATCTGCCTCTGAATCAGTTTGGAGGCTTTTTCATTATGATATGCATGAAGAAATCCCAAATGTTGTCCACCTTGCAGTACATACAGAAGCTGGGCAATTTGTAGTGTTTGATGCTGATGCACCAGTAGAGGAGGTTCTTCATGCTGTTGGGTCAAAAGACAGCACACTTACAGCTTACTTCAAAGTTAATGCAGCAGAGAAGAAAAAGGCTGAGGATGATCCTGAACATGCAGTAATGGTTGCACGATCACTTTTGTACCAGGAATTTCCTACAAAATGGGTCTGGGTAAAAACTACAAAAAGATGGAAGATTCGTGAGGGTAAAGCTGCTCTTGGGCAGATGTATTTTGTTCACCCTGCAGCTGGCGAAAGGTTTTATATTCGACTGCTGCTTACAGTTGTCAAAGGTGCTACATCATTTGCAGATCTACGTACTTATGAAGGAGTGGAATATCCTACACACCAAGAAGCATGTTTGGCCTGTGGGCTTTTGCAGAGTGATTCTGAGTGGAAGGACTGCCTAGAGGATGCAAGACATATGCAATCTGGATCTGCACTCCGTTCACTCTTTGCAACAATTCTTAAAGATTGCCATCCTGCTCAACCTTTTTTACTGTGGGAGCAGTTCAAAGAACACATCTGTGATGATATCAACCACCATTTACAGACCTCAGGGATTATTGCCAACCCAACACAGGATCAAATTGAAGATTATGGTTTATATCTTATTGATAAAATCCTTTTCCATGCAGGAGTACATGATGGATTAAAAGGTTTTCTGGGCATGCCAGTTCCTAATTATGAATTTTGGGCAGGGGTTGAAGGCAATAGGTTGATATGAGAGCAGCGTGCCTTTCATGCTGAAGAACAACAGCAAAGAGCATCAGAGAATATTGCAAAGATGAACAGAGAACAAGCAGAGGCCTTCAATACAATTAAAGCTGCAATATATGAGAATAACCCTCAGATGTTCTTTCTCCATGGTCCAGCTGGAACTGGAAAAACATTTACATATAATACACTCTGTTATGCATTGCGTGGAGATGAAAAGATTGTATTGTGCTGTGCTTCATCAGGGATTGCTGCTCTTTTACTCCCAAAGGGGCAAACTGCTCATTCCACATTTAAGATTCCTATTGAAATATATGAAGGAAAATTATGCTCTGTCAAGAAGAACTCTGATCTGGGTGAACTACTGCGTGAGACCAGTCTTATTATTTGGGATGAAGTTCCAATGCAGGACCGGTATTGTCAAGAGGCTGTGGATATAACTATGAGAGACATTAGGGACACCCCTAGCAAGCCATTTGGAGGTGTTACAGTTGTTTTTGGAGGAGACTTTCAGCAAATACTTCCTGTGGTCCGGAAAGGACACCGAGAGCAAATTGTGGGTCAGTGTATCCAGTGATCTTATTTATGGCGTGACATAAAGATCCTTTATCTAAAAGAAAATAAAAGATTAAGTAGTGGTACAGCAGAGGACAAAGAGTATGCAGAGTGGTTACTGAAAGTTGGACATGGTTCAATTAATGGTCCAGAAAGCCAAATAAAGCTTGACCCTATTATGAAGTGTGGGGACTCTGTTGACTCCTTGATCTCTGCCAATTATCCAAATCTTAATGTTATTGACTGTGCAGCAGATAATGTTGATTCATGGTTTTCAGAGTGCACTATACTCTGCCCATGAAATGATACTGTTGATGAAACCAATCTCATGTGTTTAAATACATTGAGTGGCAATATCAATACTTATCATAGTGCAGACAAGGCTGTCATAGATGAAGCAGCAGATGGGGATTCTCAGTATCCTGAGGAATTCCTTCACAATATCAATGGTTCTGGCCTGCCACTGTCACAACTACAGTTAAAGATTGGTGCACCAATAATGGTTCTTAGGAATCTTGATCCATCAGCTGGAGTTTGTAATGGAACCCGTGCAATCCTTACCCGATGTACAGCAAGAGTACTAGAGGCTAGAATACTGGGTGGAGATAATGCAGGCCAGATTATATTGATTCCACGTATTACACTCAGCCCATCCAATCTTGATTTACCTTTTGTCTTTCAAAGACGCCAGTTTCCTGTGAGGTTAGCATTTGCAATGTCCATCAATAAGTCTCAAGGGCAATCAGTTAAAACAGTTGGGTTGAACCTTCAATCCCCAGTATTTACTCATGGTCAACTCTATGTTGCTCTTTCTCGCTCTACAACAAAGCAAGGAGTCAAAACAATTTTTCCTGAAGGTATGTTATATACTTATAAGTTTGTGTTTTATTTACTCAGAGCAATCTGCAGGAAATACAGAGTGCATAACACAGAACATTGTCTATCCTGAGGTTTTGCTTGATTAGAGTTTGGTGCTGTTAAATTATATTGTATATTTTTGAATAATGTATTGGCTCAATACAATCAATATTATATGTGTTGTTAAAAGTCACTGTCCCCTGCCCGTGCCGAAGGCACGGGTCAAGCAAAGCTTGTCAATCGGTGAAATCAGGGTAAAATATACAGGGTACATTGGAAATTGAGAAAACAAAAGTGATGTCCGTAAGTAAAATGGCTTATACAGTCAGTTCATCATACGCCTAGATCATTTGCTAATTATTTTTTACACCGCAGTAGGTGATAATATAGATCGTCATCGTCTGTGGAAGCAAGTTCGAGAGCAAGTCCTAGGGAAAGATTGAAATACACTTACAATAATGAAAGCGTCAAGTCACCATGCACTCGAGCTTTTATTTCCACAGCAACATCCAGATTCAAATCGAGTCGAAGCTTTAACGGCTTATCTCCACCGCTTCCTCCACCGCCTGCCACGCCACCGACCAAACCGCCGACGGTATCGCCAACGGTTCCCACAACACCAGTAGCAGTATCTGCGACCTCATTCACACCTGGAAGCCCACCACCAGACTGTTGTTTCTGTTGACCACCTCCACGACGACGAGTGCGAGGCGATCGAGAGCCAGTATCAGAAGTTACAGATGGACTTCGAGAAGCGCGACGACGGGAGCGCTGTTGAGTAGGTGGAGGTCCTGAAGAAGGCGAGCGGGAATTTCCGCCAGCCATGATGGAACAACCGAAAAGACCAAAGGTTGAAGGCTTTGAAGATACACAAGATATAAAACGACTCCAGAACTATGACCATCCTGATGAGCTCATAACAATATAACTGCGAAAAATGTTTGTTCCTGAATAAGGCAAAAAAAAGAACAGAAAAACAGTTACGTATACCCCTCCACATACCTCCACATACTCGAAATGGTGGCGCAGTTATGGCCTTTTCATGATATCACTCTGTCGTCGCATTGCGGAGTTCTAGTTCCCGCACGACTTTAAAGTCTCTCTCTTTTTTTCTTTTTTTTTTTGAGAATATAATCTCAAAAAGAAAACAAAAATACCTTCAACCATGTCAGAACACGACTTCAGAATTGGTCAAGGACTGGAAAATGCGCCTCCACCGAGTACCACTAACGAAGATCGCAGCGACGAGGAGAGAAAGAAGGAGGCAGAAATTGCAGAGCGTCTTTCCCGTCTCATTGAAGATGCCAATTCCAGAGTAATTCCCCTCACAAGAATGATCCGGAAGGTATGTCTTTGAAAACTAATTGTCTACAATTTTCAATTCATATCTTGGATTTGCAGCACATCGAGGCTATGGATGCCCGTCCCGAGGAAGATCGGAATGAGAATGAACTCGTTCAACAGGTTAAACCTCTCTTGCAGCAAGCTGAACAAATCATGAACGAGACACAAGGCATGATTAAAGGCGCAGATCCAGAGAACAAGGTCTCCCAACGAGCACAAAATCATCAGAAAGCTCACAAGGCTACACCGGAGGAGCAGAGGCTTGCGGAAGCATTAAAGGTGGTGAGTGTACCCCTTTCTATTTTAATAAATTTGAGATTTAATCGCCTCGAAAGATGATTGAAGAAGTAGGCGGGACTATCGAGTGGGCTCGAAACAAACTTGATGCCTTTCCCAAAGCAAAGAAAGATCTCGGTCCGTTGCTTGATGCGCTCGGTCGTAAGTTTCACATCACAGTCTATAATCCAAGATGGATTGACTGAACAATGTCCTTCTTTGTTATGTAGAACCACTCACCCAGATCGTAGCCGGCGTTGGAATGCTTCTCGCTGGCGTCTTGAACCTTCTCGGAAGCCTCCTTAGTGGCCTTGGCTTGGATTCCTTGTTGAAGGGAATTTTCGCTGCAACGGTGAGCCTTGACATCCTACGTTTGCCTAATTTTCCCTTGATTTGACTGGCCATCAATCGAACAGGGTCTTGACAAAATCTACCAAGGATTGGGTCTTGGTAAACTCTACGGTTGAAACCATGATTAGTTTGGGATGAAATGGAAAGGACACACACGTTCAAAAACCTTGACTTGTATCAATATGTTCCCATGTAGTATAAAATTGTCACTATGCACACGGTCTAGCAAATTATGACCATTTCTCTTTGGTACTTCTCGGATCGATCAAAGCAAGTTATACCGTTTACCTTATACATGCAGTTCAAATACAAAAAGAGTGACAGTTGGGTCTAAAATCGAATTCCCTATGTTAATAGCTATATAACTTGTTTAAGTATTACTACTCTTCAAATATTATACCTGAAAGCGAGTCCCGGATTGTCCATGAGGAAGAACATGGAGATGTTATATGAGATTCCAAAAGTCCATTGCAAAGAAGCAAGAATAGCAGGGCAGCGAGCAAAGAAAATATGGTCAGCACCATGATAAAGAGTTTGCACAGCATAAGCGAGGAAATTGAATCGACCGAGTCTTTTTTTCTTCCATCGAAAGTGTCGACTGTTACACCAAAACCATCATTCCCGTCACAATCACAATCACAGTTGCACACATCATGCCCACACTCAACCCTTTCAATCCCACCGCTCCACTCGCCTGACTAGAGCACAGCGAGCCAGACTTGCTCAAAGCTTCGGCAGGCATCAACACTTTCGGTAGTCCACTACTCGCAGAGACACTTAAACTCCCATCCGAGCTCGTCGTAACAGTATCACACGTCAAGACATCCACAAGAGTCTCGCTCCCACTGTATAACCCCGCCGAGCTAGGAATACTCCAGGAAGCGCTGGATGAGCTGCCTCCGTTCGTGAGGAGGGCAAGGAAAGGCGGTTTGGATACGGCCAAGGTGGAAGTGGATGATTGGGAGACGAAGGAGGCTTTGGTGGTGAGGAAGGACGAGTTATAAGAGATGGCTTGTTTACGAGCGGCGTTGAGTGTTTTGACGTGAGTGACGAGGGGTTTGTCGTCTGTGTTAAAGCCGGATAACCAGAGACTAAGGAAAGATATTGTTAAACAGAAAGCAAAATTGGCTTGAACAAAATACGCACGCTTCACGATTAGCGGGGTCGTTACCACCTTGGTATCCTTGCTCTTGACCGTAATATAGGATAGGAATTCCATCGTTGATGAAAGGCCAGGTCATGGCGTTCTTCACGATCTATAAGCCAGAAACCTGATGATCAGCACACACGGCTCGTCTGAAAATGATTTTCGAGGTCTTACCGACTGGTCAGTAACAGTTGACTGAATTCTGGGATTGTCCTGGTTTTCAACGAAGGAGCCGACATAAAAGGCACCGTGGTTATATTGATTCTGAGACTGGGTGACTAAATCAGCGATGGCGCTCATGTTTCCAGAGGTACCGTTGGTGAAGGCATTGTAGACGGCGTAGTAAGTCGGGTAATCAAGAACACTATCAAGGCCCTCTGAATGAACACGTCAGAGTCAGATAGGATATTACCAAGATAAACCGAAAAGACTCAACTGGTGTAAGGCGCGGCATAAGTGACGTTGCCAATAAGAATTTCCGCAACAGTATACACTCCAGCATTCGAAGCAAAATCAGGCCAAAAGTCCTGTCGAATATGCTTTGCAGTATCTACTCGAAGTCCATCGATGCTGTAGTCGGATACGAGATTCTTGATCCAGCTGTACATAGTATCGACGACTGTGCTGTTTTCCGTGTCGAGATCGAGAAGTGGAAGACCAGAGTCACCTAACCAGCATTGCTCGACATCAGTCTGGTTGTTATAGTCGGAGATGAAGCATTGAGTGTGGAAAGAGTTTGAAGCACCAAAAGGTTGTAAGAGGGAATAGTCAAAGGTTTCTGGCCACACGCTGGAAGTATTTGTGGGGTTTGCGACGACACTAGGAGAGAGAAAGGTATAAGATTCTACAGCATGCAAGTAAGCAGTTGGCTTACTGATTCACAACGACATCCACCATGAGATACATGCCCTTGTCATGAAGAGCGCTACTCAGGCTCTTCAAGTCATCAGCAGAACCAAAGTTAGTGTTGAGTGAGTTGATGTTTTGCGGCCAATATCTATATGAAAAACATCGGCTTGAGTCAAACTAATTGAAGAAGCAGCTCACCCATGATAAGCCTCACCCTCTGTCGTCGTACCCTGGACGTTTTCAACGACTGGAGATATCCAGATGGCATCGAAGCCAATGTCTTGAATGTAGTCCAGTTTGTTGATAATTCCCTGCCAATTTCCGCCGCAATACTTCTTTTGAGTCGTATCACAGCTCGGCGAGGAGCCATTTCCCAAAGCGAACCGGTCGGTGACAACCTAGAGGATAAGGTTATCTGAGCAGTCCGCTGCCGAATTCAAGCCTTTCTCTTACCTGGTAAATGGACCTCTTCGTCCAGTCATCGGCTGACGCAGCGAATACCGTAGTAGCCAACAGAGAACTGGAAGCAACGACTGCTGCCGTTGAATACTTCATTGCGTTAAGATTGCTAAGAGAGTGGAAGTTTGCTCAGAGGCAAAAAAGAAATGAGATTTGACAGGACGTTGTCTTAAGAAGAAGGAAGATAGAAAAGGCGGCGAGTTGAACCCGAGACCGTCGTGGATAGGAATAGAAAAAGTTGCAGCGCCCGCATGTCAGTCGACCCAGGCCGCACGGAAGTAAGATTTTTATTCAATTTGATTTTGGTTGTTTTTTTACTTGATTGGGTAGAAAGTTTACCTAAATAGGACATACATTGCCGCTAAATTCCACGCTGAAGTCAAGTACTTTACATAAGAAATTTGAACAAGTAATTGGGATATCGACAGTCCGCCAGTTCAGCCTGTTGGTCTCAGCTCAAAGCACAGAAAAAGTGCTGGATTCGTGTACTTTAAGAGATCTGGACGTAAGTAATTGGGGTATCGACAGTCCGCCAGCTCAGCCTGTTAGTCTCAGCTCAAAGCGCAGAAAAAGTGCTGGATTCGTGTACTTTAAGAGATCTGGACGTAAGTAATAGGGTTATCGACAGTCCGTCAGCTCAGCCTATTAGTCTCAGCTCAAAGCACAGAAGAAGTTCGAGGGGCCAGGGCGTTTCTCATCATCAACCATCCTACCTAGCAGCCCCTCTCGTATGCGAGTGAGATCTTTCAAATTTTTCGTGGCTTGAAGTAAGTCAAGGCGTGCAAGTTCTGGGTTCTACATCATCATTGAGAAAATCTTGGTGAGTATCTCCTGAAAACTATCAACAACGAAATTAAACTTACTGCGGGTAATCCACGAAAAGCGTCGACTTTCTTTCTCTTTTTACGGATCTCTTTTTCCCGTTCTTTGTTCTGCTCCTGCAGACTCGTAAGATCTGATATAGTGATATCGGGCAAAGCATTCGATGCGTTCAGGTGAGCAAGCTGAGCTTGATACTCCCTCGCCTTGCTGATGATAAGTTGTCGTCGACGTTCAAGAGTCTCTACAGTTTCTGTTTCCGTTCCTGAAGTAGTCTCCGGCGCTGGTTCTCCCTCGCTCGGCATTGAAGACCACTTGCGTAACAGCGCAAGTTCGGCTTCAAGCCTAGCTAAGTGTATTCGTAACTCTTCTTCAACATAGGTCGCGCGGTTTAAGGAGAGCTTGAGATTGAGGCGGCGGGCATGAAGGCGGGCGATAGACTGATCGAAGCTTTTTATATATGTGAGTGAAGCTTGATTCCTGGAAAATATACAAGTATCGCACCTTATGACTGTTGGTTCGTTCAATCCTAGTGCTTCTGCCGTCTGCGCCAACAATTGAAAACGAGATTCAAGTACCGGAGATAGATGGATACCTTGCAGTGCTTGAAGGTCGTCTTCAGTATGATCCTCCTGTACTAGCCCGGTTGGCATTGTAATTAAATGTGGTGGTGAAGTAGCCTTGACGCCAGCTGCCTTATTGCGAGCGAAGTCGGGAGAACAAACAAGTACAACGTGTAATCGCGCACTCTCCCACGCGCTCGGATGTCCCGCGGATGTGCGGCGTACCCGTTCCCCCTCTTTCCATATATAGATTATGTGTTCTTCCTCGTACTCTATTCATTTCTTCCTTCGTTCTATGGAGGTGCACCAGCGCCAAAAAAACTAAAAGCGTACGTTTTAATTCACGCGCGTCAATATTCAACTTCCAAAACGCCATTGGAATTGCGGTTACATACACCGACCACCGTTTGTGCTGATCACCCTCACACCTTGTGTAGAGTCGAGCATCTGTCTATCTATCCCTCTTTAGCTTGTAAGCGGTTTCCGCATCCAGAAAAGGTGGTTGTTCGTCGGTATGAACAGACTCGTCCCACTCGTCGTGATTCGAGGATTAGAAGACTGTCCATTATTGGACCTTGAACTATTCTCCCTAGTGCCGACTGGCGGTCCTCGGCGTGGTATCTAGCTCTTAGTGAGTCGTTCTCATTGACAGTCATTAGTATACTCAATCAAGACTTTGCTGTTACAGTAATCTCACAGATTTCCGTATCTTTTCGCACCGCACGGTCTTCCCTATCTTGTGTTTCAAGTAGTTCGTGTCTTTCGTCACACTGAGACGTCTTCGTTGGCTTCCGCTCATTCTCTCGGTCGCAATATTTAGCTTCTAGTGAGATATATTTATCACTGTTCCCAGTCGCCATAAGTCAGAGTCAATAAGGTTCCAAGGATTTCGATTGTCGCTTGCGAAGGCCGCACTTAGTTTGTGGTGATCCGAGGATATTCTAATCTCTTTTCAAGACGCATACGTTCCATATTTCTTTCCGCTTCCCAGCAATCTAAATATGATGTTGGATTTTCGTTATCGGATCGCGTTAAATATACGCCAATATCCACATAAAAAGATCGCTAAATTTTTACCACTTCGCTAGGACTGCCACTTCGCTAGGACTGCCACTTCGCTGAGACTACCACACTACCCACACTACCCTAGATAGCCATGGCTCAGAACCAAGCTGAAATCGATGCATTCCATAAATCTGCCTTTCCTAATGCTAATGAAATGAGGAAATACCTCACAACGGAGTCCGAGAGTTGGGATCAGGTCTGGCAAGTAACATTCGCCCGTTTCAATGAGTCCTAGCTACGCTCCTTACATGATTCAACAACAGGGCTAACGGTCTCACACCCTGGGAAGCAGGTGCAGTCGACATCCAGCCTCCCCTCAGGTTTGTCGTCGAGTCCGGAGAAGTGCCATTCCCTAAAGAAGGAAAAGCGTTGGTTCCGGGATGTGGCAGGGTACTGTAGTACTACCTTTCGAACATTTTGTCGTTGAAATGACTAACTAACCCATTCAAGGGGTTCGACACCATTTATCTAGCCTCTGCCTTGGGGTGGAAGACTGTTCTAGGTTATGATGTATCCACTACAGCTGTTACAGCTGCTAATGAGTAGGTTTACAAATTATATGTGGCTCTGCTATATTCATGAGTCCCTTGTAGCTTTCTCAAGTCCAAGGCAGTTGCTCCTTCCGTAGCGGCGAGTGTCAAATTTGATGCTGTTGATTTTTTCAAGCTGGAGCTTCCTGAAGAGGAGAAATTTGATTTGATCTATGATTATACGTTAGACCCTCTGCTTTCTTTTGTCAAGAGTTGTCCGTAATAAACAAACGTCTAGGTTCTACGTCGCCATTCCGCCCACAATGCGCCCGGCCTGGGGGTCGCAGATGCAGTCACTTGTAAAGCCAGGAGGTCATCTGATCACTCTGATGTTTCCCCATGTACCAGAGCCATACAAATTGGGACCACCGTTTTGGTCCTCGTTTGAAAACTACGTCGAGGTTTTGGGTAAGTCTTCTGCTATGCTACCATCCATTTCCACATATTTTCTACGTTTTCATAGGCGGTTCGAACGGATCTGGTGGTGCCAATGGATGGGAGATCGTCTACAACAAAATCCCACCCCCAGAAATACAAAGCGAAGTACACAAGGGCAAGGACAGAATAGTTGTCTGGAGAAGGGTTTGATTTCCTTGAAGTGGTACCGTCGTACTTTACTTCTCCTCACGATTACCTCTCCTCAGGTATTCTATGGAGCTACAAGGTTTCTGTATTCGGAACCAGTTTGGCTTCAACATGCCGGACAAATTTTGGCTTCAACATGCCGAATTCGCCATGTATGTCATTATCGTCCCCTAGTCTAAAACCCGCCATACAATAGGTATGGTGGTGATCTCATCTGCTCATAGATCTTAATTTTAGGACTGCTGTTCGATTTTCGATTGCTCTCGACAAACCTTTTGTCTGTCATCATAGATTTTTGTCCGTTGCAAACAGGTGAACGCCTATACGGCTGTACGGCCGGGAGGCGTCGAGGACCCCCCTGTCATAGCTAACATATGAAGACCCCCTCAAAACTCGGACATCTGACATCTGTTTCGTAGAGGTCATCAGCTGTTTTTCCGTAAAGAGTATGCAAACATCAACCTGATCCACCAACAAATCTTTGTGAAACAGAGCTTGCATGCCCCAATACATACAATGCTCTTCTTCAAAAAATGCGAGCAAGGGTGTGAGTAGTAGGCACTTCTCTAGTATCCATGAATGCATTTATTTGTACAAAGACTTTTATCATTACAAGACAGATGATATCTTTTTTTTTTTTTCAAATTCTCCTAGTCGTGATAGTCATGAGCGCCTCTCCCATGACGAATGCTAGCTTTCCGCTCCGAGTCATGCCTCAATATTTGAGCAATACCTTGGGATGGTAAGAAGAATCTACGCTCATTTCGAGAAATGTTTGGAAGAATCGTTGTGGTTTTCTCAACCGTAATTGTCACCTGCGCCGCTAATGATACTAATTTGACGGTCGGTACTCGAACGGGTACTTTTATCGGCGGTCTCAACGATACCTATCCTGACGTCAGGCAATTCAAGTATATCCCTTATGCAAAGGTGAGGAAGCTTGACCGCGGAATCTACGAAGTCTGCTAACGTGCTGTTACTCTCAGCCTCCCGTAGGGTCACGGAGATGGACCTCGCCTGAGCATCTCGCCCACTCTTCGGAGGTAATCCAATCCACGGTCTTCGGCCCAGCATGCGCACAATATGTCTCCGCGATTCCCACTGCATGGGTCCTGAACATCACAGGCAATCTTGTTGTCAATTATGGAGAAGGCCTGCTCGCTGGTGAAGTTGCGCAAAACTCAGCCGAGGACTGTTTGACTCTTGCCATATGGACGCCTGCCAATGCTACACCAGAATCCAACCTCCCCGTCATTCACTTCCTAACTGGTGGTGGAGACGTGACGGGCGGCGTCAATATCCCCACTCAGCTTCCTGCCAATTGGGTCCATCGTTCACAGAGCCATATCATCGTCACTACCAACTATCGTGTCAATATATTCAGCTACCCCAACGCCCAAGGCCTAAATGGGAGCACCAACTTTGCGTTGCAAGATCAACGCGTAGCCATTGAGTGGGTTGCTGGAAATATTGCCGCATTTGGGGGCAATCCTTCGAAAATCACTCTCTGGGGTCAATCTGCAGGTTCAAGTGCTACGGATATGTATCTTTTCTCGTTCTACGATAACCCCATTGTTCGAGCCTCAATCTCTAGCTCTGGCTTTGCCATCGGGCGCTCAAACAACCAGGACTTCTCTGGGACGGATCTTACATTTGTCGCCAAGCCGCTTGGATCTGATTTCGAGGATGCTCACCTTGAACTACAATGCATGCGACATTTCCCAATGGCGCGCACTGAGAATTTTGTTGGACAATATCAGGACAATTCCACGCTAGTGAACACGTCGCAGCTTTCCATATCCTTCACACGACAAGGTGAACTCTCCTTTAATTCCTAACTAGAAGTTTCGCTAAAACCAAGATCTCAGTCGACAGCAAATACGTGTTCTCCGACGCTGACTACGCGGAACGCTATCTCAATGGCCAAATTGCTCAACTGCCCAAAATTATCGTTACCACTGCTCGCGAGGGATCTCCCTTAGTCTCTTATCCCATTAATGACGTCTCAGCTGAGCCCTCAGAGGACCTAGTTGTCTCTCGAACACTTAGTACCGTTTGTGCTGCATATAATACCAGTATTCTGCAGAATGAAGTCAGTTTGACTACTTACCGCTACGAATGGGCCGGCAGCTTCAGCAACATTACACCTGTGTGGTGGCTCGGTGCTTACCATTACTCTGATCTTTGTATGCTCTTTGGGACTTACCTCATCGCCCCGGGAGAGATCTCGGATTTGGATGTACAGACATCAGAGAAACTGCAGGATTACTTCCTAGACTTTATCGCTGATCCTTCGTCGCCCCCGAGCAAAGGCTGGCCTGAATACATGGCCAATGACGCGACGAGCGGTGGGACTCTGGCTCAATTTGGTGCTGATGGGCAGGTCGTTCAATTTGTTGACGGAAACTCGGTCGAAGGGACCTGTCATATCGCTGGTGATGTATATAACACCTCGCCGTAGGACAAAATCAACGAACTTTTTTTGGAAAGCGCAAGGCCAAAGTCAATCTGTATTTCCCAGCAGCTTTTATGTTCTGATTTGTAGGATAAGATAGGGTATTCTATGCTATCAACCTGTGTAAAATATTTTTCCTTTTCTCACCTTTTGATGTTCGATGTGCTACTTCTTGACTTCTGTTGAGACGTCTGAATTTACTACGTCCTTGAATTTGTGGTCAGCGGGATAAAACGAATGTACGCTCTCACTGAAGGCAAAAACTAGTCTGGAAGAGGACACAGGAGGCTTTTTTATCAACACAAGTTCATTGAACAGTGAGTGGCCCCAATGCCAACTTGTATTTGCTTCTTGTGTGGATAGATCACACTTGCTATTTGATATACATGGACTCTTATAATTTCATCTACATGATCTTTTTTTTCTTCAGCAAAATAGGTGTGTTTCGTTTATTGCCACTTTTCATGGCTGGCACGAACTTCTACAATTCCTTAACGGCTTTAATCATTATCACCAATCTCATTTGTCAATCAGCACGTGAACCTATTTCAGTCTACGAATATTACCCAATGCTTGAGCACGGAGGGAGCCCATAGATGCGACTACGCCCACAAATTTTCCAACAGACTCATGGTCAGTGGAAAGGCAGTCGAGTAGGTATGTGTCATTTTTCAATACTTGGTTTCAATTCTTGCTAACGCGATAACTCTAAGTAGATTTTGGCGCTGCATTCTTACCGACTAAGAGAAAAACCAAGCCCAACTACGCCCTCAACCATATCCACGATGACCGCGGATCCAGTTCAACTTACCAGACTCATCAGGTTCCTCCTGGAGGTTCATCCGAATTCTTTTTCATTGGTTCATTCTACCATCTCTGCATATAGAAGTAAAGACACAGAAGTTGTGTCTAACTCAAGTCCTCCGAAGCCGATCATGCTCGAGGCTGTTGCTGAACTCAATCGGAACTTCGGCCTCGGTTTGAGCCTAGAGAATCACATCGAAGTTGACGTTGTAAATGGACAAAAGCAGAGTACAGAAGATAGCCATCAAAAAGTCGTCGATTTTGATTGGGTCGATGTACTGCGAGCGTACATTGCTTTCTCAAGCGATTCCAAATCTGTAGTACCTTTCTCTTCTACGCCGACGAATTCTTCCTCTGCAAATAACCATCTTCCTTTACTTCCTTCTGCCATACATGAGCTCATCGCACATGTTCATGCTCATTCTCTCTCCCGAGTGCCTATCAATCTTCCTTCCTATGACCGTGGCAGGCGAATGGTGGGCATGTCTCCAAAAAAAGCATACGAAGTAACACGGATGGCTACGTATGTTTCTCAAATTGCGAAAAATCTCCGTGTAGTTGACGGCTTCTACATAGTCGACGTCGGTGCAGGTCAAGGTCATCTCGCTCGTGAACTTCTCGATGTAGTTACCGGTGTGAAAGGTGTGTTGGCACTGGATGGCGACACAGTGCTCGTCAAGAGGCAAGCAAGTGTACAGCACCCCAAACCCCGGATTGGCGTGGAGCACGCTACGGACGAGACTGATGCAGCTGATGCAACCAGCGTGACCCATAAATTTGGTCACATCACATCTCCGGAGCGACTTGTTGAAGCCGTGGATGAATGGTTCACAGAGATGGAGACAGGACATACACTGCGTTCGAACATCCCAAAACCAGTGATGCTAGTATCTCTACATGGGTGTGGTTCTCTGAGCCTTGACGTGCTCAGGGCGTTTGTCGAAAAAAGATTTAGACTTGAAGATATTCAGCGAGGAAGACGGAGATGGGGTTTTATCGCCTCAGTGACAGTTCCGTGTTGCTATAATCTTCTCAGGGAAGGAGAGTATCCCGTCAGTGCTCCCTTGTCGCCGTCCTATCCAACAGCATCTCATTGTAGATCTCGCAATGGAGATTGGAAATATTTTTCATTCCTGTCAACCAATGCTTCACCTTCTCAGACGTTGTCAGCTTCAAAATACCTCCTCCCTCACCCTCTTCCACCAAATGCTTATCATCTTGCTGCGCAGGTACCTGACTCCTGGACTGACTCCGGATCGATGAAGACTACTCTCACACCAAATTCTGTGCGAGATTCAAGTTCCAAAACAAAGCTGGAGATTGAAATGGCAAAGGCCGCGTTGCATTTTACAATCATTCCTTCTACGTCTGCCTTACTAGCGGTGCGCAAAGTCGTCTGGCGGGCTTTATTGGAATGTCTTTTTGTTCATAAGGGCATCAAGCTAGATGACATGGATGCATCAGGTGATAATAGACTCAAGAAGCCTGGCTTCATCCTACCTATGGAGGCGAATGCCTATATACACGATAATATACGGAGTTCGTCCTCCACTCCTTCCTTCGCATCGACGCCACGTGCAGGTAAAATAGGATCCAACCTCGAACAAGGTCGTTTAGGTAGACTAGGCCGATTTCCACCTCGTGCGTACGATACGTGGACGACGTTTTTGAATTTTGCTGGGTCAAGGTTGGGAGTTGATCTTAGAAACGGATCTCCTGAGAAGGCGTGGACGTCCACTTCGAATCTAACGAGTACCTCTGATACGACAAAGTCTTCTCCCGAGTCTATAAATACGACGCTTTCTCCTACCCTTGTGCCTCTTGCTCGTGCGTTATCCATATTGTATGTATTACGGTGCATGTTAGGCCCTTTAGTGGAAGCTGCTTTACTTGAGGATCGAGTTCGGTGGGTGCGGGAGCGACTCGCAGTAGAAAAGGAGGCTAAAAGTACACAAAGGGAGGAGAAGAGCAACGACATGCGGCTGACGTATAATACGTTGCTTGTACCGCTTTTCTCTCAACTCGGAGAAGTAGGGAGTGCACGGAACATTGCGGTGGTGGTGATACCTGAGTATATAGAATAAAAATGTTTGTTTTCGCTCAATCTATGATACAAGAGAGATTGCTGCTAGCTGCATGAACCAGTAGCGATGTAGATCTTGTGTCACCCGATACACGGCTCTTTAACATTGTTTTTCACTTTTATATTACACAGGCCTGTGTCTTTACCATTGTGTCTACCAAGTCGATCCTTTGAAGTCGGAACAGATTTCTGTCATCAATGAGCCTCATTGTCATGGCAAGTAGTTCATCTCTTCAATGGAATGACACCATTAGCGAGACCGGATGTTTTATCGCTTTGATCCAGGAAACATGACGTTGTAGGCTTCTTTATAAAGGGTAAACGGAACATCGAGTTCACTAACCTGATTACTCTATTCACGGATGAACAACATATCAACAACTGTCTGGGATATCGATACCATTAGATGTGTGAATTGTGAGTCTTTCTTTTCAGCATAGGTCTCACTGTTCAAATTAAACAAGCAAAAATTGTCAGTGGCTGCAAGCATTGTTATACTCTACGATCACTGTCAGGGTTCCTTATATATGAATTCTTGTCGTTCGAGTTGGGTTTAATCTATTGTTTATGATAGTGCTTACTCTGGACGATGAAGTAAGTGTTTTTACTTTCCAGGCTTCCGTCACCTCCATGAAAAGATCTCCAGTTCAGATACATTTGGGTATGGGTACTTTCCTGCTCGTGTCAATATTCACTGTTGACCCGAGTGCCAGAAAAAGTCGTGGTCCCTTGGAAAAGCTCTATTCATAATTGTAAGTGCAGAATTTCGCAAAAGGACCTGAACACGAAAAGAAAAATAATGGCCAAACGTTGATATTCAAGTAGAATCGTTATTACTCACTAATCGCCACGGCGGGGTAAGTTACCGGTTCTACATATGCACATTTGTTCTCACTCACCCTTCTGCTTGTTCTCTCCTATCTACAGGATCAACAATTACGGTGATTAAATTTGTGTATTATTCTGGCTCCTGACTGTAGCATTGTTCCCTTGTATAAATCGAAGCTCTTTTCGATCTAACTGAAGCAGTAAGTCCATGTTTTGTATCCCTTTTCTTTTTTTTTTGACATCTTCACAGGGGTAAGCTGGACTTAATCTTTCAGACGCTAAGAACAAACACGTCTAATTTTAATATTTGGGGTATAACGGTTAGATGTATGTTGCTATTGCATACTCATCTTCAAACTTACATCATTGACAGGAATGCTTTTAGGCTTTCGATTTTTTTACTGGGAAGGTTGGGGAGGTCTCATTACCTGCATGATAGCAGAAAGTAAGCAGGCATGGAATTCCCAATGAACTCTTTGATTCGCCGTACCAACCAACATATATCACCCTGCAGTAATCTTACAAATGCGCTTATATGCATTATATTCTCTCAACAAAAAAATCCTGACAGTGATGATTATAAGCTTCATACTTAGCTTAGCCGGCGCGGCGGTGGTAGTGGGCTTTGTGTTGAACGATGGTGCAGGTTAGTCTCAAGTTTGCTACTGTAATATCACAACTTAACGTTTCACACCCAAAGTCCAACTGGATTCTGACACACTCTTCTGCGTGCCTACACTTCCGACCTATTCCTATTCCTTTTGGATTCCAAGACTTGCATTTGAGACAGTTTTGTGCATTCTTGCACTAATACGAGGCTTTCAACTTCGAGATGAAGATACCATTGATATGGATTGGTCAGGTAGTCGTCTTATGAAGATAATGATTAAAGACTCCATTGGATACTACATAATGTAGGTTTCTTGACTTTTTTGTCACATATTCTTACTCACTCTCGGGGTTTAGAATGTTTGTCATCTATTTGATGTGCTTGGTGGTCTGGATAAAGAATGTCGGTGACCAACAATGCTTACAAGCTGCTCATAATCGCTACTGATATGTTTCGCCTAGATCAACCTTGCTCTAATTTCCTTCGGATTCTCGGTTGCATTCTCATGCGTTCTTGGAAATAGGCTTATGTTGACTATCAGGAAGGTCGCATACAAGCGTGAAGGAAGTGAGCTGTCTACATCGATAGAGAGACGGCTCGGTTCAAACCTTGCATTCACTGAACCAGAAATTTAATAAGGCCAGCTACAGATCACTTCACATTGAATGTACATTTCATTTCCCCGATAGCGTCATGTATCGACAGGCAGGATAGAATAGGGTCACCCATACTGTAAACCTATGAAAATCATATTTCCTTTTCTCGACTTTTCATTTCCGTCATACTTCGCGACTCTGCTGAACCATCCAAATCCATATCGTCTTTGGCTGTTACCACTGGACCCTTGAACCAATGAATACCTCCATACACAGGGAAGAAATAGTAGACTGTGGCAAAAAGCATCACACTTCCAATGACGAGTACAGTATAGTTCATTGTCGCAGGACTAGCAAGTGCTGGTTCGGCAGGGAATAGCAAGATGACACTCATGAACAGCATAAAGAAGACGGCGCAGAGTGAAATAGGAAAACTCTGCAACGGATAGCTCAGCGACGACAGGGCTTGAAATGAATTGCAACTCACCAACACACCCAGGTGAAAGGGGCCTTTCTCGAACACCGTTCCCCCGAGCCATCGTGCACTGATAGCCGTAGAATAGCAGATATACTGCCCGACTACCGCCAGAGCAAAAATTGCTCCACTTGCAGCATTTCCTGCCAGGGGAATCAATGCGAGCAGAACCGCAATGGCAGCAGAGAACCACACGCAACGGGTGGGTACCGAGAGTGACTTATTGACGTAGTAGAGATAGTTTGAAAAGGGTAGTGCGCCTACGGAGGGGTCATTCAACTTGATGGTGAGCGTACTAAAACGAATGTACCGTCTCGACTGAAGGCAAAAATTTGTCTGGAAGATGACACAAGCTACAATTAATATTTTGGGTAAACCTGGTCAACTCTCAAATGGATAACCTGCTTACAATGCTTGTGCCCATCATGAACTGAGCGACGATCAGTATGGCCCAAAGACCTAACGTGCCACGTTGACCAAGCCCATTAAAGAATATCTGCAACACTTTCAGTAAAATCTAACCATATAAGGAGCACCAAGGAACTCATACTGTAGCCAGCGGCTGTCCAATTGGATTGGATAATATTCCATCGATGTCTGATCCCATGTTGAACGCGAGAGATAGGTTGATCGCTGAGGAAAGAACATTAGTAACGAGCAGGATAAAGAGAATCAACTGAAGAAGGTACCCCATCCCAGAATACATGTAGCAGCCGTTGAAAGCATGACAGCCCAGGGTATAGCAGTGCTGGCATTCCTTGCTTCTTCGCTGATGTGTACGCTAGAGTCAAAGCCACCGACAACCCATAAAGGAGCAAGAAATCCCAAGATAAACGCGAATCCATCCGGCCAAGACGACACTGGTAGAGTATGGTATCAGTATACAGAAATTAAATGACACTCAGACTGGTCCTTACGATTTTCAAAACTCCCAAATGCGTATTTTGCATCGTTCTTGAACTCAGAAGGCGTATTTGCAGGCATGCCAAAGATAACGGCAAAACATAGTCTAAACTGCCATCAGATACTACAGGACGTCGATACGAAATGAGTAGAGCTCGCCCTAGATTGACTAGGATATATACCAGCTGCAGCCTTGCAATGATCTTACTAGCAAGGCTGCACAGGGTAGCTTGCAAAATTGTGATGGCGACAAACACCCCACTTCTAGAAGTTAATATACGTTACACTGGAAATGAAGGACCTGGAACTCACTACGTCTGGAAGACATTCGCTTCAAAGGCTATGTTAGAGCCGATGCTGGCAGCCGCCATAACTTGTACCGCACACCCCCAGTTTATACCCTACCGTACATATGAGATTACAGTAATATGTAAGTGGTTCAAGTTGCACGTCTTACAGTGGTTCCAGCGATATAAGCAATAGTGTCAACATCTATATCGTTTCAGTCAATATCAAGAATACTCATACTAAGAGGTGCCACGTACATCCCAAAAGCCACGAAAGATAGTTGCGATACTTTGGGGATGAAAAGTGGAACGTCCAGTAATAAACCCCTCCAGAAGTCGGCGCAGCGGATCCCAACTCAGCAATAGCCGTGGCAATGAGCATGAGGAATATCGAGCACACGGTCCAGCCCCATACCATACTGACAGCGCCGCCATAGGGGATCGAGTACACCAGGACGGAGCTACCTATTTTTAGTATGTATGAACGACACCGAGAGACCACTCACGCAATGGAAGGTAAAACTCCCTGGATTGAGAACGCTAGCCCAAATAGCTCAAAGACTCCAAAATCGCGTTTGAATTCCTGCTTGTATCCAAGTTGTGCGAGTAATAGCTCGTCATTTGCATTGGCTAGTACACCAGACATGCTCAGGGGACCGTGGGCGAAAGAACGAACGTTGTCGTTTCTGCAATGTCAATCAGCGTGTTATAAGGAACCTCCTTATCTACCTGATATACGAGGAGATACGTAACCCACCCAGTGCCACAGACCGTATATACTTTACTATGATGGATGAAAATCGCGTCATGTGCTCCGAGTGCGAAGGTTGCCTTACTATCTAGCTTCGCTAGCGGTCTTTAGTTCATGAAGAATAAACTCGTTTACTTACTATTTCTATCCTATCCTCGAGCGCCATCGAACAGTCGTTATTTGTATTCCGGATAGGGCAAATTGATCCTAGACGAGATATTCAAGCTGTTCTCTAGCTTTTATGTAACGTCGAAGACGGATAGCAAAAGTAGAAAGATACACCGTGGAACTCAGTTTGGTACAATACATAATGTTCCCGCTCCCGAGTTTCTTCTTTTTGCAAAAGAGGAAGGTTCGACCCAGAGTCTTGCATAGTTGTGCATGGCAAACGCTAAAATTCCAGTCAAATCTCCGAAACTCCAGTGAACGTCGTAGATACTCGCCTTTCCGGCACCGAAATTCCTGCGCGTAACCGTGGCAGAGCTTTTTCAAGCACATTTCTTCATTCAGAGTTTACGACATACGCATCATACTCGACTCGAAATTGATTAAACTCAGCTTCTTCTCAAGAAAGAAAATAGACTCGTTTTAGCATGACCTCAGGATTTTAATAACCGAAAACGCAAAGTCAGATTCGCCACTTGAGTAACGAAAAGAAAAATCTTCGAAGAAGGCTTCAGGAGAAGACTTCCTGTACAATGATTCATGAACATGGGGAAAAATTAAGTAGAGGGATCCCAATCGACGTACTGATTGGTGTCAGGCAATTTCAGAAGGTTCAACGACAAAATCTAGTAATTAGTTCGAACACGAGCGTCGATTTCGGGTGAAAGAGGTTATAAATGTAGAGTAAGAACAGGATCCTCCACGCTCGTTATAACTCTCGTCGGTTCCAGCGTGTTCGCCAACAGAAATCTACCATCTACGAAAACGTTCAGCGTAATATTAGCTGGCAGTCATGAAGGAAGAGCTCACTAGGCATATCGTTTGCTTCTGCTCGCCAGACTGCTTCAGCATGATCCTTGGCTACACCACTAACCAGATGTCTTTTGACTAGCCGTCTCTGTGCTTCCTCGAAATCAAGTTCGAGATACCAGCGCTCATCGAGTAAAAGAGCAGCTTCTCTCCAAGAATTGTAATTCAGAGCAGTATATAATCCTTCTATGATGACGAGACGATGCTGAGGGTGAATCTGTACTGCATGTGGTGTAGGATCTTTAATTGCATGGTCAAAGGAAGGCGCAGTAATTATTTGCGTTGTCTCTGGCAAGATTTCCTTGCGTAAATCTTGCACGAACTGCAGGTAACTCGGACCGTCAAAGGTCCAGTGGCTGCCTCGTCTGTCTCGAGCAAGCTTCGGGTCGGGAAACTGGTCTAATTGTGCACGAGTAAGGTGCCAGCCATCGAGCGAAACGAGAATGGCTCTCGCTGTGATTGAAGAATCATTTTGAAGTAAAGATTCGGTGTATTTGTACAGAAGATTCGCGAAAGTCGATTTACCAGAGGCAGGAATACCATAAACACCAACCAAGAGGCGTGAAGAAGCAGGCTTTCTAAGGCGAAGTTGGGATGAAAATCATCCTGAAGGTTAAAGAATCGCACTTTGTAAGTAAATCAAGTAGTTCTGGTGCAAACTCCCTGGCTTTTTCGTCCATATTCTGTTAAAGGCAAGATTTCTCCAGTGTTGTTTACGGGCTGTTTGTCTCTTGAACAACAACGTCCACAATCATCAAGACCAAATCGCTCTAAATCGCAGAGCCAAGTATCGCTCGCAGGTAATAGTATGGATGGTCAAGATGGTGGTCGTGTTTTGAAGCGGTAAAGTTGGTTGTATATACGAATTTACTTGTTTTGACAACCATCGCCACGGCAGCGCGGACCCTTCGACTATCCAGGATAAATTTCTCGTAGGATATCAGGGATGGTAAGTCGCAGTAACTCTACATTGCTTAGATTTAACTCAAGTCTTTAGGTTTACTTGTGCCGGTGACGGTGAACCAATTGATCCAGGTATAATCTAAACCTTGCATTTACTAAGTCAATCTCACCATTCTCCAGGTCACCATGGATGGATACATTGGTTCAACTATCCAATACCTAACGGCGGAAGACCAACCATTGATCTTTGGCCTGACGTATCAGAATACTCTCCTTCAGAGTTACATCCGGCTCCAGGAGTCACATCCCATTCTGGAGAACCAGCTACCCTTTTCTCATCTCGCCACCCAAGGACCGTCCAAAGGCACGATTGCCTCGAAGTTCTTTCCTCGAGGTGAACTGATTTGTCTATGAACAGACACTTTCATTGGATGGCACGCCACGGTATCGATGGTGTCTTTCTTCAAAGATTTCTAGGACAATGCGATTTGGAACGCGGGAGTAAAGGCATGCCGCGTCTTCGAGATGAGGTCAATGATCGCGTCCAGGAAGCCGCGGAGAAGGAGGGTCGTGTCTTTGCTATCATGTGTGTTTTCGGTCACATACTGTCCAAATCTGCCTGTTAAAGATGATCTAGGTATGATGTTTCAGGAGTCGAGCCCGACCAAGTCATGCGAATTTTCACGAAAGACTGGATTCACCTCGTCCGCGAAAAGCGTATTTTAGAAAGCCCAAATTACCTCAGAGAAAGAGGCATGCCAGTGATTGGCCTTTGGGGTCAGTACCGTCGTTTCTTGAGCTATTTTTCAATTCCTAATGTGGAGCGTTCCTTGTAATTAGGCTTCGGGTTCGATAAGAGAAAGGATACTCCTGAGCTGGTGAGGGATGTCACACGCTTTGTGAGAGACGTTACCCCGGGCGGGGCCTACATTATGGCTGGTGAGCATGTTCGAGGGATCGCGGGTGTCCTCGATGGCAACTTTGATACACGTCAACAGGTACAGCTACCCATTGGCGGAGGTCCACTGAAGACGCGGATCGCAATCCTGCATTTCTCAACGTGTGGCTCGAGGAATTCGACGCCATATCGCCCTGGATGGTTGGACGATTAACAGACGAGGAACATGTCGATATGTATGCGGAGCATTACATGAAGGCAGACATAGAATTCATCAAAAAGAGTCACGAGGAAGGTGGAAGGAAGATTGACTATATCCCTGTGATATATCCCGGCTTTTCCGTAAGCACCCCCAATCAAGTAGAAAGAGAAAACTTAGCCGAGCGCTGTATTCTATTTCAAGGGTTTGAATCTCAGTGAGGGCAAATGGAAATTCAATCAGATCAAACGAAACGGTGGCAAATTCTTATGGCAACAAATTTTCAATGCGAAGCGACTGGGCCTCAGAGTTATGTATGGGTGAGTACATAGATTCTTGTATGATAATCACCATTCTCGATGCTAAAGTGCGTTTTGTCTCAAGGGCTATGTGGGACGAGTATGTTCTTCTCGAACCCTTTTCTTCAGTTTGAATACTGATCCAATACCCGCGACGATTTAGATATGACGAAGGCACTGCCCTCATGCCTGTTGTCGAAAAGAGTCATTTGTTGCCTCGTTCAGATAAATATTCATTCATGGCCCTCGACGTAGATGGCTATGATCTACCGGCAGACTGGTAATGTCATTTGTCTGAATGTTCTTGCCCCAAAGGCTCACGACCAAGCTTTGTTTTATTTTCAGGTATATGAGGATTTGTGGGTTCGCAGCAGAAGGTCTGCGTAGCGAGAGAATGATTCATGAAACATTTCCGTCCAAAGAATTGCAAGATTATTGGTCCACGCGGCCGCGGTATGAAGAAGTAAATCCTAAATCTGGAGATTTCGAGTCAAATGGTCAATCGTATCTCAGTTGGCTCGCCGCTGAGAAGGACAGTAAAGATGAAGCCCCTCCACCTCCATATTCCCTTGAGGTTGAACATCACACCGAAGCTCAGGCTAGCGGTCAGTCGCAGTCTGTAGATACGATAACGAGCTCATCCGACCATGCTCAGAATGAGCCAATGAATGCTGCAGTTGCTTCGCTCGCTTCTGACCTCTCTCGCCATTCATTGTCTTCACATTCTCTCGCGAATGATGATGCAACATCGTCAATTACGCGGCCTCCTCTACATTCTTCGCACCCTAGCCAAAGTTCATCCAGTTCTAATGCTTCGATATTACCACCGCCAACTCATCCTTCCAGTCCTCGTCCTCCTGAACCTAATCGACTCTCTCGTCCACAAACAAACGCTTTTTCCCCACCAAAAATACAATCGCAGTCCCAAACACTATCACCAAGCCAGAATCCAGCTCAGGCAGTCCATTCCGTTGGGTCACCCCAATGGCCTCCTGCAGATTGGAACACAGATATTAACCAACCGTCTTCTTCAGTACCCTATCAGACGTATAGACCAAATCGAATCCCATCGCACGTCTCACTTCGACCGGAGACATCCTCATCGAGGCCAACCAGCCCTTATAATCCTGAGTCCGGCATCCAGCACCCGTTCTGTGGGTCGTCGATGCAGCATTCGTTGGGTTCATCTGCTTCTGTGGGACCATCGGTGTCTTTCCCTCAAGCTCGTCTTTCCGGGCCACCAGGCAGTCACTTATCTGGTAACATTGGTGAATCGGCTTCGTATACACCACCCTCAGAGCACTTATCGTTCCCCCCTGGTCCCTACGGTCCGGCTGCGGTCCAAGAAGGGTCTTTGCACTCTTCTTATTCCCCACATCCAAGCAGTCCTTCCTTTCGTGCTGAATTTCATGGTCCGACGTCGTCTCAACCACCTGCAGTTCCGTACTCTTCTCGCCCTTCTTATCCTCCTCATTCTCCCCAGTCTACTTTCGGAAGCTCTTATTCGGGGTTGAGTCCGCCGCATAGTCCATCTGCCGGAGGATTTCCAGATCCTTATTACAATGGACATCCCTCGCCTCCGTCGCAGCCGTCCCAGATGCCAGACTATCCTTCTTCTCAAGATGCTTTTCTGCAATCTTCGTCTTCGCCGTACAATGGTCCGGTTCAATGGTCGCCTCCATCTATTCCTCCCCGTAAGGACCTACACTAATCTTATGATCAATCTGACGTATTCATTCGTTGATTAAATCAATGTTCTTCTCTTCTATTAGAACCCGTAAACTCGACTTTCCCAGTCCCTCCTCCGAATCAGTATCAGTCTTACCCGGGAAGTTATCCGAACTACCCTCAATACATGCAATCGGGACCGTCCACAGGTTTTACAAGCTATGCTCGAAGTGCGGTCGACAAGGTGGCTGGGCAAGACACTCGACAGCAATTGGAAAATAAATTGAGTAGCCTAGCGCAAAGTGGGTTGTTTGCCTTGCGGGACCCGATTGAGACCAGCTGATATTTTCTTTTTTCTTTTCTCTTGTTTGGCAGGTGGCAGCAAGCTTTTTGGTAAATTTACTAGGTAGGATACCAAGGGTATACCTAGATATAATTATTGCGGCTGCTTTTTCTGCCTGTAAACAAGAAAGTTGCACGCTGCCTGATAGTCTTTTGAACCAAAATATTGATGAATTGAGAATTAGAAAAACTCAAGTGGCCGGTGAAGCTCTGGATTGAGTCATAGTTGTCGCCTCGTGTTTTCTATAGAATCTACTCAGATCAGCTCAACATCCTGATCTGAGTGCGTGCGTTTGAGGGCGTGATTCTTGAAGGTTGCTATCGACTAAGAAGTTGACGACGATCGTAAAAGGTTGTATTCAGACTGCTATCCATGGACATCATGTTCTCTGATATTCACCGCCGCTCACCTTTGATTTCCCTTGACGGTAGCTCTCATCTGGATTTTTTCTGGAGTGGTCTACTGCGGTGGTATACATAGCATAAACCTTGACCTGGACCCTACTGATTCCAGACCTTGCAATAAGATTCAACCCTCATCAACACGTTTTCGCCGAGAAGTTCTGCCTGGATAGTGAAAGGCGCCAACATTTGGGTGATTGAGTTCAGAACCCGATGAGTTTTTTAATTTTGACAGTGACAAATGACTTGGTAAGTAGAGTAAAGAAAGCCGAGAGTTATAACAGCAGCCTTGACTTTGGCTCAACGGATGATTCTGTCAATTTCAACATTTGATTTACTACAAGTGATAGGTCAAAGGCAAGTCGTTGAAGATTATGAGAAAATTAAGGCATATTACGGTCGTTGCGACGTGAGGGAGCGCGTTTTAGAGATCGGGAGGTCAAATAGCATGAGGTAAAGGAAGCTTGAAGATAACTGACTAGTCAAAGCTCCGCAGTCGAATGCTACACTCGGCCTTCAACAGTCTGAAAAAAAAAACATGAGAGTAAGTACAACTTCTCTGAGAATCATTGGGCTGAATACAGCGAAAGGAGATCGAAGCTGTTTTGGTACAAAAGTCCCGAAAGAGTGGGAAGTAAAATTACCTCTCGAAGAGAGAGCGAATTCTGATAGACACTGGTTCCATGGTGCCATGAGGAAAGGAAGCCCGCAGCCCGAGTGACTTTTGAGTTATGTAAAGACCGTCCGCGAAGATATGGAGGCCTGGCAAGGTAAAGAAGAAGTGCATTATTATATATAACAGACCGTCCAGACGGGCTGTTGATGGTTCCCCTTCCGCTTAATGCAGATACACTATTATCCCAGCGACCCCTCAGCTCTCTTTCTCTCGCAGAATGCGACGGCATACGCAGGCGCCGTCGAGCATTATGCAGTAGCGTCAACAAGCCATAGTACAGGGACGACTGGCTATAGCTTCTCGGATGGATCGCCGCCGACTGGTTATCCAGATCACGCGTATCCATATCATTTCTTTGATCGGGGAGGGACATCAACAAATGCGCTGTCGAGCTCCTCCATATTGCCAGTTACCAGTGTAAGCCACGCCACCGGCTTGTCAGAATCCGTGGATCCGTCGTCAGCACTCTGTAACGACGTCTACACGCAGACTTGGAATCTCCCCTCAAGCCACGGACATGGCCATGCACGTTTGGCAGACTCCGCCGCTCTTGGTCCTGATTTTGCATTTAAGGGCGTGTCCTACTCAGGATCTTTACCATCTCCTACAATCAAAGTTCCAACACCATCCGAGATGGCTATCCTCATGAGACCCAGCGGAGCTTCCCAAACTGATATCTCGCCCATCGTTCCCCCAACACCTCTGATTATGGTCAGCGATCATCTATCAGCCGTACAGATGTCTTCAGCTCCGCCCGAGGAAGAGTTTACCCTGGCGAGAGAGCGAAAACATGCTTGTTCCATGTGTCATAAACGGTATGTTCATCGTCCTGAATTAGTCTCGAGTAAAATTTTGATATGTGTGCGTAGGTTTGATCGCCCAAGCACCCTTAGAAAGGTAAGCCTCTGCTATGAAAGTTTTGGCTTTTGTGAGAGATGGCTAACTAAAAGATTCAAGCACCTATTGGTACACACAGGAGAAAAGGGTACGGCAATTGATTGATCTCCACTCGTTCACTGATTGACGGTATCTTCTTCTTCTGATTGTTATAGCTTTCCAGTGTGAGACTTGTGGCCGAAGGTTTGGCGTAGCATCCAACTTGAATCGACACGTTCGCAGATGCATCTTGAAGCCTGTCAACTCCATGCACTCACCACCGACTGCTACAACGGGTTCCGATTCGTCTCCGGAGCCTAGCACACCTTCTGCAGAGCGTTCTTGCTCTACAGCTGCGACTCGGACATCTACTTCCACCAGTCCTCGTCCTCGTGTTCGCGCGTCGCATGTCGCGCAGTCTCGTTCATCTCGGGATCAATCCCAACTACCTTCTCATACCACGTGTAAACGCCGAAGACGTGCACCTTCTCCCTCTCGCTGGATTCCCGACTCCCTCCGAGGGTTCATCCTTGAAGAATTGCACAAAGCGACACCAATTCCTTTGCCGCCTGTGGTCCCTTCTGTATACGAAGAACGGAATTCGTTAGATGAAAATGTGGGCACAGCTCCATATCACCCCAGGGAATGGGAGTTCAAGCCACAATTGCCTGGTCCTGGTATGAGCACCTATATTTTCGGTGGAAAAGATGTCAGAAATTTTGGAGGTGGAGGAGGAGGTCGAGAACAGATGTTGGGCAGAGTACTAGTATTTTAATCAGCGTCCTTGCAATATATACATCGTCCCAAGTTAGTCGTCTCTTTTTCTAATGAATGTAGATAGGCCACCATGAACAGACGTTGAAGCCTGACACACGGACACCATATATCGTTGAGTGGTTACCGTTGCAGATGACTTTGGTTGTGCCAAAGTGGGTAGAGGTAGAGGTTCCAGCAATTGTTATTTATGTCTATAGAAAATACATCTGCACTCGATGTGGTCTCTTCAAGCGACATGTCAGAGTGAATAGACTACTATCCGTCCCACGCGGTACTCTCTAAGAAAACTGCCAATGTATCGTCTTGTAGAACACTGACAATGGATAGTGATTCTTAGCCTGGCTAGCCGTCTTGTAGTTCACGAAGAAGAATTCGTTCGTGAATTAAGCCTGGTGGCAAGGGGGCAGCAGTTCGGTTCTCAGGCCCGAGGGTCTCATGATCAATAAACTGATAAGCGTCGTGATAAAGGATCCAGGAATTCAGTTCTTGGTTGGAAAATTTCTTGGCTCAGAGATCTATTGAAGATCATCTTGAAACTGCATTCAATACCAAATCAGCAACAGTTGGTATGGATATACATGATTATCAAGACAGTCCAGCTTGGAGAGACTTACAGCAAGATTTCCTGGGCCAGAGCAGATATAATCTGGTTTTTGGTTTGTACATTGATGTGGTGACAAAGGGAGAAAGCACAGGAAAGCAAAGGCTCAAGAACAAGCTGAGGTGAGGACTGGGGCTAGCACCACACACAAAGGCTGAAAGAGATAATGATCAAGACAACAGCGATAGCACAAGGACCAATTGCTAGGGTCACACAAGGAAAACTAGTTCCAAAGACCAAGTTGGTATATTTGAATGTAAATGAAGATACAAGTGCTAACCTAGTTCCAAAGACCAAGAGGTCAAGATGGGAAACTAGGTGTTGACTACTGTACTATATATATGAGAGTCCGGATGAGTAAGTGACAGCGTGGGAAGCTGATAGAAGTATCTGGAATGTGCTAGAAGGATAATAGAAAGAAGTAGAAGGATACAGAAGGATATAGGAAAGCTATGGAAAGATAAGGAAAGATAAGGGAAAAATAAAGTAAGTACCCATATCATATGTCACATGTCACAACAATTGACCAGTTCAATCCTTTCACAAATGAGATTGCTGGTATGTTTCTAACACATAGCTGTTTCTTTTTTTGACTAATTTTATTATTATAGGCAAAGTGGTTTCTTGTGGAGCAGTGGTTCTCTATTGTCTGAATCTTCCCCCTGAAGTCAGATACTTGCCTGAAAATATCTTTGTTGTTGGCCTTATTCCTCCACCAAGCTCCCTGTCAGTGACTTGCTAGCTCTCTCAAAGGACAACCAGGTGTCACATGATAGTTGATGAGCAAGAGGGCGAAAAAGATAAATGAGGATGAATACAACCCAATACAAGTCTAGCTACCAATAGACAAGAATAGAGCTGAGGAATACTATTACAAAATACTTTATCTTATATATGTATGGGAAATGAAACTGTAAGAAGTATCTTGCCCTGTAACCATGGGGATATGAAATATGAGTCACTCATATCCATAAGTAAAGCTGTAGGTATTTGGTGAGTATGTTAAGACTGTGCCAGTGAGGTTCCATAGGGTCTTGGAAGAAAGAAGATGATAATAGAAGAATCTGGCTGTTCTGGTTTTGGATGATGTCTTGGACAATGATTGATCAGTCAGTCGGTATACAGATGAGTAAAGAGTGCAAACAAGAACTTTGACACCACTATTGGTAGTGTCCCTGCTATGTCATATGGTTCAGTAAACATTCAATAAGATGAGGAAGATGTCTGGATGTTGTCTGGTTATAATGTGGATGATAAAGAGTAAGACTAAGAAGTCCAGATGGAGTTCAGTGACAATCTAAGTTGATATTAAAACTGGAGAACTATCTACAACATGCTACGGTGTTGAGACTGTTCCGGTGAGATTCCATAAGGTCTAGGGTGAATAGGATAGTGTAGAGGGATCCGATAGTTCATGGTATTATACAGTAACTACCAATCAGTAGAAATGGAGAAAGGCAAAGTTGAACAAGAACCTTAGCACCACTTTCAGTAGTGCCCCCGCTATGTCGTAGTGGTTCCATTGATGTTCATAGATTTTGGGCATCCAGAAGTTGACCATATAAGTTCGGACAACTAGAAGGTAAGACTGGAAAGTCTGGATGGAGTTATAGTGATAATCTCTCTAGACTGGAATGATCTAAGTTGATATTTAAACTGGAGAACTATCTACTGGACACTAATGCTTATATACCAGTAATCCTAATTGTTAAAAGAAGAACAATGAGTATCTGGGATAAGACAATAAGTATTGTAAAAAGTTCCCAATAATATAATTAAAAGATAATAGTGTGAGAATTAAAAGTAATCGTATCCATTAACATTGGATGCATCGTACAGTCTGGTCCTGAACCAATATGGAAAGGAAAGGAATGAATTATAATTGTTGGTTCGGTATGTTCCATACAAGGTAGCAGAAGCATACCCATAACAGTATCCCCCTACTAGGCTTTTGCCCTCAAAAGCCTCATATGACAGTTGTACGTTTGAAAAGTATTGATCTGATTAACAGATCGGAAAAGAAGATACTAATCAGAAATGTTCAGGAATAGATTGGTCAGCCACGTTACGGTTGGTAGGGTATAAATACCCATTCAAATAAAAATTTCTAAGTCACCACTTTCTCTTTCTATCCACCATGTCACCACCCACCTCCCGTACCAACTCCTCCCTGCCCTCAGACAATGAGGAGAAGGCCGAAGTCACCCACCTCCAGAAAAGGAAAGAAGAACAGGCCAAATGCAAGGCCAAATGCAAGGCCAAAGAGAAAAAGGAAGAAGCTGTGGCAGAGGCCCAGCTGGTTGAAATTCGGAGACATAAGGAAGAGAAGAAGAGAGAGGCTGAAGAAGAACAACGGCAAATTGAGGTGGAAGCTGCTTGCAAAAGAGCCAAAGAAAAAGTCAGGGCTGAGGAAGTGGCCAAGCAGAAGGAAGTTGAGGAGGCCAATTGGACAAAGGAAAAAGAGGACAAGGAGAAAACTGAGGCTTCAGTACCTAAGAAGCAAAAATGCATTCTGGTTAAGATGCATTCCAACTAATTTTTAAAATTTTTTTATTTAGCTTGTTCTAATGTTTCCCCTAGGTCGCTGCGTCTGTTGATCCTAATCTGCACAATGATGACTCATCATCCTCGGGACCTGAGGATGCCGACAATGACAATGACGGGCTACTGGAGCCGGACCCCACTCCTTCGCCTCGAAAATGTCGTGACGTGCTACACAGGATACGGTACTTACTTCATTTTTCCTATATTTCCTTCTTCCTTTATCTTTGTTACTATTTGGATCCAGCTACACTCTTCCGCGTCCTTCTACATCATTCCGCATACTTCTATCAACTTCCCACGCTGTCGCTTACTCAGCTAGACACTTGTATATATAGTACAGTAAGCTGACACCTAGTTCCCCATCTTGACCTCTTGGTCTTTGGAACTAGGTTAGTACTTGTATCATTGTTTATCTTCAATATATTTACTTGGTCTTTGGAACTAGTTTTCCTTGTGCGACCCTAGCGATTGGCCCTCGTGCTATCGCTGCTGTCTTGATCATTATCTCTTTCAGCCTTTGTGTGTGGTGCTAGCCCCACTCTTCACTTCGGCTTGTGCTTGAGCCTGTGCTTTCCTCCATGCTTTCTCCCTTCGTCACCACAGAAAACCTTTGAAGTGTGACCAATGCCTCTCAAAAGGCATTGCTTGTGACTTGGTAGGAGTCTGGTCCTCCTCTTGCCAGGCTTGCTGCAGCACCAAAGTCCACTGCTCATTGGTAATGGCCAGACATCCCAGGAGAAGTAAGCAGGTCAAAAGAGATGAATCGATTGCATCATCCAGTAATAGGAGTATTGAGGATCTCTGAGGATATGTGCGAGACTTGCACCATTGATTAGGTCTTCTGGAGGATATGGTCCAGTTTCTTGTAAGAGTCCGAGGTGATGAAGAAGAAATGGAAGAGGAATGAGTAAAGAGGACTGGGGATAGGAAGGGAAAAGGCTGAGAATAGGCCCTGTAGTAGTTTTTGGATTTTTTAATAAAGATTCTTTTTAATCAGTTTATGGTGTCCAAAAAATTTGTCCGATTCCGGATTTGTGAATAAAAATTTTATTGTAGTTAAAAATGAAATGGAAAAATAAGGAATATGCCATATGAAAATTGGCAGATAATACTTGTAAGAAAAGAGTTTAAATTTTGGACAGAGATGTCCAGATAACGGAAGCATGAAAGAATAGTCATACAAAATCCCAGTAAGGTATTATTGCTCAATAGACTATCATGGTGGTAATCCCTTCAGTCGATCTCAACCATTCAGAAGTGAGGAATTATAAAAGAAATAAAAAGGATAAGTAGAATTGTACAACAATATTAATTGATGTCTGGTAAGGGTCCAGGTTTAGATGGATATCAGTTATGGAATTCTCTGAGAAGTTCATTGGCATGCATTTCATTGGCTCTGATCCATGAGAATTCCTCTTCGGTACGTTCATAACCTTTCCAATGGATGAAGTATTGTAATGGGCACTGTCGATACCTATGATCCAATTTCGAATCTAAGATCTCTGCAACTTCAAACTCCTGTTCACCATCTACCTCGATCAGAGGTGGCAGAGCTTGCATGCGCTTTGGTATCAGATTGGGAGTGTACGGTTCCAATTGTGAAACATGAAATATGGGGTGTATTCTGGAGAGGTAATCTGGTAGTTGTATTTTGTAAGCTAATGTTCTGATGCATTTGGTAACCTTGAATGGGCCAAGATACTTTTCTGAGAATTTTGGAGTGGGTCAGGTCATTCAAATGTGTTTGGCTAATACAAAGACTTTGGATCTGATCTGGAATTCAGGAGCAGAAATACATTTCCAGTCAGCCTGTTCTTTATACCATTTCTGAGCATTAGTAATTTTGTCACAAAGGAACAAATGGAATTCATCCAAGTTGACAACAAAATCACAAGAGCAATTGGATTGGATATCAACTTCCGGTCGAATGGATACATTCGGATGGTAACTCTTGTTAGCGAAGAAAGGTGTAATACCTGTAGATGCATTTGGTACATTATTGTATGTGAACTCGGCCATTGGTAGAAGGCCAGACCAATTGTCCTGTTGGTAATTGCAATAAATGCAGATGTATTGCTCCAGGGTTTGGTTGACTCATTCAGTTTGACCATCAGCTTCAGGGTGATATCCAGAAGTATAGTGAAGTTCCATATTTAATGATTGGCTGAGGGCCCAGAAGAATGTGGACACGAATTCGGAACCTCGGTCTGAGGTTACATGGCTCGGTACTCCATGTTTCAAGAAGACATGAATGACAAAAAGTTCAGCTAATTGTTTGGATGTGATTGTAGCATGACACTTAATGAAGATGGATTGTTTTGATGATCAATCTGTTATGATCGTGCACAAAGGGATCATCAGAAATGATCGTGGGATGATTGCGGGAAAATTACGAAGGAAAATACTTTGCGAGGTAAAACAATCCTAGACAATGTAGTCAGACCTTGACTCCACTATTAGTAGAGTCCTTGACACTTCATGTGTCTGCAAGAGAAGAAGGTGGAATGTGTTCTGTTCGCAATGACCATCGCAGAATGTACTGACAGTAAGGATGTTAAAATGATGATAAGGATAAGTGATTAATTGGTATCACTATCAAAGTGCTATCAAGGTTGATATTTAAACTAAGGAACTACCTATTCAATACTGTAGCTTTATACTAAAGGTAAGTCAGGATCGCGAAGCGATGCCATGCCCAAATGGGTTAGCTCGTAAGTAAAGAACAAAGGAAGGGATATAAAAGGGATAGTGTAAATCCAATAAAGATGATAAGAGATAACGATAAATGGCTTCACATTGGAATTCCTTCGCAAAGTAATTGCATAGTGGTAAAAGGATATAAGTAGTATCTAAGTAGTGGAATGAATCGCAAAGCTTCATAAGGACTTAGCTTGCATAGATATAACAGTATCCCCCTCTTAGGCTTTTGCCCTCAAAAGCCTATGCGATTGTTGACAATTAATGAATCTAAAATTAGGTAAAATGGAACATTCAAAAGGACAAGTAAAATTTTCAAAATGCCATGTGAGTTATGATCAAGGTAAACAAAAAATTTGGAGTCAAACCTGCCCTCAACGACGAATGCGTATAAAACGCAAGGTTTTTCTCTGTGTTTCCTAAGTCCTCATCACTCTACAATGTCTTTCACTGTCACCGCCACCAAATCCATACAGGAACGACAGGCACGCCTTGTTCGCGAACAGGCGGAATGAGCCTGCCTTCATCAGCTTGAGGTCGAGGCACAGGAAGCAGCCTTCAAGGAGGAGATGATGAGGTTGGAAGAGGAGGCTGCTCATGAGGCTGAGTGTGAGGCTGAGGAGAGAAGACTGGAGGAAGAGAAACGACTCAAGGAGGAGACGCAAGCCGAGAGGAAACGAGAAGAAGAAAGGCTCGTTGAGGAGAGCATTGCAAAGGCTAAGGCCGACACCTTGAAGAAATTGGCTGAGGAGGAAGAGAATTGGGATCATCGGAGGGCACAAGCCCTCACTGAATTACAAGAATGACAAGAGCATGCAGCATGTGCTGCATCATGAAGAACGGGGGTCACAGCGAGCTCCACGAAAAAATTGTATAAGTTGACTTCTGTGGCTTGCGATACTCCGGATGTGGAGATAAGAGTATTGAAGAGGAAATGAGTGGTTCCTCAGGTGAGTATTTTTTTTTTCTTCGTGATGACCTAGTTGCTTAACCGATATAGGTTGATTCTGCTCCTGACCCAGATGATGACAACAACAATGAAGATGATGATGACAATGATGATGATGATGAAGATGATGAACCACCTCCGCCTACTTCTTCTCATAGCCGCAAGGCCTGCATATGATGTGTTACACAGGGCAAAAGGATCAATTGTATTGCTCAACCTGGTAAACCCTGGATCGACAAAGGACTGTATCAAGGTCCCGCGAAGCGCGTCATGGAAAGACATTTGGTGGGAGTAGGATTCAGAGAGAAGCTAGATCTGCTCGCGCAGCAGAATGAAGACCTCAAGCAGCAGTTCAGTTCACTGCTAGGCTTCGCAGGTCATGCCACTTCCACAATGGAAGCCCTTGTTTGTTTAGTGCAGCCACGACCTGGAGAGGAAGAAGTAGAAGGAGACGAAGAAAAAGAAGAAGGGAAAGGGACAGAAGATGAAGAGGAAGAGGACAAAGAGGACAAAGAGGAAAGCAAGAGAAGAGAGATTCATGAAGGAAAACGACATGCGACGTGATTCCCACGAAGGATTGTAGTAAATCTTGGGACTTGTAATTAATTATAAGTAGTTGTCTAGTATTGTTTTTATTGTTTTTTGTTTTGTGGTTTTGTTTTGTTTTTGTTTGTTTTGTTTAATTTTATAAGTTTTTGACTTTTTTGGTGAATTTGGGTTTGTAAGGTTTCATTGAGAATAAGTGTTTGTGGTGTAAGGAGTTAAGATTCATTCCATGAGGAAAGAATCACAATGGTTTGGAAAGGAAGTAGTTCAGTTAGTTTTGCGAAAAATGGATCATGGAACTCCTTGGCATAAAGGTTTGGAATTTAGTAAGTAATGTAGTAGGTAGCACGAATTGTAATGGTGATGAATTGCGAAGGTTTTGCGATGAGTTATTTAACTAGTCAAATAAAAATTAGTATTTCCAATGAATGAATAGTGAAAGAATAAGTGGTCGTTAATCATGATGGTCCAGGTTTGTGAGGATAACAAAGATGGAAAGCTGGCACCAGCTTGTCCACATGAATTTCGTTCGCGGCGACCCAGGAAAACTCTTTGTCTGTACCTTTGTATCCTGCCCACTGGATGTAATACCGTAGTGGACATTTTTTGTATCGACAATCCAATTTTGAATCTAATACTTCCGCAACATTGTATTCCTCTTTGCCATCAACTTCCACCAGAGGTGGAGGAGTTTGTTCACAATGTGGAATTGAGTTCAGAGTATATGGTTCCAGTTGGGATACATGGAAAACTGGGTGGATACAACTAAGGTATGAAGGGAGCTGTAGCTTGTACAAGAGAGTTCCTACGTGCTCAAGAACTTTGAATGGTCCAAGATACTTCTCGGAGAACTTTGCGGTAGGTCGAGTGGTTTTTATGTGCTTCGCTAGTACGAATACCTGTGAATCAATGGGAAAATCTGGATGAATAATATGTTTTCTGTCTGCTTGCTCTTTGTATCGAGCTTGCGCATTAGTAATTTATTCGCAGAGAAAAGCATGAATCTCATCTAAATTTGTTGTGAAGTCAATTGCGCGATCAGACTGGATGTTGATTTCAGGTTTCACTGTAATGTTAGGGTGATAACCTTTATTCACAAAGAATGGAGTAATACCAGTGGAAGTGTTAGGAGTGTTGTTGTACGCAAATTCCGCGATAGGCAGAAGGTTTGCCCAATCGTCCTGTTGATACGCACAATACATACAGATGTATTGTTCCAGAGTCTGGTTAACTTGTTCCATTTGTCCATCCCCCTCAGGATGATATCCCAAGGTGAAGTGTAGTTTGATCAAGAGAGCTTCTCCTAAAGTGCAAAAGAAAGCTGAAACGAATTCCGAGCCTCGGTCAGAAGTGACATGGCTAGGAACTCTGTGTTTCGAGAAAACATGATGAATGAACAGTTCCGCGAGCTCTTCAGATGTTATTTTGTCATGTGTTGCAATGAAAATGCCTTGTTTCGAGGCCCGATCCATGATTACTAGAATAGCCATATGTCCTTTAGAGTCAGGTAATTGTTCAATGAAGTCCATGGATATAGAATCCCAAGGTCAGACAGGAACCGGAAGTGGTTTGAGTGGACCATAAGGCCTATGTCGACGAGGTTTGTTGCGTCCACAAACTGTACATGAATTAATATAATCGCAAACGAATTTGCGAACCTTTGGCCAAGTGTACTGTCATCAAATGGCTTCCCGAGTCCGATTTTGACTGAAATGACCCGAGAGTGGGTGATCGTGAAAATATCGTAGAATTTGAAGTCGTAAATTAGAAATGTTAGGAATGTAAATGTGATCGTCAAGTCGTAACAGTCCATCAGACCCTATTGTCCAATGAGTGTTTGTACTGTCCTTTGTCAACTTCAATCCCGCGATTGATTCCAGATCCATTTCAATTGAATCGCAAATAGCGGAATGAAGTGCCTCTATATCCATAACAATGGAGGCGTGAAGTGCTGGTCCTTCTAGGAATGTAGCTCAAAGGGAAGTAGTTAGTTGTTCATTAGTGAAAATTGGTCTGAAATTCTGTGGGTTAACTTGCGCGTAGCTGATATCCCCCTCTTTTGGGTAGATGTCCCAGTGTCTAGTCATTGAGTCAGGTTTTTCACCTAACTTACCTGGTCTGAATCGGATCACCATATTAAATTGATGCAGATACTCCGACCAATGAACTTGTCGTTGTGTAAGGATTTTTGTTGTCGAGAAGTATTCGAGATTCTTGTGATTGGTAATGACATTGATAGGATCTCCCGATCCCTTGAGGTAATGTCACCAGCCTTTGAATGCTTCGAAAATTGCGAGAAGCTCCTTATCATGAGTGTCGTAGTTGAGTTCCGCAGCTTGAAAAGTCCTCGAGAGGAATGTGATGGGGTGAATTTCTCCGTCAGGTAGTAGAATCGAGAGGATCGCGGCTAATGTGCAATCCGAGGTGTCTGTTTCCATGATTAGATGTTGGTTTGGTTCCCAATGTGCCAGAATCAGAGCATGAGTGAAGCTGTATTTGAGCTTCTCGAAGGCTTCCTGGTAATCAGTATTCCAGTTCCAAGGTGTATCCTTTCGCATAAGTCATGACATCGGGACTACGATATCGCTATAATTATAAATAAAATGTCAATAGAAATTTGCAAATCCAAGAAAAGACTGGACATCTTTGACTTTCTGAGGTACTGGCCAGTCAATGATAGCTTTTACTTTGTCTTTCGACATCATTAAGCCCTCCGGGGAAAGAATATACCCAAGATACTCTACCATATCGACCTCCCATTCGCATTTCGCGATGTAATGCCTCGTCATTGGAGTAAATAAGTATGTTGTCAAGGTAGACAATAACATAAACATCTAAAAGGTCAGTGAATATATCGTTAACAAACCGTTGGAAAGCTGCAGGAGCGTTAGTGAGTCTGAATGGCATAACCTTCCATTCGTAAGAACCCCAACAAGTTCTGAATGTTGTTTTCCATTCGTCACCTTCCGTGATTTGAACTAAATGGTATGCATGAGCAAGATTGAGTTTGGTATAAAACTTAGCTTTCTTCAGAGCGTCTAGTAAATCGGAAATGAGAGGCAAAGGATAGCGATCCTTCTTTGTGATGTTGTTAAGACCGCAAAAGTCTATGCAAAGTCGAAGTTTTCCATCCTTTTTCAGTATGAACAATACCGGAGCTCTGTGAGGAGAGGACAAAGGTTGAATAGCACCTGATTCGAGGTGCTTATCAATGAACTCGCATAGAGCCTCTAATTCCTTGGCAGAAAGAGGGTAAAGGCGACCAATAGGTGGTTTGGCGCCTTCCTCCAATTCAATCTTTAGGTCATAGGGTCGGTGCTCAGGCAGCACTTCAGATTTGACTTCATCGAAGACATCCGCGAAGTCCGCGTGATGCTTCGGTAATGATGAGGGATTGTGTCAGCGACTCGCTAGCTCTTACAAGAGACAACCAGGCATCACACAAGAATTGATGAGCAAGAGGATGGAAAAGCAATGAGGATGAATAAAACAACCCAAATACAGGTCTAGCTACCGAGGAGTATAGACAAGAATAGAGCTAAGGAATATAACTATGAAATACTAAGTCTTATATACTAATGAGATATGAAGCTGTGAGAGATGTCTCGCACCATAACCGTGAGGATCTACAATAAGAGTCGCTCATATCCATAAGTAAAGCTGTATGTATTAGGTGGGTAAACAATAAGGCAATATAAAAGGAAGCATGGAGGCGGAACAATAATGATGTCATCCTGTCAATGAGTTGACAGGCACGAGAGAGTTGCGCCTAAGTGAAATGACAGCGTGAGAACAATAAGGCTGACACATGTAACCTAAACAGAAATGAAAATATAATAAGCGCTAGTGTAAGCGCTTTGGTGATTAGGTAAGTAAATAAAAGAAAAGGAAAAGAATAATGAAAAAGAATGTTTCGTGACATTACCCCCTCCCTAGGGCACGAGTTCCACGAAGCGCTTGTTGTCTAACGACATTTTCGGAGGGTAATTGTGGTGGTGTGTTTTCGGTGTTTGGCTGGGGCATAGGGCGGAACATTTCAGTAGGAAATAAGGAAATGGGGATCTTGAGTCAATTTAGGGTGGCAGGTTTGGGTTTGGTTGAGTTCTTGTCATGGAATTCCTTCAACAAATCGGAGGAATGCGTGATGTTAGACCGAGGTTCCCAAGTGTCTTCATGTGGTCTGTCACAAAGAGGTGACGACGGTGGCGGAGCGGAGCGGAGACTTAGGCGAAAGCGGACACTGGTCCCAACGACAAAGTTATATTGATAATAAATACAAGTAAGTAAGTTCAAGACATACCTGGTCCCAACGACAAAGAGGTCAAGATAAGGGACCAGGTTGTGGGGGCTGGCTTATATATACAAGGTGGAGCGTGGGAACTATGAGGTAATACTGTATAGCTCCGGCACAAGGAATGGAACTAATAGAATGGAATGGAATGTTCCGGAATGATTATTGTAGGTAGGAGGGCTTGGATGGTGTATCGTAAAGAAAGGAAAATGATAGGGGGTGGGCTCACTTCATGACATTACCCCCCTCCTTATGACCATTGCCCTCAATGGTCAAGCTTTTGCCGCCTGAGGGTGCTTTTTGTGGAATTTTCGGATAGTTGCTGGGGCGTGTTCAAGATTTGGTGCAGGTTCCCATGAGTTGTGTCCTGCATCGTAGCCTTTCCACTTTACCAAGTACTCTAGCTTCTTCCACCTAATCCGACTATCCAAGATGTCCTCGACTTCATACTCCGGCTCATCCTCATCCTCTAGATATACTGGTTCCGGTGGTGTTGCAATTTCGCCGTTTACGGTGTTCCCTCTCCAAGGGTACAATTTATCAACATGGAACACAGGATGGATGCGGTCCAGGGATAGTGGGAGGTCTAAACGGTAGTCCAGGGGCCCAACCTTCTGCAAAATGGTGTAAGGTCCTAGCTGTCGATCCCCAAGTTTCTCACTGGAAAGTTGGAGCTTGATGTCCTCTGCGCTTAGCCAGACCTGATCTCCAACTTGGAATTGATGTGCCTTTCGTTTTCCCCGTTCGTAGTTTTCCTTTTGCCGTCGTTTCCCCAGGTGTAGCGCCGCCCCAGCATCCTGTCGTGCATCCCGCAGTATCTGGATGCGATCATCCACCGCCGGAATCCCACTCCGTTGTCCAACTGGAATGTTAAATAGAGGCAGATAACCATAGGTGAGTTCGAATGGGGACGTTCCAAGTGCAGAGTGGGTGCGAGAGTTAATCACAAATTCCGCCATAGGTAGGTGCTCCGCCCAGTCGTCCTGGCGGCGTCCCACATAGAGTCTGAGGTATTTTTCGACTTCTTGGTTTGCCCGTTCGGTCTGTCCGTTTGCTTGGGGGTGGTACCCTGAGGTGAGGTTTGATTTGATTCCTAGGCGGGAGAGTAATGATCGCATGAGTTTTGCTGCAAACTGGGGTCCCCGGTCTGATACAAAGCGGAGGGGAAGACCATGGAGGCGAAAAATTTCGCGATAGTAGATGTCGGCCACACCTGCTGCTGTGATTGAAGTTGTACAAGGAATTGCATGGATTTGTTTACCGTAAAGGTCCGTGCAGACTAGAATCGCGTCATACCCTTGCGAGTTGGGCAGCTGTGTGATCAAGTCAACTCCCACTTCTTCCCACAAGCCTGCTGGGACGTCTAGAGGTAGTGTTACTGCTCGTGGGTGTCTCTGTATCTTCTTCCTTGCACAAGTCTCGCATCCTTCAACATATTTTTCTACAAAGGATCGCAGGGTGGGCCACCAAAAGTGGGTGCTGACGAGGTCAAGGGTATTGTGAAGTCCAGGGTGGCCAGCAGAGGGGTTATCGTGGCATTGCTTGAGTACTTCTTTCCGGAGGTCATCATCTGGTGGGACATATACTCTTCCTCGGTGGTATACTAGTCCCTTGTCTTCTTCCCATTCTGCTATCCCATTGGCCAAGCGTTTGAGACCGCTTCTCCTAAGCTCTTCCAGTCCTTCCAGTACTTGGGCCTCCTTTTGAGACGCCTGTCGGATGCGGTCCTCCAGTGGGTTTTGTAGTGAGATAGCTGCCACTTGCATGAAATGGGCTGGTTTCAGAACAATCTGTTGTCGATTATCTTCGCTATCCAGAACCTGATATGCTGCCATACGAGAGAGAGCGTCTGCCTGAGTGTTGGACTTGCCAGGGCGGTGAGTGAGCTGGAAGTCGAATCGGGACAACCATAGTGCCCATCGCGCCTGCCGTCTACTGAGGTCTTGAGCAGAACGCCAGAATTCCAGGTTTGCGTGGTCGGTGAGAATCTCGAACGGTTGTGGTGAACCTTCCAGGAAGCTTCTCCAGTCCTTTAATGCTTCGATGATAGCGAGCATCTCTCGGTCATAGATTTCGTAGTTTCGTTCAGCTGCTTGCATGGAGGCTGATCGAAATGCCACTGGGTGCCACTGGCCGTCGTCTTGTTTCTGCATTAGGGCTCCTCCCGTAGCAAAGCCTGATGCATCTACCTCAAGTTGTGTGAGCCTATTAGGGTCCCAGAGTGCCAGTACCGGTGCTGTGATGAATGCTTCCCTTAGGGTATCGAATGCTTGTTGTTGGTGTGTCCCCCAACTGAAGCCTGTATCCTTTTTTGTTAGGTTGTTCAGAGGGCGTGCTATGCGGGCAAAGTTCCGTATGAATCGACGGTAGAAGTTAGCGAAGCCTAGGAATCCCCGTAGTTCTCGTAGATTCTTTGGGGTAGGCCAGTCGCGGACTGCAGCTACTTTTACTGGATCCATGCGCACTTCACCTTCTGATATCACTAGTCCCAAATACTCAACCTGAAGCTCCTCAAACTCGCATTTCTCTGGTCGCAGGTAGAGGTCATGTTTCTCCAGCCGCTTTAGTACCTCTCGCACCACCTGCCGGTGTTCTTGCAAATTGTTACTGAAGATGAGGATGTCGTCTAGGTAGACTGCTACCTTACCAGCCGCCACTAGGTCTGAAAAGATGGAATTCATGAGCGCTTGGAAGGTAGCTGGCGAGTTGGTGAGACCGAAGAACATTACACTGGGTTCAAATAACCCTCGGTTGGTTGCAAAAGCGGCCTTCCACTCATCACCCTCCTTAATCCGGACATTGTTGTAGCCCCATCTGACGTCAAATTTGGTGAAGTACCGTGCCCCCTGTAGACGGCTGACAATGTCAGCGACCAGTGGGAGAGGATAGCGGTTCTTTAGGGTTACTTGGTTGAGTTTCCGGTAATCCTGTACGAAGCGGAGCTTCCCATCTTTCTTCTTAACAAAGAAGACGGGTGAAGACAGTGGCGATTTTGAGGGGTGAATGTAGCCTTTTCGGAGGTTGTCATCCAGGAAGCGGTCGAGTTCACCTTGTTCATTCAATGACATTGGATAGACTTTTGTGCGCATGGTTTCCGGTGCACCTGGGATCAATTCTATAGCATGATCCCAGGGTTGGTGGTCAGGGAGGCGCTCTGAAGCAGTTTCAGAGAATACTTTTTCGAAATCGCGGTAGGGTTCTGGGACCATTTCTTCAAAGGTTTTCATGGGTTTTGTTTTGTGGGCTTGTTCCGCTAGCTGTTGGGAGTAGGTGAACCCTGCAGCACACCAGACTTCATCTGTTTGTTCGTGTAAAATTCCTGACTTCACCCATGCACGTTGGGTTCGTCGGTTTGCTCGAATGCGGTGTATGGGCGACTCTTCTGTCTCCTCATCCAGTGTGTCAAGTGGTGGTTCAGGGGTGATCACAGTTTCAATTTCCTCCGCCGTGTCTTGCTCTTCCACCTCCTCTATCGTTGTTTGTTGGGATCTGACTGTGAGTCGTCCTTTCTCCCAGTCAATATCTGGATTGGCCTTACGTAGCCAGGGGAGTCCTAAGATTAGGTCTTCGCCTCCCAGATTGGTTACTAGCAAGTCTGTCCACCGTTCTTGGTTATCAACAGTCAGGGCTAGGCGTGCAAAGTGTGTGATCTGCCCTGCTCGGTTAGCAGACCCATCAATGTTAAAGACGCCAATGGGTTTCCTGAGTGGGAAGGTCCTTACACGGTGACGGGTGACAAACTCTTGGTTCAAAAATAGAGCAGTGGCTCCAGAATCAACCATGGCTGCAGTTGCTATACTGTGATTTCTTCCTCTTAGTTTTGCGTTAATTCGGAAGTGAGATGAATTGGAGTTCAATTCCGAAATAGTAGATATTTTACAAGATGGGAGAGAATCATACGCAGATGTGGAATGTATAGCGAACTGGTTTACGGGTACTCTCGATGCAGCCGAGACGGGCACCCGCTTTAAAAACCCTCCTGAGAACCTGGTGCTGGGGCCATGGCATTGGCTCTGTTAAGGAGCTCCTGGAGCTGGGCAATCTGGGTGGAGAGGTCAGGCGTAAGTGGGGACGGAGCAGTGGGAGCTGGAATGGACGCGGCAATTTGGACAGGTTCATTGGGGAAGAGGGTGAACGGTGTCGAAGCAGAAGCAGAGACTTGTTGACGGCGGGGTTGTTGGCGCTTACCCCGGCCACGTTCTAGACCCATGAACTTGTCTTGGCAGACTGATTCTAGGTGGCCTCGTCGTCCACAGTAGCGGCAAACTGTCTCCTTGTATGAGCAGTTCCTCTTTTCGTGACTCTGCGAGCCACACCCATAACACCTTCCTCTCATCTGGGCCACGAAGCTTTCTCTGCTGTTACCACTAGTGTGTGTGGCATCGACATCCATAGCATGGGAGTTGGCAGGGGGGGAGGAGATATGGGAGGTGCCTGGGTTGCGACCTGTCATGGTGGGATCGTGCAGGAACACATCCACTGAAATTGCTCGCCTGATAGCCTCCTCCAGGGTGGGAGCCAGTCCCTGGGCTATATTGACCACAATGAGATTTTGTCGGATCTCTGGGTTGAGGCCGCTATGGAAGCGTTCTCGCAGGTCGATGTCTGAAAGCCCGGTCCGATCACCAATGTCCTTGAAATTCTGTGCAAATTCCGCTACCGTTTGACCTTTTGCCTGCCTGAGATGCTGGATTGCATTCCGGGCCTCCATACCTGCATCAATGGATTCAAATCGGAGGGTGAAGGCTGTTTTGAAGTCTTCCCATCGTCCATTGAAAGGTTGTTGGTTATGGCTGAATTCTAGGAGGTATGGTGTGGCCCAGTCAGCAGCCTTGCCTGAGAAGAATCCTAGCGCTGCCTTGATCAGCTTCCCTTCGTTGCTACTCAGATCTGGTTGTTCCATTGCCCAGCTTTGATACTGAGCAATGAAGCGACGTGCTTCTGCACTACTAGAGCCTTTGAAGAGCTCAGGTTTATTCATACTGGACTTGGCTGAGGCTTTGTGGAGGTTGGCCGTGAGCTGGGCCACCTGCTCGATGAGCTGTGCCATGAGCTGGTTTGTGTTGACTTCAGAGGTCGACATAATGGATGGGGGTGCAGTGGGAGTAGGGATAAGGATGGGTGTGATCACGGTACCGTCGGAAAGGTTCTCCTCTTCACTGATGGAGTTGGCAGCAGCGTTTGGACAGGGTTGAGAACTGCAATCAGCCCAGGAGCTGCTTTTGCTGCGGTGGATGTGGGTTTGGTCTTTAGTATCAAAAGCGTGTGGGTAGGCAGAGCAGTTGATAGCTTGGGCGGGCAGGCTTGGTGCGGAGGTGTCTGTAGACGTGGTGGAAGCGGAGCCTGCAAGGATAACCTAATCGGTAGGCTATCAGTGCAGTAAGGGATCTTGACCTAATGTCACAAAGAGGTGACGACAGTGGCGGAGCGGAGCGGAGACTTAGGCGAAAGCGGACACTGGTCCCAACGACAAAGTTATATTGATAATAAATACAAGTAAGTAAGTTCAAGACATACCTGGTCCCAACGACAAAGAGGTCAAGATAAGGGACCAGGTTGTGGGGGCTGGCTTATATATACAAGGTGGAGCGTGGGAACTATGAGGTAATACTGTATAGCTCCGGCACAAGGAATGGAACTAATAGAATGGAATGGAATGTTCCGGAATGATTATTGTAGGTAGGAGGGCTTGGATGGTGTATCGTAAAGAAAGGAAAATGATAGGGGGTGGGCTCACTTCATGACATGGTCCATACCCTCGCCATCTGACCTTGTACTTGATCCCTCTTCCTACTTTCCTGGAATCGAGAATTTCTTCAACTTCGAATTCTTCTTCTTCTCCTACAATGACAGGAGGTGGTCGAGTGTTTCATGGTTGAGAGGGGAATTGCAGTTCTCTGTAAGGAGTGAGAAGTACTTCATTGAAAATGTTATGAATATGTTTCCATGTTGAGGGAATATCTAGTTTATAAGAACTAGCGCCTACTTTCTTTTGAACCATAAATGGTCCAAACCATTTGTCTCCTAACTTTTTCATTGGCTGGTCTGTCGACAAGTTAGTTCCTTCAAGCCAGACCTTATTGCCTGGCATGTACTCTACCCCAACTCTTTGCTTCCGGTCATAAAACTTCTTCATATCCTCGTTGGCCTTTCCTAAGGCTGCTCCTACCTCCTCTTGAACCTTCCTCATCCAATCCACAAATGCCTGTGCTGTGGGGTTGTCCAAAGTCATTTGAGGTGCCATACCTTTATAGGGATGTCTACCATTGTCAGCATAGAAGGGGGAGACCTTTGTCGCAAAATGTACTTGATCATTATAGGTGAACTCTGCAAGTGGTAACGACTCATGCCAGTCATTTTGATGATAACTAATGAATAAACGGAGATAATGTTCTATCTCCTGGTTTGTTTATTTCATTTGGTCGTTGGTCTGTGGATGATATACCGTAATGTAATTCACTTCTATTCCCAATAGACAATAAAGTTCTTTCATAAATTGGGAATGGTATTGAGGTCCGTAATCATGTATGATTTTTTGTGGAATGTCGTGGATAGAGAAAATTCGATCGCGATATATCTTTGCTATTTCTTCTGATGTGACTGTTGTGTGTGATAGAACCAGTCGCAGTCTTTTGGAAAAATGATCAATAAACACTGAAATAGCATTATACCCTCCTGATTCTGGTAATTCCCCTATCATATCAGTGCCAATTATCTGCCACAGTTCAGTTGGTACTGCATGTGGATGAAGTTGTCCGATTGGTTTGGTATGATGTGATTTTGTCGCCTGGCATTTCTCGCAACCTTCGACATACTTCCCCACATCTCGTGTAACCCCTGGCCACCGGTAGTCCCAAGTGATCAACTCCGTGGTTTTATACTGTCCAGGATGTCCCGCTAGCGGCGTGTCATGGTACTGAGTGATTATTTTGGACTGGAGTAGGCGGTTTTTTGGTACATAAACACGCCCTTTCCATGTGATAACTTTGTCGGTTTCAGTCCACTCTGGGTTTTTGGCAGCTAGGGCATCCTGTACAATTCAATCTACTTGGTTTCTACTCTTTCGGATCTCTGATAACAGGAGATCTTCATGAGCCGATAGGTCAAGATCACGGATGAAAAGTTCCGGTTTCAGGAGAACAATGTTCTCATTGTCCTTGTCCCCCATCTCAAGACCTGTCATCTTTGACAGGGCATCAGCTTTTGTCATCGATTTACCAGGCTTGTGGATGAGATCGAAATTGTACTCTGCTAACTCCAATACCCAGCGCGCTTGTCGACGATTAAGTTTCTGCGGCTTCTTGAAGTACTGGAGGTTTGCATGATCCGTAAACATTTTGATCTGTTCCTCCGCGCCCAGCAAATACTGTCGCCAGTCGTCAAGTGAGTCCATAATTGCCATGAGTTCTTTGTCGTAAATCTCAAAGTTGCACTCAACCTCATTGAGGGAACGGGAATGAAAAGCAATGGGATACCACCTGTTATCAACAAACTGGGACAAGACGGCACCATTAGCGTAGTCAGATGAGTCAGCTTCCACTCAGAACTTCCCATGGTTTTGAGGAATGAGCAAAACTACTTCCTCACAGATTCAGTGTTTCAACTCTTCGAACACATCTTCCTGCACTTTCTCCCACTTCCAAGTTCCATTCCCAGTAAGCTGTGTCAGTGGCTTTGCTACAAGACTAAACCCACGAATAAAGCATCTGAAGAAGTTGCAAAACCCTAAGAATTGCTGAGCATCATGCTTCTTGTGGGGAGTAATCCATTCTTGTACTGCTTGGACTTTCTTTGGATCCATTCGTATAGTTCCATTTCCGATGATAATACTGAGGTAGTCGATTACTGGTTTTTCGAATGAGCATTTTTCGGGTTTCAGGAATAGCTTGTGTTCCTGTAGAATGTTGAGTACTTGTTTAACGAGTTGTTGGTGTTCCTCGATGCTATCAGTAAATATCAGAATGTCATCCATGTCATAAAGAGGTGACGACAGTGGCACGGCAGAGTGGAGACTTAGATAGAAACAGGCAGCTGGTCCCAATGACAAAGTTATATTGATAATAAATACAAGGAGATAAGTAAAGACATACCTGGTCCCAACGACAAAGAGGTCAAGATAAGGGACCAGGTTGTGGGGGCTGGCTTATATATACAAGGTGGAGTGTGGGAACTATGATGTAATACTGTATAGCTCAGGCACAAGGAATGGAACAGAACTAATAGAACAGAATGGAAGGTTCCGGAATGATTATTATAGGTAAGGGTGGTGTATCATAAAGAAAGGAAAATAATAGGAGGTGGCTCACTTCATGACAATCCATGTAGACTATGATGTGACCCCCATTGATGAGGTCTTGCAGGATATGATTCATGAAACCTTGGAATGTCGCAGGAGAGTTAGTGAGTCCGAAGAACATGACAGTTGGTTCAAATAACCCCTGGTTAGTTCGAAAAGCTGCTTTCCACTCATCACCTTCTTTTATCTGGATGTTATTAAAGCCCCATTGGATGTCCATCTTCGTAAAGACCTTAGCACCCTTCAAACGATCAATTAGCTCCTGAATGAGAGGGAGTGGATACCGGTTTTTAACTGTCATCTCGTTCAGTTTGCGATAATCTTGTACTGGTTGTAAGGTACCGTCTTTCTTTTTGACAAAGAAGAAGGGCAATGCCATCTGCGATGTGGAGGGTCGAATTTGTCCAGTTCGAAGATTTTCTTCAAGAAACTTGTCGAGCGCTTCTTGTTCTTTTGGGTTCAGAGGGTATACCTTGCAGTCTAGAGGTTTGGAGCCTGGTGTCAGGTCAATAGTGTGGTTTCACGGACATCTCTGCAGTAACTGGTCGAACTCTTCCTGGATAAAAACATCAGGATACTCCTTGACATAGAACTCAGAACTGTCAAACTCCTTCTTCACCTGTTCCTCTGTCCATTTCCTCGACTGTACTTGTTCATGGACATACCTATCCCAGTCAAACAAGAAGAGTTGTTCACCTTCTTCTAATGCGGCTCTGGAGTGAGTATCTTCTGGTGTCCAGAAGTGTGGGTTATAACTGCATTGAGTTGGACACCTGTTGAAGGTTAGTTTGGATGTCTCCCAATCGATACTCGGGTTGTGGTGTCATGGCCAATCTAGTCCTAGAAAGATGTTATTCTTTCCTAGACCTACTACTCCGAATTGTATGATCTCTGAGTGATCACCAATAGTCATCCATATCTCGACATACTTATCTATTGAGCCGGCGTCATTGAGCATGCTGTCGGCCTTATAGATGAGCGTCTTGACTGGTAAGTCCTTGGTGACCAGGTTGTGCCATTTGATGAATTCTGAGTCAATGCAGGAGCTGGTTGCTCCGCTGTCGAGAAGTCCTTGTGTAACAATTTGTCAACTATCCTCCAGTGTCTCGAGTATTGCCGGAAGCTTCAGGCTTTTGCCACGTGTCCCACAGACGTAACTCCTCTTGTTCTTGAGACTTCTGATGGCTGTGACTGCTGTTTTCCAATTCCGTTTTCGTATGTCCATGACAGTTTCCTCTGAAGCTTCTTTTTCTCGGGAGGAGGGCATCCAGGTTCGCAACAATCCCACTGCTCTCGGGATTTGATCTTCTCTGACTCTCTGAGTCAGCCACTTGGCTGTGTTGGGTTCATATCAAATAGGTTTTTCGGTTTTTTCGGTTTTGTGTGTGAAGGTGGATGCGTTTTTCTGTCTAGTACCTGTACTAATTATATAATCAATGCCATTATCAACAAAACTCGAAATGTCTGTGTGCGAAGGCTCCTGCAGACCTATATCTACTGAGGAGCCTTGGGAAAACCCAAATCATTAATGAAGTCCATATGTTCCTGCTCACTCATGTTTAGCATAATACCCCGGACTACTGCCTTTCTCTTGTGCAGACAATTCCTGCTCATGTGTCCTGGCTCTCCACAGTTGAAGCATAGCCACTTCTCCATCGCCTGGTCAATGTCCATCGGCCTGCCCGTTCCTCTGAACGTGGTGCCAGTGGCATCTCTCCTCTGTGCTGCAGGGTACTCTGCCCTCGGAGCTGCTTTCGGCTCCTGTCTGTTCTGCTGAGTAGATGACTGTCCATGACTCTGTCCCTGTGGGTTAGTGTTCCACCACCCCGCATACCCGTAACCTCTCTTCTGTTCAGCCCACTGGCACCTTACATTATCAGCACCTACAACCACTTTCTTCAACTTTTGGTAATCTGCAAAGGGTTCTGTCCAGCCCTTTATAATGTCACATAGTAGAACATGGTTGACCACCCTCTCTGCTAGGGTGAGGACATGTGAATCGCTTTTGCTGTAGTTAGCATCCTTTAGCAACAACTCGAACTCTTTGAAGAAGTCACTGGCGGAAGTCTTTCCCTGTCTGATGTAGGTCAGTTTGTCCCAGGCTTCTTTCTCCCTGGTGACATTCGTGAATTCCTTGTCCATATCATCAAAAAGGTCCTTCCCTGTAATATTCCATGCACCTTTTTCGATATTGTCATATGTATGTGAATCAAGTTATTCTGCAATTCCACGATCCATTTACCTACTTCGCGAAGAGTTCCTAAGCCCAGGAATCCTTCGTTATCTTTCCTAATCATTATCAGATGAGTACTATACCTATTATATCCCTTCCTTTGTTCTTTACTCCACAAGCTAGTCTATTCGGAGTTAGTATCGCTTCATGACACTTATGTAATGCATAGTATAAAGCTACAACATCGAATAGGTAGTTCTGTAGTTTTAATATTGACTTAGATCTGCTCTCTCTTCGTATTACAGATGTTCACTATCTGTGATACATTCTCAACACAGCTCTGACATTCCGCGAAGCAACCTTCACAAACTGATGCTGCTATTACCTTTATATTGGACCATCAACGTGTTGAGGGCACTACTGATAGTAGTGTCAATGTCCAACTACCTTTCCATAACTCCGCGAATCATTCCTCCCTTCGCAAGGGAATTATCCCCTCACATTCCCAACCAATTCCGCGATTACATGGCGATCATTCCGCAATTATATTGTGATTATTCCGCGATTCCGGAGTTGCACAATCTTAACAGATATCAAAATGGTTGTTGGTATAGACCTGTGCCCATTCATCGGCTTTTCCTCCAACCATGAAGGACATGATGATGGTAATGAGTTGATGGGAACCCTCAACCTGTTTCGTCTCCATCAGCTCAGCTGCATAAGCCCTCATCCTTCATCGCCATGGTCGGTATGTAGCAGGATCACCATCATAGTTCCCTGGTGTATTAACAAACACCCGGCAAGCTGAAGGAGTGGGGACATTGATTTCTGAAACGTCGGGGGCGGGAGCATGTATTGACTGATTGGTCATGTTGGATTTATGGTAGGGAGGGGTGAGTGTGTTTGGTAAGATAAAATGTGTAACGTATCGAGAAAACTAGTTTCCAACAGAATGTTGAATTCTAGGCAAGTTTGTAAATGTTTGTTGTGATGGGTGGTATGTGGTAGAAGCTCTATTCTTCTGTCAGCAACTCGCTAGCTCTCACAAGAGACAACCAGGTGTCACACAAGAATTGATGAGCAAGAGGATGGAAAAGCAATGAGGATGAATAAAACAACCCAACTACAGGTCTAGCTACCAAGGAGTATAGACGAGAATAGAGCTAAAGAATATGACTACGAAATACTAAGTCTTATATACTAATGAGATATGAAGCCATGAGAGATGTCTCACACCATAACCGTGAGGATCTACAATAAGAGTTGCTCGTATCCATAAGTAAAGCTGTATGTATTAGGTGAGTAAACAATAAGGCAATATAAAAGGAAGCATGGAGGCGGAACAATAATGACGTCATCCTGTCAATGAGTTGACAGGCATGAGAGAGTCGTGCCTAAGTGAAACAACAGCGCGAGAACAATAAGGCTGATGCATGTAACCTAAACGGAAATGAAAATATAATAAGCACTAGTGTAAGTGCTTTGGTGATTATGTAAGTAAATAAAAGAAAAGAATAATGAAAAACAATGTTTCGTGACAGATTGTCTGCTGAAGTTGTCAAAGCAGCTCGCACTGTAACTTCGCTGTGAACTGCATGTAAAATTAATGGTTCACACTTGGCATTCTTGCAAGCATGGTTGAAGAGTTCCGCGTTGACAAGAGCAATGTCGATCTCTGGGTTTTCGAGTTGCAAAGCAGCCAATTGAGCCACTGAAGGGTAGGAATAGATGGGTTCATAGGGAAAAGAGTTCGATAAAGGACGAGGTGAATGGTGAGAACGAGTTCGCGAAGATGGTCACAAAGGGACCTCTTCAGAACCAATAGTAGGCTGACCCCACGAGGGGACAGTTTCTTCTAGAACAGGTGTTCGCGGAAGTGAGGACATCGAGGGAGACTCAACTTGCTTAGTGGAATGGAATGTAATGTTTCTCGATGCCCAGTGAATCAACGGATTGTAGCGGGTCAAGAAACTGTAACCTAAAACTGCTTTGCAAGAGGAATCTAGTAAAGTGACATAAAATGTCAGTAGTAGTAGCTCGCCAGAGGGAAACCGAACATTAAGAGACGTAGTCTCGGAAATTGGATTCAGAGATAAAGAACCATTGAAAAGTTGGAGATTGATTGAAGGAATAGAAGAAGTAGGAAGTGAATGTTTATACACAAAACAAGAATCAATGAAACAATCAGTAGAACCAGAATCGAGTAATGAGACAAAGGAAAGCTTTGTGGAAACATCACAAAGTGGAAAATCTATAGTAAGAGGTATAGTAAAAGATCGTTCATCATAAGAAAGAGTGGATGCATTTAATTTAACTTCCCCAGTAGTACGAACCTGGTCAATGCAACTCCCGCTTTGTACTGGGGTACAGGAGTTGCAGACTATTTTTCCGATACTGAAGAGGTACTTGCCACTGCTTCCTGTGTTTCCACGGCACATCCATGAGCTTTGCGAGCCTTTTGTTTCTTGCAGTCGTTGAACTTATGATTCCCACCGCAAAATCTGCACAACCCCAACTTCTTTCGACATTCCGACTCCTTCACAAGGAGTTTCCCATCTGAGCCGAGGTTGCTTGCATATGCTGGTCAAGACACCACAGGACTCGTCGATGACGAGGAATTTCCACCTCCACTTGCCTTACCTTTCTTCCCCGAATTATTTGTCGAGGTCGTGGTTGTGGTGGTGGTAGATGTGGGAGATTGTGAAGAACCTGGCAAATTCTTCTTCAACAGCTTTCCCTCCTGAGGAAACACCTGTTGATCTAGCAGCTTCTCTTTTCCGCTCTTCTTCTCATCTCCAGTACCTGTTATCTACGCGAAGTACCTCATAACAGTATTCCGCGAGCGTCTTTGGCTCTGGAAGACAAGCCATCTCATCTTTGATACAACTTGCCAAGCCGTGTTGATAAGCCCACTTAAGGGCATGTGAGTCCCAGTTAGTAGATGCCGCGAGGTTATTAAAACGGATGTTATACTTCCGTATGTTATCAGATTCCTTCATCCTTAACATGCCAATCTTATCTTCAGCTTCCCCCTGTGCATCGTACATACCAAAATTATCCTGCAATTCCTTCACCAATGCCGCAAAGGAATTTGTCCACACCAGCATCACAGAGAGATTTGGATCCAGAATATCTGGTTCAAACCATTCCTTCGCGGAACCGCTGAGGTACGACAATGTATACTTGATCTTCTTTTGATCAGTAAAATACGAGGGATGATCAATGAATACCAAAGATAAGGAAACTAAGAAACCTTTCAGTTTCTGTGAGTCAGATCTGTCAAATACTTCAGGATCCTTGACCTTTGATCTTCCAGATTCCACGGGGCTGCTAGCATTCATGCCCGCAAGAACTGTTCCGAGGGTATCGAGTGAACCCTTAAATGCGTGAAACACATTTAGGATGTGTTGTTCAGTAGGGTCTGGATGGACACTACCTACCCGTTCCACTGGACTCCTAGAACAACTAGGAATGTGAGAACCTCGAGGTGCTCCGGGACCCCCAGGACTATCGGGATCAGATCCCCCTGGTTCTCTGGGATTTCCTGACTCGTCAGGACCTACCTCTTTGTCGATTTCCGCTTCCTCAATGTTTTCCGGAATTTCCACCATGGTAACTGGTATCTGACCTCATGAAGGGCCGGGAGCATTTGCTAGTTGCTGACACATTCTGTCAGCAAGGGTAAAGGTGGTAGGAGATGGTGGGATTTCCATCTCTGTTGTTAGTATCGCCATGTGATTTCTTCATGGCATTCGAACAGTAATGGGATCACCGTTTTCTGTGTAGAGTACTTGGTACTCAAATTCTGAATGGTCAATTTGACCAAGGGCATGATGACTTGAAACCCGCACACTAGCAGGTTGTCCTGGAGCTGGACCAAAGCCGTTAGCTCGATGTCGAGAGTGTCTGGCTCCTGATATGGATTCCACGAACAGTGCGAAGGCTGTCATGTTCAATGCAAAAGGATTAACTGTTTCTGGTTCCTCTGTTACTAACTTGTCAGACCCTCCAGTGTTGGTGTGGTTTCTTCTGCTCCTTGTATAGACCATTGTTGAAGGAAGAAAAATTGGTTGAGTAGAATGTGAAAGGTAATGAGGACAAATGTGCCAAGTGTCAGTTTAAATATACTGTTATGATCGTGCACAAAGGGATCGTCAGAAATGATTGCAGGATGATTGCGGGAAAATTACGAAGGAAAATACTTCGCAAGGTAAGACAATCCTAGACAATGTAGTCGGACCTTGACTCCACTATTAGTAGAGTCCTCGACACTTCGTTGTCAGCGACTCGCTAGCTCTCACAAGAGACAACCAGGCGTCACACGATAGACGATGAGCAAGAGGACGAAAAAGCAAAAAGCGGATGGATAAAAAAACCCAACTACAAGTCTAGCTACCGAGGAGAATAGACGAGAATAGAGCTAAGGAATATAACTACAAAATACTAAGTCTTATATACAAAATGGGATATGAAGCCATGAGAGATATCTCGCGCCGTAACCGTGAGGATCTACAATAAGAGTCACTCGTATCCATAAGTAAAGCTGTAGGTATTAGGTGAGTAAACAATAAGGCAATATAGAAAGAAGCATGGAAGCGGAACAATAATGACGTCGTCCTGTCAATGAACTGACAGGCACGAGAGAGCCGCGCCTAAGTGAAACGACAACGCGAGAACAATAAGGTTGACGCGTGTAACCTAAATGATAATGAAAATATAATAAGCGCTAGTGTAAGCGCTTTGGTGATTAGGTAAGTAAATAAAAGAAAAGGAAAAGAATAATAAAAGAAAAGAATAATGAAAAAAGATTGTTTCATGACATTCATGACATTCATGTGTCTGCAAGAGAAGAAAGGGAAACGTGTTCCATTTGCGATGACCATTGTGGAACATACTGACAGTAAGGATGTTAAAACGATGATATGGATAAGCAATTAATTGGTATCACTATCAAAGTGCTATCAAGGTTGATATTTAAACTAAGGAACTACCTATTCAATACCATAGCTTTATACTAAAGGTAAGTCAGGATTGCGAAGCAATGCCATGCCCGAATGGGTTAGCCCGTAAGTAAAGAACAAAGGAAGGGATATAAAAGGGATAGTGTAAATCCAATAAGAATGATAAGAGATAAAGAGTAATTGCTTCACGTTGGAATTCCTTCGCGAAGTAATTGCATAGTGGTAAAAGGATATAAGTAATATATCTAAGTAGCGGAATGTTTCGCGAAGCTTCGTAACGACTTAGCTTGCATAGATATAACAGAAAGCCTAAGAGAGGGATACTGTTATATTTATGCAAAGCTAAGTCTTTATGAAGCATTGCAATCCTTTTCATGACTTAGGTATTGTCAGCAACTTGCTAGCTCTCTCAAAAAATAACCAGGCATCACATGAGAATTGATGAGCAAGAGGATGAAAAAAGCGATGAGGATATAACAACCCAAATACAAGTCTAGCTACCAAGGAGAATAGATGAAAATAGAACTAAGGAATATAACTACAAAATACTAAGTCTTATATATGTATGGGATATGAAACCGTGGGAAGCATCTTGCACCATAACCATGAGGATATACAATAAGCGTCTCCCATATCCATAAGTAAAGCTGTATGTCACAAAATGTTCTTTTTCATTATTCTTTGCTTTTATTATTCTTTTCCTTTTCTTTTATTTACTTACCTAATCACTGAAGCACTTACACCAGTACTCATTATATTCTCATTATCATCTAGACTACACATGCCAACCTTATTGTTCTTGTGTTGTCATTTCATCCATGCATGACTCTCTCATGCCTGTCAACACATTGACAGGATGACATCATTATTGTTCTGCCTCCATGCTTCCTTTTATATTGCCTTATTGTTTACTCACCAAATACCTACAGCCTTACTTATGGATATGAGTGACTCTTATTGTAGATCCTCACAGTTATGGTGCAAGACATCTCTCATGGCTTCATATCCCATTAGTATATAAGACTCGGTATTTTGTAGTTATAGTCTTTAGCTCTTGTCAGCGACTCGCTAGCTCTCACAAGAGACAACCAGGCATCACACAATAGATGATGAGCAAGAGGACAAAAAAGCAAAAAAGGGGATGGATAAGACAACCCAATACTAGTCTAGCTACCGAGGAGAATAGATGAGAATAGAGTTAAGGAATATAACTACAAAATACCTAGTCTTATATACAAAATGGGATATGAAACCGTGAGAGATGTCTCGCACCGTAACCATGAGGATCTACAATAAGAGTTGCTCGTATCCATAAGTAAAGCTGTAGGTATTCGGTGAGTAAACAATAAGGCAATATAAAAGGAAGCATGGAGGCAGAACAATAATGATGTCATCCTGTCAATGTGTTGACAGGCATGAGAGAGTCATGCATGGATGAAATGACAACACAAGAACAATAAGGTTGGCATGTGTAGTCTAGATGATAATGAGAATATAACGAGTACTGGTGTAAGTGCTTCAGTGATTAGGTAAGTAAATAAAAGAAAAGGAAAAGAATAATAAAAGCAAAGAATAATGAAAAAGGATGTTTTGTGACAGCTCTATTCTCGTATATTCTCCTTGGTAGCTAGACTTGTAGTTGGGTTATTCATCCTCATTGCTTTTTTGTCCTCTTGCTCATCAACTATCATGTGATGCCTGGTTATCTCTTGTGAGAGCTAGCGAGTCACTGACACTGTAGGTATTTTGTGGTGACGATGGGGGAAAGCACAGAGAAAGCACAGGCTCGAAGCACAAACTGAAGTGAGGGGTGGGGCTAGCACCACACACAAAGGCTGAAAGATAAAATGATCAAGACAGCAGTGATAGCGCAGGGGCCAATCACTAGGGTCGCACAAGGAAAACTAGTTCCAAAGACCAAGTGAGTATATTGAGTGTAAACGAAGATACAAGTACTAACCTAGTTCCAAAGACCAAGAGGTCAAGATGGGGAACTAGATGTCAGCTACAGTACTATATATACAAGAGTCTCGATGAGTAAGCGACAGCGCGGGAAGTTGATAGAAGGATATGGAATGATGTAGAAAGATATGGCAGAGTGTGGACAGATCCAAACTGTAACAAGGATAAAGAAACAAGGGGATGTAGGGGAAATAAAGTAGGTACCATATACTGTGTAGCATGTCACGACATATTTGGTGAGTAAACAATAAGGCAATATAAAGAAAGCATGGAGGCGGGACAATAATGATGTTGTCCTGTCAATGAGCTGACAGGCATGAGAGAGTTGCGCCTAAGTGAAATGACAATGCGAGAACAATAAGGTTGACACGTGTAACCTAAATGATAATGAGAATATAATGAGCACTGGTGTAAGCGCCTCAGTGATTAGGTAAGTAAATAAAAGAAAAGGTAAAAGAATAATAAAAGAAAAGAATAATGAAAAGATTGTTTCGTGACATAGGGGTGTTTGGGTGGTGTATTGTAAGGAAAGGAAAATAATAGGAGGTGGCTCACTTCATGACATTACCCCCCTCCTTATGACCATTGTCCTCGATGGTCAAGCTTTTGCCGCTTGGGGATGCTTTTTGTGGAATTTTCGGACAGTGGTTGGTGCATGCTTGAGATTTTGAGTGGGTTCCCATGAGTTGTGTCCTGCGTCATAACCCTTCCACTTTACCAAGTACTCTAACCTCTTCCACCTAACCCGACTATCCAAGATGTCCTCGACTTCGTACTCTGGCTCGTCTTCATCCTCTAGGTATACTGGTTCTGGTGGTGTTGCAATTTCGCCATTGATGGTGTTCCCTCTCCAAGGGTACAGTTTATCAACGTGGAACACAGGGTGGATGCGGTCTAGTGACAGTGGGAGGTCTAAACGGTAGTCCAGGGGGCCAACCTTTTCCAAAATGGCGTAAGGTCCTAGCTGTCAATCCCCAAGTTTCTCACTGGAAAGTTGGAGCTTGATGTCTTCTGCGCTTAGCCAGACCTGATCTCCTACTTGGAACTGATGTGCCTTTCATTTTCCTCATTCATAGTTTTCCTTTTGCTGCCTTTTTCCCAGGTGTAGAGCTGCCCCGGCATCCTGCCGCACATCTCAAAGGATTTGGATGCGATCATCCACTGCTGGAATCCCACTTTGCTGACCAACGGGAATGTTAAATAGGGGGAGGTAGCCATAAGTGAGCTCGAATGGGGAGATTCCAAGTGCAGAGTGGGTGCATGAGTTAATCACAAACTCCGCCATTGGCAAATGCTCTGCCCAGTCATCCTGATGACGTCCCACATACAGCCGGAGGTACTTTTCAACTTCTTGGTTTGCCCGCTCGGTATGCCCGTTCGCTTGGGGGTGGTATCCCGATGTAAGATTGGATTTGATTCCCAGGCGGGAGAGTAGTGATCACATGAGTTTTGCTGCGAACTGGGGTCCTCGGTCAGATATAAAGCGGAGGGGAAGGCCATGGAGGCGGAAAATTTCATGGTAGTAGATGTCCGCGACACCTGCTGCTGTGATTGATGTGGTACAAGGGATTGCGTGGATTTGTTTCCCATAGAGATCGGTGCAGACGAGGATGGCATCGTATCCTTGTGAATTGGGCAGCTGTGTGATCAGGTCAACTCCCACTTCTTCCCACAAGCCTGCCGGGACATCTAGGGGTAGTGTTACTGCCCGTGGGTGTCTCTGTATCTTTTTCCTTGCACAAGATTCACATCCTTCCACATACTTTTCTACAAATGATCGCAGGGTGGGCCACCAAAAATGGGTGCTAACGAGATCAAGGGTGTTGTGAAGCCCGGGGTGGCCAGCAGAGGGGTTGTTGTGGCATTGTTTGAGTACTTCTGTCTGTAAGTGATCCTCTGGTGGGACGTACACCCTTCCTCGGTGGTACACCAGTCCATTATCCTCCTCCCATTCCGCTATTCCATTGGCCAGGCGTTGGAGACCACTCCTCCTAAGCTCCTCCAGTCCTTCGAGTACTTGGGCCTCTCTTTGCGAGGCCTTCCGGATGCGGTCCTCCAACGGGTTCTGTAGTGAGGCTGCTGCCACTTGCATAAAGTGGGCTGGTTTCAGAATGGTCTGTTGTCGTTTGTCTTCACTGTCCAACACCTGATGTGTTGCCATGCGAGAAAGAGCATCTGCCTGTGTGTTCGCCTTGCCTGGGCAGTGAGTCAGCTGAAAGTTGAATCGGGATAACCATAGTGCCCATTGTGCTTGTCATCGGCTAAGGTCCTGTGCGGAGCGCCAGAATTCCAGGTTTGTGTGGTCGGTGATGATCTCGAAGGTCTGCAGTGATCCTTCCAGGAAGCTTCTCCAGTCCTTTAGTGCTTCAATGATCGCCAGCATCTCTCGATCGTAAATTTCGTAGTTTCGTTCAGCTGGTTGCATGGAGGCTGATCGAAATGCTACTGGGTGCCACTGACCATCGTCTTGTTTCTGCATTAGAGCTCCTCCTGTGGTGAAGCCTGATGCATCTACCTCGAGTTGTGTGAGCCTGTTGGGGTCCCAGAGTGCCAGTACCGGTGCTGTGACGAAAGCTTCCCTTAGGTTGTCAAATGCTTGTTGCTGATGTGTTCCCCAGTTGAAACCTGAATCCTTCTTGGTTAGGTCATTCAGAGGGCGTGCTATGTGGGCAAAGTTCTGTATGAATCGACAGTAGAAGTTGGCAAAACCTAAGAACCCTTGCAGCTCTCGCAGGTTCTTTGGAATAGGCCAGTCCCGAACTGCAGCCACTTTTACTGGGTCCATGTGCACTTCCCCTTCTGATATCACTAGTCCCAAGTACTCAATCTGAAGCTCCTCGAACTCACATTTTTCGGGTCGTAGATAGAGGTCATGTTTCTCTAGCCGTTTTAGTACCTCCTGCACTATCTGCCGGTGTTGTTGTAGTTCGTTACTGAAGATAAGGATGTCATCTAGGTACACTGCTACTTTCCCCGCTGCCACTAGGTCTGAAAAGATGGAATTCATGAGTGCTTGGAAGGTAGCTGGGAAGTTGGTGAGACCAAAGAACATTACGCTGGGTTCGAATAACCCTTGGTTGGTTGCGAAAGCAGCCTTCCATTCATCACCCTCCTTAATTCGAACATTATTGTAGCCCCATCTAACATCAAATTTGGTGAAATACCGTGCTCCCTGTAGGCGGCTAATAATGTTGGCAACCAGTGGGAGGGGGTAGCGGTTCTTTAGAGTTACTTGATTTAGTTTCCTGTAATCCTGTACAAAGTGGAGCTTCCCGTCCTTCTTCTTCACAAAGAAGACAGGTGAAGACAGTGGCGATTTTGAGGGGCGAATGTAGCCTTTTCGGAGATTGTCATCCAGAAAATGGTCGAGTTCGCCTTGTTTGTTCAATGACGTTGGGTAGACTTTCGTACACATGGTTTCGGGTGCTCCTGGGATGAGTTCGATGGCGTGATCCCAGGGTTGGTGTTCAGGGAGGCGTTCTGAAGCAGTTTCAGAGAATACCTTTTCAAAGTCCCTATAGGGTTCTGGGATCATTTCTTCAAAGGTTTTCACAGGTTTTGCTTTGTGGGCCTGCTCCGCTAGCTGTTGGGAATATGTGAATCCTGTTGCGCACCAGACCTCCTCTGTTTGTTTGTGGAGGATGCCTGACTTCACCCATGCACACCGGGTTTGTCAGTTGGCTCGAATGTGGTGTATTGGCGACTCCTCTGCCTCCTCTTCCTCTGCTAAGTTCCGCGGGGTTTTGGGAGTGATGACTGTTTCAATTTCCTCTACAGTGTCTTGCTCTTCTACCTCCTCTATCGTTGTCCGTTGTGGTCTAACCGAGAGTCGTTCTTTCTCCCAGTCAATATCTGGATTGGCTTTACGTAGCCAGGGGAGTCCCAGGATTAGGTCTTCACTTCCCAGATTGGTTATCAGCAAATCTGTCCACCGTTCTTGGCTATCGATGGTCAGGGCTAGATGCGCAAAATGCGTAATCTGCCCTGCTCAGTTAGCAGATCCATCAATGTTAAAGACCCCAATGGGTTTCCTGAGTGGGAAGATCCTTACTCGGTGGCAGGTGACAAACTCCTGATTCAGGAATAGAGCAGTGGCTCCAGAATCAACCATGGCTGCAGTTGCTATACTGTGATTTCTTCCTCTTAATTTCGCATTAATTTGGAAGTGTGATGAATTGGAGTTCAATTCCGAAATAGTAGATATGGTACATGAGGGTAGAGAATCATATGCGGACGTAGCGTGTATAGCAAATTGGTTAACGGGTACTCTTGGTGCAGCCGAGGTGGGTACTGTCAGCGACTCGCTAGCTCTCACAAGAGACAACCAGGCGTCACACAATAGACGATGAGCAAGAGGGCGAAAAAGTAAAAGAGGATGGATAAAACAACCCAACTACAAGTCTAGCTACCGAGGAGTATAGACAAGAATAGAGCTAAGGAATATAACTACAAAATACTAAGTCTTATATACTAATGGGATATGAAGCCGTGAGAGACATCTCGCGCCGTAACCGTGAGGATCTACAATAAGAGTTGCTCGTATCCATAAGTAAAGCTGTAGATATTAGGTGAGTAAACAATAAGGCAATATGAAAAGAGGCATGGAGGCAGAACAATAATGACGTCGTCCTGTCAATGAGCTGACAGGCACGAGAGAGTCGCACCTAAGTGAAACGACAACGTGAGAACAATAAGGTTGACGCGTGTAACCTAAATGATAATGAAAATATAACAAGCACTAGTGTAAGCGCTTTGACGATTAGGTAAGTAAATAAAAGAAAAGGAAAAGAGTAATAAAAGAAAAGAATAACGAAAAAGATTGTTTCATGACAGGTACCCGCTTTAAAAACCCTCCTGTGAGCCTGAAGCTGGGGCCATGGCATTGGCTCTGTTCAGGAGTTCTTGGAGCTGGGCAATCTGGATGGAGAGGTCGGGGGTAGCTGGGGACTGTGCGATAGGAGCAGGAGCAGGAGCCGGAGTAGAAGCCGCAATTTGGACAGGTTCATTGGGGAAGAGAGTGAAGGGCGTTGAAGAGGAAGCTGCAACTTGTTGACGGCGGGGTTGTTGACGCTTACCCCGGCCGCGTTCTAGACCCATGAATTTGTCTTGGCAGACTGACTCTAAATGACCTCGTCACCCACAGTAGCGGCATACTGTGTCCTTGTATGAGCAGTTCCTCTTCTCGTGACTCTGTGAACTGCAACCGTAACACCTGCCTCTCATCTGGGCCACAAAGCTTTCTCTACTGTTGCCACTGGTATGTGTGGCATCAACGTCCATAGCATGGGAGTTGGCAGGGGGAGAGGAGATGTGAGAGGTGCCCTGATTATGGCCTGTCATGGTGGGGTCATGCAGGAATACATCTACCGAGATTGCTCTCCTGATTGCCTCCTCCAGTGTAGGGGCTAATCCCTGCGCTATGTTGACCACGATGAGATTTTGTCGAATCTCTGGGTTGAGGCCACTGTGAAAGTGTTCTCGTAGGTCGATATCTGAGAGCCCAGTTCGATTGCCGATGTCCTTGAAGTTCTGTGCGAATTCTGCTACCGTTTGACCTTTTGCTTGCCTGAGATGCTGGATTGCATTCCGGGCTTCCATACCTGCATCAATGGATTCGAATCGGAGAGTGAAGGCGGTTTTAAAGTCTTCCCATCGTCCATTAAATGGTTGTTGGTGATGACTGAATTCCAAGAGGTATGGGGTGGCCCAATCAGCAGCCTTTCCCGAGAAGAATCCTAGGGCCGCCTTAATCAGTTTCCCTTCGTTGTCCTTCAAATCCGGTTGTTCCACTGCCCAGCTCTGATACTGGGCAATGAAGCGACGGGCTTCCGCACTACTCGAGCCTTTGAAGAGCTCGGGTTTATTCATGCTTGACTTGGCTGCAGCTCTGTGAAGGTTGGCTGTGAGCTGAGTCACCTGCTCAATGAGCTGTGCCATGAGCTGATTTGTGTTGACTTCGGAGGTCAACATAATGGATGGGGGTGCAGTTGGAGTAGGGATAAGGATGGGTGTGATCACGGTACCGTCGGAAAGGTTCTCTTCTTTACTGATGGAGTTGGCAGCGGCGTTTGGACAGGGTTGAGAACTGCAGTCAGCCCAGGAATTGCTTTTGCTGCTATGGATGTGAGTTTGGTCTTTAGTGTCAAAAGCATGTGGATAGGCCGAGCAGTCAATAGCTTGGGCGGGCAGGCTTGGTGTGGCAGTGTCTGTAGACGTGGTGAAAGCGGAGCCTGCAAGGATAACCTAATCGGTAGGCTATCAGTGCAGTAGGGGATCTTGACCTAATGTCGCAAAGAGGTGACGATGGTGGCGGAGCGGAGTGGAGACTTGAGCGGAGGCAGACAGATACTGGTCCCAACGACAAAGTTATATTGATAATAAATACAAGTAAGTAAGTAAAAGACATACCTGGTCCCAACAACAAAGAGGTCAAGATAAGGGACCAGGTTGTGGGGGCTGGCTTATATATACAAGGTGGAGTGTGGGAACTATGAGGTAATACTGTATAGCTCAGGCACAAGGAATGGAACGGAACTAATAGAACAGAATGGAAGGTTCCAGAATGATTATTATAGGTAGGGGTGTTTGGGTGGTGTATTGTAAGGAAAGGAAAATAATAGGAGGTGGCTCACTTCATGACAATAGGTATAGTACTCATCTGATAATGATTAGGAACTCTTCGCGAAGTAGGTAAATGGATCGCGGAATCACAGAATAACTTGATTCGCATACATATGACAGATCCTGACTTAACTATAGTATAAAGCTATGGTATTGAATAGGTCGTTCCTCAGTTTAAATATCAACCTTGATAGCACTTTGATAGTGATACCATTTAATCATCTATTCAGATCATCGTTTTAACATCCTTCTTGTCAGTATGTTCTGCAAATGTGTTATATCTATGCAAGCTAAGTCTTTATGAGGCTTCACAATTTATTCCGCTACTTAGATATGTCACTTATATCCTGTTACCACTACGCAATTACTTCATGAAGGATTTCTGATGCAAAGCATTTACTTGTTATCTTTTCTCATCCTTATTGGATTCACACTATTCCTTTTATATCCTTTCCTTTGTTCTTTACTTATAAGCTAACCCATTTGGGCCTGGCATCGCTTTGCGATCCTGACTTACCTTTAGTATAAAGCTACAGTATTGAATAGGTAGTTCCTTAGTTTAAATATCAACCTTGATAGCACTTTGATAGTGATACCAATTAATCATCTATCCATATCATCGTTTTAACATCCCTACTGTCAGTACGTTCCACAACAGTCATTGCGAATGGAATATGTTTCCTTTCTTCTATATTGGACACATGAAGTGTTGAGGACTCTACTAATAGTGGAGTCAAGGTCCAACTACCTAGTTAAGGATCATCTTACCTTGCGAAGTAATCTTCTTCATTATTTCCCGCAATTAACCCCATGACCCATTTCCAACAAGCCATTAGTGCATGATCATAACAAAAGGTCATTGTGAACTGAACATGTTTATCTCCTTCTATATTGGACACACAAAGTGTCAATGACTCTACCAATAGTGGAGTCAAGGTCTGACTAAACATCTTGGGATTGTTTACCCTTGCAAAGTATTTCCCTTCACCATTTCCCACGATTAACCTGGTGACCCCTTTCCGATGATCCTTTAGTGCATGATCATAACATTGTTTAAATATGACACTTATTTTATTCCTCACTCTCAGTTCTTACACTTGTTTGGTGTGTACTGAGAGTGAGTCTTGTACTTATATCTAACCTGTAGGGTATACTGAATATTTGTTTAGATATATACTTATATTTGTCTTACAGGTATTCATATTCAATATAGAGTTCTTGTTTGGTGTATTCTATGAATATATATTTATATTTGTCTTACAGCTCAAACCAGCTGGTATCTGGGAACATGGTGCCCACTCTAGACAAGAATGTTTTCAATGGTGGTTAAAGGCAGATGTTGCGATGTGCGCAATGCATTAGTTTTGGAGCATTCTTAAAAATAACTTACAATCAGAATTGAGATGAATTTAGGAGTGCATTCACATTGGCGTGGATAGTGCTATAACGTTGTATGCAATAGTAAGGATCATACATGTCCTCTCCGTTATGGCATCTTCTCCATACCAGATAGTGACCGATGCTGGCTGATGGCGGAACTAGTGTCCCAATAAAGTAAGAATGACAAAGTGTGAATCATACACTCCAGAGTATTACTCCAATACGCGCTATATCTTCAAGTCAAACCACCTTGAAATCAAACTAATATGCGCTTTAGTATCTAATCTAGTAGGATTTTAGTAGTGATACTTTGAGTAACGACCGATCCAAGTCAAAATCTCATAATACGATGCCCGCCTTCGACAAGGGTATTTTCAATCATGACTATCCTATCCTATCCTACGTCCATGAAAAAGGCATCGAGGTTGTGTGATTAGCCGCTGCTATCAAATTATAATAAAAGATCTCATAGAAGTACATTTTATTGACAGAAGATTCGACAGGGCAACAATATATATGTATGCATGTAGATAGATATATATTAGATAACCAGCCTTCTCAAAAATTCCTCGGTAGACAAAGCAGCTTTGAGCAGGCATTCACGAACAGAAGCATACAGAGATGATGAAAAGTCATTACTCAAGTACATAGAAAGACGAAGGATTAAGATGGTGAAAGGACGTGAAATTTCCAAACGACAAGGGATTGAGGAGAATTTGATGTGTGCTCTGTAGTACGCAAAACAAAAAGAGGCTAGATGGAATCAATAGAGCACAGACCTCTTTTTCAAAGCAGAAATAGCACGAGAAAGAGAGAAAGAACAATGATTACTACAGTACAAGGTCGTCGTTGGACGATCATTCATTTTTGTTCCATTGAAATCCTTTCGTCATGCGTTTGTCCGAGTTGACGGACATCACTGTTCAAAACCACCTCCTCCTTGTAAAGAAGCCATCCAGATACGAGTCTTGTAAAGCCTAGAAGATCGAAAATTAGCTATTTTCGAGCACAGAAAGCATGCCAAAAAATCAAAGACCCACCTAAATAATTCCCTCACAAGCTCCCTAAAATCGATTCTCTTATCTGCGACAAAATAGAACGTCAACTTGCGTCGGTCCCTGCAAAGCCATGGTCAGTGACAAGACACAACAACGTGAAAAAGAGACCAACCATTGATACTCAGCATCCACCACCTCCATCGGTAATTTTTTCGCCCGCACCTTGCTCTGACAAAGTTGCAATGCCTTCATCTCATCACCCATCTTCGCTGCCAATAGACTCGCCTCCGCCGGACCAGCTTTGCCATATATCTGCTTCGGGTTGATCTCTTTTTTTGATCCCGAACCACCGCCAGAGCCACTGGAGATGGAGTTAGGATTGGAGGGAGGAGGAATACCAGCGTATACACCGGTGGGTGAAATCGGAGTAGGCATGGGTGAATCACCCCATTGCTGATTTGATTGTTGACTCAGATCAAGCAGTTGCCCCGAAGCACTGCGTCCGGCATCCAACCACGCTTCTACTTCCTCTACTGTAATGTTGTCATTGACAACCCTTCCTAGGTCTCGCCCTCGGTCAGCTTCAACGATGACCAAGTCGCCAACTTTGATAGGATAGTCTGTACCCTCAGCACCTTCGAACGACGCGTGAGCATTTCCATCTCCATTCGTGTGGTTTTGGCTTTGCGTTGCGGCATATCCAGCCTCGATCCTCATAATCTCCGCTTTGTCAGCATCGGTGAGATAGAATAAATCCGTGCGGCCTGCTTTGAATTCAACGATGAAAAGCTTCGACGTGGGCGGCACAGCAGAGAGAGGTAAGCCACGACCAGGGGGAGGCTGAGGTTGTTGATGCTGAGGTGCGTGTTGCACATGTGGGTGAGTTTGGTGAGGATGTCCGGAACCAAGATGATGTCCTTGTCCATGACCGTGGGGTCCAATACCATACGACATATCGAGCACATGACCTCCTCCACTTGCATTCGATATCCTCCGTGGCATTCCAGCGGCATGATGTTGAGAATAATTTGGTCCCTGTTGAGGCTGCGGTGGAGGATGCTGCGAAGAATAGAATCCTTGAGGTGGGATTCCCATTCCACGACCCATGGTAGGCGACGTACCGCCTTGCTGATGAGACTGTGACGATGATCTGGCTCTGGAGGCATAACTGCTTCCTGCCCCGAGACCATTGGGACCCTGGGAATACTGGTTTCCTGACGGGGGAAGTTGGGTATGCTGCTGGGGAGTGTGCTCTTGACTAACAAAAGACGAATTTTTTTCGTGGTATTGGTGATGGCCGGGACTCGAGCCTTCGTGCGGAAGACTCCCGGCACCGGTACCGGGAGACACGGAACCGCGCCTCTGTTGGGTAATTTCAAGGGCGGATTGTTGCTGTTGATGCTGGTATAGCGACTGGTTGATGTCGTTCAAATTCATTCTGCCAAGATTGTTGTTTAGAGCGTCGACAGGGTGCATCCCGCCATGAACACCCATACCCAAACCAGAGATTGGCGCGCCTGCATCCAATAGGTCATCGTCCGATATCATTAACGAGCCTCTCCCTGCACCTACACTGTGCGATGAAGGGCCTACGTGAGGATGAACACCACCACTCATTGAAACTGTCCTTCCCATTCCCGCCATACCAAGCGCCCCGAACCCGCTGCTACTACTCCTTCCAATGCCCAAACCACCCTGAGTTTGACCATACTCGTACTCGTACTCGTCATCAACTGCACTTCCAGTGAGTTCACCTTGTAAACCGCTTCCACGCCGCATGGGTTGAATAATACTAACACTATGTCGCCTGGATGTAGCTCCGCTCCCAGGAATATCCTCCAACTCTGTTCCTCCTACGCCGCCACTGGTATATCCGCCACTTCTAGCACCCGAATTAAATCCTCCACCGCCAGAATATGCTCTCGACAGCGAATTCCTTAATCCTAGACCTCGTGGTGGGGGAGCACCTCCAGCAGCATGGTCCCATAACTCTCGAAGTGGAGCGTCGTCTCGCATGATCTGAGTCACGTCACGCAAAAAAGGGCTTTGGTTTGATGTATCGTGCGGTTTGTCTCCATAATCACTATATTCGTTGTAGGATCCATATCGAGACCGGGAAGAGTCAAGACGTTCGCGGAGGAGAGAGAAACTATGGTCAGAATCGTTGCCATTCCAAGACGCCATGGTAGAGCCGAGACCAGAGGTATCTCGTGAGTATCCGTGAGGGTTATGGGATGGCACTGTGCGAGGGAAGGAGTGTTAGTATTCAGCTGACACGGAGAAACCTAGAGTAAAAAAGGAGAAGAGATGCAGATATCCAGTGTTCCCCATTGAGGAAACCGAAAAAGAGGAACCGGTCCCAGGCCTCAGGTTTGATCTACATCCGTCACAACATCAAGGTATTCACTACCGGCAGAAACCACACAAGTTTAATCATTCCAGAACTTCCATAAGCTCCGTTCACGGTCTTTCGAGTTCATGTGGCCAACAACGTATTCAATCGAGTAGATGTCATCGAACACTCACATCCATACATTCCAGCCGCCCCAAGGCCGGCAGGTACCCTGCCTACAGTCGTCGTAGCGAGACTCTGACTTCGACTTCGACTGAGATCAGGAGCGTACGTTCTACCCCGTACGTCGTCCCTCATTAATTGCGATGCAAGGCTGGAGGAATTTGACGATCGAGGTGAAGGGGACATCAATGGAGCAGTCCCTGTGATTCAGACAATTAAAAAACGTAGATGTAGAAAGGTCAATCAATTACCAGGTAGTTGCGAAGGACTTAGAGAGCTCGATAACGACGGTGGTAATTTTCCAACACCGTAACGCCCTAAACCACTTGCTCCTGTGATTCCTACACCTTTCCTGGAATACACAGGCGAATCTGAGTATTCATCATACTGATCGGCGGAAGGACGTATTCTACCAATCATGGCATCTACATCGTCGTCCTCCCCACCATCCTCTTCAACAGCATAATGCGGATCGTCGAGTAAAGACTCGTCATCTTCAAGCGTCGAGTCGAACCGCGAAAAGTAGCCAGGACCACCTGAAGAGGTACCAAGGCCGGAGAAAGAGTGTGGATGAGCGCCAATACCAGCGCCGGAAAAGGAAGAACTGCGGGTTTGAGAAGGCATTGGAATTCCAGATGTACGTGTTGGACTGAGATATCTGTCACGCGGGTGTTTTGCTGTAGAATTTTGAGATTGTGACCAAGGAGATCTCGAAGCGGTGGTCGGACTGGGTAGAACGTTGTTGGAAGCGGAAGATGATGAGCGTGGAGGCTGAGAAGCTGCACGATGATTGCCTGTTATTGTTGCTGCTTCACCAGGATTCAAATTTGCAGTGGGCTGGTTCAACTGCGGCAGAGCAAACCGATTCGGGCGTTCTTCAGAGTTTGGAGAGGGAGAAGAATGTTGCTGTGACATCTCGAACGACTTTGAGTGAGAGATGCAGTAAGTCAGGGTCGCAGAAAGAGAGGAATATTCAAGTAAGGATCTATTCAGTACCACGACGTAGTCAGGAGACATCGGGAAGAAACTCACCAGCTTCTACGTGAATGAGATTTAAGCTGTCAGCGCCGAGTATGAAGTTCAATTATCAAAGGCTCAAGCCAGAAGAAATCCCTAATTGATGATGCTTTAACTTTCTATGCTCTTCAAATGCAGTGTAATCTCTATCTGTTCTCCTGTCCCCCTTTCTGCAGCAGATTATCAATTAAGTGGGCAGGACGAAGGAAAAATAGAGCTCACAAGACAAGAAAGATCTACCTAAAAGCTACGAGTTCCTTCTGAGAGTTTAGCGAAGCGGATTTTGTGGCGAAATCGTCGCTTGAGGTATTTTGGAGAGGTGTATAAATGGCAAGGCGGATTTCGTCTAGAGAGGTTGTACAGGTCTAGGTGATGGTCTAGTACAAAGTCAAGAGCGCAAATTGAAGGTCCCTTTTTTTGAGCTCTATGGCCTTCGGCAATGGCCGTTCAGGAGAAGATGGAAGAAGAATTTCAAGCTTGGTGGGAACTGCGTTGAACCTCGTGGTTCGAAGTAGTAGCTTGAAATCAGTCACCAGCCATTAGTCACCGGACCCGACTAGACTACGCCCCCGTATTTTACTGTTTTTGGTATGCATAGCCTCTACGGGCGCAAATATTCGGCAGGGCGAAGACCAACCAGGAAAGAGAAAGAAAGAACGCAGAGACAGAAATAAGTATTCACGATCCCAGGAGAAGTCAAATCCGTGTGTATAAGAAAGCAGGAACAGAGGGAAGAGAACAGCGATAGATTTAAATACCCCTCAAATAACAACATCAGACAATATCACCTTTCAAGGTGGTTCTGGAGTGAGAGAGTGAGCGACATAGCTGACCATGGGTTCAATGGTACCGACTGAGTAGAAAAGAATGGCAAGATATCAACCCGAAAGTACCAAACTTATATGGTTAGAACAGCACAAATCAAACCGGTTTCATGTCTGCACTGGAATAGGAACACAAGAGTGAAAAAACATATAGCAGCGATCAATGGCTTAAAGTCGTCGACGCTGCACAATATAAAGTCTCCGTATAAGATAAATTACAAAAAATCAGTCATCAAAAGCTACATTTTACTTATCAGCATTCATATCATACCAAGAATCAAACGCGCTGGAAAAATATAAATACTCGGTAGTTCCGAGTTTCATCTGCGGCAAATCCTACATCCCCGGAGTAAAGAAAGAGTAAATCCTTGCTAAAATTTGTATAGCAAGGGGTCCTACCTGCTCAGGAACGCTATAGGACGATATAATTTAGTTGGAGAGGGGCTTACAAGGGCCGTAAGTTACGGTTTACCTAGCCACAAGATGTAAATATTTGAGGCTGTGGACATTTAACAATGCATTTCTAGTTAAAGGTATGGCCGGATTTTAGCGGGAGGCTTGAAAGACTGCTTCTAGGACTCGGGAGTGCTGTGGGGAAGAGGGGAAAGATGACTCCGGGGCCGTTCATGAGCGCGAGCGCTAGACCGTGTCCGGAAAGCCTGCAAGGGCTCCGGATTGGCGCTTATTTACTTGTATGTTTCTCCTCTCACTGGATGTAAAAGTACATAAGTTTTTAGAAAATTTCACCAAAAGTTATCCATAAGTAGTATAATTTATTGACTTTGTACCCAGTGTCTACCAGAAACACACCCAAAAGCAACATCAAAGGGTCCTCAGCCCGTTCCATCCGGAAACTAAAATATATTTCCGAAATTACATCTGATGCTGTCAACCTGTAACCCCGATGGTCCCGTTTCAATACATTTCGAGGATGTTTAAAAACCTTTCGATGAATGTTTGGACATTCTAGCTAGCCTCACCTCTCCTTTGTCTTCCACAGGTGTCCGCCGGGCGGTCCCGTTCAACGTCGTAACGCGTAACCTTCGCTTGGTCGATTGTTCGCAAAGTTCTCAATCCGCGCAAGCGTTCTCTGGATCGAAATCAAGTTGACCTTGAACCTCTATACCTCCATTTTTCATCCCTATAATGTTCACGCTCATCATTGTGCCGTTTCTTCTTGCGCTCGTGTCGTTGGTGGCAGGAAGAGCTATTCCCGTTCGAAGGTCGTTGGAGGGTAAACGAAGTGTCACTGTAACGGACTTCTCAGGAGGAAGTGGGGATGGTACGTGAAGAGGATGCCTTCGTACAAGTTCGCTAACATTCATACGCAGGAACGTACTTCGAGCCAGGGCTTGGTGCTTGGTGAGTTTGCAATAATCTTTCGGCTTGAGAAACAGACATGCTGACCTTAGTTGAAGTGGAATCACTAATTCAGGTCAGACAAAGTTCTCTGCTTCCAAGAAACATAAACACGTTTTGACTCGCGTCATGGATATTCAGCCACAGATTATATTGCAGGTGAGGGACGTTCATATCTCAATCAATCGCTCTCATTCTGACTTTGACTTCCACAAAGCGATTGGAGAGGACTTCTTCGACCAATATGCGTGCGTAGCAGCCGCTCACTTCGTTCATGACTTGTGGCTCATTCCTCGCCGTACAGCATACACATGGGTGTTACGTCGGGAAATCCTAACGAGTATGATATCTGCTTTCATTTGCTTCTCTATCTCGGAATTCTATTGATGCCCATCACTCATAGAAATCCAATCTGCAATAAGAAAGTGATTGCAACCTGTACGCTAAATATTATCTTCCACATCTGGCTGTTCTGACCGTGCCCCCTTCAAGATCAAGGCAAATCAGTCACAGTAGCCATCACAGACCGATGCGGAGGTTGCACGAACCCATACAGCTTGGACTTCACCCTGACAGCGTTCTCTCAACTTGCTGATCAAAGCGTCGGTCGCATTACTGGGATGACTTGGGTCTGGGCGGACTCAGACTCGTCCGGGTCAGGTTCTGGATCAGATTCTGGGTCCGAGGCCTCTTCAAGCTCGTCCAGTACGAATGACGCTTCGCCCACGGATTCAAGTGGTGGTTGGAGCTCTTCAAGCTCAACTGTAACTACCACTGATGCTAATACCGCAGCTGCGACTACTACCTCTACCGATACTTGGACTTCTACTTCTAGTACAAATACCTGGACTTCCGCCCCAGGATCACCTACGGGTACTACTGCCTCCACCTCCACTTCTTCGACTAGCTCCATCGCCACCGAGGCTGTGGCTAATATCGGGAATCCGAGTGCCACTTCGACAATATCGTCTGGGTTTATCACCCGCTCGTCTTCATCACTGTCGGGAACCTACGTCGGTGGTAGCAACCCATCGACGACACAAGCATCCAAACAAAGCAGTGGCGCTAGGAGGTCAATTCAAAGAATATGGGAATTGTAGTTTAATTGAGTATCATTCATGATGGAAAAAAAAACAGAGGTATATATCTTATTCTATTCGTAATGTGTTGATCGCAATCGAAATTTTCGGAGAGAATCTGTCGTGCGACCATTGAACAAAGATATTGAATTCCAATCTTTTTCGATCCAGTTCGGGCAATTGCGCCCAATATTGCAGCGCTCAATCCGCGCAAGACCTTGGCTTTGATTCAGCGGACCTGTTGTTAGCCCACATCAATATCGAATCAGTATTCAAAATCTTAACATGTTACAATATCTATCAATTCAAAAGTGCAGGTCTTTACGCCAGGAAGGACACTGCAGATTCGCATATTTCCGAGGCATTTCAAAATCCAAGGTTTCATCGCTTACTATCGCATCATGGCTAATCTTGAGGCACTACTCAAAAGGACGATCAACCCTTGCTTTTGAATCCCCCAAAGCTAGTCTTACACTCAACTCAAAACTTTGAACCGTGCTGTGCACATCCTACTCAACTCAACCTCTACTTCCTGTTCTTTGATAGACTCTCAATGGTTCATTCACGTACTATTCTCGCTGCTCTTCTCGCTGGCGGGACTGCTTCTGTATTCGCTATCCCTGTCCTTGAGGGATTCCGAACCAACACTCTTGGGTACACACGAGGTTAGCACAGGTCGCTTATTTCTTCGAGATGAGCTCTAATCCAACCTGGTTCTTTGCTTCTTTAGGTCCAAATGATGGTCGTGTGGCTACTGGTCCTGCTAGTATGCCTGAACCGAGCGGGCATCAACTTTCAGGATCCGTAGGACGTCGAGCTCTTACCGTAAATCAAGGCGACCGCAGTCCTAGCTCTGGTATTCAACGAGAAGGGTCTCTCTCGAACGACGGGAAAGAGACAGAAACTATAAGCGCGACAGGTATTAAACGTTCTATATAACTCATTGAAGGTTTGGATTCTGATAGGCCCAGCTGAAGAAGTGCTTGAAAGGAACAAGTTAAGCATCGCCCATTATGGGGACGACCTTAAGGTTGCCAATTCGGATGAACATTGGAACAGCTGGGTACAAGAAACTAAGAGCTTATTAACTCTTAAATCCTTTACCCCCGACCAAAAAGAAGATCTGGTTCATCATATCCGAACGGTACACGAATATGCTAAAAGAATGAAAAAGCAATCTAGTATGTCACTCATTCCATCCTTTGCACGTCCTCATGAGAGATTGAACAGGTGCGGCCCCGGCTGGTCATCCCCGTCGCGCATACGCCCATGACGATGAACTAGATAGAGTCTAAATGAAGTTTTTGCATCAATCATTTTGGTCGTGTTTCTTCTCTCGAAATGCATGTTTTTTGTAGTTACCGAATATCTGATTAGATAATTATTTTGAACATAAGCTGGTGGTCTACTTTCAAAGTCTCTCAGGGAGACTGTCGATCCTCGGTATCTGAAGAGGAAGGTGGAAGGATTATCCAGATTCCACTAGATTCCATGCGGTACTCTCCGTGTAACCTTGCTAGTCTTACTTGATACTGATATCTCTTGAAGCTTCGATTTCCGTCAGTGAGAAACATTGTCTATATAGTGTCTATATCCTGTAATTTGCCACTTGCACCTTACTTCGCCTTCCATGAGATTGAATCTGCATCAAAGGAGTCACAAGCAATGGACCTTCTTCTGAACGCTCACGAGGTCGAAAAGCACTACGAAGTCAATCCAACCTTGGAACCTTTTTGAAGCAGCATGGGCCAACGGGAAGGAGCTCTACAAAAGCCGGGGCCTTTCCCTTTTCCTGCAATCTTCAGTATCTAACTGTCCTGAAAACGAGTCATGAAACTTATCCTCCAAATAGTATTTCTTGTAATTTGCACGCCTTTTGGACTTGCGTTGGGTCGGACGTTTACAGTACGCGTTTTTCGTTTCGTCAAATCGCAACAGGTGTTCATATTCTATCAGGTGTTCAATGGCTGTCCTTTTACAATGTGGCCCGCAGTACGTAAATTCTTCGTAGCTCTGCTAGGAAGACGATCATAAACTTGGTAGATGTTCACTGGCGTCGGGACGGCGCCTGATTTCCCAACCGGGTGAGTGAGACGAAGGGACACTCCTGGGTTCAAGCTCTGAAACCTGAGTAGGTGGGAAGCGGCAGAGTTTACTTCAGTAACATTCACCGTCCCGGATAATTGGCAAGCTGGACGTATCTGGGTGAGCATTCCCTGTCTCCCACTATCGAAGCTCTGATCGTGCTGCTCTTCGCGATCACAGGGTCGCCGCGACTGTGACTTCACCACCAATCCCGGTCCTAATTCATGCTTGGACGGTGGATGCAATGGAGGTTTGGTCTGCGATCCTGTTACTGGGACAGTAAGCTGTTTGCGTTATCATATATGTGCTAAGCATTATTGTCTTGCTCGGCGCAGGGAGTCCCTCCAGCCACTCTTGCGGAGTTTACACTCTCCACTGATGCCAGTATCCCTGATAACTATGACGGTGAGTTTTCGGTCGAGTTCTTCAGCAGATATTTACCTCATTGACTCTGGTAGTTTCTCTGGTCGATGGGTACAATTTGCCTATGAGGTATGCTCTTACCTCGTCGAGATGTAATACCAACTGACCTTAAGATGGCGTGTGCTTCGTGTCTAGTGTCACAAGCAACGTGAACTGCCCAGTGGCGTCTTGTCCTGTAGATTTGGGTCCCGACTGTAAGTAGAGACCTTCCTGATTCCAGAACACACCATTTACTTATTTATTTTGTGTAGGCCCTGCACCTCTGATAGGACCATTCGATTCAACCGGATTCCCTGTTGGTTGCAAGTCTGCTTGTGTAAGTAGTCATATCAGGATATTACTTGACTTTGTCTCTTAGTCACTTATAGGATGCCGATCTGGATGGTGATCCAGGTACAGTGCCATTGAGGTTCCTGCAATCTCCCTATTAACACAAGTGGTCTAGCGAATTCACCAAATTGCTGCTCGGGTCAGTTTAACACGGCCGCTACTTGTCCTCCCTCAGGTGATCTGCTGTTTTCTCGCTAGCACTGACACTGACTGATTACTTGTTTCACAGGCGTTGAATTCTACAGTTACTTCAGTACGTATATACTTCCTATTGCTTTAAAGGTATCTTTTCACTTGTTTTCTGCTCAGAAAACAACTGTCCCGACTCGTATGCCTATGCATTTGATGAATCAAGCGGAACTGCTTTGTGGACGTGTCCTTCGACACTTGCGGCGGATTATACAGTTACCTTCTGTCCTCCGCCGTCTTAGCTTTTTAATGGTACAGGGTACATATATACTTGCTTTCTGTCTGCGATGTCAATTCGCTATGAAGGTATCCATTTTATCAGAAATCTACGATCGCATAACTTGCACTCCGTTTCCGAAATTCCAACTGAACACCAGCATTGCACCACCACATCTGAACCTTCATTGATCATCACTCGCTAATTTTTCTAGTGGCTCGCCGCTGGTACAATACAATCGAGTTGAACTTCTCTCTGTTTCTCCCTGCCTTCTACCTTCTGCTTTCATTCTCTGCTCACCACAAGCAATTAAGGTGACAAAGATGAAATATATCTGCGTAGCTGCGGCGGTAGCAGGCTTGAACTCGCTATTGTTCACGACGGTCCTCGCGGCGTCAGCGGATGAATAGACGAATAGGTCTATATACCAGGTAAACGATGAACCCTCAGTGTATGTACAAATGAGCTTAGAATATTTCTTTCTAGATTGTCATCGACAGATTCGCTCTAGCAGACGGGTCCTCGCCTGACTGTGATACGAACGAGAAGAAATATTGCGGTGGAAACTGGCAAGGAATCATTACCAAACTGGATTATATTCAAGGGATGGGATTTGACGCTATCTGGATCTCACCTATCGTCCAGAATGTCGAGGGTACTACAGCGAGTGGCGATGCCTATCATGGGTGAGCTGCACTAATCTCCTTTGTTGAGCTTTGAAGTGACCGGTTGGCACATCGAATAGATATTGGGCGCAAAATATCAATTCGCTCAATGCCAATTTCGGCTCGGCTGATGATCTGAGGAGCTTGAGTAGTGCTCTACATGATAGAGGAATGTATCTCATGGTAGATGTCGTTGTGAACCAGTATGTCATTCCAAAGTAATACGTTTCTTATCGCCCAATGTCTTCCTCCCTTTCTAGTCTCGTCGCAAATCCAACGTCAGATAACCGACCCCAAACCTTCGATTACTCTCTCTTGCAGCCTTTTTGGTGGGGCAGAGTGTTTCCATCCTGAATGCTTCGTCTCCGACTATAACAATCAGACCGACGTCGAGCAATGTTGGCTAGGCTCCTCAGATCTTCCTCTTCTTGCTCTCAACACGGAAAATAGCACTACAGTGGATACGGTGTATCGTTGGATTAAGATCCTTGTATCGGATTATAGCATCGACGGTCTTCGAGTGGATACGCCTAAGCATGTTCGCAAGGATTTTTGGCCCGAATTTGCGGCTAATGCTAGAGTTTATTGGGTTCGCTTCGCTTACCCATTATATTCTAAGGTTCCAAATCTTGCGTGCACAGCCACATGCACGTAGTGGCTGTGTACCGCGCTCAAGCGCTTCTTGCGGCTATGGCCGCACCGCACTTCCGTGATCTCACGCTGTCAGTGGGCCGTGCCGCAATTCCGTGCGCGCGTGTTAGGTTAATGCCTCATGTATGCTGCATGTATTTAACATTTAAGTACTGTACGAGTTTGAGCAAATCCTTTCTATCTTTTCCAAAAAAAAATGGCTGGACCTTCTCGCCTCCAGCTCACACCTTTGAATGATGGAAGAACTTTGACTCAAATCATTAATGGTGAACCCCCACCCAATCATGATAGAGGTTTTTAGATACTTTACATCAACCATACATGCTTTGTGACATATAATTTGTAGATATCTCACTTCAGGCAGCTGATTTTGAAACACATATTGATTTACAGGCTGTTAATCTCTGTATGTTAATGTTATCTTTCTTTTTCTTTGACTTGAGAGATGAATAAATACATTTCTAGCTTTTCCTTTTCCTTTTCAACATTCCTAGCTTGTTGCTGGAACTCCCACTCATTCCAACAGTGGAAGTCATTGTCATATAGATTATACACAGACTCCTTCAACTCGTGAAAGATTGTCATCTAAGAGAATTTGGAGGAGAGATACAGTTATGGATCCACTGAGTCCTACTTTTTCAAATCTTTCTCTTCCAATTGATATGCTTGTTGATGAGCTAGATGATCTAAATCTTCAGCCAGCAGAAAATGAAGATGTGTTTCCTCTGGGACTGTTTCAGCTGCCTCTATTTCCAGGTAGTGATATCCAAGAGGAAGAAAATGAATTTGACTTAGATCTTTTTGGTGGAATAATTCCTCCCCAATCTCCTGAGCTGCCCAGAGCTTCAGATAATCATAAGTGGTGCTCTCACAAAAGCCATTGGGTAGCAAATGAGCTGTTTGGAAATGGAGATATATGTAATGGCTGTTGTTTAAAATTTCATGGTGAAACTTTGTTACTGTTATATCTATGCAAGCTAAGTCTTTACGAAGCTTCGCGAATTATTCCGATACTTAGATATTACTTTTATCTTTTTACTACTATGCAATTACTTCGCGAAGGATTTCCGACGTGAAGCAATTACTCATTATCTCTTATCATCCTTATCGGATTTACACTATCCCTTTTATATCTCTTCCTTTGTTCTTGACTTACGAGCTAACCAATTCGGGCATGGCATCGCTTCGCGATCCTGACTTACCTTTAGTATAAAGCTATGGTATTGAATAGGTAGTTCTTTAGTTTAAATATCAACCTTGATAGCACTTTGATAGTGATAGCAATTAATCCTCTCTATCTGTATCATCGTTTTAAACATCCTCGCTGTCAGTACGTTCCGCGATAGCCATCGCGAATGGAACACGTTTACTTTTCTTCTCTTGCAGACACGCGAAGTGTTGAGGACTCTACTAATAGTGGAGTCAAGGTCTGACTACTTAGTCTAGGATCGTTTCACCTCGCGAAGTAATTTACTTTGTATTTCCCTGCGATCATTCCCGACGATCCCTTTGTGCATGATCATAACAGTATATTTAAACTAACACTCGGCACATTTGTCCTCATTACCCTTCCCATTACACTCAACCATTTCACTTCCTTTAACAATGGTCTATACAAGGAGCAGATGAAACCGTACCAACACTGGAGGGTCCGACGAGTTGGTAAGAGAGGAACTGGAAACGGTTAATCCTTTCACATCGAACGCGACAGGCTTCGCGCCATTCGCGGAATCTATCTCAGGAGCTGGACACTCTCGACATAGATCTAACATCTTCGGTCCAGCCCCAGGAGAACCTGCTAGTGCGCGGGTTTCCAGTCATCACGCCCTTGGTCAACCTGACCATTCCGAATTTGAGTACCAAGTACTCTATACAGAAAACGGTGACCCCGTTACTGTACAAACACCGCGAAGAAATCACATGGCGATACCAACAACCGAGATGGAAATCCCACCATCTCCTACTACCTTTACACTTGCTGACAGAATGCGTCAGCAGCTAGCAAACGCTCCCGGCCCTTCACGAGGTCGGATACCAGTTACCACGATGGAGATTCCTGTGGTGATGAAGGGAGAAAGCACGGAGGAAAACACAGGCTCAAGCACAAGCCAAAGTGAGGAGTGGGGCTAGCACCACACACAAAGGCTGAAAGAGATAATGATCAAGACAGCAGCGATAGCACGAGGGCCAATCGCTAGGGTCGCACATGGAAAACTAGTTCCAAAGACCAAGTAAATATATTGAAGATAAATGATGATACAAGTACTAACCTAGTTCCAAAGACCAAGAGGTCAAGATGGGGAACTAGGTGTCAGCTTACTGTACTATATATACAAGTGTCTAGCTGAGTAAGCGACAGCGCGGGAAGTTGATAGAAGTATGCGGAATGATGTAGAAGGATGCGGAAGAGTGTAACTGGATCCAAATAGTAACAAAGATAAAGGAAGAAGGAAATATAGGAAAAATGAAGTAAGTACCATATCCTGTGTAGCACGTCACGACAATTCCGGAGAACATTGAGGAAGCGGAAATTGACGAAGAGGTAGGTCCTGACGAGTCAGGAAATCCCGGAGACCCAGGGGGATCTGATCCCGATAGCCCTGGAGGTCCCGGGGCACCTCGAGGTTCTCGTGTTCCTAGTTGTTCTAGGAGTCCAGTGGAATGGGTAGGTAGTGTCCATCCGGACCCTACTGAACAACACATCTTAGATGTGTTTCATGCGTTTAAGGGTTCTCTCGATACCCTCGGAACAGTCCTCGCAGGCATGAACACTAGCAGCCCCGTGGAATCCGGAAGATTGAAGGTCAATGATCCTGAGGTATTCGACGGATCTGACTCACGGAAACTGAAAGGTTTCCTAGTTTCCTTGTCTTTGGTGTTTATTGATTGTCCGTCATATTTTACTGATCAAAAGAAGATCAACTATACGTTGTCATACCTTGGTGGTTCCGCAAAGGAATGGTTCGAACCAGATATTCTGGATCCAAACCTCTCCGTGATGCCAGCGTGGACGAGCTCCTTCGCGACATTGGTGAAGGAACTTCAGGACAATTTTGGTATGTATGATGCACAGGGGGAAGCCGAAGATAAGATCGGCACATTAAGGATGAAAGAATCCGATAACGTACGGAAGTATAACATCCGTTTTAATACCCTCGCGGCGTCTACTAACTGGGACTTGCACGCCCTTAAGTGGGCTTATCAATGCAGCTTGGCAAGCCATATCAAAGATGAGATGGCTCGTCTTCCGGAACCAAAGACACTCGCGGAATACCATTATGAGGTACTTCGCATAGATAATAGGTACTGGAGATGAGAAGAAGAGCAGAAAAGAGACGCCGCTAGATCGACAGGTGTTTCCTCGGGAGGGAAGGCATCAAACATGTCAAAGAAGAACACACCAGGTTCTTCACAATCTCCTACAACCACCGCCACCATGACGTCAACCTCGATGAATAACTTGGGGAAGAAAGGTAAGTCGAGTGGAGGTGGAAATTCCTCATCATTGACGAGTTCTGCAGGGGCTAAACCTGCTTACGTGAGCAACCTCGGCTCGGACGGAAAGCTCCTTGTGAAGGAGTCAGAATGTCGAAAGAAGTTGGGGTTATGCGGATTTTGCGGGGGAAGTTATAAGTTCGATGACTGCGAGAAACGAAAGGCTCGCGAAGCTCGTGGATGTGCTGCGGAAACACAGGAAGGAGCGGCAAGTACCTCTTTGGTATCGGAAAAATAGTCCGCAACTCCTGTACCCCAGTACGAAGCGGGAGTTGTGTTGACCAGGTTCGTACTACCGGGGAAGTTAAATTAAATGCATCCACTCTTTCTTATGATGAACGATCTTTTACTATACCTCTTACCATAGATTTTTCACTTCGCGATGTCTCTGTGAAGCTTTCTTTTGTTTCTTTACTTGATTCCGGTTCTACCGATTGCTTTATAGATTCTTGTTTTGTGTATAAACATTCTTTACCTACTTCTTCGATCCCTTCAATCAATCTCCGACTCTTTGATGGTTCTTTATCTCCAAAACCAATTTCCGAGACTACGTCTCTTAATGTTTGGTTTCCCTCTGGTGAGCTACTACTACTGACATTTTATGTCACTTTACTAGATTCCTCTTGCGAGGCAGTTTTAGGTTACAGTTTCTTGACCCGCTACAATCTGTTGATTGACTGGGCATTGAGAAACATTACATTCCACTCCACCAAGCAAGTTGAGTTTCCCTCGACGTCCTCATTTCCGCGAACACTCATTCCGAAAGAAACTGTCCCCTCACGGGGTCAGCCTACCATTAGTTCCAAAGAGGTTCCTTCGCGATCCTCGTCGCGAACTCGTTCTTGCCATTCACCTCGTCCTTTATTAGACTCTTTCCCCTACAAACCCATCTATTCCTGTCCTTCGGTGGCTCAATTGGCCGCTTTGCAACTTGAAAACCCAGAGATCGACATTGCTCTTGTCAACGCAGAACTCTTCAACTGTGCTTGCAAGAATGCCAAGTGTGAACCTTTAATCTTACAAGCAGTTCACAGCAAAGTCACAGTGCGAGCTGCTTCAATAACTTCGGCAAACAACAGCAATCCTTCCTCATTACCAAAGCATTACGCGGACTTCACGGATGTCTTCGATGAAGTCGAATCCGAAGTGCTGCCTGAGCACCGACCTTACAATCTCAAGATTGAATTGGAGGAAGGCGCCGAACCACCTATTGGTTGCCTTTACCCTCTTTCTGCAAAGGAATTAGAGGTTCTACGCGATTTCATTGATAAGCACCTCGAATCTGGTGCTATTCAACCTTCGTCCTCTCCTCACGGAGCTCTAGTATTATTCATACCAAAAAAGGACAGAAAACTTCGACTTTGCATAGATTTTTGTGGTCTTAACAACATCACAAAGAAGGACCAATATCCTTTACCTCTCATTTCTGATTTACTAGACACTCCGAAAAAAGCTAAGATTTATACTAAACTTGATCTTGCTCACGCGTATCATTTAGTTCAAATTGCGGAAGGTGATGAATGGAAAACAACATTCAGAACCCGTTGGGATTCTTATGAATGGAAGGTTATGCCATTCGGACTCACTAATGCTCCAGCAGCTTTCCAAAGGTTTGTGAACGACATATTTGCTGATCTTTTAGATGTTTATGTTATCGTCTACCTTGACGACATACTTATCTACTTTGATGACGAGACACTACATCGCGAACATGTTCACGAGGTCCTCCGTCGACTTCGTAAACATCGACTTTATGCAAACATCGCGAAATGCGAATGGGAGATCGATACGGTAGAGTATCTTGGTTATATTCTTTCTCCGGAGGGCTTAACGATGTCAAAAGACAAAGTGAAAGCTATCATTGACTGGCCGGTACCTCGGAAAGTCAAAGACGTCCAGTCTTTTCTTGGATTTGCTAATTTCTATCGACGATTTATTTATAATTATAGTGATATCGTAGTTCCGATGATGCGACTTACGCGAAAGGATACACCTTGGAACTGGAATACCAATTGCCAGGAAGCCTTCGAGAAGCTCAAATATAGCTTCACTCACACTCCTATTCTGGCACATTGGGAACCAAACCGACATCTAATCGTGGAGACAGACGCATCGGATTAAGCATTAGCTGCGATCCTCTCAATCCTATTACCTGACGGAGAAATTCACCCCATTGCATTCCTCTCAAGGACTTTTCAGGCTGTGAAACTCGACTACGACACTCATGATAAGGAGCTTCTCGCGATATTCGAAGCATTCAAAGGCTGGCAGCATTACCTCGAGGGATCGGGAGATCCTATCGACGTCATCACTGATCACAAGAATCTCGAATACTTCTCAACGATAAAAATCCTTATGCGATGACAAGATCGTTGGTCCGAGTACTTGCACCAATTTAACATGGTGATCCGATTCAGACCAGGGAAGTTAGGTGAAAAACCTGATTCAATGACTAGACACTGGGATGTCTACCCAAAAGAGGGGGATATCGGCTACGCGCAAGTTAACCCACATAATTTCAGACCCATTTTTACTAATGAACAACTAACTACTTCCCTTCGAGCTACGTTTCTAGAAGGACCGGTACTTTGCACCTCCATTGTTATGGATTTAGAGGCACTTCATTCCGCTATTCACGATTCAATCGAACTGGATCCGGAATCAATTGCGGGACTGAAGTTTGTGAAGGATGGTATGAACACTCGTTGGACATTAGGGTCTGATGGATTGTTATGACTTGACAATCGCATTTACGTTCCTAACCTTTCTAATTTACGACTTCAAATATTACGCTATTTTCACGACCACCCACTATCAGGTCATTTTGGTCAAAATCGGACTCTGGAAGCCATTCGACAACAATACACTTGGCCAAAGGTTCGCGATTATATTAATTCATGCACAGTTTGTGGACGCAACAAACCTCGTCGACATAGGCCTTACGGTCTACTTAAACCACTTCCAGTCCCCGTCCGACCTTGGGATTCCATATCGATGGACTTCATTGAACAATTACCGGACTCTAAAGGACATACCGCTATTTTAGTAATCATGGATCAAGCCTCGAAACAAGGCATATTCATCACGACACATGACAAAATAATGTCCGAAGAGCTCGCGGATCTGTTTGTCTATCACGTTTTCTCGAAACACGGAGTTCCTAGTCACGTCACTTCTGACCGAGGCTCGGAATTTGTTTCGGCTTTCTTTCGTGCTTTAGGGGAAGCTCTCTTGATCAAACTACACTTCACCTCGGGATACCATCCTGAGGGGGATGGACAAACGGAACGAGTTAACCAGACATTGGAACAATACATTCGTATGTATTGTGTGTATCAACAGGACGATTGGGCAAAGCTTCTGCCTATCGCGGAATTTGCATACAACAACGCTCCTAACGCATCCACTGGTATTACTCCATTCTTTGCGAAGTAATTGCGTAGTAGTAAAAAGATAAAAGTAATATCTAAGTATCGGAATAATTCGCGAAGCTTCGTAAAGACTTAGCTTGCATAGATATAACAGTTACTTCATGCAAGATATACAGATTGCTATCATGTTGGTTTACTATGGTGTACCAGTGGGAGGCATTCCAGGCCTAAAGCAAAATTTGGTACTTATAGTACATGTGAAGATTGTAGGAATATGCAACGTGAACATAGACAGAGGGCAAGAGAGCAGAATGCTAATTTGCCACCCCCACCTCAAGATGATGATATAAATAATCAGCCTCCTCTTGAACCTCATGTAGCTGCTCTGAATTTAAACCAGCCTCCTGAAATACAAGATCTAGACCCTCAGCCAGCAAATGCTGAGAGTGCTGTTTCCAACATTGAAAAGATTTATCTTTCAGCTGCTCGTCAAGCCTTGATAGATATTAAAATGGAGTACTGCAACTGTTGTAAAGAAAGATGGTTTGATCTGAATGTGAGAAATGAGAAATGTTCAAGATGTAGGAACAGTAACAAGTTTACACCTGCTAATGCAATGTATCCTGGAGACTATCCAAATCTTCCTGAACTAACTCAAATGGAAGAAATGTTAATATCACCAGTTCATGCACTGGTTCAAGTTTGGCAGGTTAGAGGATGTTAAGACTGTTCCAGTGAGATTCCGTGAGGTCTAGGGTGAATAGGATAGTATAAAGTGTTCCGATAGTTTCCGGGTTTGTACGGTAATACCAATCAGTAGAAAAGTAGAATGGTAAAGTCAAACCAGAACCTTAGCACCACTTTCAGTAGTGCTCCCGCTATGTTGTAGTGGTTCCATGGATGTTTGTAGATTTCAGACATCCAGAAGTTGACTGGATAAGTTCAGACAACTAGAAGGTAAGACTGGAAAGCCCAGACAGAGTTATAGTGATAATCACTCTAGATTGGAATGATCTAAGTTGATATTTAAACTGGAGAACTATCTACTGGACACTAATGCTTATATACCAGTAATCCTAATTGTTAAAAGAAGAACAATGAGTATCTGGGATAAAACAATAAGTATTGTAAAAAGTTCCCGATAATATAATTAAAAGATAATAGTGTGGGAATTAAAAGTAATCATATCCATTAACATCGGATGTCGTCATATGGTCCGGTCCCGAACCGATAAGGAAAGGATAGAAATGAATTATAATTGTTGGTTCCATAACTTCCGGATGTTCCGTATGAGGTAGCAGAAGCATACCCGTAACAGAGGAGGACAATACAAATACTCTGGTCACTGTTGTAACTTTCCATGTAAAAATGCTACTTTTCAAAATAAAGTTCCACTTCTTCCATCCCAGCTAGATGTAATTATTATGTGTCACAGCACTCAAACCAGTACAAATAATCTTCAAGCCACTCCAGATTTTCATGTCCATCAAGATCCTCTCTGGCAGCGGCTTGAATATCTAGCTGCTAATCACCCAACATTCATACAACAAGCTGTAACAATTGATCATGAGGCTCTTGAGCAATTACCAGAAGATGGTTCAATCTTTGATCAGCTGCATCATATAGAAACATACAATATTGAAGAAAATTTCAATGAGGGGCTTCCTCAGGGAGAAGATGAGAATGCTCAGCTGCCTAATGAGCCACTTTACTCTTGTGGATTTGTTTCTCACACTGTTCAGCAAAGAACTGAGTTGGAGTTACTAAGAGAAGCTGCACATAACAATGATCCTATTGTTTTAACTGTGCCAGTAATTAGAGGAACTCCTATTAATGAATATACAGCTGAGAAATTTGCTATTGATGCCTTTCCAACCCTGTTTCCAACTGGAAAAGCTGACTTTAAAGCTACTTGACATATCAATGTAACAATGATCAATGGGCTGCACATTTGATGAGACTGGATGGGGGACAGTTTGCATGTCATCCTCAATTTTGTCATATGTATGTGAATCGAGTTATTCTGCGATTCCGTGATCCATTTACCTATTTCGCAAAGAGTTCCTAAGCTAGGACTCTTTAATTAATTACTTTGCGAAGAGTTCCTAAGCCCAGGAATCCTTCGTTATCTTTCCTCATCATTATCGGATGAGTACTATACCTATTATATTCCTTCCTTTGTTCTTTACTCCACAAGCTAGTCTATTCGGAGTTAGTATTGCTTCGCAACACTTATGTAATGCATAGTATAAAGCTACAACATTGAATAGGTAGTTCTGTAGTTTTTAATATCAACTTAGATCTGCTCTCTCTTCATATTACAGATATTCACTATCTGTGATACATTCTCAACACAGCTCTGATGTTCCGTGAAGCAACCTTCGCGAACTGATGCTGCTATTACCTTTATATTGGACCATCAACGTGTTGAGGGCACTACCAATAGTAGTGTCGATGTCTGTTATGATCGTGCACAAAGGGATTGTCAGGAATGATCGCAGGATGATCACGAGAAAATACGAAGTAAAATACTTCGCGAGGTAAAACAATCCTAGACAAGGTAGTCGGACCTTGACTCCACTATTAGTAGAGTCCTCGACACTTCGCGTGTCTGCAAGAGAAGAAAGTAAACGTGTTCTGTTCGCGATGACTATCACGGAACGTACTGACAATGAGGATGTTAAAATGATGATACAGATAGATGATTAATTGGTATCACTATCGAAGTACTATCAGGTTGATATTTAAACTAAGGAACTACCTATTCGATACCATAGCTTTATACTAAAGGTAAGTCAGGATCGCGAAGCGATGCCATGCCTGAATGGGTTAGCTCATAAGTAAAAAACAAAGGAAGGGATATAACAGGAATAGTGTAAATCTGATAAGGATGAAAGGAGATAACGAATAATTCCTTCGTGAAGTAATTGCGTAATGGTAACAGGATATAAGTAATATCTAAGTAGCGGAATGGTTCGCAAAGCTTCGTAAAGACTTAGCTTGCATAGATATAACAATGTCCAACTGTCATGAAACAATCTTTTTTCATTATTCTTTTCTTTTATTATTCTTTTCCTTTTCTTTTATTTACTTACCTAATCACCAAAGCGCTTACACTAGCGCTTATTATATTTTCATTATCATTTAGGTTACACGCGTCAACCTTATTGTTCTCGCATTGTCATTTCACTTAGGCGCAACTCTCTCATGCCTGTCAGTTCATTGACAGGACGACGTCATTATCGTTCCGCTTCCATGCTTCTTTCTATATTGCCTTATTGTTTACTCACCTAATACCTACAGCTTTACTTATGGATATGAGCAACTCTTATTGTAGATCCTCATGGTTACGGCGCGAGATATCTCTCACAGCTTCATATCCCAATAGTATATAAGACTTAGTATTTTGTAGTTATATTCCTTAGCTCTATTCTCGTCTATTCTCCTCGGTAGCTAGACTTGTAGTTGGGTTGTTTTATCCATCCTCTTTTGCTTTTTCATCCTCTTGCTCATTGTCTATCGTGTGACGCCTGGTTGTCTCTTGTGAGAGCTAGCAAGTCGCTGACACCAACTACCTTTCCATAACTCCGCAAATCATTCCTCCCTTTGCGAGGGAATTATCCCCTTGCATTCCCAACCAATTCCATGATTACATCGCAATTATTCCACAGTTCCGGAGTTGCACGATCTTAACAGATTTAGATACTGGGTATTAAATACAATCATGCGACATCAGGCTAAAAAGGATACCAATTGGTATCTTACAACTCATCAGGATGATTGAGGCTTAACTGTTGCTGACATTCAAGAAATGACTGAAACCAATGAAATTGAGGCTCTTGCCCAGCAGATTTCAAAATCAGCTGCCAAATTAAAAGGCTCTCGACGTTTTTGGTCCCTGGAACGTACCCATTTACATGCTCAATTCCAGTTCCCTGGATGCAGAACACCCAGTGTCTTCTTTACAGTATCTTCTGCTGATGTTCAATGGCAAAATTTGCATAGATTCATGCCTTCATGGATTGATGAAGAAGAAGGCCCGCACTCATATCGAACTAGATTGACAGATTTAAATAATAATCTAGCAATTGCAATGTATTATTTCCATAAGTGTTTCAAAGTTTTCTTCCAGGAATTCATTGTTCCAAGACTTCAAGTTAAAGATTGGTGGTGGAGATATGAGTGGCAGCATAGGGGAAGCTCTCATATACATGGATTTTTTTGGATGGAAGATACACCCTCTACTAAAGATGTTGAGGCTAACAATCATATTGATATACAAACCTTCATTGATTTTTGGGATCAACATGTATCTACTTGTCATCCAAATCAAGCCTGTCCACCTGCTTTGATGCATCCTTCAGCTATGCAGTTTGATATTCTTGAGGATACAAAAAAAGAGCTTGCTGAATTTTTGAACCATTTTTAGCGATATATAATTTGTTGTCTTAGCTACTGTTAGAGAAAGAAGAAAGGAACGGATGATATATTCTGCCGCTTTGGATTGTCCAAAAAATTGAGAGAAATTTCTGAATTTGCATGTGATGAGGGGCATAATTTTAAGGAACTTTACACTTGCAGAAATGATCAATTGCTTAACAGATATAATTCTGCTCTGACTCTAGGGCGGAGAGCCAATGTCATGAAACAATCTTTTTCATTATTCTTTTCTTTTATTTACTTACCTAATCGTCAAAGCGCTTACACTAGCGCTTGTTATATTTTCATTATCATTTAGGTTACACGTGTCAACCTTATTGTTCTCGCATTGTCGTTTCACTTAGGCGCAACTCTCTCGTGCCTGTCAGCTCATTGACAGGAACACGTCATTATTGTTCCGCCTCCATGCTTCTTTTCATATTGCCTTATTGTTTACTCACCTAATACCTACAGCTTTACTTATGGATACGAGCAACTCTTATTGTAGATCCTCACGGTTACGGCGCAAGATGTCTCTCACGGCTTCATATCCCATTAGTATATAAGACTTAGTATTTTGTAGTTATATTCCTTAGCTCTATTCTCGTCTATTCTCCTTGGTAGCTAGACTTGTAGTTGGGTTGTCTTATCCATCCGCTTTTTGCTTTTTCGTCCTCTTGCTCATCGTCTATTGTGTGATGCCTGGTTGTCTCTTGTGAGAGCTAGTGAGTCGCTGACAGCCAATACAGACTTCAACCCTGTTGTCAATGAAGAAGCCGCAGAATCCTATGCAGTAAAATATGCTGGCAAAGCAGAACCCAGTTCAACTTCTTATAAAAGCATTCTTCAGAACCATTTCACATTTAGAGCCTGAAAAACCGGCATGTGTAGCTTTTCAAAAAATGCTATCCACTTTTGTTGCTGAGCGTGATATTTCAGGACAAGAAACATGTCACATTTTGTTAGGATGTCCTTTGACAGTTTCATCACAGTTGTTCCATTCCATTTGTGTCACTCCAGGCCAAACAACAGCACTTATTAATTTTGAGAATGCTTCAACAGAAAAAAAATCAGTGATTGAACATTATATGAAATGGCCCTGTCCTCATGATGAGCTTGATCAAATGCCACTATATGAATTTGCATCTACATGGGAGTGGAAGGGTGGCCACTATAAAAAACACAGCACAAATGTTAAACCATATGTTATCAATGTCTTTCCTGCTTATCATCCTGACTTGACTTCACCTGATCTATATGAAAAATACTGCTATGCAAAACTTTTACTCCATCATCCTTTCCATACAATTGAAGAAATTTTGGGAGATGCTGATTGTTATGTGGATATATACCATCAGTATTGTGTAGATGCTGGACATAATCATCTGGACTCTTTGCCTACAACTGTGCCTGTTCCGATTGATGATGATGATGGTGAATCTATTTATGACAAAAATGATGATGATGATAATGTGCATCTGCAATGGATGATTGAAGCTGCAAGAGCACCTGGCCAACAGCCAGATTTACATACCGCTCTATCAAGTTTGGGATGTAGAGATGTGGATATTGAACATGATTGGCATGCAGGCTCTCCATCTGTTGAAATTAGAGAAGAAGCTGCCAAGTGGATGGCAGATCAAGTTAAAGAATATCCTAATGATGAAAAACAAGAACTTCCAGAAGCTACTTATGCCAGTTTAAAAGGGTCACAAAGATTGGTATTTTTACAATTAATGGCATACTATAAAAAATTACGGAGTGATTTGATTAATCCTCCTCCTGTTTTGCATATACATGTAGATGGAACAGCTGGAACTGGAAAAACATATCTAATTTGGTGTATTACACATGCTCTGAAAGAGATGTTTTCAGAAAATAATTATGACCCTGTTATTTGAGCAGCTCCTACTGGTGTTGCAGCATTTGGTATTCAAGGATGGACTTTGAATTATAGTTTAGCTATTCCAATCAAAGATGGACAAGGTGGATTTGAACAGCTTGGTCCCAATGCACTTAAATACATTCAAACTCGCTGGAAGCATGCACATTTACTAATCATAGATGAAAAATCAATGGTTGGACAACAGGTCTTTGGAAAGATTGACAGAAGCCTTTGTCAAGTTGTACCCTCATCTCATGAAGAAGTGCTTGGCAAGATACCTACTATAATTTTTGGAGACTTTTATCAACTTCCACCAGTTGGAGATTCTGCAATCTATTCAAATTCTCACTTGCTTAAGCCTCATGCTCCACTACTCAAATCTGAAGGATATCATGTGTATCATGCATTTGACAAATCTATCACTCTGACACAAGTTTTCCAGCAAGCAGGTGATGATATTGAGCAGCAGACATTCAGGGATATGTTGCTCCGTCTTAGATCATATCAAACTACTCCTCAGGACTATGAAAAATTTCGCACTCGATTTTAGTCTCGACTTTCCACTGACAAAAAAACAAAGTTCAACAATGTATTGCATCTCCTCCCTCAAAAGTCTCAAGTGAAAGAGCTCAATCTTATATGCTTGTCAGCATGTGGAAATCCAGTTGTACGATGTAAAGCAAAACACAATTGTGTTGAGGCCAAAAAAGCAACCAATGCAGATGCTGAAGGATTGGAAAGAGAAATTCTTTTGGCAGAAGGTGCTTCAATTATGACCACCGGAAATATCTGGACTGCAAAGGGCTTAGTAAATGGTGTGCGCGGAACTGTAAAAAAATTACGGTACCATCCAAATGCAAGTCTGCAACAAGGTGACTTACTGTCAGGAACGACTAACACTACAAGTAACTCTTAGCGCGTAGGCGCCTGTCGTAGGGCGCTTGTGCCCTGTGACTGGGCGTCTGGATATTCTAGTTCTTCATTTTCCTTTACGCATTCTACGTTACTCATCGGGTCCCATACTCGGTTACAACCCGCTGCTGACATCCTCTTGATTACTTATACTCGGTTAGCATCCGTGCTCGTATCTATCACGGACTTGTTTGTCATAGTGTTTGACCAACGACTCTATTGTAGATTAGATTCGTACTTTTGTATATAAGGTCAGCTAAGGTCTTGTAGTGACCTTAGCTTCGTTATTCAACTTGACTTCTGGGTTTCTTCTCTGAGACGTCTGAGACACTTAGCCGCTTGTGGTTTTGTGTGTCGACATCGACTTCTGACACTTACCGTTTGTTGTGTTTATTGAGTGTCCAACTTATACAGGTCAGTGGTATCTTTTAAAGTATTTTCTACTGATGGCTCATTCAACTCATCTAATCTAGGCCATAATAATGAGGGATGGGATGGCATCAATTTACGCTGGATCCCGATCGTTTCTATTACTGCAACTTGGTATACCCACGGCGATAAAGTATTGACCCGCACTCAGTTTCCTTTGACACTTGCCTGGGCAATCACAATTCACAAGAGTCAAGGTATTGGTGTTGATGAGGCAAGTATTGTTCTTGGTAACAAGGATTTTGCTTCCAGTTTATCTTTCGTTGCTATATCCAGAGTTAAATCTTTGAAAGGCATTGCATTTCAAGAAGAATTTCCTGAGTCTCAACTTTGTGGCTTAAATGGTGACAGTCCACAACGTAAGATATTGCAGGAGGACAATCAAAGAAGGGAACATCTCATATTTACATTAAATACTTATGGTACTGATCTTAGTAAATATGGGTTTGATGATATTTAATATTTATTTTTGTATACCAGTACTAAAATATACTTCGCTCACCCATTATGCATTTAGGGCCTGCCCTATAAATGCAAATCATATTACTAGGGATGTTCAAAGTTCGTCGCTTTCACTGACAGCAGAAGCAAGCTGGCTTACAAACAGTAGATGTCACCATCCATCACATAATCACATGTACATGTCAGAGGCACAGGGGATGTGCATTGCATATTCTCATCCTTGTTAGACTCTTATTTCGCTTTTACTTTACTCTCATTACTTCTTATTTTGATGGCAAACAAAGTTTGGACTACTGCCGAGACCTGGAGCTTGATCACTGAGATTAAATGTACCGAAAACTTTAAGGTTTTGTACAGGCAGGCAGCAGATGAGGTACATGTATTACAATTATACTTTACTCAATATGAACCTCACTCGACACATAGAATTCATCCAGAGATACCAAGAATGCTGTTCACCAGTGCATTGCGGGCAGGCTCTTTGGTAAGAGTGACAAGCCGACCACTACATGTATCAAGAACCATGTTACATGGTAAGTTTTGCAGTGAATCATATTCTTTCTTTCTTTCTGAATGCCGTGACTTATTTAGGCTGGAGACAACATTCAAGAAGAAGGTCAAAGAGCTGAAGAAGACTGGGGAAGGTGTTGATGAATACTACCAGATTTTACCTACTGGTCCATGTCACAAAACAATCTTTTCATTATTCTTTTCCTTTTCTTTTATTTACTTACCTAATCATTAAAGCGCTTACACTAGCGCTTATTATATTTTCATTTCCATTTAGATTACACATGTCAACCTTATTGTTCTCACATTGTCATTTCACTTAGGCGCAACTCTCTCATGCCTGTCAGCTCATTGACAGGATGATGTCATTATTGTTCCGCCTCCATGCTTCCTTTTATATCACCTTATTGTTTACTCACTGTTATATCTATGCAAGCTAAGTCTTTACGAAGCTTCGCGATCCATTCCGCTACTTAGATATTACTTATATCCTTTTACTACTATGCAATTACTTTGCGAAGGACTTCCGATGCGAAGCAATTACTCATTATCTCTTATCATCCTTATTGGATTTACACTATCCCTTTTATATCTCTTCCTTTGTTCTTGACTTACGAGCTAACCCATTCAGGCATGGCATTGCTTCGTGATCCTGACTTACCTTTAGTATAAAGCTACGGTATTGAATAGGTAGTTCTTTAGTTTAAATATCAACCTTGATAGCACTTTGATAGTGATACCAATTAATCATCTATCCGTATCATCGTTTTAACATCCTCGCTGTCAGTACGTTCCGCGATAGTCATCGCGAACAGAACACATTTACTTTCTTCTCTTGCAGACACGTGAAGTGTCGAGGACTCTACTAATAGTGGAGTCAAGGTCCGACTACTTAGTCTAGGATCGTTTTACCTTGCAAAGTAATTTACTTCGTATTTTCCCATGATCATTCCCGACGATCCCTTTGTGCACGATCATAACACTCACCAAATACCTACAGCCTTACTTATGGATACGAGTGACTCTTATTGTAGATCCCCATGGTTACAGTGCAAGATGATTCTCACGGCTTCATATCCCATTAGTATATAAGACTTAGTATTTTGTAGTTATATTCCTTAGCTCTATTCTTGTCTATACTCCTCGGTAGCTAGACTTGCATGGGGTTGTTTTATTCATGCTCATTACTTTTTCATCCTCTTGCTCATCAACTATCATGTGATACCTGGTTATCTTTTGTGAGAGCTAGTATGTTGCTGACAGGAACCATACATTGATTCAAAAGGCCATACAAGAGCATTACCACACCTCAGAGTAGTGTACCCAATAGGACATGTAGAACATTTTGAAGACCCAGCAAGACCACAAACATGTTCATTGATGATGATGCACACACACATCTCCACAGGAATGTCAGCAACTTGCTAGCAAAAGACAACCAGGTGTCACATGATAGTTGATGAGCAAGAGGATAAAAAGATAATAGAGATGAATAAAACAACCCAATACAAGTCTAGCTACCAAGGCGTATAGATGAGAATAGAGCTAAGGAATATAACTATGAAATACTCTATCTTATATACATATGGGAAATAAAGCTGTGAGAACTCTCTCACACTGTAACAATGAGGATATATATATGAGTCACTTGTGAACATAAGTAAAGCTGTAGGTATTTGGTGAGTAAACAATAAGGCAATATAGGGGAAATATGGAGGTGGGACAATAATAATGACACCCTGTCAATGAGCTGACAGGCATGAGATAATTGTACCTAGGTGAAACAACAATGCAAGAACAATAAGGTTGCTGTGTGTTGTTATTATTGTGCACTGAGGGATCATTGGAAAAGGGTTGTGGGATTAATTACAGGAAAAGGCAAAGAAAAATACTTCACAGAGTAATGATCCTAAGATATTAGTTGGACCTTGACTCCACTTTTAGTAGAGTCCTTGACACTTTGCATGTCCAAGAGAGAAAAAGATAAAACATGTTCCATTTGCAATGACCTTCATGGAATGCACTGACAAAAGGGATGTTAAAATGATAATACAGATAGTTTGATGATTAATTGGTATTACTATCAAAGTGCTGACAAGTGTCACGAAACAATCTTTTTATTATTCTTTTCCTTTTCTTTTATTTACTTACTTAATCACTGAAGCACTTACACTAGTGCTTATTATATTTTCATTTCTGTCTAGGTTACACATGTCAACCTTATTGTTCTTGTGTTGTTGTTTCACTTAGGCACAACTCTCTTGTGCATGTCAGCTCGTTGACAAGATGTCATCATTATTGTCCCACCTCCATGCTTCTTTTTGTATTGCCTTATTGTTTACTCACTGAATACTGTCAGCGACTCACTAGCTCTCACAAGAGACAACCAGGCATCACACGATAGATAATGAGCAAGAGGGCAAAAAGGCAAAAAGAGGATGGATAAGACAACCCAATACAAGTCTAGCTACCGAGGAGAATAGACGAGAATAGAGCTAAGGAATATAACTACAAAATATCAAGTCTTATATACATATGGGATATGAAACTGTGAAAGATGTCTCACACCGTAACCATGAGGATCTACAATAAGAGTTGCTTGTATCCATAAGTAAGGCTGTAGGTATTCGGTGAGTAAACAATAAGGCAATATAAAAGGAAGCATGGAGGTGGAACAATAATGACGTCATCCTATCAATGAGCTGACAGGCACAAGAGAGTTGCGCCTAAGTGAAATGACAACGCGAGAACAATAAGGCTGACGCATGTAACCTAAACAGAAATGAAAGTATAATAAGTGCTAGTGTAAGCGCTTTGGTGATTAGGTAAGTAAATAAAAGAAAAGGAAAAGAGTAATGAAAAAGAATGTTTTGTGACAAATACCTACAGCCTTACTTATGGATACAAGCAACTCTTATTGTAGATCCTCATGGTTATGGTACAAGATGATTGTCATGGCTTCATATCCCATTAGTATATAAGACTTAGTATTTTGTAGTTATATTCTTTAGCTCTATTCTCCTTGGTGGCTCCTTAGTAGCTAGACTAGTATTGGGTTGTTTTATCCATCCTCATCACTTTTTTGTCCTCTTGCTCATTAACTATCATGTGATGCCTGGTTGTCTCTTGTGAAAGCTAGCAAGTCACTGACAGCCTAGTTCCTTAGTTTTTATTCTTCTTCTACCTCTACCTATGCATCTATACCCTCATGTACAATTGGCTCTGCTCAATCTAGTGATGGTTAGTACTTGTATCTTCACTTACTCTCAATATACTAACTTGGTCTTTGAAACTAGTTTTCCTTGTGTGACCCTAGTGATTAGCCCTTGCACTACCACTGTTGTCTAAGATCATTATTTCTTTCAGCCTTCATGTGTGGTGCTAGCCCCACTCTTCACCTTAGCTTGTGCTTGGAGCTTCTGCTTTCCTCTGTGCTTTCCCCTTTATCACCACACAGATGAGGATAGAATAAAACAACCTAATACAAGTCTAGCTACTGAGGAGTATAGATGAGAATAGAGCTGAAGAATATAACTACAGAATACTCTATCTTATATACATATGGGAAATGAAGCTGTGGGAAGTATCTCACACTGTAACTGCAAGGATATAAAATATGAGCTGTTCATATCCATAAGTAAAGCTGTAAGTATACAACAAGTAAACAATAAGGCAATATAAAAGAAGTGTGGAGGCAAGACAATGGTGATGACATCCTGTCAACAAACTGACAAACACAAGAGAGTCGCACCTAGCTGAAACAACAACACAAGAACAATAAGGTTGATGCATGTTATCTAGATGAAAATAAATATATAAGGAGCACTGGTGTAAGCACTTCAGTGCTTAAGTAACAAAACATTAAAAGAAAAGAATAATAGGAAAAAGGTGTTTTCATAACAACAAGCCTTTTGCTTGACCCGTCGCTTCGCGATGGGTGTGGGAATTCAACTTTGTGATGTCTCAATAATTATATAAACAAATACTTGTAAAATACAAAAGCTAATGTGGGTCCAGAAGAACTTCAGGGTAGACAATATTCTTTGTAGTGCATTCATTATTATCTGAAATAATAAAATATTCAAGATCCAAACTATCAGAAAATTGGAAAAGAAAAAAGCATACCTTCAGGAAAAAGAACCTTCACCCCCTGTTTGGTTGTACTATGGGAGAGAGCAACATATAGTTGACCATGTGTGAACACAGGCACTTGAAGATTCAATCCCACTACTCTAATGTCATGAAACAATCTTTTTCATTATTCTTTTCTTTTATTATTCTTTTCCTTTTCTTTTATTTATTTACCTAATCACCAAAGCGCTTGTACTAGCGCTTATTATATTTTCATTATCATTTAGGTTACACGCATCAACCTTATTGTTCTCGCGTTGTCGTTTCACTTAGGCGCGACTCTCTCGTGCCTGTCAGCTCATTGACAGGACGACGTCATTATCATTTCACTTCCATGTTTCTTTTTATATTGCCTTATTGTTTACTCACCTAATACCTACAGCTTTACTTATGGATACGAGCGACTCTTATTGTAGATCCTCGTGGTTACGGCGCGAGACGTCTCTCACGGCTTCATATCTCATTAGTATATAAGACTTAGTATTTTGTAGTTATATTCCTTAGCTCTATTCTCGTCTATTCTCCTTGGTAGCTAGACCTGTAGTTGGGTTGTTTTATCCTCATCGCTTTTCTCATCCTCTTGCTCATCGTTCATCGTGTGACGCCTGGTTATCTTTTGAGAGAGCTAGCGAGTCACTGACAGAAGAATAGAGCTTCTACCACACACCACCCATCACAACAAACTTTTACAAACTTGCCTAGGATTCAACATACCGTTGGAAACTAGTTTTCTTGATACGTTACACGTTTTCATTTTTACCAAACACGCTCATCCCCTCCCCTACTATAACTCAACATGACTGATCGATCGATACATGCGCCCGACCCAGCAGAAGTCGCTACCATCACCTCTAGTCCACGCCGGGTGTTTGTCAATACACCAGGGAACTATGATGGTGACCCCGCCACCTACTGACCATGGCGATGACGAATGATGGCTTACGTTTCTGAGCTAACAGAAACTAAACAGGTCAACAACTCCCATCGTGTCATGACCATCATTATGTCCTTCCTGGTCGGAGGAAAAGCTGATGAATGGGCCCAGGTCTACACAGATGATCACTTCGATATCGATAGGGGGACATGGGACATCACTGGGAAGCAGCTCATTGATGATATGGATAAGGAGTTTACGAATGTCGCGAAGGAGAAGGAGGCTCGAGATAAACTAACTTATATCCGACAGGGGAAGTCTTTGGCTGGCGACTTTTTCAAAGAATTTGAATTGTTGCTGAAGGATGCCAGATACAAGAAGGATGAGTCGCACGTCCTTACCCTAGCGGAGAGAGCGGTTGATCACACCCTCCTGTACGACATCATTAAAGGACGAACGGAGCCCTTTGAAGACTACAAAGAGTTGAAGAAGGTAGTTACAGGGGCTGATAACGTAAGGTGGCAGTGGGCTGAACAGAAGAGAGGTTACGGGTATGCGGGGTGGTGGAACGCTAACCCACAGGGACAGAGTCGTGGACAGTCGTCCACTCAGCAGAACCGACAGGAGCCAAAAGCAACTCTGAGGGCAGAGTATCCTACAGCGCTGAGAAGAGATGCTACCGGCACCATGTTCAGAGGAATGGGCAGGCCGATGGACATCGACCAGGCGAGGGAGAAGCGGCTGTGCTTCAACTGTGGCAAACCAGGCCACATGAGCAGGAACTGCCTGCACAAGAGAAAGGCGGTAGTCCGAAGTATTATGCTAAACATGAGTGAGCAGGAACGTACGGATTTCATTAACGATTTGGGTTTTCCAAAGGCTCCGCAGTGGATATAGGTCTGCAGGAGCCTTCACACACGGACATTTCAGAATTTGTTGATAATGGCGTTGATTATGTAATCAGTACAGGTACTAAACAGAAAAACGCGTCCAACTTCATACACAAAACCGAAAAAACCGAAAAACCTATACGGTATGAACCTGACACTGCTGAATGGCTAACTCAGAGAGTTAGAGAAGACCAGATCCCGAGAGCAGTGGGATTATTACGAACTTGGATGCCCTCTTCCCGGGAGAAAGAAGCCTCAGAAGAAACTGTCATGGACATACAAAAATGGAACTGGAAAATGGCAGTCACCACCATCCGGAGTCTCAAGAACAAAAGGAGTTATGTTCGCGGGACACGTGGCAAAAGTCTGAAACTTCTGGCAATACTCGAGACACTGGAGGATGCTTGACAAATCGTTACAGAAGGACTCCTCGACAGTGGAGCTACCGGTTCCTGCATTGACTCAGAATTCGTCAAACGGCACAAACTTGTCACGGAAAACTTACCAATCAAAACACCTGTCTATAATGCCGATGGCACACTCAACGATTCTGGCTCAATAGACAAGTATGTCGAAATCCAGATGACTATCGGTGATCATTCAGAGATCGTACAGTTCGGAGTGGTAAGCCTAGGAAAGAATAATATCTTTCTAGGACTAGACTGGCTGCGACACCACAACCCGAGTATTGACTGGAAGACATCTGAACTAACCTTCGACAGGTGTCCAACAAGATGCAGTTACAACCCACACTTTTGGACACCAGAGGATACTCATTCTAGAGCGGCATTACAGGAAGGCGAACAGCTTTTCCTATTCGACTGGGACAGGTATATTCACGAGCAGGTACAGTCGAGGAAGTGGACGGAGGAACAAGCTAAGAAGGAAACAGCCGAAGAATTTGACACTTCCAAACCCTACATTGAACAATACCCTGATGTCTTCAGCCAGAAGGAATTTGACCAGTTGCCACAACAACGCCCTTGGGACCACGCTATCGATCTAATGCCAGGTTCCAAACCTTTAGATTGTAAAGTATATCCACTAAACCCAAAGGAACAAGAGGCCCTCGATAAGTTTCTTGAAGAGAACCTTAGAACTGGACGAATCTGACCTTCTACCTCGCAGATGGCATCCCCTTTCTTCTTCGTCAAAAAGAAAGATGACACCTTACGACCGGTACAAGATTATCGCAAACTGAACGAGATGACGGTTAAAAACCGGTACCCACTTCCTCTCATTCAGGAACTAATCGATCGTTTAAAAGGAGCTAAAATCTTCACGAAGATGGATATCAGATGGGGATTCAACAACATCCGCATAAAGGAAGGTGACGAATGGAAAGCAGCTTTTCGAACTAACCAAGGGTTATTCGAACCGACCATTATGTTCTTTGGACTCACTAACTCTCCTGTGACATTCCAAGGTTTCATGAACCATATCCTGCGAGATCTTATTAATAGAGGTCATGTTATCGTTTACATGGATGACATACTGATTTTTACCGACGGTATAGAAGAACATCGACAAATCGTAAAACAAGTACTCGACATTCTATGGGAGCATAAGTTGTTCCTTAAACCCGAAAAGTGTTCTTTCGAAAAACCAGTTATCGACTACCTCGGCATTATTATTGGTAACGGAACTATTCGCATGGATCCAAAGAAAGTACAAGCCGTTCGCGAATGGATTACTCCCCGCAAAAAGCGCGACGTTCAGCAATTCTTAGGATTTTGCAACTTCTTCAGGCGCTTTATTCGTGGGTTTAGTCTTGTAGCAAAGCCGCTGACACAGCTTACTGGGAATGGAACTTGGAAGTAGGAGAAAGTGCAAGAAGATGCGTTCGAGGAGTTGAAACGTCGAATCTGTGAGGAAGTGGTTTTACTCATTCCTCGAAACCATGGAAAGTTCCGAGTAGAAGCTGACTCGTCCGATTATGCTAATGGCGCCGTTTTTTCCCAGTTTGTCGAAAGCAAGTGGTATGCTATTGCCTTTCGCTCCCGGTCCCTCAATGAGGTTGAGCGTAATTACGAGATTTACGACAAAGAACTCATGGCAATTATGGACTCCCTTGACGACTGGAGGCAGTATTTGCTGGGTGCGGAGGAACAGATCGAAATTTTTACGGATCACGAAAACCTCCAGTACTTCAAGAAGCCACAGAAGCTCAACCAACGACAAGTGCGCTGGGTACTGGAATTAGCAGAGTATAATTTCGATCTTGTTCATAAGTCTGGTAAATCAATGATGAAAGCTGACGCCCTGTCGAGGATGACAGGTCTTGAGACAGGGGACAAGGACAACGAGAACATCGTTCTCCTGAAACCGGAACTTTTCATCCAAGCTCTCGACCTATTGGCTCCTGAAGATCTCCTGCTATCAGAGATCCGAAAGAGTAGAAACCAAGTAGACCGAACCGTACAGGATGCCCTCGCTGCAAAAAAACCCAGAATGGACTGAAACCGACAAAGTCATTACATGGAAAGGGCATGTTTATGTACCGAAAAACCGCCTACTCCAATCTAAAATAATCACTCAGTACCACAACACGCCACTAGCGGGACATCCTGGACAGTATAAAACCACGGAATTGATTACTCGAGACTACTGGTGGCCAGGGGTTACACGGGATGCAGGGAAGTACGTCAAAGGTTGCGAGAAATGCCAGGCTACGACGGCTCATTGTACCAAACCGGTGGGATGACTACATCCACACTCAGTCCCATCGGAGCCTTGGCAGATAATTGGTACCGACATGATAGGAGAACTACCGGAGTCAGGAGGATATAACACCATTTCAGTGTTTGTTGACCATTTTTCCAAAAGATTGCGACTTGTTCCGTCGCATACTGCAGTCACATCAGAGGGAATGGCGAAAATTTATCGCGACCGTATCTTTTCCATACATGGGATTCCACGAAAAATCATACACGATCGAGGACCTCAGTATCATTCCCGTTTTATGAAGGAACTATACCGTCTCTTAGGAATAGAAGCAAATTACACCATGGCATATCACCCACAGACTAACGGCCAGACAGAACGGACAAATCAGGAGATCGAACACTATCTCCGTCTGTTTATCAACTACCATCAAAACGACTGGCACGAGTGGTTACCGCTCACAGAGTTCACTTATAACGATTGAGTACACTCTGCGACAAAGGTATCCCCCTTCTATGCTGACAACAGTAGACATCCCTATAAAGGTACGGCACCTCAAATGACTTTGGACAACCCCGCAGCACAGGCGTTTGCAGATGGAATGAGGAAGGTTCGAGAAGAGGTAGGAGCGGCCTTAGGAAAGGCCAACGAGGATATGAAGAAGTTTTATGACTGGAAGCGAAGATTTGGAGTAGAGTACAAGCCAGGCGATAAGGTCTGGCTTGAGGGAACTAACTTGTCGACAGACCAGCCAATGAAAAAGTTAGGAGACAAACGGTTTGGACCGTTTACAGTTCAGAAGAAGATAGGCGCTAGTTCCTATAAACTAGACATCCCCTCCACATGGAAACATATCCACAACATTTTCAACGAAGTCCTCCTTACCCTTTACAGGGAACCGCAATTCCCTTCTCAACCATGGAATACTAGACCACCTCCTATCGTTGTAGGAGAAGAAGAAGAGTTTGAGGTTGAGGAGATTCTCGACTCACGAAAGGTAGGAAAGGGAATTAAATACAAAGTCCGATGGCGGGGATATGGACTGCATGAGGATATTTGGAAACCTCGATCCAACATCACACATTCCTCCGATTTGTTGAAGGAATTCCATGACAAAAACCCGACCAAACCCAAACCCGCCACTCTAAGTAGAATCGAGATTCCTATTTCCTTATTTCCGACCGAGTTATTCCGCCCTATGCCTCCGCCAGACACTGAAAACACGCCATCACAATTACCCTCCGAAAATTTCATTAGACAACAAGCGCTTCGTGGAACTCGCACTCTAGGGAGGGGGTAATGTCATGAAACGATCTTTTTCATTATTCTTTTCTTTTATTATTCTTTTCCTTTTCTTTTATTTATTTACCTAATCACCAAAGCACTTGTACTAGCGCTTATTATATTTTCATTATCATTTAGGTTACACGCGTCAACCTTATTGTTCTCGCGTTGTCATTTCACTTAGGCGCAACTCTCTCGTGCCTGTCAGCTCATTGACAGGACGACATCATTATCGTTTCGCTTCCATGTTTCTTTTTATATTGCCTTATTGTTTACTCACCTAATACCTACAGCTTTACTTATGGATACGAGCGACTCTTATTGTAGATCCTCGTGGTTACGGCGCGAGACGTCTCTCACGGCTTCATATCTCATTAGTATATAAGACTTAGTATTTTGTAGTTATATTCCTTAGCTCTATTCTCGTCTATTCTCCTTGGTAGCTAGACCTGTAGTTGGGTTGTTTTATCCTCATCGCTTTTCTCATCCTCTTGCTCATCGTTCATCGTGTGACGCCTGGTTATCTTTTGAGAGAGCTAGCGAGTCACTGACATCTAACAGATTGGCCTTGTGCCTTATTAATGGACATTGAAAATGCCAACCGGACAGGAAACTGGCGCCTTTTCAGGATAAAAGGCAAGTCAAGGTCTGAGGGTATTATGGTGATCCATGGTATTAGAAAAGTTATACCTGCATTATCACCTCCCAGAATTCTTGCTTCCAATACCCTTGCAGTACATTTAGTAAGGATTGCACGTGTTCCATTGCAAACACCTGCCACTGGATCAAGGTTTTGAAGCACCATAATGGGTGCACCAATTTTTAGAGATAGTTTGGAAAGAGGTAGACCTGATCCATTGATACTGTTTAGATATTCTACAGGATACTGCAGATCATTCTCTGGATCTTCATCCACTACAGCACTATCAGCACTATGATAGGTGTGAATGTTTCCTTTGAGTGCATTTAGACACTTCATATTCAAGTTATCAACAGCATCATTTCTGGGGCATAGGATAGTATGTTCCAAAAACCATGCATCATTGTTCAGTTCAGGGTCAATCAAGTCCAGGCTGGGATAGATATTGGAAATCAATGAATCAATGCTATCTCCACATCTCATTGTGGGATCCAGTTTGATTTGACTCTCTGCATCATTATCTGAACCATGACCCACTTTCAAAAGCCATTCAGCATAAGCCTGGTCCTCCTCTGTTCCACTGCTAAGTCATTTGTTTTCAGTTAGATGCAAAATCTGTTATATATATGCTAAGCTCTACTATGCTTTCCGGACGATTTCCGAGGTCATCGATCACTATATGAACATTCCGGCATTCCGGCCGATCTTCCGGCATTCCGGCCGATCTTCCGGTCAATTGATCATCCTTCCGATCCATTTTGTGTTTGTTACCAAGTTCAACTCAAATCTCGGTCGATTTCGTACTCCGTTCCTTGGCTCAATAACTTCGGAACAACCTCGGATACATCACATGACACTCGGTCGTCATGACCGATGCATTCCCACGCCTGTCGGCTCTTGGAAAACACTGTCATTGTATTATTTCGAATCCTTCTCACTTATTGTCTTTTATTTAACAATTAGGCAGTTTAGTACCTAGGTCAACTTGTTCAGTTTGGTTCCCCAGCTTGAAATAAAAGTTACCTTCTATACTCCTTCTCTATTACACCTAATCACGTCCGGATCAATTGATCGGATACTTCCGATGCTCCGGAAATTCATTCTTCTTCGCACTTCGCAGGGACACCCAGATAACGTGTAGGGAGCGTTGCCGAAGACTTCGCTGAAGTCCCATCACTTCCCAAGGCCCGTGTAGCCTTTCCATTACTTCGTTTTGCCGTTACTATAGTTTCCGGACTCTGAAGCTTCGAACAGAGCTCCGGAACCTTGATCTATTTCCTTCCGGTGCATGGCCTTAACAAAATCTCAATGTCCCGCCAAAGCCTAAATCGCTGAATGCTGGCACCAACTATCTGTTCCCTCCTTCCTTTACGCACTACAGGAAGTATTTGCTGAAAGTCTCCACCAAATATCACAGTCACTCCCCCAAAAGGTGTGGTACTTGATTTAAGATCTTGCATAGTTAGATCTACTGCTTCCTGGCAAAACCGATTCTGCATTGGAACTTCATCCCATATAATTAGAGCAGTCTCCTGCAACAGCTTCCCCAAATCAGAATTCTTTTTGACAGAACACACCTTTCCTTCAAAAATTTCAATTGGAATCTTAAAAGTTGAGTGTGCAGTCTGACCCTTTTGTCAGCGACTCGCTAGCTCTCACAAGAGACAACCAGGCGTCACACGATAGACGATGAGCAAGAGGGCGAAAAAGCAAAAAGAGGATGGATAAGACAACCCAACTACAAGTCTAGCTACCGAGGAGAATAGACGAGAATAGAGCTAAGGAATATAACTACAAAATACTAAGTCTTATATACTATTGGGATATGAAGCCGTGAGAGACGTCTCGCACCGTAACTGTGAGGATCTACAATAAGAGTTGCTCGTATCCATAAGTAAAGCTGTAGGTATTAGGTGAGTAAACAATAAGGCAATATAAAAAGAAGCATGGAAGCGGAACAATAATGACGTCGTCCTGTCAATGAACTGACAGGCATGAGAGAGTTGCGCCTAAGTGAAACGACAACGCGAGAACAATAAGGTTGATGCGTGTAACCTAAATGATAATGAAAATATAATAAGCACTAGTGTAAGCGCTTTGGTGATTAGGTAAGTAAATAAAAGAAAAGGAAAAGAATAATAAAAGAAAAGAATAATGGAAAAAGATCGTTTCATGACACCTTTGGAAGTAGCAGTGCAGCTATTCCTGATGATGCACAACAGAGAACAATTTTTCTTTCTCCCTGAAGCATATAACAAAGGGTCTTGTAAGTAAAAGTCTTGCCTGTTCCAGCAGGACCATGTAGGAAAAACATCCTGGGTCTATTTTCTCTGATAGCACTCATGATTTGGTCAAATGCATGCCTTTGGCCTGCATTGAGCTTGGATAAGTTTTCTGTTCCTTTCTGCAATTACTCTTCAGCATCAAAGTCCAGCTGTTCAGCAATCAATCTGTTGCCTTCCACTTGAGACCAAAACTCATAGTTGGGTATTGGCATTCCCAAATACTGTTTGACTCCCTCAAATATTCCTGCATGGAAAAGAATCTTGTCAATACGATATAGGCCATAATCCTCAACCTGCTCTGGTGTTGGATTATCCACAATTCTTTTACTGAATAAGTACTGTTCAAGGTCATCACATATATACTGCTTGAACTGGTCCCATAATAACCCTGGCTGCACAGGGTGACAATCTTTCAAAATTGTTGCAAACAGTGATCTAAGGCATGATCCTGTCTGCATATGGTGTGCATCTTCCAAACAGTCATTCTGCAAAAGGCCTTGAGCAAGGCATGCCTCCTGAAATGTTGGGTATTCAACACCATTATATGTTCGAAGATGGGCAAAGGAAGTGGCCCCCTGGACAACTGTTAATAATAGCCGGATGCAAAATCTCTCCCCAGCAGCTGGATGAACAGAGTACATTCTACCAACAGCAGGGTCACCTTTTTTGTGAACTGTCCATTTGTGGTTGCTTTTATTCCAAACCCATTCTGATGGAAATTCTTGATACAGCAGAGACTGAGCTGTTGTTACAGCATTTGCTGGATCCTCCCTAACTCTCTCCTCTTCCTCTGCATTGGCTTTAAAATATCCCATGAGTGTGCTATTCTTGGTGCTTGCAGCATTAACAATCTCTTCCAATGTTTGTCCATTGTCTGCATCAAATGTAACCATCTGACCTCCAGGAGTATGCACAGCTAACCTTGTAACTTTAGGCTTTTCTTCATGCATAGCATAAGAAAACAATCTCCAACTGGCTTCTGAAGCAGAAATATAACGTGAATCTAAATACAACTGCACTTCATCCTGATTTGAACCAATGTGCATAGTTGCCCAGTCATGACCTTTGTAAACATATTTGTGAAGATATTTGTGAGCCCTGATAGAAATGCAGCATTCAGTATTAACATGGCTTTCCAACTCCATGAGTGTCCAAGCATTATAAGGAACCACCCATGTATTGTCAAGCTCAATGTCTCTACCATTGAAAGTTTTCTTGCACTTTCTGTCATTGTCTGGCCAAGCATATACTGGATAGCCATTTTCAGAAAGGGAAGTCTCAGGCTGGAAAGGTTTTGGAAAACCCTTTGAACACTTTCCATCCTTCATGCAGGAGGCATTTGGATTGAGTGCTCCACATGGACCATGAATCATCAGCTTTTGGACTAACTTAAATAGCTTTGGGTGAGAGTTTGAATCAGGTAGCTGAGCAGATATAAGTTGATCTATATGATGGGGCTCTTTAAATCTATCTTCTGGATGGAGAAAAATAAGGATATGAATATGAGGCAAACCCCTTTTCTGAAACTCAATAGTGTACACCTGACCCCTGCACTTCCCAAAACACCCTTTGTCAATCAGGTTCAGTATAATGCGAACTTTTTCACGGAATAAACGGGCTATGATATCAGGGCAGTCATTGGGAGTTTGCCCAGGGAGTAGTGCAGCCTTGACTTCAGGACAATTAGGATTAGCTGTGATAGTCACAAAGAGATCTGGCTTTCCAAAATGACGCAAAAGGGATATTGAATCTTGATACAGCTGGAACATATGTCTTGAGCCCCCAATATAGGAGGAAGGTAGAATGATATGCTGTCCAATATCTGCAACATCTGTATCTGTAGCCTGTACAGCATCAACTAAACCTGAATATAATTCTGCTCTAAGCTCTTTTTGGTGCCATTTAAGCCAGGACAGTCGCTGCTGGTCCACTTGGGCAAATGCATCAACTATGAACTGCTGGAATAAATTCTTGGCCATAAATAAATGAGAACTTTCAAACTGTGTTTTTCGTTGATGAAGATGAAAAGCATAGTATTCCATCTGAGAAACATACATTCTCTTGGAAGTCTCAGTTTCATCCTCCTCATTTGGATTAGTTCCTCCACCATGAGCATATTGAATTTTTTTATGCCAACCTAACTCTCCTCTGGGGAAAAGCAATACATAGTGAAGTGGGGCATATGCAGGATTATACTCTACTATTCTCTTAAGGGGTCCTGCTTTATGCTGCAGAATAATATCTCTATGATCAGCAGCTTCACCAGGCCCAGGAAGAATAACAGCAACTTCCTCTGCAGTAGGCAAGTTGTATCTCCTTGAATCTGTAGAGTCCAAAAAGTGAAGCCTAACACATACAGTATGATTTGCAGACCCTGGATTTGTCTGTTCTTCATCAGCTATACGCTCATGGGCAGTCTTGTACAGTTCGAAGAAGTGGTTGTTCCTTCAAAGGCAATCATCAAGAACTGTCATTATAGGATTAAGCAATCCAGAGCAGGCATTGTTCACCATGCGCCTTTCCAGGGCAGTTTCAGGAGTCATAATATATAGTTGAGCATAAACAGGATTCTTGCCCACCTCTGGCAGGAGGGAGCCCAAACTATGAAATAGTTCTCCTTTGATTTTAAACTGCCGCAGTCCAGTTTGTGGTAGCTCAGGATCATTTTGGGGTTGTGTTTTCATACCCAATGATACAAATGCAAAGGCAGCATTATAAGCTCTGATGTTTTCCAAAAAATGCTTAGAGTTATGATCCTGACTATTAAATAACATTTCCAGCTCAAGAGGAGGCCTCTGGAGAAATGGGAGTATAATCTTTCCAGACCGGCAGCATTTACCAAATTTAGGATTGCGCTTTGAGGATTTCTTGCACCTTTCTGCCTCCCAATGTAAAGCATGATAGTTTGGACATTCCTTGTCCATCTGGCCCAAGAAAAGCTCATTGTAAACTCCATCATCCTGAACTGGCCTCAGAGCTATAGGTAGATTCTGAGGATTTACAGGAACTGGCTGATGTGGGGGAAAAGGAGGAGGAGAAGGAGATGGCAAAGGGGAAGGAACAGGAGGAGGCTCATAATCCATAACTTGGGGAGGAGAAGCAGGTGGAGGAGAAAGAGGAAAAGGTTGAAAGTGAGGGAGAGGGACAGGAAGAGGAAGAGGGACAGGAAGAGGGAAAGGGAAAGCAGGTTGTTGAGGAGCAGGAGGAAAGTCCATACCTCTTCCATATTGATTGCTTCTTTGACCATGCACAGGATGTGGAGGTACAGAAGCTAACATTGCCTGCAAATGCTGTGGAAGATGTTGATACTGAAGGCAAAATAGTAAATAGAAAAGAACAGTTAATTAAAATTTATGTTTACCTGAGGCTGACCAACCCCAGTAGCTTGATCCTGCTGAGGAGGTGCATTGGAAGGTTGTTACGGGTATGCTTCCGCTACCTCGTACGGAACATCCGGAAGTTACAGAAATGACAATGGTAATTCATTCCTATCCTTTCCTTATCGGTTTGGGACCGGACCGTATGATGACATCCGATGTTAACGGATATGATTACTTTTAATTCCCACACTATTATCTTTTAATTATATTATCGGGAACTTTTTACAATACTTATTGTTTTATTCCAGATACTCATTGTTCTTCCTTTAACAATTAGGATTACTGGTATATAAGCATTAGTGTCCAGTAGATAGTTCTCCAGTTTAAATATCAACTTAGATCATTCCGATCTAGAGAGGTTATCCCTATAACTCCATCCGGACTTTCCAGTCTAACTTGATAGTTGTCCGAACTTATCTGGTCGACTTCTGGACGTCTGAAATCTACGAACATCCACGGAACCACTACGACATAGCGGGAGCACTACTGAAAGTGGTGCTGAGGTTCTTGTTCGACTTTACATTCTACTTTTCCACTTTTCTACTGATTGGTAGTTACCGTTCAAATCCGGAAACTATCGGAACACTCTGTACTATACTATTCACACTAGACCTCACGGAACCTCACCGGAATAGTCTTAACAGTATATTTAAACTATCACTCGCTATTGTCGTACTCATTTGTATTCATGGCGCCTCCAATAACTCAACAAGCCCAGAGGAACCGGACGAGAACTCTCACTGGAACCACTAACAATTCGGATGTACCGAATCAGGCTGAAGAGTCAAACCCTTTCCTCACTAACGCACAATCCTTTGCACCATACTCCAAATCTATATCGGCCTTAGGAGGGCAAAGGAGAACAAATGTTTTCAGACCAACGACGTCAACTGCACATTCCACTACGGAGGTGAATCCGGAGTTCACGATCAGTGGAAATACCGAAACATTAGACTACGAAATCCAAACATTATACACTGCAACTGGAATACCGGTTCAGGTAAGAACACCACGGACGGCAACTCGAATAGCTACCGCGTCATCTGCAATCATACCTCCATCACCAACGGCAGCAGCCATTTTCGGACAGCTCTTGGCCTGTAATGCACTGGACAACACTCAAATTCCTGAAGGACAGGAAGAAGATCATCCCGAAGAAGATAATCGGGAGGATCAAGATGGTGAGGAAGATCCAGTAGGGGCCGAAGAAAATCCAGCTGACCCAGATGGATCGGATGATGATGAAGGACCAGATGGTGGTGGACCAGGTGGTGAGGGATCCGGAGGACAGGGAAGTCCTAGGAGACCAATATTCCCACCAAACAACAACTCTTCCGAATGGGAGTTTCTTCAAATGTTCCAAGCTTTCCGAGGAACACTCGAAGGATTGGGTAATGTGATCACGAATTTGCGATCGGAGCCCTCCAAATCGAGTAAAGCAAAAGTTCAGGAACCAGATGTTTTCGATGGTCTTGAGCCTCGGAAACTTAAATCCTTCCTAGTTTCCTTATCCCTCGTCTTCCTAGATCGACCAAACTATTTCACTGATCAAAGGAAGATCACCTACACCTTGTCTTATCTGAGTGGATCCGCTCGCGAATGGTTCGAGCCAGATATCCTTGACCCCAATGCGGTCTCACTTCCTATGTGGACCAGTTCTTTTTCAGCACTCGTGAAGGAGTTACAAGATAATTTCGGTCTTTACGATGCGCAGGGGGATGCCAAGGATAAACTCGGAAACTTAAAGATGAAGGAAAACGAATCAGTTCGTAAATTTAACATCTGATTCAATACACTCGCTGCTCTCACCGATTGGAATTTGAGTTCCTTGAAGTGGGCTTATCAGCACGCCCTAGCGTCCCGAATTAAGGACGAAATGGCCTGTGTTCCAGAGCCTCGAAACCTTGCCGAATATTGGGCAGAGGTTCTCCAGATCGACAACCGGTACTGGTGAAGAGAAGAGGAGAAGAAACAAGAGTCTGCTCGTTACGGTGGATCAGGTTCAGGGAGTAAAATCTCGAACCCAGGTAAGAAGGGTAATCCGAATCCTTCGAACAAAACCTCTTCTTCATCGGAAAATCAGTCTAAAGGTACTAATAGCCCGCAGACTACTGGTCAGAATCAAGGGAAGAAGCCGTGGTTCGATAATAAGAACAAATCAGCTGGCAGCGGACCTTCCGGTCAATCTTCTTCAAACTCTTCAACTTCTCAACAGGTGAAGCCTTACCAGAAACATCTCGGACCGGATGGCAAAGTCAAGCCGGAAGAGAAGGAGAGATGCAGGAAATTCAACCTGTGTATGTTCTGTGGCGGTAAGCATAAACTAGAAGATTGTCCTAATCGGAAATCAAGCCAACCTCGCGGTCGAGTGGCGGAGTTTGAGGATGCTACCATGAACGTCCGATCATCTTCGGATGATTCGGAAAAATAATCCGCAGCTCTTGTACCCCGGTACGAAGTGAGAGTTGCGTTGATTCGGCTCGTGCCTACCCAGGGGAAGTAATACTTAACGCATCCGCTCTTTCTGAATACGAACAATCTCTACAATTTACACTTACTACTGAATTTCAATCACTGGAAGAACTGGCTGGTACATTATCTTTACTACAATTTCCATGCTTACTTGATTCCGGTTCTACAGACTCTTTTCTCGATTCTTCCTATGTAAAAAAGCATTCTATTCCGACAAAACCTATATCTCCGATCAATCTCCGTTTATTTGATGGTTCTCTTACCGCAAATTCTATTTCGGAAATGGTTGAACTTTCAATCCATTTTCCGACCGGCAAGTCTTTTACAATTAACTTCTATGTTACTTCATTGGATTCATCTTGCAAAGCTGTACTAGGATATAGTTTTTTGTCCTGCTACAATCCGTTGATTGACTGGGTTACAAAAACAATTTCTTTCCGAAACACTGACCGAGATGTTTTCAAACAGATGTCTACACTTCCGGATACTTTAAATTCAAGTTCCGAAGTGTCCGCTCCACCTCCGGAGCTATTAGCGAAACCAGATGCATCACACTCTAAACCTCGCTCTCGCCTTACACCTTGTCCACTCACAGACAAATTTCCATATGAACCCATCTACTCATACCCAACAGTATCGCAAATGGGATCTCGTACAGAATCTGCGGAAAAACCGGACATCGACATCGCACTTCTGGGGGCAGTGGCTTTCAACCGGGTCTGCAAGGACACTGGTATCAAGCTGATTCTATTTCATTACATCCCTTCCGAAATTACTGCTAAAGGTTCTAGTACTGAAGAATTTGAATCTCAGGAACGAGGATCTACCCTCCAGATCAATATGCGGAATTTGCTGATGTCTTCGACAAGAGCTCTTCCGAAGAGCTTCCGGAACATTGATCTTATGACCTAAAGATTGATTTAGAAGAAGGTGCCGGGCCACCTCTCGGAAGGCTGTACCCCTTATCTCCAAAAGAATTGAAGGCCCTTCGCGATTTCCTGGATAAGCAACTAGCTACAGGTATAATTCAAACCTCCTCTTCACCCTATGGCACACTGGTTCTATTTGCACCGAAGAAGGACGGATCGCTCTGACTATGTGTTGACTTCCGAGGAATTAATCGCATCATGAAGAAGGACCGATACCCATTACCCTTAATATCCGACCTGCTGGACATGCCCCGAAAGGCGGCCATATACACTAAACTCGATTTAGCTCATGCCTATCATCTTGTACGAATTGCTGAAGGTGATGAATGGAAGACTGCTTTCCAGACTCGCTACGGGTCTTACGAGTGGAAAGTAATACCGGAAGGACTCACCAATGCCCCGGCTGCATTTCAAAGATTTGTGAACTCTATCTTTGCAGACTTGCTAGACGTTTATGTGATTGTTTACATTGACAATATTCTAGTATATTCCGATAATCCAGAAGATCACGAGTAACATGTCCGAGAAGTCCTCCGAAGACTCCGACAAGCTCAACTCTACTGCAATCTTGCAAAATGCTTCTTCAGAGTTGACACGGTTGAGTATCTCGGGTACATTTTATCTCCCACCGGCCTTACCATGTCTTTGGATAAAGTAAAAGCTATCATCGAATGGCCAGTGCCTCGAAAGGTCAAAGATATTCAGTCTTTTCTCGGATTTGCCAATTTCTACAGGCGTTTCATTTACAATTATAGCGACATTGTGATTCCATTAACCCGACTCACCCGAAAAACAACGGATTGGATTTGGACTGCGGAATGCCAGTCAGATTTCGAAAATCTCAAGCATGCGTTCACCAGCGCTCCTATTCTAGCGCACTGGGAACCTAATCGACCACTAATCATGGAAACTGATGCTTCTGACTATGTGATCGCAGCAATCCTTTCAATTCGGCTTTCGGATGGGGAAGTACATCCAATTGCTTTTCTTTCTCACATGCTTCACACAGCGGAACTAAATTATGATGTTCACAACAAAGAACTTCTAGCTATTTTCGAAGCTTTTAAAGCTTGGCGGCACTACCTCGAAGGCACCGGAGAACCGATCGATGTGGTCACTGACCATAAAAATCTTGAGTACTTTTCCACAACGAAAGTTCTGACTTGGAGACAGGTCCGATGGTCCGAATACCTTCACCAATTCAATTTGGTGATCCAGTTCCGACCGGGTAAATTAGGGGAAAAGCCGGACTCCATCACTAGACGATGGGATGTCTACCCAAAAGAGGGGGATATCGGATATGCCCAAGTCAATCCACAGAACTTCCGACCCATATTCACTAATGAACAGCTGACCGCTTCACTTCGGGCTACTTTCCTTGAAGGACCGGTCCTCCGGGCATCGATCGTTATGGACATCAATGCTTTACATGAAGCAATTCGGCAATCGTTACCAATTGATCTGGAGTCTGCACTAGGACTCACATATGCCCAAGACGCTACTAAGCCTCGATGGACATTGGGTGAAGATGATCTACTACGCCTTGATAACCAGATATACGTTCCGAATCACTCAGATCTATGGCTACAAGTTCTACAATATTTCCATGATCACCCTCTTTCCGGCCATTTCAGTCAAAACCAGACTCTAGAATCCATTCATCGGCAGTATACCTGGCCTAAGGTCCGAGATTTCGTACGAGACTACATTGCCTCCTGCACTACTTGTGGTAGGAATAAGTCCCGCTGACATCGGCCTTATGGATTGCTAAAACCTCTTCCGGTACTGACGTGCCCTTGGGATTCCATATCCATGGACTTTATCAAAGAACTTCTGATGTCGGATGGTTACAATTCCATTCTAGTCATTGTGGATTGATCATCAAAACAATCCATTTTCATTAAATGTCATACTACAATCACATCTGAACAATTAGCTGAACTTTTTGTCATTCATGTCTTCTTGAAACACGGAGTACCGAGCCATGTAACCTCAGACCGAGGCTCGGAATTCGTGTCCGCATTCTTCCGGGCCCTTGGCCAATCATTAAATATGGAACTTCACTATACTTCCGGATATCACCCCAAAGCCGATGGTCAAACCGAATGAGTCAACCAAACCCTGGAGCAATATCTCCGCATTTATTGCAATTACCAACAGGACAATTGGTCTGGCCTTCTACCAATGGCCGAGTTCGTGTACAATAATGCACCAAATGCATCTACAGGTATTACACCCTTCTTCGCTAACAAAGGTTACCATCTGAATGTATCCATTCGACCGGAAGTTGATATCCGATCCGATCGGGCTCGTGATTTTGTCATCAATTTGGATGAAGTCCATCCATTCCTTTGTGATGAAATTAATAATGCTCAGCATCGGTATAAAGGACAGGCTGACCGGAAGTGTATTTCCGCTCCTGAATTCCAGATCGGATCTGAAGTCTTCATATTAGCCAAACACATCTGATCGACCCGGCCCACTCCGAAGTTCTCGGAAAAGTATCTTGGCCCATTCAAGGTTACCAAACGCATCGGAACATTAGCCTACAAGATACAACTACCAGATTACCTCTCCAGAATACACCCTGTATTTCATGTTTCCCAATTGGAACCATACACTCCCAATCCAATACCTAACCGCACGCAAGCTCCGCCACCTCCGATCGAGGTAGATGGTGAACAGGAGTTTGAAGTTGCAGAGATCCTAGATTCGAAAATGGATTGTAGGTACCGACAGTGTCCATTATGGTACTTTATCCGTTGGAAAGGTTATGAAGGTACTGAAGAAGAATTCTCGTGGATCGGAGCTGACGAAATGCATGCCAATGAACTCCTCGGAGAATTCCATAACCAATACCCATCGAAGCCGGGACCCTTGCAGGACATCAACTAAAATTGTCGTACAATTCTACTTATCTTTTTCTATATTTTCTTTTCACTTCCGAACGGTTGAAATCGACCGAAGGGATTACCGCCATGATAGTTTATTGAGCGATAATCCCTTACTGGAATTTCTTATGCCTACTCTTTCGCACTTCCGCTATCCGGACATATCTGTCCGAAATTTAAACTCATTTCTTACAAGTATTATCGGCCGATTTCATTTGGCATATTCCTTACTTTTCCGTTTTCAACTATGATATAATTTTTACTTAAGTCCGATACCGGACAATTTTTTAGGACAATATTAAAAGAATCGAAAATTTATTCAAAGTCCAAAATTCTACTACTAGGCCTATTCTCGGCCTTTACCCTTTCTATCCCCCGTTCTTTTCATCCGCTCTTCTTCTGTTTCCTCTTCATCACCTCGGACTCTCACAAGAAAACGAACCATGTCCTCCAGGAGACCTAATCGCCAATGCAGATCTCTTACATCTCCTCGGAGATCCTCCATAGTCCAATTGCTGGACGAAGCAACCGCTTCTTCTCTTTTCACCCACTTACTTTCCCTGGGATGTCCAGTCATTACCAACGAGCAGCGGACCTTGGCTCTGCGGCAAGCCTGGCAAGAGGAGGACCGGACTCCTACCATGTCACAAGGAATGCCTTTCGCGAGGCATCAATCGCACTTTGAAGTCTTTTGAGGAAAAGAGATTGGGTCCGGCTCCGGAGCCCCGTCATCGTCATTGTCGGTGTCCTCGGGTTCCGAGGATGAGGAGTCATCATGTCGTAGATTAGGATCTACCGACGCAGCGACCTGAGGGAAACATTAGAACAAGCTGGAGAGAAAATTGAGTTAAGACGCACCTTAACAAGAATACACTTTCGTTTCTTGGATATAGAAGTTTCCAATTTCTCCACCTTCCCCTCCTTCGCTAAATTAGCCTTCTCGGCTTCTTTCTGCTTGGCCACTTCCTCGGCCATAACCTTTTCTTCGGCTAATCTACGGGCGGCCTCCATTGCAATCTGCCGTTGTTCTTCTTCCGCTTCCCTTCTCTTCTCTTCCTTGCGTTGATGGATTTCAGCAAGGTGGGCCTCTGCAGCAGCCTCTTCCTTTTCTTCCTTGGCCTTGCGTTCGGCTTCGAGTTTGGCTCGTTCCTCCTTCCGTTTCTGGAGGCGGGAGATCTCAGCTTCTTCCTCATTGTCTGAGGGCAGGGAGGAGTTGGTACAGGAGATGGGAGGAGACATGGAAGAAAGAAAGAGAAAGTGGGGACTTGGAAAATTTTATTCAAACGGGTATTTATAGCCTACCAACCGTAATGTGGCTGACCAATCAAATTCCGAAACTTTCTGATTAGTATTTTCTTTTCCGATCTGTTGATTGGATCAATACTTTTCCGACGAATGGCTGTCGTACAAGGCTTTTGAGGGCAAAAGCCTAATAGGGGGATACTGTTATGGGTATGCTTCTGCTACCTCATACAGAACATCCAGAAGTTACGGAAGCGACAATGGTAATTCGTTTCTATCCTTTCCTTATTGGTTTGGGACTGGACTGTACGACGACATCCGATGTTAACGGATATGATTACTTTTAATTCCCACCCTATTATCTTTTAATTATATTATCGGGAACTTTTTAAAATACTTATTGTTTTATTCCAGATACTCATTGTTCTTCCTTTAACAATTAGGATTACTGGTATATAAGCATTAGTGTCCAGTAGATAGTTCTCCAGTTTAAATATCAACTTAGATCATTCCGATCTAGAGAGGTTATCCCTATAACTCCATCTGGACTTTCCAGTCTAACTTGATAGTTGTTCGAACTTATCCGATTGACTTCCGGATGCCCGAAATTTACGAACATCCACGGAACCACTACGACATAGCGGGAGCACTACTGAAAGTGGTGCTAAGGTTCTTGTTCGACTTTACATTCTACCTTTCCACTTTTCTACTGATTGGTAGTTACCGTTCAAACCCAGAAACTATCGGAACACTCTGTACTATACTATTCACACTAGACCTCACGGAACCTCACCAGAACAGTCTTAACACATGGCATCGCTTCGCGATCCTGACTTACCTTTAGTATAAAGCTACAGTATCGAATAGGTAGTTCTTTAGTTTAAATATCAACCTTGATAGCACTTTGATAGTGATACCAATTAATCCTCTATCATCGTTTTAAACATCCTCGCTGTCAGTATGTTCCGCAATAGTCATTGCAAACAGAAAATGTTTACCTTTCTTCTTTTGCGGACACGCGAAGTGTCGAGGACTCTACTAATAGTGGAGTCAAGGTCCGACTACTTTGTCTAGGATCGCTTTACCTCACGAAGTATTTTACTTTGTATTTTCCTGCGATCATCCCGTGATCATTCCCGACGATCCCTTTGTGCATGATCATAACATAGGGACCCGAGAGCCCGAAGCACTGGCACATGACAGCTGATTACTCAGACTAATTCTTTACTCGAAGTTAAGTAATCTTAGTAATATTAAGTAATAGGCGCCCCGACATGTTTTAGAGTAGAAGTGTTATGATCGTGCACAAAGGGATCATCGGGAATGATCGCGGGATGATTGCGGGAAAATACGAAGTAAAATACTTTGCGAGGTAAAACGATCCTAGACTAAGTAGTCGGACCTTGACTCCACTATTAGTAGAGCCCTCGACACTTCGCGTGTCCATAAGAGAAGAAAGTAAACGTGTTCCGTTTGCGATGACTATCGCGGAACGTACTGACAGCGAGGAGGTTTAAAACGATGATACAGATAGAGAGGATTAATTGGTATCACTATCGAAGTGCTATCAAGGTTGATATTTAAACTGAAGAACTACCTATTCGATACCATAGCTTTATACTAAAGGTAAATCAGGATCGCGAAGCAATGCCATGCCCGAATTGGCTAGCTCGTAAGTAAAGAACAAAGGAAGGGATATAAAAGGGATAGTGTAAATCTGATAAGGATGATAAGAGATAAAAGTAAATGCTTCGCGTCGGAATTCCTTCGCGAAGTAATTGCATAGTGGTTAAAGGTTATAAGTAATATCTAAGTAGCGGAATAGTTCGCGAAGCTTCGTAAAGACTTAGCTTGCATAGATATAACAAGAAGGAAGTAGTGCCAAGAGCAATGCCAAGTCCATACCAACAATGATTGTGGAACCAGCAGCTCAAAGAGATGAAACAGCGGATGAACAACTTAGCAAACAAGTCACATCAGAAGATGCACAATTGTGAACACCCAGTACACAAAGAATACCAGCGAATGCAACAGGTGTACAATGCAGGGATAAAGAAGTCCAAGATCAACAAATGGATAGAATACATTGAAAATGCGGACACTAGCTCAGTTTGGGATATCAGTAGGCTAATGGAAAATGGCTATACAGATGGAGGAAGAATGAGGGTTCCCGCACTGTGAGTCACTGACAATGAAGGAGAAAAAAGGAGGGCAGAGGATAACATAGAGAAAGAACAGATCTTCTACAGCGTGTTTTTCCCTGCACTGCCAGACACACCTAACCTTCCTGCAGACGCACAGTATCCTCAACCAAAATAGTGTTTTAACCCCCCAACGAATCGACAAATCCTTCAAGCTATTCGATGCCTCAAAAACAGAAAAGTGACGAAACCTGGAACTATTCCTAATGATGTCTTCAAAGTGGTCAGCAAGCTGATTGTTCCATATCTAGGTCCGATATACAGAGCCACATTCATGCTAAACATGTACCCCAATGAGTGGTCCCAGATGGAAACAATTGTACTCAAGAAGCCTGGAAAACCTGACTACAGAGACCCCAATGCCTGGAGGCCTATCACCCTATCCAACGGACATGGAAGACTCCTGAACAGTGTTATCGCAGATGAAATTGCAAAGCAAGTAGGGTTACTCCCAGTGATGCAGTTCAGAGCCAGACCGGGAAGGAACACAACAGACTCTATTCACCTGATGGTAGACAGAATCAAGAAGTTATGGAGGGAAGGACAAGTTGTAGTGGTTCTGTACATGGATGTCAAAGGAGCTTTCCCAAGTGTGGATTTGGACATGCTGTACCACGAACTGAAAATGATAGGGGTCCCAACATCAATAACAGATTGGATGAAGAGACAATACCAGAAGCGGACGACACAACTCTCTTTTGATGACTACTTGTCGGAATCGTTTGAGGTGCCAGGGGGCGAGGATCAGGGGAATCCCTCTTCAGTGGTTAGTTAGATACTCTATGCAGCAGTTTTACTCAAAAGATTACAGGAAACCCGGAAAGAAGAAGGATTTACCTTCATGGACGACCTAGCGGGGATGAAGTGGGGTAACAACATAGTTGAAGTACATGCTGGGATAGAAAGGATGATGAACCAAACGGGAGGTGTCGCAGAGTGGGCAAAAACCGACAATTGTCAGTTTGGGATATCCAAGTTCAAGTTGGTAGACTCCAGTCAACGCCGAGAACCAGATTCAACAGCCCCGGGAAAGACGAGACGGATAGTGGGTCCAGGAGTACAACTTGAAGAAACACTGATCAAACCAGATCCATACTCGAAATTCCTGGGGGTGCTGATGGACCAACAACTCAGATGGAATAAACAGAGCGCAGCAATGATCAAGAAAGGCCAACAGTGGATCTCACAGTTCAAGCGTACAACGGGACTCAAAACAGGAATGACAGCACAGCTGGTTCGACAGTTGTAGAAAGCTAAGGCCCTACCACAAATCCTATATGCAGCTGATGTTACTCTTATGCCAGCATGATGCGACAACAGTCAGCCAGAAATACTGGAAGCTAGCGCGAGGGTTGCCGAGACCACTCCTATCCATTCTCACTCAACTGCGAACAGGCCACGTCCCCTTACAAAAACACCTGAATCGGATCGGGAAAGCGGACACCACTCTGTCCATGCTTTCGAAATGAACCAGAAACGGTGAAGCACTACTTGCTAGAATGCGCAGCGCACCGCAGAGCGAGAGAAAGACTGCAATGGGAACTGTCAAACCAACAGTGGGGAGTAAGACCCATGCTGACGTCGAGGAAAGCCCTGCCAGCACTATTTCGTTTCATAAACACGACTGGACGATTACGGCACATATATAGGGAGCTACCAGAGCTGAAGGGTGACGAGGAGGAGACGAAGAACACTACCATACCATACGGGACGGAACCGACCAACTAATACTCCACATATAGGCTTCACTAACATCACACGGTATACGGACTTCACAGCGAATATACCCCTCGACCTTATAGGTCAGGCGCACACGCATCATGTATTCCTCACGGAAACAACACTTGTTGGATGGACTCAATACGCATATAATAAACTCCAAGAGGTGCATATAAACAGTAGGATATTCACTACTATATGCTACGGCACAACGGTGACTAAACAATGGAAAAAAAAAATATCAACGATGGTATCCCTATTTTATACCTTGGTCAAGAGCAAGGCTACCAGGGAGGCAGTGACCCCGCTAACCGTGGAGCGTATGTTGTCGTTATATATGCTGTTTTCGTCTTTGATCTTTAACCATTCTACAGGCTTTGGCTTTCTGGCTTCGACGTTAACAAACCTCTTCTAGCCCACGTCAGAACCCTCAATGCCGCTCGTAGACAAGCTACTTCGTATCATCCGTCCTTCCTAAACACCCAAGCTAGCTTCATCCCACAATCTTCAGCAAGTTCTACACTGGTTATGTCCAAGCCACCTTTGCTCACCCTCCTCACGAACGGAGGCAGTTCGTCCAGTGAAACATGGACCATTCCTAGTTCGGCGGGATTGTACAGCTCGAACGAGACTCTTGTCGATGTGTTAACCTGTGCCACGGTGACAACGGGCTCGGATGGAACTTTGACCTTTACGGCGAGTAATGGATTGCCCAAGATATTGATGCCTGCGAAGTCATTGGGTACCACGGGATCATTGTGCCTAAGTGAGGCGGAAGATTGATGGATTTGGGCGTAAATTCTGCGGCGGGTCTCTTAGAATCGGACAGTGTACTAATAACAGTCGAGATGAGGGCGAATCGGACGAAAAGGGAATCCGAATATCCACAAGATTGAAAGAATATACGTACTATTAGTGTACAAAAGGCTACGACCATCTGAAGGAAATACAGTGAAAGTAGTATGCACTACTCTTCCTGTGACAGCATGAGATATCCTCAATCAAACCTGGGCGGTCTGTGGTCCAAATATGTACATTCCTGCGTAGCCATGTGTTCAATAAGATATACAATCACTAACAGGATGCAGTCACAAATGACTCTAAAATCTGTTACGCTTCCTCAGAGGCTTCGTTTCTGCTTGTGGTGCTCTGATATTTCCAACAAAGGATAAGTACACGATATCAGCCAGAGAATTGTTAGAACATACTTTCGATTTTTTCCTTTCGACCCACTAGCGCCCGATCCCTGTACCTCAGGTTCGTCTACATCCATCCGGTCTGTTGTATTCTGGCTTTGGCTCCCAAGCGGTCTTCTCATCCCGGACGAGGACGACGGATAGGATGAGTTGGATTCCTTCTTATCGCTGACTTCTTTGATGACCTGTTCGACGTGTGCTTCGTAGTTATCTTTTTCCTTCTTAGCGAAAGCAGTTTGTGACGCTATCGAGCTGATTTGCGAGTCGAGGGTGGCTAGGACAGCCGAAGTTGTCGAAGCCCTGCAGAGAGATCGGGTTGTAGGAATAGCAGGCGCGATGATCGGCATGCTCACCAGTCCTTAAGGGCATTCAACATGGCTTCAACCTTGCCGGGCTCCAAGTCTCTTCCCATCGTGTATTCCACTTCGAGTTGAGACTCCCTTTGATCAAGCTTGCCGCGAAGAATGTCGAGATATATGGCATCGATAATGAGGTCTTCGAGATCTCTGATAGTAGACATGGCAAGCGAAGACATGAGTAGGGGGTAGGGAAGTATCTACTCGTAAGCTTAACAAGTGTTTTTGGAAGAGTACAACACGAAGCACCCACCCGCCTCTCGGTAGCCATCGACACAATCGATAAATGCTTCAGCTTGATCGTCTGAGCTTCATTGAGAGCAGGTAGCCGGCTTTCGTTTTCTGTAAATCCATTAGCAAAAACAAAATAAAGGTGCTTCAGTGCTTACCAAGGTAGTCCTGATACGTCTTATACGCAAACAATTGAAGAAGCGCGTACGATTTGTTGTACTGTTCACTTTTTTCCAGCTAAATCACATCTATCAGATCTCGGATAGATTGTGAATAGAGGAAAAACTAACATCCCGAATGCCTGGAAGTTCGAATAATTCACCAAAGACAAATACACCTGGGGCAGAAGTGGCGTCTTGTATTAATTTCGCCGCTGCTGCACCTTTCATGCCTTTGCCCATCAAAATATATGGCTCTAATTTTGCAGCGAAGTTTGAGCCGATATCCATAGCGAACGTGAAGTTGAGAGAATATCAGTGATTCGATTCAGAAGGCCAGATAGGCGCTTATTTACACCAACCTCGTCGTATCACCGTGTGGAGTTGCGGCGCCTTCGTTCTCATGGCTTTACTTTTACACTGACCACTCAAAGAAAGATAATTGACTAAATATTTACCGATGATTGTAATTTTATGGGTTCTGAGCGACGAATAACGGATGTGATACAGCCCCGTAGTTTGATCTCTGTAAATGAAAAGTTCTACTACCTCCACTCGGACGGCCGGAAGAGAGTGTGGCGCAAGTAATGAACTCCGACGCCGTATCAAAAAGTCATTCTCATCTTAATTCTTTAGGCTTTTGTGGGTCACTAAGATTGAGCTGGAGTACTCTCTCTCTTGCAGATAAAATGTTAAAGGAGGAAATATAGCTGCAGTCAAGTCTGCTCTGCTACTTTAGTACAGGACACAAGTGACACCTGTAAAGTTACTGCTAGACTTCCTGCCAATGCTACTTTGAGCACCAACCATGAAAGACAGTGCAAAAATTTCAAGTTCAACCTTCTTCTAAGGCCCTACCATTGAGCACGAATGATCAATTACCAAACCCAGTTGGATTGCTGTGCAAGCAGCATTAAGGATTCATTATCTCTTCTAACCGATACAATATCAGTTTATACCTCTCCATCCACTCCATCTCCATACTCTTATCATTGGGAACACCCGCGGCTCTATTCATGACCGCTACGTGCTCCGGAAGTTGAGGAAAGTTCGCTATAATAGCTCTCAGCAACATCACAAGCTTTAATGCCCCATTCTCAAAGTACATAGTAGGATTCTGCGAAACGCTAGGCACGCAATCCAACAGCGCTGTAAAGACCTCAAGGTTTCCCGACAATGCTACGTTGAAGGGAATTCCGACGACATCGCCTTTGATTTGATGGCGGATAACCTGATCTGACAAGTGGACATCCTTTGCAACAATCATCCTAACCATCTGTCCAAGAATACGTCGTTGCAGATCTGTTGTAGCCCAAAAAAACAAAGACTGGTGGAATACAGTTTGTCCAGTGGAAGGAATAACGACAAATGATGGGGATCTCTCCAATCCAAGGAGATACTCCACCGAATCTACGTTCCTCTCTGTAGGGGAACGAGCTAATTCACCCAACACAGTAATCTTTGTTGTATTGGTCTGGGCAACATATGCCATATCCACGTTTGCACCATGCTTAAGACACATATCTGCCAGCTCAAAGTCCTGATTTTGGACTGCGGAGCTGAAAGCCGGCCGAGCTACAATCAGATCTTCCTGGGAGAAATAATCTGGATTGACAAAATCAACTGGAACACCTTTTTCGAGTAGCGCTTGAGCAATACCAATGCCCGACCTAGTACGACGAGGCCGTTCTGCAAGAACCTGGAGAAGCGTTCGTTTCCTATTCTGAGAAGGAAGATCATAGAGCGTCAGAGGATTTGCTCCGTGGTTGACTAATAGTCGAAAGATGGATTCGCGATTTTCCTCGACAGCGGAGACGATAGGGAAACTACCCGCATATCCCTTTGCAGAGTGTCCCAACTCGAGCAAATTTCTGAGAATATTGAACCGTCCGAGAGAGGCAAGGCGTGATAGCATGACAGCCGAAGCTTTTGCCGCAGAATTTTTTTTGGCTTCATCATCGTCCTCTTGGAATATCTTCTCCCTCTCATGAAGCATCCGCAGAGTCGAGGTTAATGACTCCTTGTATCTTGATCCAAGCCGCGAGACCCGACGATCCACAGACATTGGATCCCCTATGGTGACTTTACAATCCAAAGCCATTTCTAGCATCGCAATCTCGGAGAAAAGTCGGTATGGCCTTGTAGTCCTCGCGTCAACATGATCAAGCATCACCTTAAGGATGTCCGGGAGCGTCAAAACGGCAGCAACAACCATTGGACACACTGAAAGACCAGTTGCTGGATTCAATTCCTCATCTAATCCTTCTAAGGGATTCGCTCCAATAGTCAACAGAGTTTGGACGGCTGGCAGACTCTCCATCATGACAGCTCTGGACAACGGAGAAGCAGGAAGAAGAAGAAAGTTCTCATAGTCCGACAAGACATACTTCTTCCGTACTTCTTCTCGACACGACGCAAAGCTCGGATACGGGGGAAATGTCAAACTCGCACCAGCTCGGACGAGGCGATCAGCAATTATTGGCATTTCATCCTCTTTGAAAGAGGATAGCCACCATAATGGTCTTTCCAGGCTATGTCGATCTGCTTCAGGTGCTGCACCGAGATCGATAAGATACAGTGCGCAAGCTAGATGTCCTCCTCGACAAGCAGAAATTAACGGGGTTTCTTCACGAGATGAGTTTGGCTTATCAATATCCGGACGATAGGTTTGTACGAGGAATTTCAAGGTATTCAAAAGTCCAAAACCTGCGGCCAAATGAAGCAGGCCATCACCCCGACGATTGACATAGATGTCGTCGATGGACTGGACTCCACGAAAAGCTAGCTCAGCTTGAATATCTTGATCTAACTTTTCAAAATCAGTTAGATGATAATTTCTTCGCAAATTGACTGGATGGAAGAATGGCATCCCGATACCGCCGTCGCGCGTGGAAAGGGCATCTCGTGAATCGAGCAAAGCTTTCTTCCAAAGGGAGCGCGATTCCGGTACCATAAGTTGGACGAGTGACTCGGCTTCTGAGATACACTTCCGATGCCCGCCGACAATAGCCCACCATATCCAATCAAGGATTTTGAGAGGATTTACATCCAAAAAGACATTGTAAGTAATGTGAAACCTCCAACACCAGGCGCGCGCGAGGTTTGTTTCTTCGCATTCCTGTTCGCTCAAGGCGGCTGATTTCAGCCAATGACAGGCCTTCACGCTGTTTAACTTCGTTCCAAATTCATAGCAATGACATTTGAAAACATAGAAAGCTGCGATGGCTGGGCTGATTTGAGTAGGTGTAGAGGGGCTTTCAGGATTGATAAGAGCAATTGCTTCGAGTTCACGAAGAAGAATGACTTGTCTATCCCAGTCGAGGACTGTTTTAAGGCGATGGGACTCAAAGAGGAACTACAGGAGAACTTGAATGGCGAAAAATCGAAGCGAAATCGAAATGAATCACCTGGCCTTGGGGTGGAGGACTGATAGTCGGGCGAAGACCTGGCCTGAAAATTTGAATTAGCTCAATTTAAGCGAACATCGAAAAGTAGATCACCCTTTGTGTTGAAAATCATAATCTCCTGTAGTGGTATTCGATACGGCCAGATAAACACCTAGGGAATCCTGCGTCAGTCCATGCTTTCCCTGGAAATCGTAAGCGCCTGTAAGTCTCGGTTCAAGATAACCGAAAAAGCTTACAGGGACCACTATCTTGTTCGCAAGATATTCATCATAGGCATGGTTCTCCTCCCGCCCTTTTTGCAAAATATCCTTCATTTCGGACATTCTGACAGGGACATTGGACAATCTTACAGAATAGCATATAAATAGCCCACCCACTTGTCTACTTGCAGCGCGGCAATTGCATGAACGAGATTCCTGGACGACGGTGTAGATTGGATAGTATTTTCGAACACGTAGTGCAGAACTTCAATTCCATTGGAGTCGATCCTCGTTTCCTGGTTCAGTATGCTTTCCTTCGCCAGACCTAGTAGATCGTTTGAGCATTTGAGTTCGTGAATCTGTGACTCGGATATAGGCTCTGAATTCGACTGCCACTGATACGGGTTTTCGCCGTCCAAAATCACTCTCCAGACTAAGAGACCCAATGCATATACATCGGTAAGCTTCAGTTCACTCTCCAGCATACGGTTATTGAAAAAGAATTCAGGTGCCAACCATGGCCGGGTGGGAGTATGCAGCGACCGAAAGTCGTCAGCACCGAGATCCATTACCGACCCGCCAAAGTCGGAAATTTTGGCAACATACTTGATGGAGGCATCAGGATCACGATTAGGATAGACAAGAACGTTTTCGTGCTTGAGATCGCCATGAACGACGCTGCAAGCGTGAAGGATTGAAATTCCCTTCGCGACATCCCAGCATAACTTTTTTTTGATGTCAAAGGGGAGGCTTTCACCCAAGTTCAACTGCAATTGTGCGAGTGTCCCCATCTCGGAGAGTTCGAGAATCAAGGCAGGGAAGTTGGTCGACCTTCCATCCACTACTCCCCAACTAATTCCTAGCAGCCGCACGATGTTGGGGTGGTATCGAATGGGCTCATGGAGCAATGCTCTGACCTCAGATAAAAGCTGTCTCCAATTAGTGGCAGCACGGGAGGCGTCTGTATGATGACGGATGAATTTGAGAGCAACAAAGCTGCCCCATCGTTCCGTATATTTTCCCTTGAAGTTGTGTCCATTCCAGCTAGCCTTCTCTACACGAGACGATGCGCCAGAAGCAATGACTGTACGAATCGGACTGAACAAGATGTCTAAGTCTAGGAATAGCGGGTCTTCGGTATGCAAATTTCGCTCAAGACCTGCAACGAGGGTGACAAAACTGGCAAAATGACCGGAAGCAAGCGATTCACTCAAAGTCGAGTCTCTGAGAGAAATAGCTTGCAGTGACGAGGTCAGTGCTGTCGAATTATAGTCCAGTTGGCTGGAGGACGCGAAGGAGTTTGATAGCCAGGGTGTTGAGGATGACATTGGTGGGGAGGAGAACTTAGCCACTCAGTTACTAATAGCCTTGATTGGACCGGTGTGGAACAAAGTCCGAGCTACACAGGTTAGCCACTGAACGTCAATCAGTTCTCTGTAACGGGACGCAGAAAGGATAGGTAATAATGTACTGCACGCGTGCCGTTGGATTTTCGAATTCGAGAACTGGGATTATTTCCGTTCTGCCTCTGCTATTGCGCAGATTGTAAATGAGTTTGCCAGAGCTCGACAGCAAGGGTCTCGACAAAGTAAATTGACAACGTTGAATGGTCTACCTTTCAAATTCCTTCAAAGTTTTATGGACATGCCACACTTACTGAGAAGTATTCAATCCTCTTCCTTTTTCATATACACAGTAGCATTGTAAGGCTAATTAACCCTCACAGGTACACACTCGGGGATTGAATATAAGAGTCGGACGAAATAATTCAAGGTCACGCTTCCTGTCATTCAACATCGATGTCCAGTCGAAATTCATTGCAAGTTCCCTCTTCCTCTTCCTCAGTACCCCCGCATCTAGCTGCACTTGCTGCTTTTGCTGACCCACCAACACGCCATGTCGACGGTGCTATGATGGATTACTTTCTCATCGAGACCGTCAATACGTTGCGGGATTCATCTAAAGTTGCTCTGAATAGAGAACGAGAGCGCGAGAAAGAGATGGTTGAAGCTGGTCTCATTCCACCTCCTGCACTACCACTGAAGGAAACAAAGGATCCAGTAGCATCCGCGAGAGATTCTACTGGTAGTTTGGCATCTACAAAGGCTGGAAAGGCCGCATCGGCTGCACCAGTGGATGAAGAGGAGGAAGCCCTGAAAGCGAGGTTAGAGACAATTGGAATCCATGTAGGGAGTAACTTCTCAGAAAGGTCGGTCGTCTCCTAGTAGATTGATAGGAAAAAGCTGCTAATTCTCTCCAGATTATGTCGCGACCGCGGTTTGTTCACAGAAACATTAGATGCTATCAAGTTCATCTGCAAGGATATTTGGGCAGCCTGCTGGGACAAACAAGTGGATAATTTGCGAACAAATCATCGAGTGGGTTTGTGATGCTGTTCTTGCTTCGTTCCTCATTTAAATGGGTTTGTAGGGTATTTACGTTCTACAGGATAATTCATTCAAAACTATCTCTCGACTGTCATCATGGCAAGGCCGACCAGATGCTTTGAGGAAAGCAAAGATGGTACACTTCACTCTACTGACTACTGAACTTGATCTGATTTTCTCCTCTTCAACAGTACGTCTCTATGCCTGCAGGTATTATAAAAGGCGCCCTCGCACGCCTGGGATACAACGCTACAGTGTCACTTGAAGTGACAAATTTACCTCAATGTGAGTGCGCCTTTCTCTTCTGTAGTCTTTATGTCCCTGTCTCCGTTCTATTTCTCAAGTTCTCTATTTGATCTATTCAAGTGACATATCCGAATCTCATTCTTCGTTACAGGTACATTCCAGGTCAAATTACCCAAGGGATCCTGAACTTGTCTCGTACATACTTTTTAGGTGGCGGAGGAATGTGTTCGTGATTCGTGCGTTTACCTACGAACCAGATGCAATAGGAAGTTTCAGTAATCATATCAAGCTTTTCCTTGATGTCGATTCTGTGCTTCTGTGGCCCTATGACTGGCAGAGTAGATGCTGGGACGGGCAGAGGACACCAAGAATGCTTTTTAGTGTGGAGCTGCCAGACATAGCGTCGGAAGACTTCTGGAAGGAATCAATGCTACCTAGCCGCCCGACATGGGTGTAGAAGTAACTCTTTTCTTATTTCTCTCTGTAACAAGCTGAGGTACATCAAATCCAATGTAATAACACAATGCAGGTTGCATATCTATTCAGACAAACATGCAAAAGAAGTTTGCAAAAGGAAAGCCGTCACAGTCAGCCATTCTTTAGCGAGAGAATAACTGAGAAGAAATATGCCCGTATAATCACAGCGCCGAAAGTGCTCGTCATGCACCAAAGTTTATGAGTTTTTACCAGTATTCCGACCTCCTTATCCTTTACTATTCTGTACCCAAAATGATACAACTATGTAACTGAATACCTCCGTCACACATCCACTAAGGAGCATCTCGAGCCAGAAACAGTTTTCTTCCATTGCTTTGATTTCTGTTGTGTAATTAGCAGAAATTTCAGATCTTGAAACGATGAACACTCACGAAGGGCCAAATACTTGGAATGTGATCGATCCATAGAAAAGTTGCCTGGTCGAATGGTACAATGAACATTTTGCAAATCGAAGCCCGAAACGAAAGAAATTTTACCACAAACCCGGAACACCCATATCCCTCCACGAACCACCCATTTCACCCTCGGCGTTGAATCCCCACACATCAATACACTTGTTGCCGATGTCGTCCCCACAAACCTTGCGAATAACAGAGCGCGCGCTTCCATAACTGGCATATTACAGAACAGGAAGAGGTCAGGATTTGTTTTCAAAATGTCCATCTGCGCTCTCGATGGTCGATCACTCACCCAGTAGCATACACGACGACGTCCGCGGATATATCACTTCTATCTTCGAATTCAAGACCTGTTTCGGTGAAAGACTGAATCAAGCTGTCGCTTTTCAGCTTAATCTTGCCGTCTATGATTAGTTGTGAAGCGCCGGTGTCTATGTGAGTCGAAAAGCAATATTGTTAACAACTTCTTCAACCAGCAAGGGAAAAACAATACCTAGATAGTATCCAGATCCAGTAGTCAGATATAACACCATCGCACCCGTCCCTTGGATTCCCTTGTTCACCCTGAAACCACGTTTCGATAGTCCGTCAAGCAGATCTCTAGTATGCGATGGAGCATCTAGTCGCGAATGAGTCGCATTATGATTCAAAGCAACTGACTTGTCTAATCCAGCGATCATGTCTGTTGTGCGTTGTGCAAAACCATGAACAGAGAAAGCATTGGGAAAGGAAGCACTAATACGGTCAGCCACCTCTATTGATGGGCCATTCTCCGAGTAAAGAGCTGCGCCAAATAATTGCATCAGTAATGGATGCGATACTAGATACATGTTAGGCATTACCTGAAAAATAGATTTGAAGACCTTTCGACCTTCGATGCGGACATGACATACGTGGAACTTCGTTGATACATCGTCACATCTAAGCGAACGAAAAAAGAAAGTTGTTTGTATCAGGGATATTGATGCGACCAAGGCAAACGGTAATCCATACCAACTCCTGCTTTGTAGACGTCTGCAGTGATATCATGCGCTTGCCAAAGAATGTCATTTGAGGCTTCCTAAATAGCTTCAAGCGGTCGTACCGGATGTGCATGCACCTATCACCACAACCTTCTTGCCAACAAAGTCGGAAGCCATCTTGTATTGGCTCGAATGAATGATTTGTCCTTTGAACGAATCCTAGATAGAAAGTTGTTCAAAACGACTTGGATCAAATCATACGACCGTCTGTACCGTTCCAGGATACGTCGGAATATTAGGTTGACTCCCATTAAATCCGGTAGCGAATACAAGGTGTTTAATCTTGCTGAAGGTGCGTTCTCTCCCATCCGAAGAATATTTAACAGTGACAGTCCAAGTGCTACTCGCTTCGTAGCGAATAGCTGTAGTAACTTCGCAAGATGTCCAAACATTCAACTCCATAGCTTCGGCATAGTATTCAAGCCAGCCAGCGATCTGTGTGAGTACACTAAGTATGAAGGGTAACATGAGCCGACGAGAGGAGAGCTGGCCTTATCTGCTGAACTGAAAGTAGGCCAGTTGGACGGGAATCTGGAGAAGATTTATAGTTGATTCAAAAAATTGACGAATCTTACTCAGGCTTACGGGAAATATGGAAGCTGGTCATACCCTACAATGCGACATCAAGACTTGCAAGATTGATCGATTGGATGAACTCACAGACAGGATCGTGCAAACACAGGGCCTTGTAGCGATTTCTCCAATTGTCTCCAACTCGTGGATTCATCTCTACAATCAACGTAGGAACGTCGAGCATATTCAATCTCGCAGCAACAGCCAATCCGCCTTGACCAGCTCTGATAATCAGGACGCTGGGTTCTTTGGCTTCAAACGCCACATCTTGTTGCCGTCGCGCTGACCAAAATCCATGATCCATCTTGGAATCACGCTTAGCGCCGTCTTTTTCTGGAAACTCATTCAATTCTTCAAGACTTGTGAAGATGCAGTGCGCTTTCCAGTTGCCGTCAACCCTGAGGCACTAGACGTCCAACTCCAGACGCCTTGCCTACATCCCCTACTTCGAAGTCGAACAAAAACCTAATCCACACAAGGTCAGGGTAGGGCTGCTGCAGTTCGAGATACTCGTCCCGAAGCTTAAACGCATTAGGCTTGGAAGACAGCAAACGATCTTCGAGGAAATGCTCAGTTTTATCGCTGCCAATAAAAGTGGGGAAGTCCCACGTAAGAGCGAGCACATCAGGCCAGTAGGATTCTGGTATGAACAGGCTGATTAGACCTTCAACGTTGTCAGTTCCCATGGTTTTGGCAAACGCGCTGAACCATTTCGACACGATTTCTTTGGGGTCAACGTTGGGTGACAATGAAGCACCTAAGCGGTCGAGCAAAGGAAAACCCGAGGGAAGCGACATGGAAATGGAAGGGAATGAGGATGAATGATTGACAAGGAGCTCATTATATATGTGTAGTAGTGGTACACACTGATCCCCTGAGTTGGATCACAAGTTGCCTACTACATACTTACTCAAAGACTTCACCATTTTCAGGTGTATAACGAATGAACTGTTGCTCGAGTCCCCAGTACGCACCGCCGGAGACTGTTTCCTGGTTGTACCCTGTGCAATAATATCAAGTACGCGAAAAAGACGGCTCTAATATTCGGAGCGAACAAGTAATACTAAAAGAAAACGAACGCTCGCCCTGCTCCAACTGCATGTGACGCGTGACGTTTTCTTATCTGTTGTACGTAAGCAACAATAATTGTACCTTTGCTGTGCCGCTTGTGTCCTTTTTATCTGCATCGGGTAGTTATGAACTGGTTATGAAAGAGTTGCCCAGCTTGCTTTCTTCTTCTGCATCTTGAACTCAAACTGTGACAATGTCTGTGTCTCTTCCTGAAGCTGGCCTCAGTGACACTTTGCCTGCTGTCCACAACGCAAAAGAAGATCATCTCGACGTTGTTCAATCCCCGTCTACCACTAGTGATCCAATTTATTCGAATTCAGAGTCTCTATCACCTTCCGAAGTCATATCTCAGACTAAAAACTCAGTTCCAAAGTCAATAGATTTGGCCACTGCAATAGCCAATTTTCGGCCTACTCCAAAGGAAATTATAAACGGTATTGCACCGCACGTGTTTGACGAACGCCGAACAAGGTCGAGAAGGAGAAGGAGTTTGAATAGGAGAGGGAGCTTTGGTCGTGGTCGGCCCTCGTCCGCAAGCTATGACTTTTACCATTCAAGTTTAGCTGGCATACATGGTAGCGCTGGCTATCCGACTCATAATGACCTTCCTCGTCGATCTTCACGGACGTTTGACAGTTCGATACCCAGGACATCGACTGCGCCATATTACTCCGCAAGCAGTATGAAGTCTGGTACTTCTCCTCTGCGGGTGTCGGCGGTGATTACTGTGGAGGATATCGATACATTACTGGGTGAGTTTGGCTCGTCCGGTTCACTTTGAATTGACCCTTCTGTCATGTCATTTACTAATCTCTAAATTTTGTGGTTCATCTCATTCATTCATTCAGGTGCAGGACAGGGACAGATAGACGACACTAAAGAGGAGGACTCTGAACTTCCTCAAGGTTCCCTCACCTTGCCAACCCTCGGCAGCAATGCAGAACGAAAGAGTAGAATGCCTCGACTCGAATTAACTCTAGGAAAGCGCAAGGCAACGTCTGACGAGAGTGCCTATTCGTCGTCGTCATCAGCAGAAGATAATAGCAAGCAGACGTCCTCTCGAAAGACGAAATGGCCGTCGATACGGATAGACATCCAAGTACTCAGGTATGTCTCTTCTCCTGCGAATCTTTATATTTACTGATCATGCATTCTAACGTAGGTCAATTGGCTTCAAAATCAAGTAAGATCTTACGAAATGCTTTTGCGGATAATAATGTTCACCTTTCCTTGTTCGGTGCTGCAGAAATTCCAAAAGATCAAATCCATGAAGGGATCTTTTTCGGACGCTCGTCGATGTCCTTCATCTCCCGCGATCTCATCCCCTCTTTTACTTTTCATCGGTCGTCATGGACCTGTCTTATGGTCGTATAAACCAAACACATGTATTCTATGAAAGCGTCGTTGTCGTTCCATTGTGCATCCTTCTATCATCATCATCATTTTGCATTCCGCCCATCTAACTTATTTTGGTTTTCGCTCTCTCATCTTGGAATTTGCTTACACTTATTTGACCACTTTAACGTTCTCGTCCTTTCGGTGCATAAGTTTCACTCTCACTAGACCTTGATATATCTTGATACCCTCTTCTCTTTTTGCGCATCAACGCTCCGTTTCAGTTCATTATCTAACTCGACCTCCAGCCTTCTTTAAACATTGTCCCTCAATCGTCGCCGCAACTGTCCCCTTCACGTATCCCTATGCTCATTATCAAAATCTTCCTTTTTTCCTACCTGTTTCTAGAGCATATTCTAGATCACTTCTCATTCTATATCATCTCACTAACTAGATTTTAGTTTGGCTATATAGACTCGCGAATAGCTACTAGTACCTAATATTGAATACACAAAGCATCTTGAAGTTTTTGTGGCTGAATTTTAGCCCGCCTCGCATCCGCCTTCAATTGCGAATGGTACGTGTTATTCTTTCTCCATTGAAGTGTCATTCACTTACCACTGATACGCACTTACTCCCTTGTCCCATCAAATTCTTGTTATAGTGTTACTAACCTAGGTGAAGTATGCGTACGCTATCTTCTTTCGAGAACTTGATATCATCCAATCATATATACACATTCCGAACTCTTCTAGCTTCAGTGCCGATATCAAAAGTGTTCCCCTTTGTTTGGTGGACATCCACACCCTGTTCTGTGGCCAATGCGACAATGGTTCTTTCGCGAGATCGGTTCTGCTTGCTTGTCAATTTTCGTGAGGCAGCAAGCGATCGCAGTAAACGTATGATGCATCTTGGTTTCAACCTCCCCTTTCAATCACGAAGCGTGTCTTCCCTTTCAAGCCAGTGACAATTTGAATGCTGTAAATCACTAACTTTCTGATACTCGTAGAATGGATTCTGTGGACATTGAATAGAGTCGGTCGAAACTCAACCTTTCTTATCTTGTTGTACACGGGCTCGGTATCAGCGCTCACTTGGGTGATAATCACTTCGTCACAGTAACTGACTTACGTCTATTTCTCAGTCGTAAGGCTTTCCTTCCTGGAGAGGGGTTGCTCTTTGAACTGCGTGTCATGGAGCGGGATACAAATGCGGAGAGCTCGTCTCCACTCGCAGGGTCTTTGCCCTAATACATGAAAGTCAGGGTAGAGTTCATAGGAGTTTCGTCACACATACAGTAATTGAAGTACTTTTCACAGAGTCCGCAGCTTCCATTCAAGAGGACCGATCTAACCCAAATACTCTCCGATATCAAAATCCCACCAGTACAAGTGAAACTCGGGAGCTCCAGGAACGTTTGTTTTTTTTTTTTTGCCATCATCGCCATCATAATACCCCGGATCTTATCTAAAGTCGGGATGTGTAGGCACAGGCTGCAAGTAAGAAGTGCTACAACTCCTTGAGATCTGACCGATGGTTGATGATTTTTTTTGTTGTTGGACTAGATTCGAGGAGTAGAACGGGCGACCTTCATCTGGACAACGCATACTCTAGGGCAAGAATAGCTGGGGTGTCAGTAAGATTACCCATCATCTACACCCGTGAGTTTCTTTGAATGAAACCTTCAAAGATGCTGCGTTAATCGACCTGTTCCACAGGGGAAGTTTCAAAAATGAATTTAATTAGGGAAGGGAGCCTAATCTCAGTATGTGTTGAAATCGACTGTCGACTCGTCGTTATGCTCCGTTTTTGCAATACGGTTCAGTCAGAAGACTTTCGCAATCACTTTAAAATAACAGGACCGTTGCCATTGATGTTCAGAGAAATTAGCAAGGAAGTTCTCATTCGCTTAACATTAGTACCCGCGCAACTCTACGTAGGTTGGTACAATCTACAATCAATGTATAGCAACTGGCTAAACAGACAATTGCATTAGGAGCACTTCAATGAGAAGGTACGATTTGCGAAGATATGCTCACAGCTGCATGAATGGGGAGATATCGGTTTACGTACCCTCTACTCTCTACTCTCCACGAATCCCGAGTCCGTTTTCCTGGATACCAACCACCTTGTTCTGCGAGTTCTCTCTCTCTTCCCATCTCTTCTCATCAACAGCTTATCACGCAGCATTGAACAATGACACGCGGGTCTTCAATATATTGATAGGCGGTATTCAGGCAAATGCAAATCTCCGTCGATTTAGATCGTGGGTTGAACATAATCCAACTGCGCAATTTTACCAATGCTCCATCGGTGCTCATGGACGTGCCAAAACTATACGCTGATATGCGTAAAGATTTCGCAGAATTAGCTCATTATATGCTGAGTATTTCCACTGTATAACTGACTGCTTCCCGGTCAGAGTAGATAACCTACTATAACCTCCGAGTCCGCCGTTTTCAGATGGAATGTTACAGTCATCTAACTTCATCTATGACCATTGTGTCAATGAGTTTCTTCTTTCTTTGTGGTCCGCCCGGAACTTTATAGAATGCGGAAAAACTCTTTAGGTGCTGGATATCGACTACTGTACGATGCTTAGGCTCATCGATTATTGTAGTTGTAAACTTGGAAGGTCAAAGAGATGTTTGAATCAAGCTCTGTTTATGATAATGGACGATGCCGAATTCGAAGCCCTTCTTCTGTTTAGTTATTCCGAACCAACTATGGATCACAACATAACACATCGTTAACGTAGAATTCTTCATATTGGGGATTCATACAAAAAGAGAAATATTTACATCGATTATCGATAACAAGTCTTTTCCTCCGCACTGACTTGTTCGGATCGATCGAAAGATCTTGATTTGAACGATAGATTGATACTGCGATTAGGCTTTATAAAGCACTTTCGTCAACCAGAGCATTCTCTTTCTTTTTCTACTTTCTAGTCATCTAATCCCATCGTTTTCACTCGGCGTTTACTATGGTGAGTGTACTTTTCTTTAGTTTAATCAGGCGTTGCGGCTGTTTTTGAATCATGGTAAGTTGTGTGGGCTGGATTATATTGGTTGGGCAAAGGGTAAAAAGGGTCGAAAGGAAGTGCGATGAAGTCGATGTGAGGATATATCAACTTGTTGGCTAGTCTGCGACTTACTGGCTACACGAGGAAGCCATACGGCTCCGCGATGTCCAGCGATAGGGTGACTAGTGGCCGAGGACGAAAATGTGGGCCTCGAATCTCGATCCATCTAATTGGTTGTTCGTCTTCTAGGGTGTTACCATTGAAAGTATCGCATCCGGTGATGGTGTAACCTTCCCTAAGGATGGCGGTGAGCTGTCTTGGTTTGCTAATTGATTGCGCTTCGTCCTCATCGATATTTTGCTCTGATCTCCCGATAACACTTTCGACTTCTGCGTATGCGATTTATGTGGATGCAGATAAAGTCTCGATACACTATGTCGGCACACTGGTGGACGGCACCAAGTTTGACTCAAGTCGAGATAGGTGTGTTATCTGTTCTGGGTGAATATGGGATCAACGTTGATAAACTTGACTCGTTAACAGGGGAACTCCATTCCAGACGGAAATCGGTGTAGGAAAGGTCATCAGGGGCTGGGACGAGGGTGTACCAAAACTCTCATTAGGCGAGAAGGCGATTTTGACCGCTACTCCTGACTATGTACGCGTTTTGATCTTTTCGAGCACTGTGAACGTCTCCCCCAAAATCTGAAAAAATTTCTTAGGCATATGGTACTCGCGGCTTCCCACCCGTGATACCTCCTAACGCGACGCTTCGGTTCGAGGTCGAGCTTCTGAAAATTATTCCGACTGCACGAACTGGAGAAGAATAAGAAGAGACAGCAAGAATGAGAAGAACGCATACAATCTTCTTAGCATCGTATCGTTTATCGTCATCGACTCTTGTGGTCAGGAAATGTGGGTAACGCGAGCGGGAATCAGCTTGATAAGGGGGAAGTTCTTGGACTCGATCCGCGCTATACACACACGATTGTACGTTAGGGCTTTATCGTTCTCTTTTTTGGCATGTTGTTATATCGATTTCCTGAAATGACCTTGACTCAATGTTTTTACTTTTCAATGGCTATCTATCTATCTTCGTTGGCAACACGCCGGAGTGACAGTTTCTTGGAAGCAGTAGCTTGGTGCTCATGAGTTCCATCGCTTAAAGGAGTTTGCCTGTCAAGATCAGTATGGAAGTAGACCTTGAATTCACTAATTTATGAGGATCTAGTAGCGTAATAGACTGAAAGATCTAGAAGAAGAAGACGGTGTACTGCAAGATTTCGATGACTGGGCCATTCTCGTGCGTCTTCCTCGCCTGTTTGAATGTCCAATACTATATGGACGACATCTCCGATTCCCCTCATCAGTACTGTAGATGGCTCGGAATTTCAATGAACCACTTGCTCTCCGAGTTGTCTTCCAACTGACATAGATAGCTTACAGGCTGGTAGCTCAGATAAAGAACTTGAAGCATTGGCCTTTCCCTAGTCTCACAAGGAGAGAAAGCATTTCCAAAATATGCATTTTTATCTATAGATCGACAACAGCATGTAGCTTACATATCTCTTCCTGAGTCTGCTGCTAAGAATTAGAAGCTGAAGAGCACTGTAGGCTATTTAAGCAAAGAACACATATTTTGCAGATACGCCTCCATCGCGAGAGGTGAGCCGTCAGAAGAGGGTCGGAAATCGCAATCTAAGATTAAATAACTGTCTCTAGGGTTCAGCCATTTCCCCTTTGGCCTAACTTTTCTACGCAAATGTTCTGATATCCCCCTTCAAAAAATGATGGAGATTGACTACTGGGTGGTGTCCCTCATGCAATCTCCGCTCCTTCAGTCATCACGGTCTAAATGAGGCGTCCTGGAGAAAATAAAGGACCAAAAAGCCCTTGACTTTTGACTTACAAGCAATTCCAGATTGTGAGCCACGTTGAACGATTCTTTGCAAGTGGATGTTCCCTATAGCCTCTCGCAGCTTTTTCCATATCTGAGGTGTTGCGTAAGTTGTCTTCATATGAGAAAGGAAGGCAGTGTGGGACTGTCAGAGGATCGTCTTCAAACATTGTTGGAATCTTTCGACGCTACTTTCGCGCAGTCAAACTGGCTCGTTTTCCCATTGCAAAGTTGAGGCATAACTCTGCGATGGGAGCTACACTCTCTATCGTTCGGTAGGATAGTGATTTCTTCGTGCGTCTACAGTATTTACGGTAGGAATTGCTGATATTGACATCCTTTCTTCGTAGTCTACTACGGCTCTGCTATTACCTTCCAACTAGCTCAATGTATCTTATTGGCCAAGCCCCAGCTGGACTATTCCTCTGGTCATTGCCATCTTATCCCCGTTGTGTTTCGTTGTTGTCAACTCCTTGTCCAGGTCGCCTTCACAATTACGAGAATGCGAAAATGCGTAATGTTCAATGCGCTAACTCTACTCCCTGCGTAACTCAGACTACTTCAATCGTGCGCCTTCTCAAACGTCGGGCACTTTTCTGTCGGAGCCGACTCTTGCCGGTTCTGTGCTCAAGACCCGGGTCAGCTGAACGGTATTTAGACAGAAGATCGGGAAGCAGACTCAGACTGTACTAGGATGAAGGAGAGCGATTGTTCTGGGGACTGGCATGTCACTAGGCGCGACCTCGGATAAGACTCCACCTGTTTCCGCAGATAATTCCGGCTTTGTGATAAATTCGTTCCCGTCCTAGGCTGTCGTGCTCGATCTATATATCTTCAGGAGGGCAAAAAGTCTTTTTCGTGAGAGCCGAATCCTAGAGGATGCTCAAAATAGAGCGGTATCAATTTATCGCATCTAGTAATATGTACTCAACAGAATTGAAAATGTATTTGTGTCTACTTTTAGTGTGACATTAATTCGTCCTTCGTGCCTTGTACCTTGACAACCGCTGCGTTAGTTGGGCTTTGGCTTTGAGCCATTACGACGATGAGCACCGCGGCTGCTCTTTCGCAACTATATGCGCTCAAGATGCTACCCATACCAGAAAGCGAAGAAACGACGTTGGAACTAGCCGAGCTTGGGAGGGTGTTATCCAAGCATAGCCTGGATAGCGGTGAAGAAAAGTCCAGGGCTGCATCCGTTCAAAGTAGGACTCACTGTGTTCCGTACATCCATTACTAATTGAAAACTTGCAGCAGGAAGCCAAGTTCACGTACGTTACATACTACTACAGTCTAAATGGTTGAAACTCTTGAGTTATAATCAAACACTATCCGTTTACCACAGCAAGACTATTTCGATGATCCAAATCTTGACATCAACATCGACAGCGACTTTGCATTCGAAGACGAAAGCCCTTATCCAGAGGTAGGGATCTCATTTCCTATATAACTCATGCTGCCGACTTACTTCTTACAATCTACCAGGTGCGCTGTGCAGTATCCAACACGGATGACCCTTTCATGCCGGTTTCGACTCTCCGCGCCTGGGTTCTTGGTATCATATGGTCGTTGATCGTACCAGGCATCAACCAGTTCTTTTTCTTTCGTTATCCATCGGTTGAAGTCACCGGAATAGTCGCGCAACTCATCACATATCCAATAGGACGCGCGGCTGCTGCCTATCTTCCGTGCTGGAACTTTTTTGGACTTGAACTCAATCCGGGACCCTTCACGATAAAAGAGCATGTGTTAATAACAGTGAGTGACGCATTTGGCTTAGCATGGGATTGAACGTGAAAAAGCCATGGTATAGATCATGGTTCGTGTTCTTCAAGAGGAGAAACCAGGCTTGAACTTTGTGTCATTGACCTTTAGGCAACTGTGGGTCAAGCTTCAGCCTATGGAACGGATATCATCGCTGTGCAGCGAGTTTTCTACAGTCAGAATTATAGCTTTTTGTGTGGGTTGGCGCTTTTGATTTTCACATGCATTGTTCTCGTCTCTCTTTCACTTAATTTCTTCACAGACCAATGGTTCCTGACCATCTCCACACAACTCATTGGCTTTTCCATTGGGGGAATCTCACGGCATATTCTCGTCGAACCTCCATCGATGATCTGGCCGACCAATCTCGTCACATGTGCCTTATTCAACGTATGTACAGCCGTAGTCTGCCGTAGCGGTACACTTTTATTTTCCTTGCTGATGCCGTTCTGCGGAAGACCTTACATTCGGAGCATTATGCTGGAATGGGAAACAGAGGTGGTACAAGTCGAGAAAGATACTTTTGGGTCGCTTTCATAGCATCGTTTGTCTGGTGTAAGTCAAGATCGTATCGTCCATTCTGCATGCTCAATTTGTCCTTTCTCCATCAGACTTTTTCCCTGGATATCTATGTGGGAATCGCCATTTCCTAAAATCTTGGACGCTTACATTCACACACAACAGTTCAAGCTCTATCATATTTTTCATGGGTCACCTGGATATGGCCTCACAGTCCAAGTACGTCGGAAGTTGCCACACATTGAAACCGCAATTGATAGCTTTGATTGTAGCCGTTGCTCAGTTATTTGGATATGTGAATGGGCTAGTAAGGCGTAAGAATCCTCTCACATCCGAATGATACTAATGGCTGTGGACCGACACAGGGTTTTTCAGTATTGACTTTTGATTGGTCGCAAATTGCGTGAGTCCCGTACATCGTACACGGTTCCGGATTTACTGAGTGCACAAGTACAGCTACATTGGATCTCCACTTGCTACGCCATGTATGAAGTCACAACTCAGATACCTTGAGATAGTTCTCACCATTGCTTCCAATTATAGGGTGGGCACAGGCCAATGTTATCTCTGGTTTTTTCATATTCATCTGTGCGTTAACCAACTTCCGTGATGCTGTGTCTGTATTCTCACTTCTGTCACCAAGGGCTCGTTGTGCCGATATTACATGTATGTTTCCTCATCCGGGATGGCTCCTCCGAGCTTATCGTTAGGACATAGTTCAAAGATGTGTGGTATGGACTGCATATGCCGTATGTGATCCGTACTTGCAGGATTGCGTTGGCTAACTCCGTCTTGTGAAGAATTCTGTCACGCTCAGCGTACGATGATACAATGCAAACTTACGATGTTCTCCGTATTTTGAACCCTGATTCTACCTTCAATGCCACAAAATACGATCAGTATAGTCCTGTATATCTTTCGTGAGCCTCATTATATGCGGTCGTCTATTACCACTCACGTTGCTCTGGTGTTTATAGAACTGGATTCGCATTCTCCTATGGGTATCGTATATTCCGTTCACTGCGCGTGGATTGATAGTGACAGATGCCCGGTGGCTAGGCTCTCTTTCGCAGCTATCGCATGTAAGTTATTGTTGGCTCCCATAATCAGCCGAACTCTGATTTTTGCAGCCACACTATCCCACTCATTCTTGTATTTTCGAAAACAGATATGGATACACGCCCGACGGTCAATCAATGAACAAAGAGATATTCATTCACGACTAATGTCGCAATACCCCCAAGGTAGGAGCCCCTTTTCGCTTCGCCATCGTCTCTTTCACATCTTTCAGTTCCTGAATGGTGGTATCTTATTATATTCATCGTGTCATTTCTCCTCGGTGTCTTGAGTATTGAACTATGGCCGACGTTCGTAGCAATTCTGCTCTCGGCTCGTGGCGATGTCTAATAAACTCTTTTCACTATTCAGGCAAATGCCTGTGTGGGCATTTTTTCTTGCTCTAGTCATAGGTGCGTGACTGGCCCTTTCTTTCGATCGGTGTCTGGCTAAGCAGATAGATTCCTGACCTGTGTATATTACTTGTTTATAGCGTTCACGTATGTCATTCCCATTGGAATGATTCAAGCCATCACGAATCAGCAGGTTGCCTTGAAGTACGTGGAAGATCATCATTGACATAACGGTGTATTCGTCTCTCTGATGTTAGTATCAGTGTTATAGCAGAGCTGGTGATTGGGTAGGCTTTTTTCACCGTTGTTTTTCTCTGCACCGACTTGTGTTCCCATTTCAGATATGCACTACCTGGCCGGCCTATTGCGACGATGATGTTTAAGACGTGGGGCTACAACGTGTGTTATCTTGTTTCGTTTTTTGGCGTTGTCGTTGATGACATCTGCCTCATTCAGAGCATGTCGCAAGCTTTGATATTCACCTCGGATCTGAAGCTGGCGCATTACATGAAAATTCCACCTCGACCGATGTTTTTCGCCCAGGTAAATGTTTGAACTCACAGTATCCTTCCTCTTCTAAAACTGAGCAACTGTTGGATAGGTGGTATGCAGTATTTTTGCAGCAACTGCGCAGCTAGGCGTGCAGACATGGTTATTTGGACACGTTTCGTAAGGCTATCTACAGTTGTTTTTCTATGAGTGTGCAAGTACTCATAAGATCTCGGCAGAGACATATGTCAATCAGGACAATCGGACAGGTTCACCTGCCAAAATACGGAAGTGTTTGGGGTTGCTAGTATTATCGTGAGGCTCTGGTTTTGTGAACTCGAAAAGAAGCTTGAACTGATCATGATGATATTATTAGTGGGGTGAGTACTAATTGTGGACGATTTCCGGTACCGGCGTGAGTAAGGTCACTCTTTGCACACACAGGTGCCATTGGACCAAATCGGATGTTCTCCCAGGGCATGTATTCGTGAGCCAGTCCATCTTAATGGAAGCTAGCAACGGATGTTGATGTTGTCTTCCATAGCCGTAAGGATTCGTGTTATTTATGATCAGCTTATACGCGAGATGCTGAGGGATGTACATATTTGCTAAGCACTCTTGTTTTTCTTCTTGATTGGGGCTCTCGCACCCATAATATCGTGGCTTGTTGATAAAAGATATCCGAATTCTTTCTTCAAATATGTGAAGTGAGTGTGCTTTATTCAAGGCTACTTCTAGCCTAGCTTACCTTTGAATCCTATAGCTTGTGGGTACAGTTGACACTCAACGTTCCGATGCTCGTTGTTTTGACGTTTGTTCGATAGCCCGGTATTATTTAACGGGACCCAGCTACTTCCTCCTGCAACAGGAATCAACTATGTACCATGGGCGTGAGTCACAATCGAATGATGTATGGCGCATTTCTTGACCTTGAATGTGGGTTATAGCATCGTGGGCTTTCTTTTCCAATATCTTATTAGAAGGTCAGCGTGGAAAATTTCTGTGGGTGTTGACAAGGGATTGGACGGCTGACGGCTGTCTTTGCGCTTGCCCAGGCGAAATTTTCCTTGGTGGACAAAATATAATTGCAAGTAGACAGTATTCATTCCTGTGCTTTTCGTGGCTCACGGTTTTCATATTCCGTTTCAGATGTACTTTCTGCTGCCCTGGATTCTGGATTAGCGATATCCGTCATTGTCATATATTTCTCGTATGTACTTTATCTATATGGTGTGACGGAACTACATTCATGTCTACAAACAGTTTACAATATCCTCAGGATGGAACGGTCAGTGACTGCTTATGCTGACCGTTCCGAACGAATGAAACGATTCCATGTAGATTGGTCAGAACACAATATTGTCCTGGTGGGGAAACACAGTGAGTTCCTATGGTCACGCTTCGAAGCTCCTGCTCAATCGTATACTCTCAAAGGTATCATTCACTGGAGCGGATGGACGCGGGGTTCCTGTGATACAGTTACCTGTCGGTGAATCATTTGGGTTAGTCCAGCTTTCGTCTATTCACTTTGGAACTCGAAGCTCACGGACACAGTCCAAAAAATTGATGGCTGCCTGATCTGATTGAGAGTTGTGCTATGATATCTGTAGCATATTTTTATAGTAGAATGCTTGTTTTGCTTTTTGATTTCCTGCGCCATAGTTCGTGGTCTTGCTCGGTGTCTGCTCAACGTTATCAGCTATTCCTACTGTTGTATATTACTTGCGCTCTCTATGTGTAGACGAGAATTACCCGCCTTCCCGACGCCCGACGCGCCATTGACACGTGGGCGTGAATTATTCGGACCGTTATTCATTCGTTTCTCATTCTTCACGAATCACTTTCCATTAGCCTAGTGCCTTTTGCTCTGCTTTCAGGCACTCACATTCCCTTGAATCGAGCAGGTAATGATTCTATATGTGTATACTTCCAGAATTCATTCCTCAGTTTTTGCAGTACCCGAAATTACAAAGTCCCATTAACCCAGTACTAATCTCGTTGTTTGACGGATAAAAATTCAGCTCTCATCGCAGACCCCCAAGAAGCTGAACTGAACTGACTGAGATCGCACGGTAACACCGGCTCAAGAATACCGCATTGACGGTTACCACTTTGTTGGAACTTCTCTCATACGTTCTTCAATCACTGTCTTCGGAACTGTCGGTATATCTACAGCCAGCTACTGTGCTCGTTTGGCTCAAGAAACCGGCTCCCTGAAACAAGGAACCTGATTGTTCATATCTTCTTTAACTGGACAACTTTTTGGCATCATAAAATTTCCATCGCCACGTCAGGAGTTCAGTCCACAATGTCAACCGCAAGCTTTTCCTTGACCAACGATGCTGCTAGTGATCCAGAATCTCCTATACGTGTTGTCGTGACTCCATCTCAATCAGCGTATTTCGCTGGTGAAACTCTCTCTGTGACTATTACATTCACCAATACTCGTACATATTCGCCCGAGGGAGAAGCAGGTCTTTCGAGAGTTGGAAACATGCCACGGTCGGCTCGCACGCACAAGCGAGCGTCTCATTCGGTCAGTTCAGCACCTATCGCTCGACCTCCAACTTCATCCGCTGGTTTGTACCGGCCGAGAACACCAACAACTGCTGCAGGCCCAGGTTCTCCAGCACTCACTCGTCAAACTTCAATGGAAAACGCGACGCGTATCAAGAGACGAGGGCTAATTGGGAAGGAGGTAGGATCAGAAGGGAAAGATAAATCTGTGCCGGATTCGGTTGAGCAGAGGAGAAGGAAGATGTCAAAGTCACTCTCGTTAAATCTTGGTGCCTGTCAAGACGCAAGTGAAATCGAGGGTGGACTTAGTGAGACAGCAAAATCTGCATCCTATATGCACCGGTCATTTACCGCGGATGCACATCTTCTACGTGCGTGGATCCTCATTCCCCTTGTAGATCTTTCGGACTAACTTTCACGCAAGCCTCATCTCCAAAAATTTCTTCACCGTTAGCCCGTTCAGAAACGCTTCCACTGTCATCTAAACACCCTCATGCCAGGAAACAATCACTTTTGGATGGAACTCATTATCCATTTTCACCACCTCCGATTTTCAATACAAGCGACATTTCCACGTCTCCAGCTTCTCTAACTAGTGTTACGAGCAATTCGAGTACTGCAAATACTTTACCTTCTGCCCCTGCATCAACTGGTCCATCAACACCCTCTGCTTCCACGTCGTCGTTTTCACTCGCACTCGATCCGATATCAGAAGTATCACCCGTCATTCCCGCTCATCCATACCTCTCTCCATCTGCGCCTGCTACCGCTTCCGGCTCTGGACTGGGTCCAGCTTTATCATCTCCTTCAATAGCCGTAGAGGCTCCATCTCCACCGTCCGCCTCAACTGACCAACATTCCTACCCGCCATCTTCCAAATCAACTTCTACTCGGCAAGTCAATCGACCTCCGAATCTCGGCATCGGGAAACCATCCTCACGCATGTTTCTCAATCTGAGCGAAAACAATACCGAGCTCATACTTTACTCATACGCCCAATTGAAAGGAACAGTGACATTGACGCCAATACCTTCAAATACTCTCCCTGTATCTTCTTCGAGCAAATCGTCTAATAGAGGATTTCCTCAGTCACCTTTATTACCCTCAAGTTCCACGTCACACCTATCTCCTGTTCCTCCTCCTCCACTGTCAACCGCTCAAATAGAGCAGCAAAAAGCCCAGACATTAGCTGCTTTGAGACAAGCTTTGCTCAAAGGAAGTGCCACAGCTGTTGGTGGAGGAAGTATGGATATTACGTCTAGGACACATAGCCGCACACCTAGTGCGAGTGGTGCTGCGAGTCTAGGCGGTGGACTAGGTTCAGGATCTTGGGGTTCATTTGGTGGGAGCGCAAGTGCTGGTCTCGTATCAGCATATGGACCGCCCAGCGCGAAGCCCTCGTTAGGAACAATCACCTCTGGCTCAACGGAGGGCCCCATTTCGCCTACCTCTGTCTCTGCCAGACAATCTCACAGTCGAGCGTCATCCTTCTCGTCTGGTCTGCTATCCATATTTGGCTCTCCGTTCGGTTTGGGAGGAAGTTCAGGTCCGGCCTCAGCTCCTCCTGTGACTCATCCAAACAATTTAGCTGCGAGTACCAGTGTACCAAATGTCGCAAGTTCTGGGACATATGGTCGACAGCAAAACCGCCAGCAACAGACACAACGCCCTACACGAAATCGTACTGCTTCTGCTGGAGTAGTCCCTTCTGCCTCCTCTGGCTGGCCTTCGGTGACATCTCCTTCAACTCATCAGGCACCGGCTTCAGCTGGTTTTGCTCAATCTTCCTCGATTTCTTCATTCTCTGCATTGTCTTCTTCGGGCCCAGGATCAGGATCGGGACCTAAAGTAGGACTCGGTTTGGGTTGGCCATTGGGAATGGGATTATCGACGGAAGAAGTTGACCCAGAGCTACCGCTTCCGACGTTCGAGGCTCTGTCGACGATGTTAGCGGTAGACGTTTCTCTGGAACCTGGCAGGAGTAAGAGCTGTACGTCATCTCCTTTCTTCGTGTGAGCTCCGAAATCCCAAACTTGTGTTATGTATCAGATGAATATTCTATCCTTTTGCCATCAAACCTCCCACCCACTTTTCGCGGTCGGACACTGCGGTTCGCCTATGAGCTCGTCGTGGGTATCTGTCGTGCGGGGACTGGTAATAATTTTGTGCCATCAGGGAAGGGACTTGGACCTGGAGGGAGCGTAAGTAAGGTGATGAAAGTGCCCATCAGGCTTTATACGAATGTCGTTGGTATGTTCTCATATCTATCGACCTTGAATCGAGTATTGAAACTTCTTCCAGTTGGCCGACCTCCGACACCGTATGATCTTCTGTGGCCAATCAGCAAACGCCGCTCGACTCTCGGTCTAGGACACCGCCGCGGTGGAAAGCTCTTACCCCGTACAAAGGAGTCTGGTGACAACAATGATCCTTACGCTGGCAAGGTTGTTGAGCTAGAGCCTCTCCATTCTCTAGAAAACTCCTCTCAAGGCAAACTGCCCACTATCGATTCTGCTTCCTCTCTTTCGGGAAACCAGGCATCGTCTTCTGGATCACGAGATGAACTGAAAGAATATGCAAGCCGACTCGTAGTGGAGCTACCAGCGTCCGAATCCGATCCTCAGTCTTCAAACAGGTCATCACAAACAGAGTCGAACTCTAGAACGGCCTCAGCTTCCACCTCTTCGGCTGACAGATCGTTGTCGCCTTTGTTAGAGGAAGAGATGGTGAAGGTCAACGGGCATGAGAACGGACACATGGAAAGTCCTGTCCATGAGCTTGCATTCAAGGAGAAGGAGCGCATAGCTAAGATGAGGCAAAGGGAGGAGAGTGATGAACCTATTCCTGTGGGAGGATGCGGGGAGGCTGTGGAAATTTTGACGCGGAACCCGAAAAAAGGGGAGTTGTTATCTGTTCATTACTAGTTTCTTTTTCTCATGTCGTTGTCGTTCGCAGTCTCGTACGACGTCAATAAAGACGGTGTAAAGGTTGCTGTGCTGACGTTCATCAAGTCCGCCTTTCGACTTGGTGAGACTATTCACGGAGTAGTCGAGTTAAATGAGAGGCAGGGTCGAGCGAGAGTCGTTCAAGTAATTATTAACCCATTATCATTTTTCGAGAATTATCTCATTTATCTGCAACGTTAGCTCTCTGCTCATCTGGAATCACACGAATCACTCCCATACCCAATTTCTACTACACCCAATACCGCCGCCGCCGTACGTCAACTCAAACGTGTACATGTGGAGCATCATTCGAGTTTCGTGTTGTCCACGCTTCGGACGACATTTGCGCTCGATATACCTTCCGATGCGAGCCCAGCGTTCCAAATCAAGGTCGGAGACGATAACTTGCACACGGATTCTAGTAGTCCAAAAACCAAACTCGAAGGTGGCCTGGAGTGGAAAGTCCGTCTATGTCTTCTTGTCGCTATCGCTAAGGAGAGTTCGGATAGTGGTACGGAAGGCGTGAGGTTCAAGAGTTTGGTCAGAGATGGTCCGAGGGGAGAATGGGGTTCGGCGTGGAAGGCACCAGCTAGCGCTGCTCCAAGCGAAAAACCAATTCTTCCTAGTTCTTCCTCATCATCAGAATTGTCAACTGGGCAGCAACAGTCTCAGCAGGGTGTCGTCAAATCTTGGACTTCCTTCATCGCTGCGTCTTTTCTTGGTGCAGCGGAAGGTGGTTATCATGATGGAGATGAACTCCCGGAAGACTCTTTAGACCAAGATGATGATGACGAAAGGGGGAATGAAGGGAATGTTAATTTGTACGATGGGATCAAGCCTGATCGAGCAGGCGGAGTTGGGATTGGGGTGAATTTTGGTGGAGGAAGGGAGGCGAGATGGCAGGAGGTCAAGCTTGAAACGGTTGAATGTGAGGTACCAGTGAGGGTATGGCCAGGGAACACTGCTTTCAAGCCAGTGGATGTGGTGTTTGACGTTTGATAATGTTCTAGTTCGGGCTTGGTCCTCCAGATTCTTCAGTTTATTTGTTGGTGAGCTTGTTTACATAGCACATCTGGATTTTTTATGAATTGTACTCGTAAATTATAAGGTGCATAACCCGACTACCATTACTGCCCACATTTACAGGATACGGACAAGCCAGGTGAATTGGTCGTGTCTTCTTGAATTTTGATTTGGGCTTCTGTTGTGCGTGGGATTTGAAAAAAAAAAACTTTTGCTTCCAACAACCATGAGCGCGATAGGTCCTGAGCTTCCACCACATCTACAACATCTTTCTGGACGCGCCGAAAAATCAGAGAAACCTGAAGATAACGACTGCGAAGATGACTACACTCCTGCTTTGCCGCCTGACATGATTCCCTCCACTTCCTCAAATGCTGCTTCGTCCTCCTCCAAGCCATCTACAGCCTCCAAGTCTTACTCAGGACCAGCACATAATGCTTCATACTCATATAGCTTTGACTCCGACTCCGACGATGGCATTGGGCCAATGCCATTACCTTCTACTGCTGCTCGTCCGACGGTTGACCCCGTGGCCGAGTTTATTGCAAAGGAAGAACGAAGAAAAGAACGGATCAGAGAACAAGAAGAAGAAAATAAAAAGGGACCCAAACGAGATGAGTGGATGCTGGTTCCGCCTAGTAAAGGAGACCTTCTAGCAAGTGAGTGTAATCTAATTGTCAAAGTATATTTCTCATCGCTGATTGTTGCGTTATGTAGACCTCGACCCAACAAAACTCACAAAACCACGACAATTCGCTCGAACAACACCTGCTTCTACCACTAATACTAAATCCTCGGGGGTAAGCAACCTATGGACTGAAACACCCGCTGAACGCCAGCAACGTCTCGCCGACGAAGTCATGGGCAAGAAGCGGCCAGCGACACGGGTCGCTGCAGAGGAAGAAACGCTAGAGAGCAAGAGACGAAGATTGGCAGAGGAAGATGTGCGAAAAGGCGTCCAGGAGCATACGCGGAGAGTTAGAGGTACTGCCTTGATTGAGTCACATATCGAAAAAGAGGCGGAGACGAAAAGAAAGTTTGGAGCGGAGGACGAAAAAGATTTGGGGATTTGGGATCATGGTCGTGATATGGCGATGTCTGGACGACTGATGGATGATTCAAAGAGGAATAAGATGATCAAGGATGCGAAGAGCTTGGGAGATCGGTTTGGTACTGGGAATAGTGGCGGTTTTTTATGATTTATTCAATAAAGACGTTGTGAAGTCGTTACCTGTGAGTCGTATCTTTGGAACATCGTTGGGGTTCTTGAAGTTGCTCAACGCTGCAGTGCATGCCATGACAACATGACTCGAGTGTACTCCTTCAACAACTTGACGTTGCGCACAAAGAGGCTGAGAGAAAGCAGAGCAGTTCAGCATAGCATGAGCTTAATCGCTACGCTTTCGTCGTACCGATTTTGTCGCGGGTTACCACGCCAGAGCTTAGGACGAACAAACACTCGTTGGAAATGCATTGGACTTAATGATCATTGAAACCACTGGAACGGCTATAGACTAGCCAGAAAGCTGCATTCATGACAGTCTTTTTGTTCGAAAGTGAGTTCTCAATATATGTTTGCTGTGTTGGAAGTCCTCAAGCTCAAACGAATCTGAATAACCCAAGGCCTTAGCCTTATCATCTAACTAGACTTTCTGGATCCGTATCCGCGCACAACGGCAACTACGTTACAGAATTTTCGAAATGTGCTAGCACCTTCATAGGCCTCCGGAAAGACGGTTTATTTTTTTGTTCACCGAGCCGTAGGCCTGAAGTAGAACCTCCAGGATGTTCGAGCCCCATTGAAGGGCCTAATAGGGCAGTGTAATACATAGACCTTGCCTTTCCTGATCTTCTTCCAAAGATCCGATACGCCACTCGGACGCAGCGGTTGCTTTTGTTGAAGAACACACTGTTTTCTACAAAAATCATTGTTAGTTCGTCATTAGAGTGTTGGAAACAGTTGGCATCCCCGAGGAAGTAAGGCAAGCACACTGTATTAACGGGAACTTGGATCGTTGTCTATGTTCTGACAGATCGTTCTTCTTAGGACCTTTTGAGAGGTGCATAGACCCTCCGCCGTCCGGGACGAGGAAATCTTCGAAATATCAGCTACCACCGGATCTTAAGCTAGGAGCCTTGTTACTGATACCTGTATCACCACCCTCAACTAATCACAGCCCACCAAGTCAGCCCCGCTTTGCCCGCATGGTTGTCATTATAGGCTGAAAATGGATGATGGCCCTGTCAAGGCTGTTGCCAGTATCTTCCTAGTACACGTAGCGTGCTGGCTAGACTGAGATATAAAGAGCTCCGTTGAACAACGGTTATTCTTCACTGAGCTGGTCTCCTTCGACGTCGTCTATTCTACACTAAACTTGTAAACTCTATCCCTTTTTCCTCTACACCACTCCTTCGGAATCATCAATATCTTTCGCTAAATTATACGATAAATCCAATAACGACAATGTTCAACCCTATCATGAATATTGCATTTGCTTTGGCCTTCGTTTCTGGCCTAGCACTTGTTGCCGTCCCGTCCAACGCTTCACCAATCAACTCTACTCTCCTGGCAAGAGCGAACAGTGGTGATGGTATATACTGTTTCATCGTCTCTATCATGTCACTCTGGAATCTCACATTTACTTCTCATTGATAGGCACGTTCTACGCTCCTGGTAAAACCGAATGTTATTCCTGTTTTATATAATTTACTCACAAAAATGAACTTGAAGGAATGGGTGCTTGTGGTATCACCAACAGTGCGACTGATTTGATAGCAGCAATGGCCTATGCAACCTTCGACAGCTATCCGTAAGTTCTCTCTCCACATTGCTTGCTTGAAGTACTTGATGTGTAATAATGGACCGCATTCTTCAGGGGGGCGACAGCAAATCCAAACACGAACCCAATCTGTAACAAGAAAGTCATTGCGAATTGTGAGTACTCAATGCCCTCCCTGTCTTCTGGCGTATTCCTCCTCTTATGCACTTATGCACTGGTCTCATTCTCGTAAGACCAAGGAAAATCCGTGACTGTAACCATCACTGACAGATGCGCTGGATGTGCCGGAGAGTTCGATCTTGATTTCTCTCCTGCTGCTTTCGATAGACTTGCAGATGAGAGTGTAGGGAGGATTCATGGAATGACTTGGGACTATGCTTAAATTGACGCTGAATGCTGCTCCTCCCGAGTCGAGTCGGGTGGTGGTAAGCGGAATGGATCCAAGTCATTACTGGAATGCCGAATGATCTGTAGTTAGCGTAATATAGTTTTTGTACTTACTTGAAATGTGCACCTTTAAACTTGTATAATTCGAAGAATTGGGGTAGATTTTTGACCAAAATGTTAGACCAGATGATCACCCTCGTCAATTCATTAGAAATTGCAAGTACGAAACCATGAATCATTATACGATTCGGATGCTCTCAATCTGTGTAGTGGCCATAATACAGTTGAATTCACTTCCCAGATCAGCTACCTCCCAGCTTCATATCCCCGCAGTTGACCGGCCGCGGAAGGCTATATTGAGCATCCATGTACCTCCGCTGTACTTGGATTACTGTTCATTCTATGAAGCCAGCATCATAATGCGGCAAATGCGCAGCTTAGCTGCACAGGAATATATGTCAATGAAGCCCACAAAGGCATTATGAGGTGACCACACCAACCGAGTAGTAACGAGAAAATAGGTTTGCATTATGGATCTACACTATAAAAATGTGCTCGTTAGTTAGAGGTTTACTCACTTCGTACTTGAGTGTTCTAACATCCATTTTCCCTTTCATCAAGATGTTTGATTTTAACCATCGAACTCCCCAAATCGCTCTCATCATTGGGCTTTTCCTACTGTTGTTGACCAAGTTGACTCATGGTCAAGTCAGCAATGGTACAGGTATAGGCAAGTGGCTTAACTTTTCACTATAATGACTCTTACTGTACTGACTCCAATTTACAGCTACAATCATCCCAACAGGTCCTGGCCCCATAACAGGGGCCTGTGGGACTGTATACGGAGCATACGACTTGGTTGCAGGGGTTCCGACCAGTGTATTTAACTCGTACGTTGCGCACTAGGGTTACTACTGCTGAGGCTAATGTTTTGAGCCCTCTCGTTCATATAGAGGGGAGGTCTGCTCAAAGATAGTAGCAGTAACGTGTAAGCTCAAACCCTTACCAACGTAGTCCGGAATTTGACACTTCTCATGGATTTTAGGGCAAGGGAAAACGAGCCAATTCGAAGTTGTCGATAGTTGTTCTTCGTGCAACACTTCGGATATCAACCTTGCACCTGCAGCGTTCACTCAATTTTTGCCCGAAGAAGATGGGATACTGATGGAAATTGATTGGGTATTTGTAGACTAACGCAATCCCTTACACTGATATGTATATCTGATCCGTACATCTTGTGGACGTTTCTCTTTCATATCCATTGCTTCAAGAATAATGATCATGGAACCCTATAATAGTTAGATGTACAGGTAGATGGAAATGTCAGAGCATGAACAAGTTTATTGATACTGGGGAGGCGGCTCATATCCCGTCCTCGTCCTCATCTCCTCCATCTCCCTCCGTAAAGTCTCCAACTCCCCTCTTAGCTCGGCTGTGACATCCGAAGACCCAGCTTCGGAAGCACCCGATGCGAAGTTTGAACCTGGCCGGGTATTTGCAGTGAGAGTAAATTTTCGTGGAAGTGGTGGCGCTTGTGAACGAGAAGCTTCATCAATGTCACTACTGCCGTTGCGTAGGCGCAATGGTGCTCTGGATTCATTTGCGCTAGGAATTGTGTCGCGATCTGAAGAAGGCGAGAGATTTGATGGTACCGTCTCAGGGTGTACTAGTGCGTGTAGGCTGGTATGGCTATAGTCGTTCGGGGCATAATTCTTACCCATATCACCTATGTTCACCGGCTCGATGTGGTATTCATCCAAAGGATCACGCGAGATTGAATTCCTTTGCTTCTTCGACTTGAATATCTTTGCGAACGCACCCCCTTGCTTTTCGTCCGGAGGATGGTACTCCCGAACGCCACGCCTCGAACGACGACGACGGTACATCAATGCAGCCAAAGCAATCAAAGCAAGTACTGCAACTCCTCCAACTACGCCGCCTACGATCCCCCCGATATGAGATTTGCTTGAACTCTCACTGAGCACAGTAATGCTTTGTTTCTTGAGGCTATGAGATCGCAGCTTATGAGCGGAAAAAAAAATATTATGACAAGATACGAGTTCTTACTTGAGTGCAAGCAAAGCGAACATAGCACCTTGGGCAGGACTATGCAAAGACAAACCATTTTCTTTAGATGTTTGTTTACTCTTGGACAACACGCGTACCTAGCTGTACCAGCTTGGATAGTACCATCACTGGTATTGTACGTCGTCGGAAAAGGGGCGAAGTTCTTTAGATTTGCCGCACTAGAGTGCACCATTGATACAAGTGAGTCTCTCGTATTTGTATCCGTCACTGTTCCAGCGGTGAAGAGAGTCCAATCTACCATATATAATTGAATGGTGTAGTCATGTACATAGTGTTTTGAGAACTTACGAGACTTAGCTGTGGCGCCTTCGTTGCTGTCGTATGGCAAACCAAACGATGGTGCTGACAACGAGTCGCATGAGCATCATGACAATACAATAGCGATAAGACGACACTTACCAGATGACGCCTCGCTAGCGTACCATGAAGTTTGCTCGGTGTAAATCTAAGAGAGCAGTTAGAGACATTACACAGTAATACAGTTCGACTGATAACTAGCTTGCTACCTACACTGTCATCGACGAAATCGAAACCGAAAAGCTTGTCAGGGTAAAGATTGTACATCATAGCCCAGGAACTCGACGACCCATAACTTGAAGATAGATGTCCGGAAGATCCTGCTAGATTTTGCCACTGTGAAACGAGAGAAGAGGCCGTGCCCTGAGACGGATATTTTAGAAGGGAACGACAGAAGGAAAAAAATCTGAGAGGGCATACGGAGTATGAATTGTAGTCGTCGGAATTACCGAGCGTTTTGCTTATTTCCGCCATGGTTCGTATGGCGAGAATGCCTTTGATGGCCAAGTTCGTCATGTTGGCATTGTTTAGACCATCCGCCGAGACACTGCATAGCGGATTAGGGCGAATGACTGGATTGAGAGAACAAAAACGTCAACATACAAGCCATTAGGCATCAAAGGATTCTCGGAAATAAGTGTATTGGTCCATGTTTTCAGAGTAGGGTACTGTTGAGGAGAGAAGAACGTTAAATATCGGCGGAAAAAGAATACCAACGCACGTATTGAGATATCAAGGATCCATCGCCAGAGAATGTCGCGTGTGCCCACATCATCGCAATCATATCGCTAGTGCTCTCAATCGCAGAGAACACCGTGGGGTTGATGTTCCCAATGGCGGATGGGAAAGCACTACCGAGGTCTCCCGCGGCGAATGATTGAGAGTACAAACCAGATTGTTCAAATTGCATGAGCGGTTCGAGAAGGTATCCAGCCCATGATGCATTGAGATAAAGAATTGCAGGGAAAGATGCGTATAACACTTCGACTGGGTTTGTGCGTCTGGTGGATGGGATTCAAATGAGTCCCGTCAGAAGTCAGAACTAACATACTGAGAATTGCCGACATCTTTCATAAAAAATAGAACATCGGACGCATTGGTCTTTCCACTTGAGTCCGTGCCAGCGGTGATTTCTAGACCGCCCATAACTTGTCGGGCTGCTAAAGAAACGAGGTCGACATAGTTGGATGAGATTGCGCCTGCATCTGATACAATCTTGTTATCCAGAGTTTTAGCTCGTTCGAGCGCATCTGTTGCATCATTCATGAAATATGCCATCTGAAATATGTAAAATTGAACGCTGGGAAAACGTGGCAGACAATTGAGGATGAAGTAGACATACCGCGGTTGCTACATCTGTGTATTTGGTCAAAAAATACGGAGGTCTAGTTTGATTCCCAGACGTGGTGGTGTACATAATATCTCCGTTTCGAACCAGCCCGATGCCCCAAACGACTGGAGCGGATGTTGAAGAGATGGTTCCAAAATCCTTACAGAATGCAAAAACGGGCCAGTTACTGTGTTCAACACTATCAATACCGTATCCACAGAAAGAACAAAGGACCGTTACTCACTCGCTTATTTTGCGGAAAGTGGCATCTTGAGAATTACCAAGGCTACCGTTGTTCAGAAATCGACTACGAACGACGGTGTCCTCGCCTGTCTGATAGGTTACACCAGAACCCTAGGGTAGATTTTTGTCAATCGCTATAATTATTGTAGCAACGAGGGGAAGTGCCTACCGAACTCGTCACATGGTACACCGTTGCATCCTCTGCCATGTTGTTCGACTCTGTCATGAATTGAAAGGGGGAGCGTTGGGCTTCGTGATAAGTGATAGCATTGCTCGTCGTTGTGTTCCACTGTATGACATTGCTGGTATCGGAAGAAGTCCATTCTATGAGGCAATCATGAGCTTCGTAGTCATCACAAGGCAGTCTCTAATCTTACCTCCGCTGATGTCTTCGTATACCTGCAGTGAATGAGAATTACCGTCTGTAGAAGACGCTTCGAAATAAATATAGGTAAAGGGAAAAGACTGAAGGACCAGATCCGAAGGCTAACAGAATCAAGGTCACCATAGACCAAGCCCAAATATGAAGCCTCTCACCTCAATCGGATTGAGAAAAGTAACGTTGATATCCATAGCTCCAGCCTGCAGACTAAGAACGGAACGAGTAGGGGTGACTTGATAGCTCTGGAGCGTTACAGCTTTTGCAGTGGCATTATTGTTGATAGTTATTCCTACTCCCTCAATAGCACTCCCCAACCATTCGTATAATGTACCATCTACACGCAACAACCCGCTCCAACCCAAAACCTGGAATTCAATATCAAGTCAAGCGCAATATTTCGAAGGGTATAGCGGGACATACATGATTAGCCGTCCAAAAGTTCGGCCAAATGTTACTACCACTCGTTGTCGATGTGTGGGACAAGTAAGATTGGAGGTACGGAGAACGGACGGTGAGGGGAATGGCGGGAGGTTGAATCGATTGGCATTGGGCCAACAGAAAATACGAGGAAACCAAGAGAAATAAAAACATGGCTGGCCAATTCTAGAGTCAAATACAAGAGCAGACTGACATGAACAGGCGTGCAGATTGTTTAAAGAGAGAGGAAGGAAGATAAATGTATAGTTGTAACTTAATATCGACAATTGATCTTGATCGCATGGCATTGTCAAATTCATTAATCTGGCGCGCCCACCTCAGGGTTTACGGAATGCCAGCAACATACCGCAGCACAACGTCGACTTTTACACAGGAAATTTTGAAGGGCCAATATACACAATTTCTTTGAGCAACCTAAGCTTAAGGGCTCTACCGTGACTATCATCAACTTAGGATTGTTCGACAGTCCCATGAGATTCTCAGGGGAATAAAATGATATGATTTTGCGAAGAGTATCATCAATAGGCACTTGAAACAAACACCACTCTCGGAGAAAGCATTGACTCTTTGCTCAGAAGTTGAGGGGCCGTCTTCTCAGCGCAACCATTATAGCAATCATCAATGTCGTATCAATAACCACGACATCGACAGTGCCCGTATTTTATCCACTGACACTTTTTGATCATGCATGAAGATTGTTCACCGGTATGTCTGTAGATGCACACCTCTTGGACCCTCCAATTTTTGATCTTGAGTCGGCTTGTACTGGGCAGTTGCATCGCGTACAGTGAGTGCGCCGCTGAATCTTGACAGTTCGAATTGAGGGGATGAAAAACTGGATGTCGAGAGAAAGTTAACACCGTAACAGATGGCCGCTATGGCCTGGAAATATGTGCTATAAGCCATAACACCCCAGTTGAGGTCCAAGCAGTCGTCAATACTACAGATAATAGCTCCGCTTGAGCGTTGTAGGGTCTCTATTCCCGAATCGAGACGCTCTTTTTTTTTTTTTTTTTTTTTTTTGCTTGTTCCTGTTGAAAGCGCTTTCAACCTGAGCGTTCGTAATTCAGGATCTGATCTGCAGAGCGCTTTACATATGTTGTCCCTGACTGCTCGCTGGGGCACCCTAAAGTATTACCGTCTACCTTGACCCTTGCGTTTCCATTGGAAGAAAAAGAACAATCACCTTGACGATGTTAGAAGCGCTTGACCCATGTAGAAGAGGTCGTGTAAAATGACCTTAGATGAGATGCACCCACCGCATTTTTTATCATAGGAAACGACCGCACGGAGGATAGATAGAAGAAAATGCGGTACAAGACTGGTACAAGGAGAAAAGGAAAAACCGAATGTATTTAAATTTACCGAATTAGGTAAATGAAGAGATAATCCGTTGTGGCCTTAACGTGGGAAAGCCCTGTGTAATTTGATAAACGGCCGTGAATGCCTCTTGTTTCGCTGAGTTCCGAGTACTTTACTCGTTGGCGTCCATTTTCTCAACTTTCGTTCTCTGTCTCTTTACTCTAATTTAAAACTGATCTTTCTGAAAAGACACACTGTGCTGTCTCCTCGGTGTTATTGACAACCTTACCAATCAACAATCAGCAAACTTCTACCAGGAATCTCGAGAATCAGCGACACCTCTTGGTTGTTCATAAATACCTCTGGTCTATCAGCCGCGGTACCTCGAAATGGGTGCTTGCTTTTCTTCGGGAGGGGGAATGCCAGTGAGCGACACCGACAAGGCTCTTCATCGCCAGGCGGAGAAAGAGCTGCGAGAAGTGAGCGGTACCACTACTTCAGTTATGACTGATTTGCTCAAACATTTTTTTTCTCGCAGCACAAAGCAAAGCTGGCTTTACAAGTCAAGGTTATTACTCTTCGACTTACGCGTAAACATCACTTCGTACTAACAAGTTCCGTAGGTTTTGCTACTTGGCTCTGGTGATTCCGGAAAGTCAACGATCTTGAAGGTTTTTTCTTTTTTTTCGTTCTCTATGTGACCATTGAAACTCATCCCTTCACAACAGCAAATGCGTTTAATCCACAAGGTCCCGTTCTCTTCTCAAGAGATAGAGTCTTTCCGTCAACTCATCTTCGAGAACTTGACCCGGGGGATGAAGTATGTTTTGGACGCAATGGAGGATATGGAGTTGAAAGTTTACGAGGAGAACCTGCCTTTTATCGACCTCATAGAAAACGCCACAGATATTCGCGACGGAGAAGCCTTTCCACCAACATATCATACCCCATTAGCGTCGCTTTGGGCCGACCCGAACGTGCAACAGGCATATGTGCGGGGGAATGAAGCTGCATTACCCGAGAAGTGAGCTGATTTTCTCAATTCAAATTCTACGCTAGAGCTGACTGCCAATGCGCTTTACCCGTCTAGTCTGTATTATTACTTCTCCGAATTGGACCGATTGTTTGAACCATCATATCAACCTACAGAACAAGATATCATCCACGCTCGGGCTCGAACAATTGGCATTACGGAAACTACCTTCACTTTGAGGGATCACGAAATGCTCATGGTGGATGTTGGTGGACAGAAGAGTGAGCGGCGGAAGTGGATACATTGCTTCCAGGATGTGACAAGTATCCTATTTTTGGTGAGCTTGAGTGGGTACGACCAATGCTTAGTGGAGGATCGGGATGCAGTAAGAATGTTGTGATCTGTCAATTACTTCCGCTCATTCTCTTGTCTCTTAGAATCAAATGCAGGATGCGATGACCATCTGGGACTCAATATGTCATTCACAGTGGTTCAAACACACTTCCATTGTATGACCTCTGTTATTGTTGTTGGGAATTGATCCGGCAGCTTACGATCTTATAGATACTGTTCCTAAATAAGAATGATCTTTTCGAGAAGAAGATCCCTCATTCGGACATCAAGAACTTCTTCCCGGTACATATCTGTAGTTGTTGTCCAACAAATTTGCCACTGATGTTTATCTTGCGTAGGACTTCGACGGCGAATCCGGCGACGTGAAAGCGGGACGAGAGTACTTCAAGAAACGCTTTGGTAAGTTGGCGCAGAAGGCGGATAAGACCAAAGAACGAGAGATATACATACAGTACGTGTTTTCACATGTACGAATCATTTTCTGATCCCATAAATCTCTCGAAGCACGACCACGGCAACAGATACAGCTTTATTGAGAGTGGTCATGGCTGCGGTCGAAGGTCAGTGTCTTAGTTGATTTCGTTGATTATAGTTGCTGAACATCACTTTTTTACAGAGTGAGTAAATTTCTTTCGTCCTTCGACTTCTTTCACCTCTGCCGAGCCCAATTCTATGTTTTTATGATGTTCCCCTTCATCATTTGTTCCAATCATACGCTCAACTCTCATCACAGCATTGTACTTCGAACAAATCTTGAAACTGCAGCACTCATCTGATTCTTCTCTTCGCATATCATTATTCCCAAATCTTGCCTTCATCTTTAACCGACATCTACTCTTATATTTTTTTTTTGCCTTCACGCATTTATTGTTGTGCTCCATCTCGCTGTACGCATCGCCACTATGTGCGTAGCTGTTCCTGTGCCTGGAATAATTTTCATTGCACCACGTATCGTATAATATTTTTTGTCTTCCTCAAGTCTTGGTCTTCATGGGATTCCTCTGTCTATTTCGAGCTCATCTTAAGCTTTCTTTTTGTCGTACGTGCAATTTTCGTTGTGAACCAATCAATCTCATGAATTTTTCCCCCGTTTTTTTTTTTTTGGTTCTATAAACAAATCATTCCTCGGGTTGTCAATCTGGTTTCCTGCCATGCCCTTTGAACGTTCCAATGATCTATCTGGCTCACGTACGATACTTGCCATTGTTAGTGCGATTGTGAGCAAGAATGTGAGTATCGACCTGCGTTTGTAAACCGAGTATGGCTAAACTAGTGCTAACATCATTTCGGTCTATAGATCCGGTCAATCATGCTGTAGATCCAAGATCAAATTTTGGTGGGTGTGGTAGGAATCGGATGTGATTGACATCGAGCGCAGCGTTGCTTTTGGTATCTTGCTTTTCCTTGGATTCTTCGAGTTCTGTTGCTATAATGTTATCTCCTCCTATAATTGGAAATTGGAGCTGCAGGGGGGAGGAGTGTTAGAAAGACCAAGGCAGAGGCAGAATCCGGATAACGGGACAGAGGAACGAGAGTCAGAATCGTTTTTCTCGCTTTCGCTTTTTCTCCCTTCAATACTTATCTCTCAGCCTTCAAGGCATATATATACGTGTGTATATTCTCACCATCGTCTGTTGCTATCGATATTCTCTCAATATGCTGATACGCCTGTCCTACGTGGAACTTTGTATCTACAACTAAACATGGTATTCACTGCTTATCTCTGGTCTGGGAAGAGATGTAAAAAGAAGGAGTCAGTCTTATGATTGTCATATAGTCCGCTTTGCCGTTGCCGTCAATGGGTAATGTAAATAGTGTTGACGTTGATTGCTCGCTTATTAATAACAACTTTCACGACGATTTGATTGGCTAAGAGGAGCACCATTACCATTGGAACTCATTCAATTTGTGTAGAAAAGTGGTTTTGTTGATAAGCTCATAGTATACTATTATTTACCACCAAGTTAGATATATATATAAAGATATAAGGCTTTCTACCGTACCATGACATCTTTTTTGGTCGAGACAATCAAGAATCACAGTTCAAATCAACTCACAAGATAAGAAAGCATCCGATTCAAAGATAAACCGACTGTTTGTCAAATCACCTTGCTTGCACTGGTCCTTTACTGCCCACCAGCGCTTATTTCTCTTTGGCCTTGGTCCTATTTTATTCTCGTGCTCCTCCTGTTGCCCTGAACAAGGGTATCAATGACTGCCTCCGCTAACTTTTAGTCTGACCGATTATAGGCAATGCAAGCAAGTTTTGTGTCACCAAGGGTGCAACTCGTTAGTCTAGATGCTAAGGCATTAGCATCGACCGTCCAGCAAACAAGTTCCAACACCCTTTTCGGATTTTCGGTCCGACTTGTTCTCAATTTCTACCATCTTTCACGTCGTTCGCCCTCCTGCAGGAACGAACCTTTTTGTCGTGTCAGTTACCCACATTCGTCTTGGCTGCCTGCTTCGGGGACCCAAACCTTGCTTGCGTTATCACACCATAAGATAGACTAGACAACGTCTTAAACAATTTCTGTTGATAGTGTACAACCCCGAGCACTACTGTACAAGAAATCTAGCTGGCAGGTATGATATCGAAATAAGAGAAGAGTGAAAGGGGACGCATGGATTATTTTATTCGAACCACATCTTTGGGCATCGATATTACCTTAGCCACTTTCGAAGGAGTGACTGGGAGCCAAGGATATAGCAAGGAGAGGCTATTGAAGTCGCGAACTTAGCGACGAGCGCGAAAGCGAAGTAGCTCGAACGACTGAGACGAGAATCACGGTAAGAGAGTCAAACGGAATGGAAAAATAGGTGTCAACGAGGAAAGGGCAGTTCGGCCACCGACAAGGATTGTGCCTGCATGCGCGCTCAGAATTATGGGCAGTAAAGGGACCATTGCAAGCAAGGTGACATTCCTTTGTTCTGCACCCTACCCATTTACACTACTGAGAGTTACACATTAATAATAGCCTCCTTTGTATTTAACAAACGAATGATACCAAGTTTGGTCAATTTATTGATATATCACTGTTTTAATCATTGCTCCAATTTTTCCCAAACAGCCCGACATATGCCCCAGTCGAACTAGCAGATCCCGCGTACCCGAGGGGCGTGATTGTTCTTCCATTTCTCCGAGCAAACACTGGGTTCCCCTCAACCTACAGTCTTATTTTTGGACCCGTGGAGCTGGACGGAGTCAGACGAAGGCTGGATAAGATATAAGGCGCCCGTATCATTTGTCACTCTTGACACTACAAAATTCAGGCGGGATATACTTTACTCTTCGCGCGTAGTAGTGTCCCTCCTTCAGCGTCCTCCCTAAGGATGCTACTGGGACGCTTCGGGCTTAGGCTCTCGCGTAGGAGACCTTGATATAAATATTTTCTCTCGCAATAGATCTTTGTAGATATAAACAGGACGAAAATCTTATCCCGGCGTCCCAGCTTATGATCGGACTCAATTAACTCCCGAGCACGTGTTTGGCAGGAGTGTTTTTCTCAAGTTTCTACATATACATCAGCTCTTCACCTACTCCTCTCTGTTGGAATTGACACTAAGGCAAGTTTTCTAGTCTTTCTTTCGTATAGACTGCTTTTGACCGATGCTAGATTAGCAGTTTCTGTCTAACAACATCCCGGATGTCATCAGTGCTGTCTATCTGGCTATCCGTCCTCGTAAAGTAGGGCACAGGATACCAGGTGCATACATTTGTTATTTAACACTATTTCCTCGACCTTCTCGTGGCCCAGTATTAGTTTCAACTTATGGTCCCCCCAGTCTATAGTCATTTTCATTCGGTGAATCGGAGAAATTATGCAGAGTGACTTGGACACCATTGAGGCGAAATTGTGAGTTTGTAGGCATAGGATACTATTCCAGACTTATCAACCCGAATTTCCTCAAGCAAAACAGACATTTATCTTCACCTAATTGCTTTCAGTGAGTTGGGCTGGCTACTAGGATTGGATTGCCTTAACTCTGAACAAGCATTTATTTGCTATGACCATCTTCTCACTATCGGTATGTTATTATATCGAAGATGTTTCGTCGATCCGACCTCACATTTCAACAGAGACCGAGGTTCGCTTAATCTGGAAACGACCCAACACCTTGAGCAGCTATCTGTTCTTCTTCAATAGATATTTCTCGTTCATAGGGAATATTTTCATAATCCTTTCCATTTTCTTTTCAACGGTATGTCCGGATCCCAAACTCTTTGCGATTAAGGAATAAGATTGAACCTTTCAACAGAGGTGTTCCACTTCAGATTCAGTGTCTGGAACGAATACTTACTCGTGTCTAGTTGCGCCGCCTGGAACATAGTTCAGGAACTCTTTCACGCTCTTGTAGGCCTGATGATAGCTTGTGAGTTTTCACCATGCACATTGGTTTGTAAATTCGTCAACTCAGATATTCTTTTGGAAGCTTTGCTCACACTACGAATATATGCACTTTACGGATGCAATAAGCGTATCTTGATATTCCTGTCTAGCCTCATCCTCATAGGCATTGTTCTAGCGATAGTACGTCTCAATTTGATCAAAGTCACCTCGGAGTCCGCATTTGTTATAGGTAACGGACCTGCTGGCCTCTTCAACTCCAGTATCCTTGTCAATACCCTCGACAGGATGTCATGACATATTAACTTTAAAAGAGTATGTTTAATAATTCATGGTCTTGACCCTCACATCTCACATTTCCGTTAGCGCTGCTTGTAGGTGTTCCGATCCTACCTCACCTGCTTGTGGGGGAGTTAATGATGTATCAAGTGGTTGCTGTTGGTTGGGAGGCTCTCCTCCTATACGATATATTGCTATTCGGAATGACACTCGTAAAAGCATACCAAGCACGGTATCAGCTAGGCATGCAACATCTCCGGGGGATGTCTCTCATCTCTGTTATTATAAGGGACGGTACGCGTTTACTCTTCTTTCACTAAGCTTAATCTACTCTGATCAACTGAAAACGTGTTAGGCACGATTTATTTTGCGTGAGTTACGTGAAATCTTATTTTAATGCCAGCTGAATGTGTGCGGCAGTATCATGACACTGGTGAATTTTGTCAATGTATTCACGTTCTACGTAAGCTCTGCGTCCATACGATTTCATAGCTTTCACTGAATTCGATCGTCCATTAGGTGACTGGGGTATGCAAACGTCTCTGTTAGCAATTTGACTAATTTTTTGATGTCTATAACCCGCAGAATTCTCTACTCAGAGCCGCTTTCTCTCCAATTACAAGCTGGTATGTTGAAATATTTTATATGCAACACAGAAAGGCGCAAGTTCTAATCGAATGTTTACCCAGCTTGTCTGTTACAATAATGTCAAGACTTATGCTACACCTTCACGAAATCGGGACTCAAGGGTTGTATGCCGACCACGCCAAGACGATGGGTCTAAACAGAAGTGATCAAGAAGAATACGATAGTACGTTCGTATACTGTAATCGACTTTCATCTGCATCATCTTTTTTTTTTCTTTTTTTTTTTTTTGATGCAGTGACCTTCACGACCCTCTGGTCTAACACGGACCCAAGTACAACCGGATCTTCTGGCATGGGTGGCTTGTCTGCCATGGAACAGGGATGTTCCTCTGGTTAATCAGCCCAACTTACATACAACATGTATCGATCAACATCATTATTCAAGCCGCCTTCGGAATTCTAATTCAAGAATCATGGCAAGGACTTACTTCAGTACTTCGGTACTTTACTACTTAATACGATACCATTTGATGTGCTTCTGATATGACTATGGACATGATACGGACACAATGTTCGCGATGATTAAGGATAGATTGCGAATAAAGTATAAGAAGAAGAAAAATTAAGAGTATCCGCCTGCGGGAGGGTATCCTCTTCCGCCGACACCATAACCTTTCCGATCGTAGAGTTGCGTTCCGCTAACTCCGCCAACTAAGGACGCCGTTTTGTTGTTACCAAAACCGGGTGGAGGCGCATAACTACCGTAGTTACTTCCAACGTCTTCCTCTGAATAGTCTCCTCGAGAAGAACCGCCAGGGTATCCAGCGGATCCTGATAACAGTGGATCCTTGACCTCCCAGACAGCTGCTTTGGAGCCGACAGAGAATTCAAGATCCTCACGCTGATAATCACGTTCGGTCAGGACAATGATAGAACAAGCGAACGTGCGTGTGAACGTACAGTAATACTATCCCAGTATTTGTAGACCATCATTATGGCTAACAGGACGCACAACTCTTGGAAGAAGAGGCCATCGAGGTAGTGCTCGATAGCGTTGCAGATCGTGTCACTGAAAGCGAACAGGAGGACCATGCCGATAACCCAGAATCTACAAAAAAAAAAATCGGAGGTCGGAGGGTTTGAATTAGAAAATGCCACTCGAATCGACCTTTGACACTCACGCTGCACCAAATGCAATGTCACCAATGGGCCACCGATCTTCCAGAGTCCGGAATACCAGAACGAGTTGGGAGATGATGTAGACGGCGACACAAACGACTGGCCAGATGAGATAAACAATCCATAGAGCGGTAGGTTTTGTATAAGAGAATGAGGCGAATTGTTTGAAAGTTGCGATGCCGACGAAAAATCCAATGCCCCAGACAACAAAGCAAGATATGCGAAGAAGCCACAGGGATAATGGGGTGCCATCCTCAGCGAATTGGAAGCCGACGAAGGCGTTTATGAGGAGACAGCAATAGGCGGAAGCAATGAAGCCAGTGTAGATGGCAGCGAACCACTACAGCAAATAAGCTAAATCCTAGCGAAAGGGTAGATTGACACATACTGGATAAGCAACATTCGCTGTGGGTATGATTCCAGAGTCCAAGAACATGGCGAGTAATGAGATCACTAGATACATGTAAAACAGCATGATGATCTCCTTGCGGCCGACTGCGGTGTATTTGCTTCGTATATGGAGAATCATTATAATAGTCATGATAATAGCGGCGATGTGAACGAAACATGTTGCTAAAAACCCAACGAAATTGAAATTGACAAAAAGCAACAAAATATGGCATTGGTACTAACAAGGTTGAAAAATTAGAGTGCCTCCAACATCAACGTTTCTGCTATAACATGTCGGCTCAATCCCTTGGTCTGTTCCAACGAGAGGACAGATCACCAGTGCCGCTGTTTCACATACAGAGTCGAATGAACCGAACTTGATTCCCATCCTTCAAGAAGAGAAGAAAGGGAAGGAATTGTGGATTAGGGTGCAAGAATTAAAGGGAAGGAATTCGGGCGAGACAAAGCTCAGCACAAGATTTGTCCGAGGCTGAGGGTGGCAGCCGTCGTCGATGGAGTGATACGAAGAAGTAAGGGAATGTCACCGGTGCGTGACAGTAAAAGTGACAGTCCCCCAAGCGCTCTGACTCCTCCACACCTTTGAAAAAAAAGAACAAAAGCTTTCAAGCGTTTTTCCCGATACGTTCAAAATTATGAAGTCGAGCTCGACCTTCCATGGAAGAAACACACCCTTTGCTAGGGTTTACACCAATATCTCAAAAGTTAGTTGCCGAAATCCTGGCGTTATAATGGCTGGCAAGTATATCGTATCAGAATTACCCCCGGTGTCGTGCCACCCGCGAAGATAGCTACGCAAGACGTCAAGTGTATCAAAGCTGTACGCTATATTACGAGCTTTTTCCCGCTACGAAGTATGCGGAACCATCTATCATTCGCTTGTAATTCCCCCCGTCTACGTTGGATAATCTAGCTCATCTTGCTGTGGTTCATTTCTGTCCCTTCCTTCACGCCGAGACTGTTCAGATAATGACAGACATCTTTTGCTCAATAGCAAGTCTGTGTCTGGTTCCGCACGGTATGTTCGGTCTTCCAGGGCTGGTCTTCCTGAAAAAAAAAAATATCATATACAGCCCCCTGGTAGTACAACGAACTCCCTCGGAAATCTTCTGATCTGCTTGAAGATATTTCGTATCATCAAAAATCGGAACAATCCATCGATTTGTACTTGACACAAACCACAAGTATTATTTACATGAGCGCAGTCTGGACTTGGAGAGCCTTTTAGCAGATTCGGGAATTTGTTTACAGTGCGACATACCAACAGGCAAAAAGTATTACATTCTATATCCTTTAGTCTCCCGCTCGATTTTTGCATCGTAAGCTATTTTGTAACTCACTTTGACTGTTCTAGATCAACGTTCGCCACCAATCGCTGAATCTTCCCTTCTATCAATTTAGCAGATTGTTAGGGTAGACAAAAACCACACAAATGTAACCCGTGAAATCGAAGCAACGGGTAAACTCCGATTTCGGCTTGTGAAATGTTCGTCGTTCTCTTCGTAAGGCTGAATGCAGCCCTGCAGTACTCGACTAGGACAATGCACGACGCGAAGCACTGCTATTCGGCAGTGAGCTCGAGTGCGCCGTCAAAAGAAGGAGAAAAAAAAAACACCCTCGGCGTTAATCAATACAGGTTTCATTGGACGCCAACGTGAAAAGCTGACCATCACTCGGCGAAGAGCACCAGTGTTGCTTGCTTAGTAGGTCTCTTCCCAAGCTGAAAGACACAAAAACAAGTGACTCGGAGGTACCGCCTGACCAATAACAGTATCCAGGCGAACACCGATGAATCTAAAATGGTGGCCTAAAGAAAGGACCAGATGTACCGAATGTAACAAGATGTGGACTTGTCTTCTTTCTTCACACTGCTGCGTGTTTCAAGACTCAAGTTTTTAAACGCTCGAAACGAGCAGTGTTTGGCGAAGAGATGCCACAATATGGTGATCTTTCTCCGTTGTAAGTTGCAAAAAAGCGAGAACAAAGGAAGGCTGGAGTCTTGATACAGTGCTATGTCCTTCCAACCACATATAGCAATTATAAGGCACGAGGTTAGCAGACAGGTTACTACCGGGGAAGTAATATCCTTATTTAGGGTTAGCAGAACGAACTTCATTAGCATCCCGCGGTGATGCACTCTCATTGAGGCCGGCTGGAATCTTGAACCTGGTTTCCCGAGTCCCGAGCTTTGCAAATTATGGTAACTACCTACTTGACATATGATCTCGTCAAATCCGAACAGCATGTGCTGTATTTACTATGTTGGCTCATTGTGTTTGATACAACTTTGAAGCGAAATCGTGAGGTGGCTATAGCGCTTGTGAACACTCTATGAGCAATATTGGGGAGATATTGGAACCCTTACTCAATTGAAAGCCCAAGTATTAGCTATGTATGTTTCTGGAATGATTTAATACTACTCCTTCCGAACATACATGGTGTTGAATCAATTCCTGAAGCTCGGCATTCATGTCCACTGAGCTCAGAAAACGTTCATCCATTTGATCAATCCAATGAGTACTCAGATCGGCTTTTTCTTATTTCAACAGGTAGAGAATGCAGCAGCTTGAAGGATGCACTTATGGGGTATGGATTCTCTTGATGACATTCCCGGATCCGGATGGCCCCTCAGCTTGCCTATTTCCGCGCGCCCTTCACAGGTTTACTCCGACAGTTTATTATTTGTTTTTTGAGACCTGCGTATTTATGTTGAGACTAATAAGCCATACCGGAGCATGAGTACACAATATATTCTGTGATACTGGATGAGGAATTATTTGCATAACGAAAAACAATTGATCCTTAAGCAAGATTGCGGTTTGCAATCAAAACCAGTTTACCGTTACCCCTTTGCAAATCTGTTTATCAACAATCCGGGCCATCGCATCAAATGCTCTTGAGCATCCAAAAAAAAAAAAAATTTTGCAGCGGGAAGTTAGTAGCTGAAAACTTGGGACACAAAAAAAAGAAAAAGAAAAAAGAGTGAATATATTATTGTCGTGATTATAATAGGATAAGTATTCATTGTAATACCAAAATTGGTCGTGCGAGACCGAGCGGAATAAGTACCACTGAATTTGATTCATACACCGGTGCCGGTGACTCATAAGCCGGGTACGGTGGTGTAGTTACCTTTTCCAGAAGCAAGATCTAATTTCTAACAGTCCAGATTTGGCTAGGTTTAGGCCAAAACGCACCGGACATGTGACTGTCAGTAGAGTGTCTCCGTTAGTAAGTTCCAGACTTTTGGGACTGAGACCAAGAATCATCCGCTTCCTTCTCATAGTTGGCATCCGAGTTTCTCTCGTGCATCGTAGAAGCTTAAGGTTCTCGGAGGGTGTTGCTACTAAAGATTTGACAGATATGATTACCGCGGCCCCCTCAGTTGAAAATTTACTTGCAGGGTGAATTTTTTTTACAACGTTGGTCCTGGGTCGGAAGCACTTGCAAGTTTAGGGGATAAGCTAACCCTTAAATATACATGCGCCTCCGTATCTTGTCCGTAGCAAAACCACAAAGCAAGATCATGTAAGCAGTAGACAGCGGCATTGAGATTCCGATGGACCAAGCAAAGCCAAAGACTTGCACTTGGCAGAGTATTAACCTCCTAAGATGGAGCGTGGTAAAAAGGGCAAGATAAAAATAACTAAATCGTCCAAATGTGGAACGAGAAGAAAATATCCAAAATCGGAAGGATCTTGCGTGACAAAAAAAAACAGGGCAAATCGCTCGATGACCGTAAGCGCAGTGGTCTCGGAAGACATCTCATCAAGGATTAAAATATGGGCCCCTACTGGACTCTAATTCGTTATTTCACTATTTCACTACGCTTATGGCGTTTGCTTTTAATACACCTGCGTCCCTTGTCAGGACGCCCTCCGACTTTATCATGAATACTCTGCCTTCACTACCAACTGAAATCCTCACTTCCTGGTCAGTCCAGTGGCGACAACCAAAGACACGGTCTCCTTATTCTTCACCAAGAAAATTTGATTCTCTCGCGAGCAGTACATCAGTTACAACCTTGCCATCAATTGCTTTTCTAGATAAACAGTTGTCTGACCGGCATACCTCTCTTTGTGCGCCTCAACTTTTCTTATGCTTGACCATTTTTTACTGATATAAAACGTGTTTAGTGTCATCCTTTGAAGACCTTCCGCCGCCACATTACACTCCTCCTCCTCCTTCTACTCCTACGCGACTTCCACCAATGGTCGACTACGTTGAGAATGTGCCAGAGTTCACATACTCGAAACCACCTGTGTTCACTGACACCAACTTTTCCATCGACTGGCTCGATTTTACACATAAACGTTCAGCTCATTTCATTGCTGAAAAGACTTGCGAAATGATTTGCTATCTGTGGTTCACAACGCCATCTTCCGACCCAAATGCGACTTCATCGTCGTCTTTATTCAGTCGACCTAATTCAGCAACAACCCTCCAGCTTGTGGCTTCACCTACCTTTGTTTCTTTCATGCAAAAGTTGCTTGAAACTACACAAGTTTCACAATCTGTCATCGTTCTTTCATTGCACTATATCTATCGTCTGAAAGAACGGAATCGATTTACACCTGCACAGGCTGGTAGCGAGTTTAGGATAGCTGTTGCTGGACTGATGATGGCAAACAAATTCTTGGATGAGTATGTATTTTGTTTTCCGCGACAATCACATCCATTTGACGCGTCTTTTATCAGCAACACGTACACCAACAAAACTTGGTCAGAAGTTTCGGGGATTGAGTTGACAGAGATCAATAGGATGGAAAGAGAGTTCTTGATGGGTGTGGATTGCAACCTCTACGTCGACAAACCGACATACGAGTCGTGGCTCAATTTACTCAAAGGATTGGTCCTCGCCAAGGAACGCGACAGTAAGCACTACCACAAATCGCGTTCTTCAACACGTGCGCCACGCCATCCTGGATCTTCACTTACCAACACACCGCATCGTTATGCAAATCGTGGTCGTACTTTCACTCATCGCGCGCGCTCCACCTCGCCCGAGCAGTCTCATCGCACTTTGGTTCATTCTGCTGTTTCTCCGCACTACGCTCCACATGTTTCTGCAACTCACTCGGCGCAGTCCGATTCTCCTTTTCTTAGATCGGGTGCGAAGCGTACCGCTGGAGCCGCATTCTCACCCACCTCTGCAACCTTCTCTCATGTACCTTTCAAACGGCCTGTCTCCATATCATTACTCATCCCCGAGTCTCGTTCCCACAGTGGACCAAACTCTAACTCACCTTTGGAAAGTTTGCAATCATTTGCCAGAATGTCAATTGACTCGCCGAATGCGCCAGGGTCTCGTTCATCGCATGCGACTACTATTAGTACGGCGCCTTCTACACCTTCCTGCTCCTCTGCACCCAAAGAAGCAGTTGTGCCTGAGACGCTCTCTGCCGCTTATGCTTTGGACGAAAGGCGGCGCAGCTCTGTACCTCAGGTATGTGTCATAACCATAATTATTTGTTTCTTCTTTTGGGAATTGACATTCCTTGATATCGTTAGAACCTTTACTTTTATGCCCTTGCCTGCTCGCCGACAGACGACGAAGAAAACCGATCCCGTAAGGGAAAATTACGCTATCACCAACCTCCCCCGCTGAGTTCCTCTGTTCCATACTATCAGCCTCGTCCTTCATTTCCAGTGAACGTCCAATCGGCATCCACGAGTCCTGTACACATTACCGTGGTGACGCCAACACTGCCCCATTTTCACGATACAAATTGGACCCGGCAACCCGCTTATACTACTGCACATGATCAACATACTCAACCGCCGCTGCCGCCGCATTTGCTTGCAGTTCCAAAGGTAGAACCACCTAGGTACCAAGCGTATCATCAAAGCCAGCACCAGGGTTACGGAGATGATTACGATAACAGTCCGATACAGTCTGCGCCATTCGCTAATGCTGGTCCACCCGGGTTTCAGTTTTGCCCAACTCCGGAACAAGGCTCGTCCCCGATTTACGAACGCCCCCATCGAAGTCACGCTTGGTCTAGAAGAAGTATATGCGAGTAGGGATTCCAAGTACCTAGGGCGTCTTCTCGAGCGGAACGCATTTCTTTGTGTATGCTCTTACCCTTTGGATCCTCGGACTTGGCCGCATTCGTGCAATTCTTGAGTTTAAGACGATTTCGTTTCCCTTTTTTTTTTTTTCTTACTTCTTGTTGGAGATTCTTCCACTGCGCTGCCTCAACTTGACATCTCGTTCCATACTCTTGTTCGCATTTGGTATATTCCTATTTGCTCCGTTCGCATATTTGCATTGTTCATTCAACCCGCCCCCTCTCGTCCGCACATGCTCGCTTCATTGTGTCAACTGCTACTGATACATCATTACTCTTATTATAGTACATACAAATCCACTACATATACTTATCCTACTAACCACATTACAAGAAGACTTTCATCTATCGTCAGCAACCCACACCCACTTCCATAACGAATTTCGTGTATTGATACATCTTTTCTTTTCACCTCCCGCTTACCGTCCGTCGAGTCGTTCTAATTGTCATCCACCCTAGCTACTCATATAGTCAATTGTATCCATACAACACAGTACATGCAGCATGGTCACCACTTCGAGTATACATATCAAATACGCTACCCTTGCGGAGTTTACTTCAGGCGGCCATAAGTCCGACAGCTGACTGAGGAGGCTGTCCGAATGCTTTCCGGCCTGCAGTAGGATCCTGAGTGGATCCTGATTAAGAGGTGGTAAGATGATAGAATTTCACAATGCTAAGCCGTTCAAAGTCTAACCCACCGTCGGTCGAGACTAGGTTTCATGCTTGACAGTCTGGATCATGACGAGCAAAACTAACGCTCAGAGTTTTGAAACGCCGGATATTCTTTGGGAGCTACGGGCCACAAAGGGTTGTTGCGAAGGACCTAGAGGCTTACGTTATCCTACAAGTTGAGGCTTTATGGAACGCCACGCTTATCGAGCTCCCAGTCAAGGATTGAAACTCAGTTTTCTGCTCATTGGCAGACGACACATAAGAATCCCACCATTGACGTTGATAGGCGTTGTCCTTAACGCAATAAGACTCTTGATGAAGTTTTGGAATAGCAAAAATTTCAGAAGAATGTTACGATAGGCTAGAACTATTTTTCTCCTCCGCTCGACGTCTGAGTATGTCACGATCTCTCTCCAGTTTTGCAAGGTGGGCCACAGTGAAAGCCTATATACATGCATTGAGTATATGTTTGTTCACGGGGTCCCACCGGCAAATCTACCTCAGTGAAGTAATATCCTGAAAGCACCGCTGTTACTGCGAACACAAATTTTGATGAAAGTGAAATGATGCAGGAAAGTCAAAACTTACTAGCCCCACATGCAAGTGCCGGGTATCGTTTGAGCCCTAAGGCTTTAGATCCAATTAGTGCTATCCAGGAGCACTTGAGACGAGCACAACATTTTTTTTAAATGCTAGAAACTTACTTGATACTAAAGCAGAAGTTAGGCCCGCAAAAATGCCCTCTTTCCTGGCCTCCTTAACAAGACAAATTTCATTAGGTACAACGAAATACTTCAGGGAACTTCAAGATACCTTGGTCGCGAGAGCCACTGCATCAGGAGCAAGCGCTGGCATAATCGTAGGAGGAGAAATATGACGCGAAGGTCACACATCACATGATACTATGTGACGGCTGGGATCGTGGCAGTGTTATTTCAATATTTCCTCCGGTTAGCGATATACTTTCACAATGTCCGGGACGCGCAAAAAGTCTTTACAAGAGACTTTTGAATTGATCAAAGGTGGTCACCAGTACATTTTCTTACTTGAATGATGCCTGAAAATGGTAGCAAACATCACAGATCTGTTATCCACGACCAAGACGCAACTAGACGCGAGTGACATTTCTTTACGGCCTTCCATAATCGAAAACCTTGAACGTATATCCGCGCTTGCTGAATCGTTTACGGATCGACGGCTCAGGTCGGAAAAGGATTGCGGTGAATTATGTGACACAATAGACGAAGAAGGTATGTACTTGTGTGATACACTCAGATTCTTCGCCATACAGTCGGTGTCGGTTAATCTAGGAGTAATTTTGTGGAATCTCTCGGGACTTGTTAGCAAATGGCCTGATAACGATGGCCGGGCATTGGCTAGCGCACGTACGTTCAATCCGCTTCGAGTAAAGATCCGGGTCTCATCTGGCACGAATCAAAATTATCGTCCGGACTCCAGTCAGGCTGGCCGCATTTCGATTAGTCGAAGCAGGGCTAGAGGAAAACCCCGGGATTGAGAGTGCGTCTTTCGCCTCGTTGGACTTGATCAAGCTGATCAATTATGTGAAGCTCTTATACATGTTCTAGGACTTGCAAGTAAAACCGGCGCTACCCTCTCTGGTCCGTTCGTCTCTGACATCAAAGTCTTGTAAACGTAACCTTTTAACTTGCCAGAACTTGGCCAATACGATGTCGCCGCAAGTGTTCTTACAAGCGCTGCCAAGGTAGGATTTTGTTCTCTGACTAAGCATGCGCTGAATTGTAAACAGTATGAAGAGATGCTGAGAGGTGAAGATGATCCAGATAGTACCTATCGGCATACTAAGACCTGTGCCCGTATGGTATATTTTTCTTGTCGGATGGAGTCCGTACGTGACATGTTTTGCCATTCATGTTTTGCTGATCAATCTCTTAACCATGAACAAAGGCTTGGAAAGAAGGCAACTATACAGTGGCAGAATTCATGGCTCAGAAGTTATTAGGTAGGTTTTATACACCGGTCAGTGATGTGACTGACCCGGAGGGTAGCCATATTTGATGAGCAGCGCCTTGTCATTCCCGCTCATGACGTAAGCCCTTCATCTGACACGGACTGAACCTGGGCTGAACTACACACGAATAGCGCGTGGTATTAGCGGCAAAGTTCCATAGTATTGGCAAATATATTCTCAAGAAACAGGCTGAAAAGACGCAGATGAAGGCTTCTGACGCCATATCCTGGCTACAGAAGGCATTCGGAATTGCCGACCAGGAAGAAATAAGCATTCCTGGTGCTCCGGAATTAAAAGTGCGTTGTGCACTATCTGTCGTTTCCGGAAGTCATTCAAAAGCCCTTGTCCTGTCAGATATCGGTCTTGAGGACCCTTGGTGAGAGCTCCATACAGCTAGATTTGTTCTATTGAAATTCATGATGTACAAGCAAGAGCATACTTTCTATCGGAATGCTACGATAGTGCAGAAGCGACACTCGAAGAACTGACTCCTTCATTAGACTCTTCAAAAGATCATGTAACATTCTTTACGTCTTCTATTATCGGATTCTACTGATTATAACTTCTCAGGCAAGTTCCGAGTATCAGGAACTCCGTTGGCTGAGACTGGCTATTCTCAAAAAACGACAACCCAGGGATACAGCTATATTTGATGGTCAGGCGTATGTTTGACCGCTGAGAAGCTTTGTTAAAAAAGTCGGAACAGCTTTCAAATCCATCATCAATCACATGGAGCTTACTGAGGTGACCGTAACAGAGTAAGATTTTGCGATGTCGTGTTTTTTCACTTCCAACTTATATCATGACAGCATCTTACGGGAGCTGCGAACGCTTGGACATCAACAGTAAGGCTTCGCCTCTGAATGATTGTGATCACTGAAAACATCCGTGCGGTAGTACTCTCGTATCCGCTGTCACTCAATTCCTTCTGCAGAGAGCTTTACAGTGCAATGATACAGAATCCGAATCTGTTGACCGCGTTCTATCATCTTTAATTGTTCACTGCTCCAAGGATGAAGTTCATTCCAGAGCAATGCAAGTCATAGTTGAAGCTTTCACATGTACGGAGCTAACCGTATGATTTTTATTTATTGACTGAATACCTACAGCTGTTAGTGAAGCAGATAAGGAGCTCCGAAGCATCCCGGCTGCAGCATGCCTATCGGTGTGTTCACTCCTTGTTATCTCCTACTATTCTAAGTAACCGAAATCTCGCAGTTATTATGGCAATATGGTGATCGCCATTATCACGCCAAACGTTGGTCACAAGCAGCAGACTGGTTTGCGGCTGGTAGTCACCAATTATTCAAAGTTCAAAATTCTGACAGTGCTTCGAAATGCTATCGCAAAGCTGCTCTCTGCTACATTGAGCTGCGCGAATATTCTCGAGCTGCTGCAGTAATCAGATGCTGCGCTCCCGACGGAGCTGCTACCCATTATCTGGCATTTCTTGTTGCTATTCACCAAGGTCAATAATCTGATTTTTTTTTTTACCTCTTTCATTGAAACATCTTTCAGGGTTGGAAGATGAAGGTGATTGTGTTTGTATTGGTGTTTTCTTTCTTTCTCTACTGAATACGGTAATATTTTAGCAATCAAGTCTATGCATGAAATGGTTCACGCTCTGGATTTTGACCGTCAAATGCTGCTTTTGGCCACCAGAATCTCACATGAATCGGAGTTGAAGAATGTTCTTCTCGCCGTTCTAGAGGCACTATTGAAGACCGTGAAGGTCTCCAATAGCGGCGAGACCGTGGTCGAAGCGATGGCGCTTCTTCGTTGTATTATTAGGCTTGTCTTAAAGTTGCTGGCCGAACCGACGGCTACTCGGTACAATCCCTTCCACAATGCCAGTAAATATCTCTAACCCTTATTCATGAAACAGATCTATGTTGGTTGACAGCGTGGTCGTCCATTTTCGTACTGGTTTGTTTTCACTAGCATTCTATTGAAGGGAGATTGAGATCAGAATAGCGAAAATCCTTGTCGATGCTGCGTCGGAACAGAAGGCTGTATCTCTGATCATCAAAGATGTATCCTGGTTATGGAGAACTGCATATAATTGCGCGGTCCAAGGATGTTCTGACTGGGATGGATTTCAGGAGCAGATTTCAGCGCTGTTTGACATCTCTAAGGACGTAAGTACACCTGTTCCTGGAGAATGTGTGATAGATGGGGTTGACAATATTCATAGATGCTGGAAGTGTATTGTCAAGCATCTCCCGTGGAGGTGGAACCGGATCTGTATGTTCACCTTATAAATGCGTTATTTTCCGCTGTTGCCGGCCGAGGTATAGCCAACTGTATTTTGTCTTCCGCATTCACTCAAGTTCTCGAAGTATTTGCAGCTCGTGGAGCCGTGTCAGCTAATGGTGTAATGAATGTGCGTGTCATGCCTAGCCGTGTTTTTGTAGGCTGTAGGCTGTAGCTTGGCTAATGTTATATCCTCAGGTCGAGCAAATACGTGAGATATCCGCGGAGATCAAGGCATCCAAAGCAAGGATCTCACAAATCATTGGGACTAACAAAGTAACTGGCGATGATGACCTTCTTCGTTCTAAATACTTCCTCCACACGCTCAGAGTATTTGAAGCGGAGATACTGGCGCACGTTCATGATTGGGACCAATTGTCCGAAATAATCACGGTATGTCATTTTCATTGTGATACATCATGTCCTGATATATCAGCCTTGCTGCAGGATGCTGTTAGCTCAGGATCACTCGCAGTAGCTACCTACGAGGCAATTGCTGATATTTTAGTACGTCGCTTCGGAAAGAAAAAAATATATAGACTGACTTCCAGTCTTGGACTAGTGGGAAGAGAAAGAATGTCCCGTCAATGGTAAGTTGACCTTGGCATAAATTGAACGCAGGTAATTCATGCACCAACTGTGGATTAGTTCTATGTGGCGGTCTCGAGGTAATCCTACATAGTATCTCGTTTGTCAGGCATTGATCTGATAATGATCCATCATGATAGGCCGTATTGCATGCTACTCTCGACCACAATTCTCTTTCATTAGAGAAGTATGCACGGTGGCTTCGAGCCATCTGTACAATCACGCTCGCAAGAAACACCTCTGCAGATAGACATAAAGCTATTGGATACGTTGAACAAGCTGTCAGTATGATGGAAAACAGTGGTGCTGACGAGGTTCGCTTCCATACTTCCCATTCATTTTGCATAGTTAATTCATTGTTCACATGCAAATCACTGAATCTTTCCCTGTTTTGGTATCACAGGCTTACCCCATGGATGAACGTTTCTGGCTTCTGGCCACATCATACAACACTGGTTTTGAGTGCTTGGAGTTAGTCTTCGAATTGCTACTACGACATTGTGCTCAGGTACTTAATATTGCGTTGGGATATCATCCGTACAGGGCGTCTTCACTGGACGAAGCGAAAAGATGGTTCGAGGCATCCACGGTCATATGCAGATTTGTGCCTGGGGGAACGGAGCGTGCTGAAAAGGTATGCCATTTATCCTATGTAAGTTCTCATCACTTAGTAATTCCGGCCTCTGTAGATTTCGGAAACATATGCACAGCTTCTGTCTCGGTATGCACCGACTTGAACTTTCTTTGATATTTATGATTTGGGCATTTCTTTCCGTATTCATCTGCACTGATTCTTAGCTCTTTACGCCACCTACTCTTTGACGAAATTGTGATCCGGCCCACGACACATGTGTTACGGTTTACACTTTTCCGTCATATCGTCCGTCACACTTGTATTTTTTCAGGAAAGACTCAAGATCCATGGTGCTTCTGCCCATTTAGTTTACGATGCCTACTTTATCTGCTCCTTCGGAGTTTATGTTTTCCATAATCCTTATGCCAACACACGATGATCCTAGGATAATATCATAGCAAAGAAGATCCATTCTCATTAATACGCTACTGGGGGTAACCAAAAGGTTAATGGGCCCCGAAATTCTTCAAGTGATATAGTAGGACTCTACCACGAGTATTACCAATGGCAATATATTCACTAAGTGCGGAAAAATCTACCGCGGTGACGTGGCCTAAAGGTGTACTTGATGTAGGCCAATTTGAGAAGGACGTGAGTGAGGGCAGGTGTATCTGAGAAAAGAGTCAAGGGAATTCTTTAGGTGCAACACAAAAGATTCTTTACTCACCAATCGCATGCCGTCTTTCTTTTCTTTACTTGCCATAGCAAGCACTTGGGCATCATGATTGAACCGGAGAGTGGAGATCGGCGTTGTGAGATTCCCAATAGTTTTAAGAGGTTTGGGACTAATACTTGACCATGATGATGACGACGAGGGTGATGTGGATATACTGGCAGGTGTAAATGAGTCTGCACCATATACATTGACCAAGCCGGTATTGGAGCTGGGAAGTAGTATTATTCTCATGCATGAGAAACAGGAATAAGAAATTACAAACCCAATTGCTAACCAACTAGATCCTTTCCCGTTTCCTGTCAGAACTCTACCTGCCCCTCTGAATCCACCTTCGTCTTTCCATCTCCGCACGCACCGCCGCTCACCGACATCCCAAAGATAGACCTCTGAATCTCCGGTAAGCACCGTCAAGCACTCCCGAGACCCGGTAGCGAGTTCCGGAGATCGTTCGCTCGATGGAGATGCCCACCACAAGCCCTTTACTCCTCCGCCGCCATTTGAACACTTGAGACTCCCGATGACCTGCCCTGCGCCACTTTTCCAATCAACGAGGTGGACATAGCCTCCACGACCTGCAACGGCAAGCATGGATCCAGTGCTTGGCTCGAAAGCGGTCACCTCCATTCCAGGTGCGCCAGGATTGCTTTGTGAGTCGGCTGCAACATTCTCGTCAACACCTACACCACGCGTTCTGCCTCGTTTTCGAGAAGGCATCGGAGCTTGCAGAGTCGCTGAAGGGTCTTCAAACCGTGTCCCCCATAAACCATGTTTACTCTGTTCACTACTTCTAAGAGCTCCACTTTGTAGATCGTAAACGAAGTAGTATGGTCTTGAGCCAGTCAGTAGAAGCTGAGAACCTGTTGGGTGGAAGGCAACGGATGTCTGTGAACTGAGAGGAAGGGAAGGAATGTGCAAGGTTTGTAGTAAGGGAGACGTGTGTCCATCAATCTGGTATATGCCCGCATTAGTTGCAGAATTCTCAATACAAAGCACATACTCACGTTATACATTCTTACTCGACGATCTGAGCTGCCCACACATAGCACAGGTACGCGTTCACTAGGATGGAATGCTAACGATTTAATATCCCCGCAACCTGAATTTTGTGCTGACTGGTTCGCGTCGCGCAGACGAGAAATATCAATAGTGCTCGAAGCAAGTACTTGCGAGCTTAAAGACCTCGATTGACGGATACCTGAAGTTGATGTTAGTAACGCATTAAAATCCGTTTCTGCCTCGTCGTCGGAATGCGATTTTTTTTTTCGAGCTTTGTTAGCCCAGTGGGGTTCGGGATTTATACGTTCAAACTGTCTTCGTAGTCGAGATTCATATTCGCGCCCTGGCAGTGTTTCTTCGTCTGGTGCATTTCGAAGCTTCTTGAGACGTTTCGATGAGAGAGAAACATTGGCTGGGTCGGAATCATCTATCCAAGCAGGTGTTCTTCGAGCAAATTTGAGGCCCTTTGCAAGAGGGCTAGTCTTTTTTGCAGGTTCCTCAGTCTCTTCTTCGTTTTCTGACTGGGAACCAAAACCTGAATCCAAGCCAGATAGCTCTGGGTCGCCAAGATCACTGTGATCTGAACCATGCTCAAGTTCGTCGTCTACGAAGAACAACTGCAATTTTCAAGCAAACATATTCGAATCACAATCATGATTGGATAGAAAAGAATACGAACATCATTATCCAAAAGATTTTGTAACTGCCTTCCTTCTCCTTCTCCTTCTGCTAGTTCTGCGTCAAATTCCTTGGACCCAGCAGGAACATATTTGGTTCCAAATACTAAGCTTTCAAGTCTTCTCTCTTCATCATCTTTAGCAGATTCCTGTGTTAGAGAATGCGGTCCATCAGTTGAGAGCTTTTGTCGTTTTCGCGAGTGTTTTGGCATGAAGAAATTATCCGGCGCTAAACTAGGCGCACGATTTTCCTTCGGACCGGCTTCTGAGCCCAACATTTGAAATTTTTATGTTCTTGCTTCGGTTAACTGACTTCAGGTGACTTCCCCCTGCAATTCTCAAGCTAGTTAAACGCTAATTAGAGCTTTTGATGCGGACGGGCACTTGATATGGATCGCTTGAAAATGCGCGCACCACAAGTAAGGGCTCCCGTTAGGTCAGTAAGATGTAAATCGGTTTTACCCTTCAAGACAATTCTTGCGGAGGCCGCTGCTGTCCCATACATCGTCGCTTGAGGTTAGTTTTTTTTGTTCCGTAGATAAATCCTATAGAAGTCATTCACTTACTACTATCTAGCGATAAACCATCTATAATCATGTTTTCTCCACTTTCTAGGTTTTGACTTTTCAAGACTTATAGGGATATTCAATAGAACTCGCTTTGGATTCTGAAAATATTCCCGCTTAACGCAAGATTCCAAAGGAAAATGTCACTGGATGGTTTATCGATTATCTATGCCACCCTAGATCATATACGATCTCTAACTCGGCGGACCTTGAGAAGCGAGTATTCTTCGGTATTTATTGCTACTTATCTGCTGGCATTACAAAGGGGTCAGTGATCAAGAATTGTCAAGGAGTGCAATCTCTCCATGTTCACCTCTGTCATACTATCTATGCTCTCTCGAGTTCTCTCATTGGTGGCTTTACCCATCCCATAGAACTTGGGACTACCTTACATTAGTAAGATCAGGAAGTGGCAGCTCCGGTCCACCAAATCCACCCTGTGGATGTATATTTGATTCTAGCTGCATGTACTCCAATTTTTAAATGACGGTGAACTCCAAGTAGTTACTGCAATACGTGCGATCTACGCTACTAGCTTATTGGTGGAACTTTCGGGACTTGTGAGGTATAGAACTAATACTCATTCGATGCTTATATTGAGTTCGAGTCAACAAGAATGTGTTTTTTTTTCCAAATTTGAATTTTACAACCCTCCCACCGAGCCTCTAATTCTTCTCTTTAAACGTCTGAAAATCTGGGCCCTGGCTACGAAAAGGGTATAAAAAGTGATGCCCCACGTTTGACTCAGAGTTCGAAACAAGAGCAAATACTTATGGTTCATGGAATTGTCTCTATTGCATACCATCATTTTTTCTGAGGTCGAAGGTCTATACAACTGTTCCACAACCATACATACAGCACTCGAGCTCAATATGTCTAAACGTCACTGTTCTGTCAAACATCCAGAGACGTTGATTTACCAGTCGAAGGACCTGCTACGCAAGGAAAATTGCTCTGATTTTCGTTATCGTCTGACTCCACAATTTCTCCCACTGAAATATCAAGATTTTCTCGATGGTTTTCTTTTGGAGTGAATGCTATCAAGGAAATGGTAGCTGGAAATTCATGAAAAGCATCATGATAAGTCTCTGCTTTCCTAACCAAGGGAAAAAAAAGAAGTCTTCAACAAGACTCTTACCATCAGGTGAATAAGAGTTCGCTGGTCTTGCTAGTGTGTCGCCATGGACGACATACAAGCCTTGTTCCGCAATTTTGTGAAGGTGTAGCATTAAGCGCGACATGAGAGTGACAGATGTGCTTGTGATAAATAGTCAAAACTAGCACGTCAGCAGAAGGAGAATGATTACGCTTACCAGCTAGCGAAAGGTGAGAGTGTACCCCTAAACAGAGAACTCTACGGATGCGTTCAAGTAATCTGTAAGGAACAGCTAGACATTGTAAGGCTTACTCCAGTAACCTGCAGAAGGTTGATATATTGTGATCAACATGGATGATATGAACTCACATAGAATGTGAGGACATTCACTAGATTTGTTAATGCCATTGTACTGTGCGTTATATCTTCGATAAACAAATCAGATCCGAAGAAATTTGGGACGCACCCAAAATATATGGATCCTACCAAGAGTAATTTTTGTAAGAGATACCTACAGCTTTCACGATGAAAGTAGTATGACTTGCCGTCTCGAATCATGATTGTAAAAATGGATAATTTTTCGAGTTTTTTCACTCTGAGTTGGAACCGAGCTTGATAGGCTTTGAAGATAGTCATGCTGAATAGCAATGTGTCATAGATAAAGACAAGCTCCCAGCCCACAGATACAACTAAGAAAATAAGAAATATTGAATCGACGGGTGAAGAAGCAAAGCTTACGCGCGGCGCTGTAAGAAGGACGTCAAGGCTGCAATTATCAACCAGATATTCAAGCAAATTTACTTTTTTAGATCTAAAACATCATGACAGCCTATTGGAAACACTGAGGGCGCGGGGGTTGATTCAGAGAACACCAACGATACCTGGATATCCGATACGATGTCAGCCGTCAGTCATCGAGCGGAGTTGGAAGCTTGACTTACAGCCGTAGCGCCAACCCCGAACACAATGATGCCGGTGAGAGCAATGGCGACGCGCTTGTCGCGTCCATAAAGCGCGTATACTCTCATTGTCAGTAAGACTAGTTCATGATTCTTAAGGATGGATGAGTGGATAGTAAATTGAAAACAGCATACTCGCAACAATGATTTGGACTGATGCTGGGAGCATCCTTCATGAGGGTCGAAGATGAACGAGCTTCAATTAACACTCACCATGGAAAAACTGTTGGAACTCTTCCCAAGGATGGCAGCTAAATTCCGTCACCAGATTGGAACTTGAATGATTGAGCGTGCATAAGCAGAAGCTGACCTCTGAGTCGACTATGAGGACAAGCATTCATCGTGAATAGGATAACGTACAGATGGACCAGACGGAGCGAAGAACATCGATAGCAGTATCACAATGTTGCCCAGAAATGAGAAATATCTGTTCACGAAGAATAGGCGGCTGCTGAAATGATTTGGACGTGACCAGATATATCTGACTTCTTCATCTGTGTACCGTGCAGGTTAACCCAACAATGAAGGAGGAAAAAAGCTATCTGGAAACAGCTTACCAAATGTCAGGAGGTGGTCATAGTATAGAAACGCTTCATCGGGAACAACGGTGAATATCAGTCTCAGAATCTAGATCACTGGACTAACTGAAGGCGAAAAGATACAGATAGCTATCTGCATGTCTGTTTCAAGGTTCCATTAACGTTTGAGGCGATTTAACCGTTCCGAATGATTACTTGCAATTTCGTGCCCAGTGAATAATTCTCTGTAGTAGCGTCCATTTTTTCTCAAAATTTTTGTTGTAGTCCTATGCAGTGGGCTGAAGGAGACCGAGAGAATAGCGAGATAACCCGCTAGGCCCAAGTATATGTAGGCCAGCATGGCATTATACGTCGTTAGTTCCTGGACATTCTTATCAAAATTCACACAACAGTGAACCTTGAATGAGAAAAAGGTGACGAACAGAAGCCGGTTTCAATAGATGGATGAATATAACTATTTCGGGGTGCAAATACAATCTGACAGAGGTCTTGAACGGAGTCTTCGCCTCGGAAGGTAAAAGTCAAGTGTACAGTGTTCGACCGCAGCTTCGTTTCTCGTCCTCCCCCGTCGCGGTCTTTACAGTGTCATACTGGTTTGAAAAGCGAGAAAATGTTTGGCCGTCTCACTGCGGCCGCTATCAGGTAAGACCATAGAAATTGTCAATCCTCCATTTCGTCACGACCAGGATATTGCTTGCGATGCCTAATACGAGGGTACGAAGAACTTGCTGTATGAGTGATAGAATGCATGATATGATCAACAGAAGTTATGTCTGTGTTGATGGTCCACTGCTTAAATTTTAAAGTTTTTCCCTGGATGCAATGACATGTAGTATGGAAAGTGATTCGTCAGGTTATAAACAGTGGAAGAACAGGTAGACTTTGGCGTATGAAATGGATGTTTATATGATGTATACGATGCTCTAAGACTTTGGATTCATATCAGTGTAAATGAATCAATATATCGGTATGTAGTAGGACTGGTATGAGGCGGTAGAAAAAGCGACCAGTCAAGTGCGAATCTCCAGGAATTTCGAGATTCCGAGATTCTAAAATGAAAGATGATGTTTCCAATTCAACACTGTAACTACAGCCCGGTCGCAAGAGAACAGCGCTACATCTTCTAGAAACACAACCCCCGAGATTGTTATCGCTACGCATGCCACACTATGCCACAGCGAATCCAAATTCCATATGTCCGTCCCATTGCAAAGCATGTCGTTGCTGGATCAACCAGCGAACGAGCAGCATCGCCTGCAAAACCAAAACCCGAGTATAGAATAGTTCCCATTAATTGTTGAGCAATCCGCTCAAGAAAAAGTCCAAGTTATGTCGGCCCGTCCAATACCTAGGTCACCCAAAAGTTGCTAGAAGATTGGTATATCTATGTAAAGATATCATTCATAGAATTTGAGAGGAAGATTTACCTCGAATATATAAGGGCTCATGTCAACGTCATTTGGCCCTGCACATCCCGCACATCTGTCAGTGATTGTAGCCGTTACACTCTTGTCTTGGTCTGTAACAGGTATATCAGATCGTGCACACCAGCCACAACGATGGCAGAAGGTTTACAGTAGAGAGTGATGTTCTTGTTACAGATAGGATTTCTGAACGTAGAGACGGAGACATTTCAGTAAATGTTCTAAGAAATTATCTAAAACACTGACTCGTTGGGATTGGCCGTGGCTCCTCTACACGAAGATGTAAGTATAAGCATAATGGAGGCGAAGGGATAGGCTTACGGGAACGAATCAAAGGTCGAAGCAGCGATTGCCACGACGCTGTTTGGTTTGAGAAAAAAAAGAATAGTATGAAAGAAGAGATCAATTACGGGTCCTCATCGGTTTGTGTCTGACCACAACTATATATGGTTTGAGTGCATAAACCGAGCTCCTCTTTGCTCGGCACTCACGCGCCTAATCCAATCTCAAACCAGGTCCCTACGCGGATAGGTTAGTCTACAGATAGCGTATGAAGTACCAGTACTACCCACCACTCCCACTGTACGTAGCTCCACTGGCTGAAGCATTTTGACGCGCAGCAATTGTAGTAGATCTCCGGACAGCAATCGGAGCACCATAAGAGACCGAGAACAATATAGCCATTACCAAAGCAAAAATCAAAGTAAAAGTAGATGGGAACAACTTGGAGAACATCTTTATCGGTAGGAAAATGATTAGATTGATTGGCAATGGAGGAAGGAGGGAGTGAACGAAATGACTGTGAGGGGAAGAGGCCAGCTCAGCGGGGGGAGTCGAACGAAGGGACCGAGCTTTTTATGGCTCTGGTAAACATCAAATCAATTGATAGCCCTAGCTCCCAAATTTTAACCGATTCTCCCGCTAGCCATGAGCAGGACGAACCTGACGTCCCCTCTCATACCTCACCTCCGAACTTTTTCCAAACTCCCGGGTGTTAGCTTTCAAGTTGACCTTGGACAGCCTCTTCGAGTTGAAAGTAGTTGCGTAATCCATCGCTGTCATAGCTGTTTTTTGTCTCCGTGATATGTTTTTGTATTCTACCAATCTAGCGAAACGGCTCTTGAAAGGAACGGTCTGAAGGAAGAGGTGGCAAGTTTGCAGGTCCGAACTGAGATGGTTGTGTTCAAATGCACCTATCGGAGCAAGTTTAAAGCAGGTCGACTGTTTGTAAGGACTATGTGTGAGTGTTTCCTTGACATTGCATTCGAGCCTTTCTATCAATCTCACAACACTCCCGACCTCGTCAATAGGTTATCAGTGTTGTTTCCTTCAACTAGCTCATTCGTCCGCCGCGACTACAACATTCCCGTTCTGTCAAGGCATGGTTTTACGGTGGACGATCAATGTTCATCGGTATATATGTATGGCAGGATGGTATCGCTGCCACAGTTCCCAACAATGATTCGAGGAAACCGCAGTGCAAACCTGTTATTATCCTCTCCGCGTTGTTACCGTCTTATAACCACAATCCTCTTACCTTATATTGGATTGTGTCACGCACTTCAGTTTGGATCTGGGCACATATAACAATTTTCGTGCCGGTATGATGAAGACTCGTCTTTTCACCGAACTACTCTTGCTCCACTGAAATGCTTATTATTCTGGTCCTTTCCTTCGTCATTCTCTTGGTGCAATGTCAATCAATACAGCCTGCCGCCATTCCTCTCGCAGTCCGATCCCCTTACTTGCAAGCTTATTTAGGCCACAATTCTGGCGCAGCCGTTCCTAATTCGTGGCCAGTTTTTTGGACAAATCATGTTCGTTGTGTTGCACCTTGACTGAAGGTACAATGACGACGATCTTTGTTTCTGCCAGATTGTAGGTTGGTCCGGGTTAATGCGCGTGGATGGCGCACTGTATGAGTGGTTGGGAGGTGCCATTGAAGGTCCCGATTTGCGGCTCGCGAACAATGCCACCGCAAAGGCTGCCAAACTCATTGGTGTTCAAATCAAGCCTACTCGCTCCATTCTTAGTCTACAGGCAGGTCCTATGGCGATCAATGTTACTTTTCTCAGTCCGATTGAGGTCGGTTCCCTGAAATTTATGTGTCATCTTTTCTGAGGAGCCTCCTGTAGCGCTCGAATCTTGTCCTTCAGTCTTTCCCATTTACTTATGTTTATATGAATCTTTCATCAACTGACGGTAACCCGCATTCAATACAGCTTTATGAGGACATCACTGGAGGTGCGTTCCTTTAATTATCGAAAGGAAACTCAATTAGTGGAACTAATTGACACTCATAGAATGGACATCTTTCGATCTCAACAGCGAAGTGCAGTGGAACACCACAGTCAGCGAATCCATAATCTATCACCAAATCCATCGTTCCCCGCCTCAGTATATGACTGAACAAGATAATATGGCGAGTGATTCAGTTGTATACCATGTTACAAATGTTGTCAGTATCTCTATAACGACTCCCGAAGTCAAGCTAAGTTTCACTTACACCTAGGCATCAACTGTGACTTTCCAATCTGGCTCCGACCTTGATGTTCGAAGTCAGTTTCTCAACAACGGGAGTCTCAACAATACACAAGATACCGACTTTCGTGCTATAGGCGTGTGAGTCTCTACTCTATTCGATTATATCAAAATTACATTGACCAGTTCGACCTAGTTCTTGGCCAGTTTTAGCATTCTGCAACGATCTTGGCAACATAACTTCCACCTCGTCACCAGTTGTTTGGGGAATCGGTCTTGTTCGAGATGGAAACATCATTTCGTCTGGCAACCAAACTCGCCGACCGTATTTCTTCACCAAATATCAGGACAGTTCCTCTGCAGTGAGTTGCTCTTATCAAATCCATTTTTACTGTCTCCGGACGGTTGAATTCTGCCGCAGTTGACGGATCTGATGAACGACTCCTCAAATGCACTGCAACGTGCCATTGCACTTGATGACCAGATCGTTTCTGCAGCCACCGCGATTTCTCCAAATTATGTCGACCTTGTATCGCTTGCATCTAGACAAGTGATGGCTGGGATGGAAATTACCGTCGGGTCCGGCGCAGATGGGGAACTCAATGCCTCCGATATCCAGTTTTTCATGAAAGACATGGGAAATTCTCAGTGAGCTATTTGATCGACCAGAATTTCACGCAGTCCTTGATCTTTCGAACTAGACGAGTTAATCCAGTTGAAGTTTTATATGCATCGTTACCTGCTTTCCTCTATTTCAATGCATCTTGGACGCGGTATCTCCTGGAACCGCTTATGCAATTCGAACAATCGGATCTGTATACACTGCCGTTTGCTTCAGAGGACTTGGGCGATGCGTTTCCATCTGCTGTTGGCAATACCAGCCCTGCTGTGTTCACTGCAATTGAGAGTATCAGCGATATGATTTTCATGGTGTGGGCTCATGCAACTTCCACCCAAGATGGATCGTTAATAGCACAATATGTACGGATCATCATCTCGCCTCTCTCCGTTCGTTTCCTGAATGAAAAAAATTCCTTCATCGCATAACACAGTATTCGACTCTAAAAAAATGGACCGACACACTCATTTCGGAAAATCCGTTGTTTCCGAATGGCTTGTACGTCGACAGTTTTCCCTTTCTCCATATGTTTCCCCCTCAGGTTGTCTGCTTCTAGCATCAGCGCGGACGGATTGGCTGACAGCAATATGACAAATTTGGCGATTAAAGGCATTCTCGCTATTCGTACAATGGCTCAAATTAGCAACACACTTGGCAATATGGATGATCACGATACCTATTTGGTACATTCAGTGTTATATTGATTTCTTATAGCCTTCTCACTATGTTTACGCCATCCTTCGCTATAGAGCAGTGCTTCTTCTTTGGTCTCCCAATGGCAAACTGTTGCTCAATCCTCCGGCCATATAACTTCAACGTATGGGGCGTCGAGCTCTTGGAGTTTGATGTATAATCTTTATCCCGACAAGCTTTTCGGGTTCAATTTGGTGGACGAAAGTGTAAGTGCGTTAATTTTTCATCTGCGAAACAAAACCTTTGACTATTGCATATGACATAGATTTACACGGCGCAGAGCGCTTGGTATGCTAGTGTCGCTTCGAATGGTGAACTTCCTTCCAGAGTCATAATAGGTTTGTGCTCAGAGTGTTAAATGTGATTGGCCAGCTCCGCCCTTCGGTTTAGGTTTTGACACCCTCAATGAAAGTACAGCAAAATCGCGTGAGTCGGTCTGGCAGTCAATCCTAATATTCTGTGCATTCGGTTGAACAGTTGCTTGTTCATAGATTGGACCCTTTTTACCGCTGGGATTGTTAATGACAATGTGACTAGGGATCTTCTGATATCAATGGTACATGCAAGTGCCGCTAATTTAAATGCATTTACTGTTTTTCCTACGACGTACAACAATGCTAATGGTAGCACTCTGGGTGGTGCAGCCAGGCATGTTCTTCCGTACTATGCATATACAATAATACTGATCTGATCCTTAGTCCTGCTCAAGGAGCCATGTTCGCGTTATTGGCTCTAAACTTGTAAGATCATGTTTTCATTCGTCTGCTTGCACTCGCTCAGTCAAATTGTCAATAGCTCTACTCCTCAAAGTACATCTACATCCGTGCCAACTCGCCCTAATATAAACAGCGGCGCGATCGCTGGAGGCGTCGTTGGTGGCGTTGTTTTTGTCGCATTCTCACTGTTGGCAATATTCTTATATTGCCGTCGTTCTAAGAGCGGGTCTGAGAAGAAGGATAATCAAATCTACGAGAGTATTATGCCTTACCCTCTAGGCTTGGATTTTCGCATTGATCTGGAAAGGGAACGAAATCCCATACAGGTCGAGGAAACTGTCCATATTACACAACCACCCTTTACTTCAAAACGGCTTGTTACGACGGAGGTCGGCACTGCCATTATTCCAACTGCTTCAGATAGCGCCGTGGCGTCTTCAGATGCTGGTGTTGAGGAAGTGTTGCTAAGAGAGGAGGTAGAGAACCTGCGCAGAGAGATGGAAGAGATGAAGTTGAGAATAGCGTATGAGCCGCTTCCTGGGTATCAGTAAACGGATCGCTATAATCACATGACTTTACTGGGTGAGCGAAGCGAAGGTTCGCTTCGTATCGTGCGTGCACAGCCACCGCAAAGATTATATCTCGCTCCTACAAGCCAGTTGAACTGCTGACCAATGGTGTTATTAGTCGCTTGCCCCTCTACGAAGTGAATCTCTTCCATAGGCAGAACGGTAGTTCACACTCGTTGTCATTTTGTACCAGAATCTACTTGCTCTACCGGCCTTGACACAGGCACCTTACCCATGAGGTGCCTGTTGTTTCATCTTTGATGGCCAAATTCTTTGTCTCCATGATGATAAATATCTCTAACGCACAGGTGTTGAAGCACAACATCCATGGAGGCGTCTACAATTTCTCCTCTAAGGCGTCCATCTTCCACGAGCTCTACGCCGCACAATCACGGATACTTCACCTTGAAAAACACCAATGAAGATTCCGAGTCAGTCGAACTTGAAGAACTCACAAAGTCACCTTTACGGCCCCATTACGGAACTACCAGCAGGCGTTCAGGATATTTTACTATTCTGTCTCTCTTTCTGGCTGCAGTCTTCATCGCTGCAATAAATCATGTTGTGTTTTCCAAGTTCGATGGAAAACCAACCGCTGGTCATACTGAACAATTTTGGGTGACCACTCTCAAAAACGTATTCCCAGCTGCAGTTTCGCTCATGTTGTTTGTGGACCTCAAATACTGTCTTTCGCAAGTGGTGCGTTTGTTAAAAATGTATTTCTGTCAAAATCACGCAATTTAAAAAAATGTATGCTAGGCTCTATATCGAATCCGCAATGGCTCGCATCCAATAGGCCTTGTGAGCCTAATGACCTCCCCACCAAACTTTACCAACACTATTTCTATCCTGTTCAAGTCTTCTATGCGTGCTCCGATCCTGATGTTTTTCATCTTGGCCGTTATCACTCAAGCAGTCACCATCACCTCGATCTTCATCCCTGGGACACTAACGGTTACACAAAGTTCGCCGCTTTCCACTTCCCTCGAAATCCCTACCGTTGACTTCAATGCTGTCGATCCCATGTCGTCGTCCTTTGTCACTGTGGAATTCGACGACCCGCCTACTCTCGGTTTCCTTGAACCATCGCAGAGGTGGCGACAATTGATTATAAGAGCTGCTTCCGCCAACGTAGCCCCGACATGGGACGCGCCAGCTGGATGTGGTTCCTCATGCACATATAATTTCACTTATGCAGCCCCTGCACTTAATTGCACAGAGCTATCGAGGCAGGATATTTGGCCAAGTGGGACAAACACCTCAGACAGTCGTTTGGCTTTTCCTCTCAATACCACCGATCCGAATGAAAGTCTAAACGAGTACTTTTTCTATAATTCCTCATTCGCATTCACGGCATCTGATCCTAGCAAACCCGATGTCAGTTCATCCACCGTTGATGTGTTCTACATGGAGAATTTCAACACTACATATGATCAAGCTTTGAAATTGGCCTCCCAATATCCGAATCCTGCACAATACGACCCTCGCGGTGCTCACTGTGAATACCAAAATGCCACATATGAAGCAATAACCACGTTCTCGAATAACACCCAGTCGTCGAGTGTCCGGGTAAAAGAGCTCATCGGTTTTCTTCCCATCGGACACGATGCGGATGGCCCGTATTCTGGAACGAATACGACAAACATGACGCTGGCCTTTCGCAGTATTGCCCAATCATTCAGCGAGATTCTGAATGGGAACGCGTTCTATCAGACAAATATCAGCGGCTTGGTCACGGATAGCACCCAGGCTCTCTACACGCCACTCTTCAGCCTGACTGGTGTAATTCAGAATATCACAACTTCAGATAACTCGAGCGACTCTGAAACGCAATATAACGAATACCACTTCGTTCTTTCACCGACGTTCCAAGGCAGTCTCTCCAGTGGAATTCAGGAGCTCTTGGGTAACATCACTCTCGCTTTTGTAAATGAACGAATGGCAACTACATTCGCGACTGTGAATGTGAGTCCCGATAGCACTCAATATCAGTACCATGCAAAAAAACTAGCTGTCATATACGGGATAGTCTTTGGCATGTCTGTCGTGGTGGTTATCTATGGCCTCGTGTGCCTCTGGGGAAACGGCACCACTGCAGTCTTCGACCTGGAGCATATTGTCGAAATGACGGCTGGAAGCACAAACCTTCACAAATCCGCAGTCCATCCGGAGTTTAGTTCTACTTATGTCCAGGGTCTCCTGTTTCCTGTCGGGAATTCCACGAGAACTGTACTGGATGTCACTTGGGACAGAGGGGAAAATAGAGGATTGGGATCGTCCTGACGGACGTTTGTCACTTTGAGAGAGCCTGGGTAAGCCCGTTGAGTTGTTAACTGGGTTTCATTGGCAATTGCTTAGTATTTATTTATGTAGTATTGTACTGAACACGATCAACAATGTATCGATATCATCACTTAATTGCTGGTCAACTCTCAAACTATAGATAGTATAATATTACAAGCACTGGGCTTCTTAGACTGGAGGGGAAGTAGCTGCAACTGTGGCTGAGCTTGTTGCTGTCGCGACTGTAGAAGCAGGAGGTGTAACGGGAAGCGAGGGCGTCGGTTCACAAGCCACCTTCAAACCATTCGTCAACGACGCCAGTCCATCTGCACCAAGTACATCCCTCGTTCCCTCCGGTACAGTCCCAACATAGGCGTTGAAATTGTAAATCCCACAAGGACAGGTATTTTGGATCACCTTCAAGCTCGTAGCGCTCATGACTTCAGCCCCATTGCGAGAAAGAGCAAAGCTTTGTGCGCCGACTTCAAAGGGCACAGAAAATGCAGAAGCGCCTGCAGGTGCATTGAATGTGTACTCCATCGCACCAGTATTGACGGTGATTGATCCTGCGGCTGTGAGTAAGGGAACGACGAATACATCATCGGACATGGTATCGTAACCGTTCGGTCGTCCTTCGAAGTAATTGCCGGTGTCATTGTTCGCAGCAACCATGGTGGTATCGGTTGAGTCACAGTCGAGGTCTTTCGGTGTGATACGATACCAATAGATAATCTCATCGGATGTGATGTAGCTGTTGGGAGAAGAAGCTCCGGCTTTGTACGCAGAAATAAAAGGTTTGGCTATATCGAGCCAGCCATTGTGAGGCCTGTCACAATTCAAGCGTATATATCAGAAACACAGAGATTAGAGACAATTCCAAACTCACATATCGTTTACCCATTTAGAGCTTCCATCATCGGTGTGAGGAGAAGACAGAGGACCAATGTAATGGCTCTCGCCATAGTCATTCCATGTCACGATTTCGACGAATGGAGGTTGCATTTCCAGAATTTCCAGCCATCTCATGTACCACAATAAGTCGCTCGGGAACACCCAGTTCTTGCTATAAGTGACCTCCGGGCCAAAATGAGTAGCTAGAAAACGTATGGGTAAGTGATGTGATCTGAAGAAGGAATTTTGTAGGGATCACCACATACAAAACCATGCAGATGCAGCTTTAGTGGAAAAAAAGAGATGAATTCGTTGAAATCTGTGATTACCTCAATGAAATCACATACGAGCGATGTATCCCTGAGTCGTCGAAAGAGCACTCTCATATTTCTGATCACCCTCAAGTACAGTAACTACAACACCACCCTGAGGTGCTTTGTTATCCCCATCGTTCTCCCAGGCTAGCCAATTCAGCGCGCCGTCGATGACACTCAAATCGCCCACCCCAGGATGGAAATTCGGTGCAAAATAAATATCCGAGAACCCGGCAGCCGAAGCTGTCGAACGCACAGTAACCACATTGAGCCCATCTCCAGCGAAAGAAGAAGCAAATACATAACTCGTCCCATCAACATCGACAAGGAGTTGAGCTGAGAGTCCTGCGTATTGAGCGATTTTGGTACCGACAGCTGCAGCATCGCTCGTGGCATCCCACCAGTTGAAATCGAAAGAGATGAAAACAGACATGTCGTTATTCGCTGCGGATTCATAGGCGTAACCAAGTTGAGTGTCAGTGTAGGAGTCGGTGCCGATGTTGAGTGCGAAGGCATCTATTCCAAGAGACTTTGCACGCTGCATGTCTGCGTCATAATCTGATGAGCTGGTCCTGTCGGAAACGACTCCGATCTAGGAGTAGTGCTTGTGAGCATATAGATGGTGAGGATCAGAGGAAGCTTTACCATGAAATGACAAAATACGAGTTTAGAGCTCGAGGTTTGTCTAGATACGACTAGGGATTTGTTGGTAGAATGTATGGCGTACGTTTTCACGTTCGCCGCTGGAGATGCCCTAGTAGTTGCCAAAATCCCAGAGCTAAAGAGGATGAAAGATAGTATGAAAGGCTTCATAGTAGGAGAGCTTAATCCGAAAATTCCTCGAATGATAGCTAGCTCATGGAACAATCCTTTATATGTGCAGGAAACGGAAAATCAATAACAGTGATAGAATAGTTGCGGAACCGCACCCTCCAAATCCGCATACCCCAAGGAAGCACATGTAGGGGGAAAAACCTCGTGCAAGGAGTCAGAGTTTTTGTTCTAGTTGCGAGTCTTGAATTTTCGCATGTGATGCGCGTCGCACAAATTCACTCTTTCCACTTATTGAGACATACTTAACTGGTTGTAAACTTGTACTCAACCAAATATCGAAGGTAGGCCGATCAACGGTTGAGGTAGATGACATGTTCCAGAAACGATGGTGAATTGCGAGAAATTGATACTGGGCAATACCTGCACTGTGTACGCGTTGTTATGCGGCGTCGTTCCATGCGGGATATAATTATTTGGGAGCTACGAGGACGGTAAGGACGGTTGTTGATCACTGGACGCTGTAGAAAACATACTTACATGGAGAGACCACGTTAGAACGTGAATTTTTCTTAAATGCTCCGAATTTAAAGTCATTGCTCTGTTGATCCAGCAACTTCAGAGACCTTTGCATAATGAGGCTTTTGAGAAATCCTGGCATCGTTCCATTGATTCTTAGTCACATTCTTGTTCGTATTTGAAGAATTTCCTTTGAAGTAGTGAGCATAATTCGGCAAAGAACAGAAGTACACGCTTACCTTTGTGCATGTGGTACGAATAGAGAGGTCGACAATGCAGCAAGGTTGAGATACAAGCATCTGATACTTCAAGCCTGGGATGGCAAAGGTAAATCTTGTGAAACGAAGGACGATGGTGATACCAGTTGATTTAAAACGATATTCCGTGGAAAATTTGACTCTGGATCGGCAGTGTCGCACTACCAGGGACAAAGAGAGTCGTTCGTATATTCGAAGACGGTAGCTAGTAATAGGACATAAATCTGTGCAGTATCGGTGTTATTCCAGCATGAACTTTTGGAACCAGTTTTGGGAATGTCGTAGCATCGAGCTTCCAATACGATATATTTGATGAAAAGTAACGGGGAAGTCACCAAAAGGACAAGTTCACCTAGGGAAATTCAGTTTCAACGTCGGTTCACTGTATTCCATCGCCGTTCTTGACAGTCGAGGAGAAAAAGATGGTTTAAACGCGGAGGGCGAACTTGAACAGTAACTATTTTCCAAGAAATACGTCCAAAGGATGCCTCTATAACCTCCGTTGCTCAAAGTTCCATTATTCGCCAAACTACTAGTTCCAAATTAGGGGTGGCGTCGTAGCTCCGAGAGGGTTTCGGAAGCAGACTCGCATTCTTCTCTCTCTCTCCACACATCATGAACGATCCAGGACTAGAGGATACAATCCAGGATACAGCAACACATATAACGCACTCTCTGAGAGACCGAGTTGGTAGTAGCAAATCACAAACAGGAGAATCACATCCTAAATCTGCAGGAGATGCTTTTCGTAAAGAGTTGCAGGTAGACGAGGACGAAGAAGAAATCGGGTACTTTGCTCCTCAGTGGGTCCACAGCTTTCAGAGCGTATTAGAGAAGCTGAAGTCGACTTTAGACGTTGGTGGTTCACTTCAACGGCGTTTCCTCTCATCGCAGGAACGTTTGGGCCTCTTGCGAACCTCTTTTCAGTCTGTGCATTGGTACAGACATGGAGAGTCAAGATATCTGATGGAGAATCCGAGACGCAAGGCCAACGGATCTCGGATCCACATTGGTTTGTTTCGTTAGCTTGTGTATTTAAATCAGTCGGAGTTTATCACGCCTCGCAGGCTGGTGGGGCTTAACGCAGCATCCCTTCTCCAAGCTCTAGCTGCAAATCTCCTGCTGTTATTTAATTTCGCACATCGAATCCGGTACATCATCGCTCAGCCACTCACTATATCGCTGTGGTTCGTTCATCATCGTTCACTTGACACTCAACGGTGTATTGATTTTGGCTACTTAGGTACTCCGCATCAATACTACTAATTGTTCCACTTGCTCTTACACCGTCCATCTCACCACCTTCGGACGTCTCTCAACATGCACTCTCACAGTCATACTATTACGCTCTATTATCCGCAATCCTCTATGTAATCTTAGCGACCCTCCTCCTTCTACACTTAGTGTTTTCTCTCCCACCATTCTCCGCTTATCCAGCCTCTTTCGCGACTCTCACGATTCCTCAACGAACGCTTATGCTCCAAACGATCTCGTTCACGCTTTATCTCGCTCTAGGCGCAGGCATATTCTCAGCCCTCGAAGGTTGGGAATACTGCGACGGCGTGTATTGGGCTGAGTACACGCTTTTAACCATCGGCCTTGGCTCGGATTTTCCGCTGCAGACTTCTGCAGGGAGAGGGGTTCTCATTCCATACGCAGGTGGTGGTATCCTTCTGATTGGTATCGTGATTGGAAGCGTTCGAGGGTTGGTCCTCGAACGTGGCGGAGTGAAGATGATGCATAGGCAGTTGGCGAAGGAACGGGATCGTGGGATGGAAGAGGTCAAGGAACGGATCGGGAAAGATGCTCATGGTCAATCGGATGAAGCTTTGAAGGCCGAGTTTGAAGCGATGAGACAAGTGTCTAGACGAGCAGAAATTTCGAGAAAATACAAGTCTTTGATGGTTTCTTTTCTCGTCTTTCTGATCGTATGGTTCCTTGGTGCAATGGTCTTTTTCTTCTCCGAAGTAAGTCGCTGATCTATCTTCACCCGTCTACCATATACTTATCTATTGATTTCTTTGTAGGCAGATAGTCAAAACTGGGCATATGGAACCTCACTATACTTCACTTACACGACGCTTTTAACTATCGGATATGGCGATCTTTACCCCGAATCAAACTCCGGTAAACCTTTCTTCGTCCTATGGACACTCATCGCTATTCCCTCTGTCACCATCCTCATATCAAATATGGGAGACACCGTCGTTGCATGGGTTCAAAAAGGTACAATGTGGCTTGGCCAACGGACGATTCTTCCTGAACGATCTCTCAAAAATGATAAGGGAACCACAAATAATAATGCTGATGACAGCAACGCTCCTACAAATCGCGTAGGCTGTCTTCGTCAAAAAGGATCTTGGCCTCTCAAATCTCCAGAGAGCGTTGAAAAAGCTGTTCATTCTGAGGAAGCTAGGGAGGTAGAAGTAGGTGCCGTGCCTGATCCTAGTCGTACAAAACCCCACGATGGTGATGGCGGTGGAGACGAAGAAATCCGTGGTGATTTTGAGAAATTTGGCGGTGCTGTTGAGACTATTGAGAAGGAACATGGACAGGAAGGTGGGATTGCTGCGAAATTGGCGAGAGAGATCAGGCTTGTGTCGAAGGATCTTGGGATGCAGCCACCGATTGAGTATGAATGGGAGGATTGGAAGAGATGGATGAGGTTGCTGAGTGATAGTAGCAGTGATGCCGGCGATGATAGTTATCATCGGCAAAGGAGGGGTGGTTGTAATCAAAATGAGACTGGATTGGATGGATTGAAGTCGTTAAGATCGCCAACTCGCAAAAACATGGGCACGACGACGCGTTCTGCGAGTCGTTCAGATCCTTCTACCCCCAATGATGATGATGTTGCTGCTGGCGGGCGATCAAATACTGAAGGGTGGATTTGGCTTGGAGATGAAGGACCGCTGTTTAGTAATGAGAGCGAAGCAAAGTGGGTCCTCGGAAAGTTGTGTGATAGGTTGGAACGGGTGTTAATGAAAGAGGTGCAGGATGCAAGGACGAATTGATCTTGGATATATGTATGTATGTATAATTTTGTACTAGTATACTTTGTAATTCGCTCATCGTTGGCTACACTACCTACCGTATAAAGCAGGAATTTGGCGATAGCAAATTACAATTGGGTGTCCTTGTATTTGATATAGACCTGGTAAACTGGCTCTGGGAGCCGGAGGAGGAGTGCGTCGTGCTCAAGACCGGCACTTATTCGAAGAGAATGTAGTATATTATCAGGAAGATCCACACCGGCGCATGTTAACCTACATTCGAAGGAGCGGGCCATACGTAGCCACTAAAAAGAGATAACCAAACGCGGAATAATCAGCATCACAAGGGATCATACGCCATGTCAGAAGTGCCTCCGTGCCATGTATCTCGGGGGTAACAGAATCGGTCTAGATCTCATGACTTTCTGAAGGGTAGTACACGGGCTGAGAATTGTTCTTTTCCGGCCGTTGTCGCTCGATGACTGACGGAGAGAACGTTGTCAATAATAATAAGTTGATCCTGTATGAAGTTGAGAAAGGCTTCTTTTTTTTTTTCCTGCTGGGGAACTAAGTACATGGGACCCTCAGCATGGTGAACGTTCAGCTGGGTCGTGTCGTCGTCGCTGATTTAGAGTCCCGGCCAGGTAAGTTTCCCTTGTAGGAGAGTGAATTTATGACGAGAAATTGAGGACTGAACTGGTTGAGGAAACCATGGAGCGTTGAACGCGTATGGAAGGGGTGTACAGATAAGGGGAGTATAAAGTTGTATCATTTCATGATTTTTGAACTTGATACGTTTGTTTGACGAAGCGAGATCAACACGTATTGACAGTAGAGCTCTGAGAAGTTCGTAGTACTCTTAAACCATTGGAAGATATATTACATACATGGATGATAAGGAGGTAACGTCCGATAAAATTCTTTGTAAATTACACTTGGGAATTGTTAAGTAAAAATCTTTCCACCGTATCGACAAATGAACGTTCACGGTGTGGTATTATACACTGCACCAGAGATATGACAAGCCCCTTCGACTGAATCCCCAGTGACGATCTGGACCGCCTGCCCATCAGCACCAAATTGAGTTATATTTCCCCCATTGACGGCAGTGACATCGTATGCAGGCCATCCCTTGCTCGACATCGACCACGGATCAGTGATAAAATCCAAGAAATAATCCTGCATACGTTCCGCTGTTTGAATCTCCAAATCCGTAATCTCGCCAGGTGCAATTAAGTATGATCCAAAGAACATATAGAGATCGGAGTAGTGGTAAGCACCGAGCCAGGGGACAGGAGCGATGTTGGTGAAATTGCCAGCCCATTCGTAACGGTAGGTAGGAACACCTGATTCATCAATCAGTTTACTAGTGTTGTAGGCGCCACAGACAAATATGAGGGTGTCTTCTGTGATGAGTTCTTCCGAAGGTCCGTCTTCGGCGTAAGGAAGCAGTGCGGAGAATTCACGAGCAGTACTACCAAAGATTGTGGGGATTTGAGCATATTTTCCTTCAAGGTGACGTTCTGTGTAGTTATCCCAAACGGTCTTGTTGTCGACTGCCGTGATAGGTTAGCTGAAGAGTACACATACGAGCTTGGATAAAAACTGACCTTGTCGAGTGAAAGTGATGGCAGATTGGGAAGTGTTCACCAACGTGGAGTTGTCTTGATACTGACCTATAAAGTTCTCGAGACGAGCCACGGGGACGTGTCGCATGCATTCAAGCTCGACTTTCGAGTCGGAGAAATCACAGCCCAGGGACTTGGCGACGAACGTGAAATTGAGTCCACCAAAGTCTTCGGTCATAGCAGGATATCCAATCGCGAAGGCAGAGCTCATAATGGCACCTGCAGCGATGGGGTCATCGTACCATGTACTGAGGTACGTGTCCACCATACCTGATCCCGCAGACTGTCCCCAGATAGTGATCCTAGACGAGTCACCTCCGAAAGCTGCAATATTCTCAGCAACCCATTCGATAGCTACACGTTGGTCCTGCATCCCAAAATTAGTGTTACCGTCCAGTCCAAGTGCATGAGGATGACTGAAGACGTTAACGCGATAGTTGGTGGTAACGACAATATGGCTCTGCGATCGATGGACCCAGTTTGCAGGAAGCTGAGTAGGAATGTTAATTCCACCAGTGACATCGCCACCTCCAGTGAAAAAGTGAATAACAGGAAGGTTTGAGTCTGCAGTAGCGTTCGCAGGCGTCCAAATAGCAAGAGTAAGACAGTCTTCTGCAGAGTTTTGCGCGAATTCTCCGGCAAGTAGGCTTTCGCCGTAGTTGACGATGAGATTGCCGGTGATGTTCATGGCCCAGACAGTAGGAATAGCAGAGACGTATTGTGCACATGATGGACCAAACACGGTCGAGTCGATGACTTGGGAGGAATCATCGAGAGCTTCAGGTGCCGTCCATCGTCGAGAACCTACGGGAGGCTGAACGATAACTGTATATCAGAATTCTGGATACGTTGAAGAAAACATCCTATCAGACCTTTGCGTATGGGACATACTTGAAGTGTCTAACATCTGGGTAAGTATCGTTAAGACCACCGACAAAGGTACCAGTTCGAGTATAGACGGTTAGATTGGACTGTTCAGATTCCGCCCAAACGACATGGGCAATCGCAAGTGTTGCTAGAATTATTTTGAACATGGCGCCAGGAAGGACACTCTAGAGCCGACATAGAAAAGAAAGAGATTATCGTATTATATACAAAAGCCGAGGGCTTTTCCGGGTCATGAGAATTGATCGAAATTGAGCAGGTCCTCTCAGGCACTCGAGTGCGCGGGGGAGCGGGGGAACCTGCGGGGAAAAATGCGGAGAACATAACAAACATGACAGGGGGAAAAGAAAAATACAATCATCAAAACAAAAAAAAAAATCCATAGTCCACCTCGTTTGCAGATAATTCTAGCATCTCACGGCATTTGCAATTCTTCTGGCCTACATTGAATCGATAGAAAAAGGAAAAAAAAAAAAAAAAGAACCTTGGTCGCCTAGCGAAATCAGGTACAGATCACCCCGGCCTATTGTTGTCAAAAGTTTATGAGACCCTCTTGGTTCGGTTCTTCTTTCTTGCACAGCTATTTACTAGGAGTCATTTGAGGGTACGATTTCAAAGGCGGCTGTAAGCATTGCCGGATCATCCGAATAAAGTGGACTATTAGTCTTTGCTGCTGACCCTGGATCACCAATAAAATGTAAAACAGAATATCGTTACAAGTAGTATCCACCGTTGGAAGTAGGAAAGAGTAGTTTTTGAAATAACTGTTATATGTGGGAGGGACGTACGACCGAGTCGTTAGTACCACTCAACTTTGACAATTAAACGACATGTTGTCTTGTACTCATGAACAAATCTACGGATGCGATGACAGTGCGTCTCTTCTAACTTGTGGGCTTTACTCATATGTCACTAACATGACTGATGTTTCTCGGGAGGGTCCTACTTCTCAACATCTCAATACCTTAGTGAAAGAGATGTACCAATTATATCCTACTCAACTCAAGTAGGGAAAAAGGATTAGCTCAGTCTCCTGTTGCTTCTATAGGTGCAAACTCAAGGATGTTTACGAATCAGGACACACCATTATCCATCTTGTCTTGTGTTGGCATCACAAGTAGATTTTGCGTTTTTTGAATGTGTATGACTATTTCACTTTTGCGGTGGTCAAAAATTTCGACTTGAAGCTCTGGTTTAATAGAGCATACCCGTTGTATATCCAGTATGTATCTACCACGCCTGAGTGAGTTTCGGGTCATTAGCTTAACTACTGAATCAACCATTAACGTTAGTATCTTTGGGGCATTTCTCACTCTAAGCGCAAGTCCTGAATTGCCCATTATAATATGATCTAGTTACGGTTTGTAAATGAGTATGTACATGATGATAAATACAATGAATGGAGTATATGTACGTAAAATATATTCAAGATGCATTATAAGTTAGTCTTAGGAAAGTGTCATAAAGATACGATGAGATCGTGAAAGCTATCTATAGCGTCCTATACATAAAAAGCCACATTTCAAAAGATTATACATCCTCCCTCATTCATCAAACCTGCTCCTCATTCATCTTATTCCTCTTAACCTTCTGCATCTTCTCTTCCTCCAACTCTTTCGCCATCTTCAAATCTATACACGGAGCAAACTTGCTCCTCTGTCGAATCAAAGCACCGTATTTGTAGAACAAGAATGGACTGGGCGCCATAACAAAGCCGATAAGACCAACGAGAGTTGATGCCCAGTTTATCCCGAGTTTGGTATACATTTGAACAGTGAATAACGGGAAGGCAGCTGCGACAAGCGAACGAATGGTAGTGTTGGCGGCGAAAGCGGAAGCGCTGTACATGAGATATGTGTCGACGAGGTAACTCTGTAAGAACGTTGATCCATGAATATATATAGGAAAAAAATGTTAAATGAGACCAACGTACCAAAAACGACATGAAGATCAAACTGATCGCAAATCCAAGAACGACAGTGGCAACAGCGGGAACCGCCCAGTGAACACTCGCGTATTCACCTGTCCATCCCAACCAAAATGCACCAATGACTAAAGCTGGTGCACCGACCATGGCACCGTAAAGACGGTATTCTGCTGGAGGAAAACCTTTCCAATGATCGATATGTTTTGAGTATTGAAGGGAGAAATAAAAATTCGTTAAAGCGCCAAGGGTGCTTCCGATGCCAACACCGATGAAGATGAGGCCGTTTTGAGAGAGGGTGAAGCCATGACGTTCGATGAAGATCACAGGAAACGCCTCAAACACTGAAGAATACAAAAGAGATGAATATTCGACTTGATAAGATGAAAAATCACGTACGAGCATATAAAACACCATAAACAATCGATAGATAAATTGTGACCAGCACGAGGATAGGCTCTAGGAGAAGCATCTGGAACGGCCTATACAGGGTTCGATGCATAAGAGGACCAAAAGAAAAGTCCTGTCGCTCATGTTCTGCGTATATCGTCTTCGCAATTTCAGGCGTTGCTGCCTCTTTCCTCATCCTTTTCGCTTTCTGCAACAAGAGCACAGGTGCATATGTCTCTGGAAGCAGAATGATCATCGCGAGAGTTGACACTCCGGCGAAGATAAACATAACCCAAAAGATCCAGTTCCACTTGAGATTGGAATCAGCAATGAAACCTCCCACCAGGGGTCCTAATACGGGACCGAGAAAGACACTAGCGGCAAAAACACTGGTTGCTGGACCACGCCCTTTGGCGTCCCATATGTCTGCGAGAAGCCCGCCGACGATGGTGAGTGGAGCAACGGCGAAGAAGCCAGAAAAGAACCGGGTGACGAGGAGGGTTTGTATGTTGGGTGCGAAGATTTGGCCAAGGATGAAAAGGGTGTACAAGGACATGCCAATGGCCATGACTGGTTTGCGACCGAACATTTCGCTACCAGGGCCAAAGACGAAGGGCTAGAGGGATCGCTGAGTGAATTTATTGAAGAAGTTAGGATAAAGACATACTCCGAAGACATATCCAACAAGAAACACACTAGTAACGAGGTACGATACTTCTTCTGAGATACCAAATTGTTCTATGATTCTAGAGGTTGCGGAACTTGGTGCGGATGAAGCGAAAGTCCTACATATCGAAAAAGAATGAGCCGTAGGGAGAACATTGAGTGGAACTAACTCTTACACATTAACAGTCATTGCAGCACAAAGAGAAGTAAGAACCCATCTTCGTAACTTGCTCCAATTTTGAGGATTTGCTGGGTCGCGAGGACCGTCCCAGGTGACCGGAGACGCTGCAAAAGAAGGCGATGTATCTATCTGTTGTAGTTCCTTGCTGGGTGATAGTTGCGGCGGCTCTCGAACGTCGTCTCCGCCATACCTTTCCATTCGAGCTTCATCATCAGCGATTTCACTATCGAGTTGCGACGGATGTGACGGGGGCATGGCCGGAGGTGCGTTGAGCATCGTCACGGAGGACTGAGCGCTGCGGCTAGGAGTGTTCTCCGAAGCATGTCTGATGGGAAAAGCGGAACTCGGCGAGCTAGCTCGCGCCATTTGAGAAACCGAAAAAGCGGGGATAGAGACGTAATAACGATTTGGTGAAAGCGAGGAGGGTAAAGGGGCAAAGGGGCGTTGTTTACCATGCCGTTTTATAAAGAACCCTTTCTAGAAAATTCGATGGACGGATGAAAGAATGGCCGCTGCGACACGGATGTGACATCGTCAACTTCTCGATAAGCTCTCCGAGTGCATTCTGGTTCCGTTACTTCCGTAGTACGTGTTGAGTGCTGACCAGGCGAGAAAGAACATTGAAGAAATCCAGCCTGGAGGTACATCTTTTCACCAAAGAGACGAATACTGGGGAGGGTCCTGCCAGGTACTCTCAGAAGAGCTCCACTTTTGAGTTCGAATAAAAGACGATAGTGGATCCACTGCCATCGGTCGCGCTGTCAGTTTTGACCAAGTTGAGATTACAGTTTCGGCAAATGAAGATACCGAGAACCGGTCCTGCTTCCGGCGTCGTTCAAGTTAAACTTTTGTGTCGTCCCTTTCTGAAGAACGAAGAACCTGCATTTTTGAGCTCTCGAATTCTATAAAGAAAGGGTTCAGTGTAGCTCAAAATGTTGTCAAAAACGGTTCTCTATCTTTTTACCACATGGAATCGGTTATGGCCCGAGGAATCTCCTGCAGAACCTAGCTCGAGCCCGCCGATTTTTGGGGGGGAAGCACACTGACTAAAATGTGTGTGCGAATTTTGCCTACTCGCTCAGAAGGATTTGCGATCTCCATACACCGACACTACCATCTTCACGGCTATAGCCACATGCTCTTCAAACACCTGCGGACGTAAGACAAGTACGCGACTCTGACATTGATTAAAGTTATCTCAATATTCTCATTGAAAAAAGGAGATTGGAATCAAGCCTGATGAATGCTTTAACAGCACAGATTCAGTCTGACGCAGAGTAGAGAATCACCACATTTTTGTGTCTTATCATCGTGGTCCCCTTGTCAAAGAAGTGGGCCAAGAAGGACTAATAGTAGGAAATCAAAATGCATGTCCATCAAGCGGTGTACAACCAACGAGGACTGTTAGACTCGAACACATGGCATTAGGACTACTGGAACCTTTGTGTTTGAATTCACGTGACATTACTGGTTTTCAAGGCCGACGAGGTTCTGCACAAGATTCCGAGAGCTTTATTGCTTATGCTGTGTGGTTTTATACTCATTGCAACTCATATTGATCCAGGCTCTTAAACGACGAAGCGCAACTGAATTTCCTCCTTTGCAGGCCGTCTCTAATTTTGACGAGCAGAGATACCAGTGCGTCCCCTACACAATCTGATATCTGCCTTTCTTCTCTGGTATAAACCCTTCAGAGTTCTCTTAATCACTGATCTTCCTAGATGCGACAATACCCAAATGCAAAGAAATTTAGTTTCAAGCAGCCTGTACATCCCGACGAGGTTCAGACCCTCAAGATTGGATCAAGCGAGTTTCAGGGTTGTTCCTGCCTTGCTCTTCTCCTGGTTCACCTGGTGGTGACGTGTGCAATAGGCTCCAAGTATATTCTCCAAGCCGCGCTGAAGAGATTCTTCCAGGTCACGCCGGCTTTCCTTCCACCAAAGTTTGGTAAGAGGTTGAACTCTAACCAATTTGAAACTTTAGCTTCTTTCGGATGACACTATTAAATCGGAAGACGATTAAATCGAAAGAGTAGGCTACCTCAGATTGTCAATTTGAGTGCTCATTTACTTTGGGTTTTTTTCATTGGTTATAGTTGACAGTGACAGAGCAGCGAAATTGAGTTACCTCAAGAGGTGGAGGTGAAGATAAACAACGGAATAAGTGAACTTCATCTATGCTTCACTCTTTTCTAGTAAAGCGGATCACTATTCACTTTTTCTGAACAGAGTATGCGTCGGGGTCCCCGACACTTTGCTAAAATCAGCAAGCACCTTGAGAGGATATAGATTTTTTAAAGCTGCTTCACATATTCCCAGCCTAGAATAGAGAACAGTCCGAAATGACGGACAGAAGGGTTCCTCGATTCTTCAAAAAAATGCATAATTTGTCAACATCAGGTTAGCACGCTCATTGTGCATGCTTAGGCCTGTCCCCTTTGACAAGCTCGTGTGACTCCGCATGTCATTCTTTTCTTTTCAATAACAGGATTACCTGCCAAGGCGCTCTCTGTTTATTCCAGCGAAGGTAATTTTATTTTTCGACGTTGGTCTCATTCGTACGTTTTTCTTTCTGCTTACCTTCGACGTAAGTGAAATGGAGTGGAATTGGAGCTGGACTGGGTCACACATGTGGTTCATTGTATTAACCGACGGCTATCGCAAAATTGACATAGGAGGTCCAATTTCAGGGCACAATAATGCACAATCCTTATAAAGGACGTCAACAAACATTTTCTACGCAGGGACCTCGTGTAGAAACCATTGCTTGCCTCTTTGAACGCCCTTTCGTCAAACCTCAGACCGCGTTCGCGATGTTCTCATTAATTCAAGTCCTGTCGCTCATTTTAGCCATGGCTACCACGTCTCTCGCGTCCCCTGGTCCGTACCTTCGCCGCTCTCCAACTGCAACAGTCGTTCAGGCGCGCGACTTCACGAATGCAGAACGATTTTCACGGGGTCTTCCCCCACTCGCACCGAGGGTTTTGTATAATCCTACTCGTAAGTCTGTTTACGAGGTCCTCAGACCGAACAAACCCCTCGCCTCTTATCCCCAGGTGTCCGTCGCTCCCTGCCGTCATCTTCTCCAACGTATGTTACCTTTGTTATTCTCAATGTTCATGTCCGGTGTTTAATGATGTCTTCAACTAGGATCGTCTCAAACGTTGGTGTCTTCAACAAAGCTACCGGTGCATCGGTAGGTTATGTGAGGGGGGCAACTGTGACAACAGCGGAAAGTTCTTCAACCACTTTTGCATTCCGTAGTCCTTCCTCCGCGTCAGATTTGGTCGAATTGAACGACAATGTGCGTCATTTAGCTATAAATGTTGCTCTTTCGCTAAAGACCTAGCATCGACCAGTCAAGTGGCCTTCACTATGTTTTGGCTTCTTATACGAATGGGTACTATGTTGGGCCGGGAACTTACAAGTATTTATCCAAGATTGTTTCTCGCCTTTGAACTTACTGAATGGTGATCCAATCTAGTTCTCTCATATTGACTACCACCACCCTTTCCAGTACGTGCGTTCACTACGCTTGCACTTATTCAAATTCACTGATGGTTCGTTGATAGCGCCTGCTGGCAGTGGGCAGCAGCCTGACTATACGAAAGGTCCCATTCAGTACTCAGAATCTCCTATCGTGAGTGTTCACTTTTTTTCTTCACTATATAATTCATTCAATAAATAATCAACGATCATCTTTGCAGTGGTCAATTGATCCTAGCACTGGCGTCGTCACCGCTTACTGGGTCAATTCAAATGGCTCGCAGTATCAAGTGTATTTCCTTTCATATGTAACGACGGTCGGCACGTCCTCGACGACCTCGCTTATCTTCACTGGTGATGTTGCTGCGTACAAGGTACAATTTCCAACTAGGATTTTCACTGAAGTGGTGCGTATATATATCTGTCTCGGTTTTCCTGGGTTGCGAATTGATGAATATGATGTCTGCTGCAGACATTGGTCGTTTCTGTGTAATAAAGCTTGCATTCCTTTGGGAACCTCCACTCGGACACTTCAGACGTTTCGACTTGGAACCTTCTGACTCTTCGAAATATCTTCTTTCTAATAATGGGGGGGTTTTTTTTTTGCGTACTTTATCTTCCTCGCTATAGTATACACCATCCTCCATTCCGGATATCTGGTACACTTACAAACCCTTACAAGGTTCTAGTCTTTACAAAAAAAAATTCAATTCTCGTTTATTGTAGCAAAAGATTTATTTCATCATTTGCTCGATTTTCTACCCCATGCACGTATATAGATGCAAATTAATAGAGAAGTTCATGGCCGAACCATTATCACTGTTACATCGTCTATATACAATTCCTCTTCATCGAAAGTATTTCGCTTTATTTCAAACTCAAGGTGTGCTCTGAGTTTAGTGGGAATGGCCCCATTAAGCAAATTGTATATGAGATTGAACGCTGTATTGTTCCTTGGCAATATATTAGTATATCTCGAAGGGAAGGCTGTAGGATCAAAAGGTTGATCGATAAGTGCTCCGATGATGTCTACCGCATTCGGGACTGCATCTGCGTTCCCACTGGTAGCATCCGAAGCACCATTGTTCCTCGCTATTGATAGCCTGTTAGCAAGCGCCTCCAGACCATCAGTGTAGAGGACCAATATGGGGTCTTCGTCTTCCGTGAACGTCGTTAGATCGACAAAACCGACAAAAGGGTCTGGTATGACATATGGCGGTGTATGATTATATGAAAGAACTCTTTCGACGGATTTCATCGCGGTAGATGGGAATTTGGAAAAAAGCGCGGTGGTAAAGGAGGTGGGAAATTTGAACATGAAATCGCCGAAGGCTGCGAAGTGAAGACGTGCAATCAGTACGGAGGGCAATATTTTGTTGTTTTAAGAAACCGACGTACCCCGTGTCATGCTCAAAGTGCCAAAAATACGCTCTTCTCCGTCAAGCCAAATAGTGTCCCACTCGCGAGAGGGATGCTCCATGGAGACACGGTAATATTCTTGAGGTGAAAACCCGGTATGGTGTTTGTTGAGAAGGTTAGTCTTCCGTCTGTCACTACCCGAGGGTTTAGTAGAAAGGACTGCAGAACGGAAATAGATTAGTATATGGAAATAGATCAGGATACATACGCACCAACAGAAGAATCCCCGACACAACACACCCACATCCTATGTTCCGTTTTATCTATCAAAATTCCTGCCATCGTCGACCCGCACCTGGCACGGGCAATAACCTCCTTGTGGGCCTCATAGAGCATCCAGGCTTCCGTGTCATCGTGGAGCCTTTCGGGGTTGGGACATATTGCTTTGATAGCATTACCCAGCTCTTCATCAAATCCGCGAACTTCGCGTTTGATAAGCTCTGAGACGTTGTCTTGTGTAAATTCAATGACTAGGTTATCGTTAGCAGCTGAGTGTGATTGTAGGACAGTCGAGGTTGTTGATTCTAGAGAAGACGAGAAATAAAAGTCCATGGACCTTCGGAGATGCGAGGCAAAGTGTTTCGCAAGGTATTCCGCTGTGTTTGGACCTCCGTGACCTTGAGTTTAAATCCATTCAGGAGTCATTTTGCATCGAATAATCCGCCTGACAACATACCATCGAAGACAGCAAGAAACTGCCAAGTATGCTTGTTCAACTCCCAATCTTCTGATATCGCGAAGCGATCCTCGTTTGGCGTTCCACGGAATTGAGCATAGGCATACCTCGTGTCGTTCCGAGTGTTAGAATCACTGAAAGTGCACTTGATGATCAAAGAACGCGCTAATTGTTCTAGAACCGGGTCTGGACAGTTTTGAGATTGGGGGGTGAACATGAGATGATGAGAAGAGGAAAGAGAAGTGATTGAGGGGGTATGAAGTTCGGAAGTCCGAGTAGTCATAAGGGATTCTGGGATCATGGGCGTCAAATCATGAGTATTCAGAAAGAAAAACGTTGCGCTGCCTGATTGCGATTAGCCAAAGAATTTCGGACATTGGAACATCATTTTGACTGGCTGGTGGTATCGTTTCGGGAATCGAGATGATAATGACAAATTGCAACGCTTATAGATTTATGTAGTGAAAACGCAGCCACTTCATGTATTGAATGATGAGGAGGGACAGTCAGTGCAAGTGTTATATCAAATCGAGATACGAACCTATATACACAGATTTCATTCCACATGTTCGAGGCATCCATTGCACAATCATTCTGGAGTGAAACCATACTTCTTCATCGCCTTTCTCTCGATAAGCGAGGGCCAGATCCAATACACCAAATGGCCTAGGCGCATGATATGAGGTATAAATACTATTTTCTCCGAATAATCCACGGCCTGTATACATCGCTGAGCGACACGATAGACTTTAAGGCCTGATGTGCTATTGGTACTATTCAGAGTTGTTCTCTCGTTGGCTACCTGTGCAGGCAGATTTTCGGGAAGCGGTTCCTGATCCACAGCAGAAGCGCGAAAATCACCCTCTACCGTGCTCGGTAATACGAAAGAAAACGATATGGAAGGATGTTCAATTGCCAGTGCCTGATAGAGCAGGAGAGACGCGCCCTTGGTTGATCCATACATGGTGCGGGTAGGTGCTGGGATCACAGCGCCTAGAGACGAGATGAGCAGTATGGAAGGTGACTTGGATGATCGTTTGAGGAGGGGAATCTAGGAAAGGATTAGTCATGCTGCCTGTAGAAGCTGAAGTGTGACTTGCAAAAGATATGGCGGCGATCATAGGTCCTAAGTAATTACTCCTAGCAGCTGTTTCAGCCGCGTTGATAGCGAACTGGATGCCTTCTTCACTTGCATCCGAGTCTTGCTGCAAGCCGACTCCTGCAACTTCCAATAAAGGCCTTGTTGCAGATACACCTGCAGCGACAATGACAGTATCAACACCAGCCCATTCTGCGCAACTTGATCAGAGAACTAGAAAATACGATAAAAATCAGTCGGTGAGCACATACCTTTCTCCAACACAGTCCTCACGCGAACCATATCTTTCACAATAGTAATATCAGCAGATAATCCTAGAGAGTTCTTGCATTTTTCCATTACGGCCGTGACTTTGTCCATTCGACGACCTACAACGCAGACCGTGGCACCTCGGGCAGCATATTGGCGAGCAATCTCCCTTCCAATTCCACTAGAAGCGCCGAGAATGAGCACTCTCTCTTCACCATGAGGAATGACAGTGGCTCTGTGTCGTCTGTTCAGTTTCCAAAGGCCAAACCCCACAGAAAGTACGAGAAGCAAAGTGCAAGGAGAAGGCGGCATGAGATAAGATAAGATAAGATGAAATTAAATTATCAGACGTGCTACAAGCATATCACACACTGAACGAATGCTCCGTTTAAACGAACCCGGCAGTAGAATTGCTTTTAACCATTGCGATGAACGATATATTCTTTAGAACCCTACTCAAGTTCACGGTGCTAAACACTCAATCTTCCACTGTGGATTTTCTGCTGTGGATCCCTCTTGGAGACGATAGCACACTCGGTCATGCAATCTAGATGGCTTTCCACACCAGAATTCGACTTCACTGTGGATGTAGTGAACAGAGTCAATATTGATTTGGAAATGCAAATGGTATCGACTAACGTGGGAATCACCCTCCATCCTCCCCAGAAATCTGGCGTTGGAATGTTCGATTGTTCCTTGTCAAATCGTTTCTCGAGTTTCTTCAACCTCTCCATGACTTCTCCCTCTTTGACAACATGGCTCTGTCTACTCGCCCAAGCACCCAACTGACTCCCTTTCGGCCTGGTCTTGAAATACGCCTCGCTCGCCTCTCGACTAACTTTCTCTACCTTCCCGATGACCCTAACCGATTTATGCACCTCTCGCCAATAAAATACTATCGCTGCGTAAGGATTCGCTTCCAACTCGTGTGACTTGCGCGAAGTGTAATTAGTATAGAAGATGAATCCACGTTCATCTAGTTGTTTGAACAATACCATTCGAGCTGATGGAATTCCGGAAGGGGTAGCGGTAGATAAGGAGATGGCTTCGGGTTCATGGACTTCACCGTCTTCCACCACCTGCTTGAACCAGACATGGAACTGATCCAAAGGAGATGGAGAGACTGTCGGTGGAGTGAGTGAATCGGAAGTTTGGTATTGATTATGCGCGAGGACCTGGATTTTGGAAGGAGTGGGTTCAGAAATCACGACGTCCATCGAGAACGCTCGAAGTCTATAGGATTTCAACACAGGTGGAGGTCGTTGTCTACAAAAGCCCAGATAGTTCGAGAGCATGTCATGGGAGCCTAAAATTTTGCGCCACACGTTAGCACGTGCATTGAAAAAAAATCTCTCAATTCTACTATGGCGAACGTATCTTTATCTCATCCAGAGCTCAGGGATCTTCGCAACCACCTACAATCTATTCATCAATCTATTTCTCACTTCCAACCTCCAATTCAACGACCTCCGATCCTCGATTCATCTCTCCAAGTCATCCTAAATCCAGCAGAAGATACTCACTGGTTCCAGCACGATAACATCCCTGGTCTCAAAAAGCTCAAGGAGTCCATCAAAGTAGACTTAGATGCTCTAGACCAGGTTGGTATTCTTCAATCCGTGATCTTCTGGGAATCTCAATAAAAATCTTTAGTAGTTTCTCCACGATCCGGACTCTAGCAATCTGCAGCCTCTTTCAACGAATGCGCCGTATCTTATTGCAGTGTGGAATGAAGTTATCTGCGCTCGAGCTCCCGTTCTTTGCCTCTTCAAGTCGTTTCAGGCCGCTGGAAAGGATGTCAGTGATAACAGGGCGCCGTCCAACCACGCACCCCGCATACAGGGCACCAAGGTTGACGTCGTAGCAGATTGTGGTAGGCAATGGATCAGGTTGAATACGTGTGGCTATTTTTGCAATTGACAAGCATTTTTTTCTGACTCGTCCTACTCGCGCAGTATCAAAAATTCTAGAATTCTAGCTGAATTCCGTGAAATTGACTCTTATCTCACAGACGACGAATCGTCGTCTAATGAAGAAGATCATGACTACCGGCCCAGCCTTGCGCAAAAGGAGTTTGATAATTCCATTCTGCGGATGGGCAGATCGCTCGTATCTGCTGCGAAGATAAATCTTGTCCAATTGCCGGTCTCTCATCCGTCTTTCGAGTCAATAACTCCACGTATTACTCTACGTCTTACACGCCTAAATCCAGATACAGACCCTACTGACCCTCGCATTGCTCAGACTATCCAAGGTCTTATAGATATGGGCATTGATGTCCAACTTGGCGAACGCACCCCAGACGAAATTCCCAAAGTTCAACCAAACACTGCGCCTCATGCATCTTCTCTAATATTTGAACCGACTACTAGGGTTAACCTCGATTTATCTGTCCTCATTGCCCTTGTCTCTGACCTCACGCACTCTCCACTCCCAACCTCCATCGAAGAGGCAAATTCCCGGTTCATCCCTCCCGAGCGATACCTCGAGTGGAAGAAAAAGGTCAACGCGACCAAAGCCAAGGCGAAGAAACTTCTTGACCCGAATTTCAACGATGAGGACTTTGCGTTGTCGCTACCTGCGCAACAGGATATGGCCCAGACCTCCCGAGCATTGACAAATCAGGTTTTACAGGAAATGGGGAAGGGTTTGTTGCAGGAAATTGCTGATAGGCTAGAGACGCTTGAGCTCAACGTGCCCCTTGATCAAGAGAAGAAGATCGAATTTTGGACGACTCCAGAGGCACGCGACCGGTGTCTGCGTATCGTGTCTAAAGTGGGAGGTTCGAAAGAAAAACGGCGTGCACAAGGGCTGCTTTTCGATACCTTTGCATCCGACGGCGGACAACTGTCTGCAGCTGTCGGTTCAGATGTAGACTCCGACTACCCGCTTCCTTTTCCAGACATGCTTCCAAAGGCACAAGAGGCGTACTGGGAAGACTCTCGCTATCCCCATAAATTCATTCCTCTGATACCCCTCCGATTCTATCCTGTATCATCCGCGCCAACTTCATCGTCAGATCTTTCATCTAGTACTACATTGGCTTCAATAGCATCTCCAGGTTTTTCGACTACGGTAGATGAACGTACTCCGTTCTTCCAATCGCTACACACTACTTGTTCTGACATCCTGGAATATGAAAAACACTCTCGGTCCACAGGCGGCCCACGAGCTCTGAAAGGGAATTTTGGTGTTCGTCCAAGCCCTAATCCCAACCCTACTCATTCAGTTCACAACTCTAATCTCGATCCTGCTTCTGTACAAGGTGATGTACTCGAAATCGCACCAATATCCATTTCTGGTTTTCCACGCGCAACGATAACTAAAGCCAGCCCTCGCCTGACTGCTCACACCATCCAAAGTCTTGCCTGGGGTTCATTCTTAGGCTGGACGACGCTGACAGCCAATCGCACGAGTGTGAAAGCGATTGTGAAAGAAATTAATGCCCGAGCGAGGGTTGAGATGTTTGAGATGTACGTCGGTGCTTCGGCGACTGACTCTGCGTTGTTGATGCCGCCGATATCGGTTTCGTCTCGGGGTGAGAGAGACATTGGAGATAAAGCAGCCGGAGAAACCTCTACTACGATTATACCGTTTACTTCTGAGGTGCTAGCCGGATCTGAGAAAGTAATCGCACAACCAAATCATTCAAAGGCGGCAATCTGGGTTATTGACCCAAGGAGTCTCGCGGAGGGCATGCGCGCTGATTCAGGGGATGTGTAACTTTTTTTTTTGTCAGTGTCTAAATATGTCAAACCAGTCCTATATTTTTTTTCAAACTATGATTGCAAGTCCCTCGTGTGTTCAACGTTACAAGTATTCTGCATCCTGACCGAATGCTCTTTGTGAACCTTTCGCTTCTTGTCTCCTAACTCAAATCTCTATGTTTTCAATTTCTAGGATCGGTAGTAGCTGGGCAGACGATGAAGACGGACGGTTCTCCTCCACCGTTTGATCATATAAAGGCAGCAACATGGAACAAGAACTTCACGCAAGAATCAAGTCAGCGTCTTGGGACTATCGATGTCGTGAGTACTACTAGAGTATAAGCTTTACAGCTCTTTGGTGCACACCAAGTAAGTTACTCGGGAACTCAGAAGATAAAGTCAGCATACATTCAACGTCTTTCCTCACACAACCACACCAGATAATTGACAGACCAAGTACGCCAGTCTTCCACTTCCTAGTTGCACTTGAAACCCCCCACATCTCTTCCAAATACTCTTTTTGAATTCTTATCACGATTCATGCCCACATACGACCCACAAGACTCGCTCAAACATTCAACTTGAAAAGTGTACTCCTCACTCGTCGTTGTCTGACCCCCTCCACCTAGATCACATCCATACGCATAAACGCTGTTCACTACCTGGAAGACGCTACCATTAGTTCCGATACTAGTCCCCATTCCCCAGCTCAACCCAGTCTGAGAGCTAGAGAACTGCGCATGGAGAGCAGCTTCAGCCGCTGTGATATCGTTGATATTGGCAGATTGAGATCCACACTGGACTTCGCATGATTCCTGGAATTGACGAGCAGAGTTCCTGCGAAATGACGAGAATGGTTCGGTTGAACGGCGTTGCCTGTGAAAAATTGGCAAGTCGAAATACATAAACTCATTCCGAGTCCGAGAGAAGACAATCTTACATTGAATCGCCCGAATCACCATCGCCGTGATACTGTGCGTGTGTTTCGTTGTAGGTGGTGTACAGACCGTCTCTTGGAGTTGGGTGGGAGATCCTAATGGTTCCATCGCGGTCCTGAAGAATGGAAACGAACTCCCGCGAAGCAAGAGGAGTATCTCGAGTACCCAGTTGTGGGCCAGAACGTCCTCTGATGGGTGCCGCAAAGGCTCTCATCGATTGAGTAGAAAGCCCAAGAGCGAAAAAGTAAGCAAAGAGGAGTAAAGTCGAGCTGGATTTGCTACTGAAGAACATATTTGTTGAATGAAAAGTTGGGCCTGCCAATGAACGAGTGAAGCCTCCAGGGCGTTCTTTCAACCCTTCATTTCTACCTTCTGAATTTATACTCTCCCATACGTTGCTGACTGCTATCATAGATCCATCGGAACCCGTCGCGTTGTGGCATGCTGGCGTTCTCACCTATTCTCTCTCTAGTTCAGAAATGTGGTATAAGAATAGTACGCGCATAATTTGCGCCCTGACGCCCTGGATTTATGTCTCATTTTTAGAACACATTGTGATGATTGTATCGAATATAGAAAGATCTCTGCTATGGAAGCCAGCCATATTGGATCCCACATACTAAGTAACGATGAATGAGCGCAATTAAGGCTCGAGCTTCTGATGCTCATACAACCCTCATTTACAAGACTTGATTGTATCTCTCCACAATCTTCGCTAATCAACTCCATCGACCATCTTGAGAACTTCCTCATACTCTTGGCTATCAGCGCCAAAGAACGAAGCTAGTTAGGATAAAATCGGCAAAGGATGGAGTGTTCCCCATCATCCAGAAATCTATCTTCTCCTACACCGCCGACCGTCTCTTTCCACTTGTTCCAGGTGACAACCCGGTCTTCTCACTCAGGGAATACATCCTCGAGCTTCATTTCTAGCATTGTCTCATATTTAGCACGGAAGAATATAGCACTAGGAGGGTTCAATACCATCTCTGTGATAGGAACGAGGAATGGTTAATAGCCTGCAAGCTTAGGTTAGAAGGCATCTTGCAGTGCGTGAGATTCAACGAGGATAAGGCGAGGCGTGTCGGGCTAGGTTTTGTGGAGATTTTCGACAATGTCAGCGGATTCAGTTAACGCGACACCGGTGGTATCGTCGACAATGGCAGGGATAGTATACCAGGGTTCTCCAGTCAGTTGCAGGCCAGTAGGTTGAGCTCTGATCTTCTTAATTGTAGTTTGAATATTTGGGTATTGAATCTAGATCGTGTTCGTACAATAAGCCCTTGTAATTGAGATAGTATTTGAAAGGATATAATGTGATTTTTATTCGTTTTGGATACGGCAAGTTCCAGACCTGCGGGTTCCAGCAAGCGCCTTGTCCGAATTTCCAAGTAAAGTCGTACAAAGGGATCATTGTGTCGACTGAGAAATGACAGGCAAACACTACGTGCAGATGATAGAGCTCGATGTTTTAGCTTTTATAACAGGTTATTGGTCGGAACTGGGTAGATCAGTTTCCGCTTGCTCTCCGATCGCGCTACATTATACCATTTTCGACGCCGACTAATGCTTATTCATGAGGGTGTACTTGATGCCTTGACCGAGGAGGCAAAGTTTGCTGAGCTTGTTGATACCGGTGTTCTCGAACTTGAAGACTCAGAATGAGAAGGCGTGGTAGTTTGTGCGATAGTGCTTTCCGACCTTATAGGTGCTACCTTTGTCTTAGCCGGAAGTTTACCAGTAGCTTTTGAAGAAGCTTCAGCGAAGCCGTCACCAGGTCGTTTATGGACAGCGGACCAAGAGCGCTGTTGTCTGGGTTATCTATATTCGTGATAACATCGCGAATTCTGTAGCGGGTGATAGGTCCACCAGAGTTGACGAAGAATAAAGTAAAGAGGGATAGAGAAAGTATGAAGGGAGGTTCGCAATATAATAACGAGTATAACGAATGACGGAAGTAAGGGAGGATAGTCAGACCAGCCGGATCACTGGGTGTACTGAACGCTAAGGCATTCAAAGGGTCCATGGTTTTATAGGACAACACAAAGCATCTCCCACGCCACAGACGCGTTGAAGATCCTTTCAGACTTTCAGTTGCAACCACTATCACTAACTTCGACTGGCTCTGATTGACTTATTTTCTTTAGCTACCTCCGTATAAATATCAGAAGTATAGGTTGAACTCTTTCAAGTAATTTGTGTGGCATCGTGTTTGCTCAATCCCTGGTGAGGAGTGGTCAACCGCGATACAGGGTTTGGACAAGTTTATGACTTGAATGAATGGACAGATGATCACTGATAATCATTATATATCTGCTTCGACGCTGGATGCAGCCAAAGTCGTTCAGAAGTCAAAGACGCGATCTACAGTAGTGGCAAACCCCGGTACAATTTGGTGCCACAATCTCGGAAGCTCTAGTCATCTTTCGGGCCAACATCACCATCTAACGGTCTGATTAATCGGTGTATGTTAGATAAACACATTGAATGCCACCTTTCGTCTATCGTATCTGTTCTTGACTCCTTCTATCACTGACGCGCTGCTTATACCAAAGATGAATTTATATAACGAACACGTGTCACACACGAGATTTAAAGAGAGCGTGTTTGTGGCTTTTGACAGCACTGAACAAATGTCTGTGAACAATTTTCATGTACCCACTCTAAACACAGTCGACATCGTTCCAAACTCAAAAATGCGATCCACAGTGATGGCGAATCCGGTCCAATGTGGTGTAGTTAGTGCCACAGCCAGTGAATGTGCCTCGGAAGCTGTGGTAGTCAAGATCCGCTTTTCGAACAACTTATACCTCAACGAGGACGAGTTCATTGTCCGGTTTATGTCTGATGAGTACACTAGAGGCTACTTTCCGTCTATCGTACCTGTCAGCCCACAAACGATCCAACTTAATCGAAACGAAGTGCTCAGCGACCACCTCAAGGGCTGTGCTTCACGATGTTCTATACAGCAGGAACTCTGGCATTTGATTAGTAAAAGGAGTCCAGCTATTACTAGTCGCCAAACTGCTCAAGTTTTCTACGATATCGTACAAGGTGAGTCTGCTCTGTCGCTCTTGCCCTCGAAATCTTGATTCTGTTCTTGTATCTACTGTCTACATCATTATTGACCTGATTTCTCCATAGCTCATCAATGGTTATACACAAAAGCTGAAATAATCCACGGCGATGTAAATCCAAACAACATCAAGTACTGGTTAGATGGGGATAAAATTTACGCTGTCTTGATTCATCACGATGTCCCGAGTACAATCGACCGCATCATACGAGTTCAAATGGACAGAACCCTTGGGAATTTTTCGCTTGATATGATGTCCGATGTGGTTGGCGAATTTAACAAAAAGATGGTGAGTAATCCCAAGCAGTGGACTTGATGAGGTCTCAAGACCTGTGAATGTGCATTATTGTGAGTGATCGACGATGGTTGATTGATTTGTCTTCATGGTTAATCATTGTCCACCAGTGGACCTTTCACGTAGCAACTGTTTCTGATTTTGGCGCTGCCGAGACCCTGCACAGCGGAGAGGTTCTTAATTTTACTCCTCATAGCTCCTGTTGTATCCACGCATCGTATCGTTAATGTATCGCCGCCTCCGAGAAATCATAGTACTTGTAATTACATATATCAATCGATATCAAGCTTGATCCCTCTGTTCTGAATTTCAGTTTCAAGTTTTTACATCCGACGCGCAAAACGTGGCTGGATTGATTTCCGATATACATGTGAGTTTTGATAAAGTGATAAAGTGTAAATAAGTCTGATCCGATTGGGTCTTTTTTTTCATTTGTAACTGTTGGTGACCTGCTTCCTCTCTCGCAAGAAGACTTGAAGCATTTGCACATCGTCTGCATCTTTCAATCAAAAGACAACAACATATCTTCATCCCTGAACCTTGCGGGACGCTTTTGCTTCAAGAGCTAAACTGTGTCATCTTTTATCGCCGGTTGCATTCAATGCACTCATATCACATCATATCGCCGACTGAGAAGGACCCTGCTGCAACTTGAGAGCGCTGGATGAATGAAAAGTCCATGACTCCCGTGATGAGTAACTGCAACAAATAATCCGAATTGCTGTTCTTATGCGAAATAGTAGCAGTGATGAGTTACTCATCAGATCGTCTTTTCATGAACCCGACAAACATTTCGTCATCTCCGCCACGAGTCATTCAAGGGGACTTGTGATAAATCACCGCTTTTATACTCATGACTTGAGAGCATCTTCCCTGCAATGGTTCAGGAATATGGAAGAGTCCTTGAGGAGGGGGGGAAAAAAAAATACCTGGCTGCCTGAACGAGATACCGTTCCGGCCAGAGATTTGAAGAATTTGTGCATACATTTTAATACACACCGCAATTGAGAAAAAATTCCGGTGTGTTAGCTACAATCCCTCGCTCATAGATACATCTGAATAATGATTGATTTCCTTCGTTCGCGCTAATGATCTGGAAACTCATCAAACATGCATACCAATAGATCCAGTATGTATAACGACGTAAGCGGACGTCTACGACACTGCCTTGGGCTGCTTGATTTCGTCCTTCGTCTTCCTACTACCGAAAATTCCCGTCCCAACGCGGACAATATCACTCCCCGCTTTCAATGCAGCATCGAAATCACTAGACATACCCATGCTCAGAAGCAATTTACCACCGGATTCCTCACCCCAACGCCAACATTTACTTCGGTCTGAGCCCTCATTCGTGTCTATGGCTTCCGATCCTCGACCTGGTGCAAGTTCTGTCTGTAACCACACTTCCAGAGCGTCTCTCGTCTCTTTCAGCCTCTCGAAATCCGCGTTTCTTTCCGTCTCGTTTGCAGAAATGGAGAGGTCCAACGCGCCTATAGTCATAAGACCCTGAAGATGAAGATTCGGGCAAGATATTACGATGTGTTTCGCCAACTGTTGTAAGTCCGAAAGTTCACTGCGATTAGAGGATGGTGACAGAGATGTGAGGGGTGGTAGACCTGATTTGGCATCTTCGCCTGATGTATTGACTTGTAGGAGCACGTTGAGTGGGGTACGGCCAGAAGGAAGTGCTTTGTGTAATGCATTGGCCATTTTCGCAGAGGAGATGGTCTGCACTGTGTGTAAATTTGGTATTGCTATGAAAGCGGCGATAGATCAATGTTATGATCTTGGATTATAGTGAAAGAGGGCGCACAGGCTAGCAATTTGGCCTTGTTTGATTGCAACGTTCCAATGAAATGCCATCGAATTTCTAATGGTAACTAGATAGGTTATGATGAAAAACAAAGCAGAGCAGTATAGTTCTGATCAAGCACACCTCCTTCGCCTTATCAACTAGTTCCTGCACGTAGTTTTCACCGAAATCCTTCTGGCCGTATTCATAGCATACCAGGATATCAGCAGAGGGCTTGTATTTCGAGACGGCGACGAGTTTTGGGCGTTCAGTGGGCGATGAGGCTCCTACTGCTTCAGCCACACGGGCCCGAATTCCTGCCAAGGATTCACGTATTTCAGCCGTTCGTTCAACAGTCGCTTTTGGTATTTCACTGTTGGTCGAAGTTGTATACATTGGAAAACTCGATCTCGAAGAAATCGCGTAATGAGAGCGCGCCGTACAGCTGAGATCTACGTCGATTCTGTATTTAACGACCAGACGATGGGCGCGATGGAAAGAATTCGAGAACAGTGGGAGACGAAGTTTCATGGATTATGTAACGCGCGCTTTCTTCCAGCCTTACAACCTTTTTTTTCGATTCATTTCTTCCAGTTGACGATAACAACTAATGTCGAACCTTGAAACAATCAATCTATGCAGAACTGAACCCGTCGCACACCGCCGCTGACCATGCCTCGTCTAGCCTAAGGACAGCTGTTTATCTTTATCACTTGCGATGAACAATTGCAGAACATCTAGTGAAATGGTGGTCTATCATACCATACAATAAGGAAAGGAAGATCCTTGCCGTGATAATTTTCCTTTCGGGAACACGTAGTAAGTGTATTCAGATTTATCGGTTGTCCCAGACTGCAGAGATATAACCATGTCTACATTGCAGTGAGGGATCGCCCGGGATCTCTTAGCCTTGTTTACCGCCAGAATCTGATATTCTGAACAAGCTCGTTGCGACCAAAGTGGGCTTGACTCATTGGCTTCAAACAAGACTTAGCAGCCTGCGACAGGCAGTGCTTCGAGCCTACAATTGTAAGTTGATCAAATGTTTCACCCGCACCGCCGTTTTGTTGTGTTTCCCCGCTTGCGTTGAACTTGTGGATTTCCTTTCAGGGGAGATGGTGGTCGTTGAATTATCTTGCCTTGAATGAAAACACTCAATTCCCACGTCTTGCCGTTTCAAGGAAATTTCAGAAATGGCACCGAGAATAGGCATTTCTCAACTTAAAGCTCTTCACGCAGCAGATGAATGTACTCATTGCCACTCCTGTTACATTATTAGATGCAGAGGTCCTGAGTTCTCATAGCCACGAACTAAACCGATGTCACTAATGGAGTCAACAGCGATACTAGAATGGCAGTGCATGTACTTCTCATATAATATACAAAATACAGCAGCCATTCCTGTTCTCAAACCACCATCTGTTGCCATTTATTAATTCTACCTGTTTTTTGTTTTCTGACTGTGGCTCGTCGAACACATCCTACCTCGCGATAATTATTCCGGTAATGTTCATTTTCACACTTCTCCCTCGTCCATTGACCTGACTGATCGAACCATTTATAGCCGAGCAGAGTACGTATATAACCCAAGTCTTCAGCACTGTATGGACGATTTTCAGGCTCAATCCAGTTCAAATACAATGCAACTGCGGCGTCGGCGACCGACACTATCTTTGTGCATACCCCAGACTACTCGTGATACTGTCTTCGAGGAAATCCGCACCCCTCGACCTCGCTCGACACGATCAGTTCGTTCAAGGGCATCATCGCAAAGCCATTCTCCAGCGTCACAGAACCACCGTCTTCCCGTAGAAATCCTCGCTGACATCTTTCTTCACTGTCTGCCAACGATCAACGAAATTCCTCCGCCATGCCTCACAAACCAGGCTCCACTTGCACTCACGTCAGTCTGTCGAGAATGGAGATTGGTTGCGCTAAATATGCCATGGCTGTGGAGCTCGCCTCAGATCCGTCTCCCTCCTCTAACAAATATGAGCTCCATGGGCTTGAAATGCCAGCTAGACGGGATCGAGCTGTGGTTAAAACGCTCTGGATCGACGCTTCCCCTGTCGCTTTCATTGATGATTTATCGCGGCCTGGAACACTCTGACTCGGGCTGGGAAGACAATACACTCAAGCTCATGCAATTGTTAATGCAATACAGCCATCGGATTACCCAGTTGGGGGTTTTCTCTTTACAGACCATGCATTATCTATTACGTTCCCTATCGACGATGGACTCGATCCAATTTCCGGCTCTAAAGTCGATCTACATACGACTCGCAGTTCAGAGAGGCACTACGAAGGGCGTAGTCTTAGCGGATCTTATGTATCACTCTAGGAAGATGATGCCAGCCCTTGAAAAACTTGACATCAACGGCATGACCTCTAGTGCCGCTCGACATCTTACCCAAACGCGCAGCTGGTCGTCAAATATCACACAACTCGTACTAAACTCCTCTTCCTCCTCACGTCGTCGCTCCTCGGGACTCGGATCGTCTAATAGCCACGAGCTGGGTCCATCCGATATCCTATCCATACTTTCTCGAAATCCGCAATTGCAGTCATTCCAAGCAATTATAACACTCCACGCCTATCGCCCTTGCTCGTCCCTTGCAAATCTTCCTTTTCTCCAAAAGCTAGATATCCGCTTTGAGGTTCCCCCTAATGCCGCGTTGATCCCTTATCCAGATCAAGATATCTATCGTTTCTTCGAGTCGATGTCGTGTCCTGCTCTGAGAACGCTCTCGGTTGCGTACGCTGGTATACCTTCACTCACTGAGGTGCCTTTCCTCTCTTGGCTTAGTGTTCCCTTCAGCCAGCAGGCGTCTAAATTCGGGATGAGGCACAATACACGTGTAGATAAGCTTCGTGATCTTAAGCTCGAAGTAGCAATGAGTCCAGAAGCTCTCACAGACTGCCTCGTCCTCCTACCGCCGAGCGTTCGCACGTTGGAGATAGTTGATTTGGGACAAATTGACGTTGAGGGCGTAGGAGTAGTGTTCAAACATACGGTGCAAGATTCTCATCTGGAGCTGTTGACTCGGCGTTCAACGAATGAGTCCGGAAGCAACATCGATTTCTCCTCTTCCGCTAAACGAGATTACAATATATGTCCCCGCTTGAAGACCTTCCGACTAATAGTGTCCGGATTTCTTTCCCTCGCTTACCTGACTCCCACTCCTCGCACCAGCACTTCCTCTCTGCATCCAAATCATCAGCCGCTCTTAGATTGGCAGAGGAGGAGTGGCGTATCCCGGGCCGCACTACACCGTCTTATCGACAGTAGAAAACAGACCTTGCTCCCTAGTTCAAACACGGGTTTCCGAAAGCGGGTGTTGCGGGAATGTGAGGTGTTTTTGTCTCCATCTTTGTCCAGCTATTACACGCTTGATTCTCTTAGCCTTTAATTCTGTTTCGTTGCATTTTACAATCCGATATTTATCTGTATATCTTATGTCAATGTACCATATACATATCCACATCTGCTTTGTATCTATTTATCAATGTCAGTCATCTCATACGTATGATACCGTGTCTCGCGGTTGTATCGTATTTCCGCGTCTACGAACATTCCTCGTAGCAGTTTTTAACGTTATTCGATACAAAGTTAAAAGTACAATATAGCTAGAAGGGATAGAGCTGAAACCCACTAACGCCGCCAGCAAATTGTTCAAAAATATCCAGAGGGAAATTGGTGGCGATTGCCTCATACCCACTGACATTTGGATGAAGGAAGTCTCCTGAATTGAACGCCGGATTCAGCTGAGACGGATTATTTGGATCCGCCACGATTTTGTCAAAATCTATAAAATGGTCGAAAGACCCCGGTGCGCGAATATAGGCGTTGACACGCTGGCGAGTGGCTTCCCTAACAGGATTAGAATACGGCTGAATTGTGGTATTCGGGGGAGATCCAAATGGTGTGATGGTAGCAGCGAAAACTGGAATTCCGAAAGTGTGAATTCGGCTGACAATCTGCTTGTAGGCTGATATGAGCTGGTCTCCGATGAGAGTTTGACTCTCTTCTGAAGGATCGGCATCCCCAATGTCGTTGACGCCTTCGAAAATCATAGCATACTTAATGCCAGATTGAGCTAAAACATCACGGTCTATTCTGCCGAGGGCGTTTGGACCCAGTCCATCAGCAAGAACCCGATTTCCACCAGCAGCTTGGTTATTCACAGCAATTTGAGAGGTGGCCTCATTCTGTTGCATACGAGCTAGAACGAGGTCGGGCCAGCTGACATCGCCAGCCACAAATAACATCGGTTCTGAGGTCTGAGGAGGTCAGGTGGAATAACCCACCGGTTATTCTTGTTATCATCACTGCCACGACCATCAGTGATACTGTCTCCAATAATAGCGAAAGCTGCCGGCGATGGAGAATTAGACCACACCTCCACTGCGCTGGCGAAATACCTGAAAGATCTGTTTTTAATCCAATACCGACAGCGAACGCCGAACACGATAATCAGTACTACTTACCAATGTTCAACACTAGTTACCGATGCAGAGGTGATATTAGACGCCGCGACTAGATTCCCGAACGACATCCACGTCGTTGTACGGCTTCCGGGATGTGATGTAATGGAGAATCCATCTTGCCCTGCCTGAAGGTATAGAGTGACCGTCAACGTGGACTGATGTTGAACATGGAATTCAACCGGGTCGGAGACGACAAGAGCACCGTTCGGAATTGAATAACTCGTATTCCCACTGAAGGTGAGAGTTTTGAGAGTGCTCGTGTCAATGGCGCTAGCTCCAGGAGCACCATCTAAAGGAAGTGCTATTGTCGCAGCAGTGATATCCAAGTTATTCACTCCAAACACGTTGGAGAATCGCACTCGGATTTGGTCGCCACCAATTGACATGTGCAGCGTTTGCCGGAGGGTCGAGTTCACGAAAACTCCAGTTGATCCATTCTGAAGGTAATGAATAGCATGCAAATTGATGCATTTGTGAAAACTTACGAAAGGCGGATTCGGGAGGTTCGCTGGTTCTGTCAACTGAGGCATGGATGTCCAAGTATTGATCCATCGGCCTCGTGCAGTAGACAGAACAAGGGCGTATGAGAGTAGAAGAAGGACATACGAGTACATCGAGGATATTCTCAAAAAGTCTTGGGGTTTGTCGTCTTTTTATACCACAGAGAGCACTCCGACAATTTTCCGCTTCTATGAGATATTGCGACAGCCTGATTTCAGAGAATATACTCCGTTCTGGGTAAGTAGGAGCGGGCCTAAGGAAACATACATACAGCGTTTACCACCGAATCTTTGTGTCGTGTAACTGTCTTGTAACAGATCAGTGTTATTATTCGGGTACTTTCGAGAAGAAGGAATCGGGGCTTTTCTTGTCAAATCCGTTGATTCCAAATCGGTAGGATGTCCTGGGAACATGAAACGCTATACAGTAATTACAGCTCTTCTCCGGCTATCCACCGTTGTACAAGAGCCAACGCCTCCTTCGGTTTATCGTACGGAACCTATACGGACAACATACTGAATCAGTATCCAGCCGTCACAGATTGCAGGGGATAACGAGAAGATAGTACACACCATATGCCCAGCCCCTTGAACGGTAGCGAACGTGAACAATCCTTCTCTCGCACTTCTCGTAACGCCCGCCTTCTTGCCAGCAATCGTCCACTCCCTCAATTCCTGCGCAGCAAACTCATTCTGACCGCTCCATTCTAGTTCTTGAGACCAGCGCTCATTACCAACCCAGTTACAGATCCAGTCGTATGAGCCCACTACATAGAAACATTAAGTGAGATGAGAGAGAACAGGAAGCTAAAGCTTCCGGAACAAAAGGTCAAAAAGAAATGGGCTCACCATAAATTAGTACTCTCACCCTTCGTTCTAGCAGTGCTGCCACATAGTCTTGGCTGGAATGAAGTATATCCTGTGTCCCATCGAATGCGGCGCCAACACCAGAATCGCAGGAGCTAAAGTTGACTGCAACTTCTGGGTGCACATCGACACCTAGCTGTGCACGGATAGAAGGTTGAGAAAGAAAGTTGCTGATGGCACTAAGATATTCAAATATTCGTAGGTCAGACGCAAAGTGGGTACTGCAATCACTTGTGAAATGCTTACACAGTCACCGGGTAACAAAGTGTTTCCTCGATGCTTCCGTTACATGGGACGCTGATGTCGTATGGGTTCATACCTAGATACCATCAACAGGTTGGAACGCCCAAAATCTGACAGAGTATAAACGAAATTATTCTCTAGTACTTACCGGAGGCGAAAAACGGGGACATGAGCATGGTATTGCAAAAACTTGAAGCGGCACCACAATTAATGGCATCGTATTGGTCGATACAGGATTCACGCGTCCATTTTTGGCATCGGGGTATCTACCAACACATGGAACCAACTAGGATTCATGAACGTAAACATGTCACTTACAACTTTCTTCATCGTTACACAGGTGCTAATATCAAGGATGGGCTCGACTGATGCCGCGGTACAAGTCATATCATAATACGACGTGACCATGGTATAGAAGTCGGTCATTCCATTTCCTATTAGAAAACGTCAGCATTGATATGAGCTGTAGGAATTGAAGGCGGCGTACCAATCATCACTGATTTGAGGTTGATGGGAGTCATTCCAGCTTCAACGAGAGCAGAATTCTGGTCATACACCGCGGACGCGAATAGTGGGAGGTAGCGTCCCTATTATTTAGGAAAGTGAGCAGAAAGAAAAATGGAAACGGATGTATGTACACTCACTCCATAAGATTCTCCGGCCATATGGAATCCTCTACTCTTGAACGCGGAGAAATTCTCGAAGAAGATGGTGACGAATGCAGCAACATCTTTGGCAGCATCCTCCGTAGTACTCTGTTGATGAATGATTCAAGCAAGTTCGCCAGAGATCAAGGCTGAGGACGTACAACAGACTCCCCGTACTCAGCGTATGAAAATCCGACTCCAATAGGCTGATCGATGAAGAACACATTGGCATTCGTGTTCCATGATTCGGGGTGGAATTTTGGGCCATTGTCGTCTAAAACTCTGCACGGGCCTAGATATGTTGGATTTAGTTGGCTGTAATATGATCAAGACGGCAAATTAACGGACCGAGTTCCATGAAAAGCCCAAGTGAAGACGAGCATCCCGGTCCTGATCAAGCAATGCTTCAATCTACCTTTCATCAAGCTGGATCGAATTTCCATACCTCCGTTTGTCCAAAAAATTACATCGTCCTTTTCCGGGACATTCCTGCTCTCGAAGAAGTAGAAAAACAGATGCCTCGCTTCAACGTCAATGTATCCGGTGTAGGAGCTGTGAATACAAATCAATCAGAGCAGCTACATGTACGAGTAAACACTTCTTACTTCACTGTAGGATCACAGAAATTACTTTTCTTTATTCTGACACTGTGCTTGGGGAAGAATGGATGACTGAGAGTTGAGAATTCTGACTCTGTAACGTAAGATAAGGACTCCAGAGGGGTAAAGAACTGGGAGTTCCAGCTGTCGTTTGTGGAAACATTCACATTGAACGTTGGTGTCAAAGGCACCTGTGAAGCTAAAGCTCCTGATACTAGAGTCAAGAGGCCGAGCTGTCTGACAAACATCGAAGTAGAGTAGGCGAGAAAAAACTTCGTTCCCTTCGTAAGGCCATGGGTAAAAGTGAAGTTTACGGTACAGCGGACATCCGCCTACCCGCCCTGCCAAATTTATTCACTTTCAACGATGGGTGTCTCGCAAGGATTCTCTAGCTTTTCGCCAATAGTTTTGTGTATCATCTTAGCAAACAGGAATTTAGATCCTGCTGTTTAAAGTCTGTTTTTATTCCGCTGGCTCAGCCCTCCTTCAGATTTGAATTCGGAAAGCAAAATTTCCTTCGTACGAGTCGCCGTTCAACCACGATTCTGAGAAGAAAGGGACGAGTTGATTTCGAATGTTCGGGACCGGAAAAACCAGATATGTGTATGTCTGGAAAAACAAGTAAGAAATTGTACTGGCGCCGATCTGAACGAAGGGGGGCTATGAACGTTTGACTGGTCCCTGGCATTTTCAGCGATATCATACAATCACTGCAACCAATCCACACGCTTCTTGTTCCTTCTTGGCTCGGAAAACGCCCTGCAAATTTTCACTCATTCAAAAGCAATCGATGGATGAAGGAGATGCCGTTGAGCTGGTGCGCAAGAATCCGCCAACTGTGGTAAGTGGATAATCAGTGACAAGCAACGTTGAAGAGGCATTGTGTATTTAAGTTGCAAGCACGTTGCGACGAGGTCGAATTCATTCATCTCGATCATTTGTGGCAGGTAATTATCAACCTCGAGGGGCTGATTTTGTGATATCAGCCGCTGGGAGGTGTGATTCCAGTATCACGAACGTAACCTCTATATTTTGATATCTGACCGCCGTTGACTCGGGAAATCTCTAACTGAATAATAGCTGGATGTTCTGGTTCTGGATGAAGTGGATATGCGTACCTCAGAGGAGAAATAAACACAGTACAACTGTTCAAGTTCTGGAACAGGTTCTTCCCGTTCCACAACCGCCCAGTGACAGTAACCTGGTATCGAATTCTCCTATGTTTCCACGAATGCTCTGGACCAATTCCGAATACAATCGGCGGAGTATTGAAGAATGACTCGAGATACTTCCAGATTCAGGCTCCACTTAACTGCAAAGAATTCCTGTTCTTGTGCCGGCGTACCTTCCTCTCCGCCTCTGGATTATCGAACCCATATCAGGGAGAGCGGGAAGAGCTCAGTAGCCACTTATCCTTGAGAGCAAGAAAAGGACCTTAAAATCAGGCAGCATGACCCAAAAAAAATTGGGAGATATCCTGCTTGTTTAGTCCTACAAACATGGTCTTGGTCCAGGAGGAAACAAAGACGGTAGCATGCGGAACACAATTGAAACATTGCCTCGTGGTATTACATAATTACCGCATCGCATTGGCTGGGCTGAATCAAATCTCCTTTCTACCTCCTTTCTTTTTTGCTTCCACAATCTCTATATAAAGGCCCCCTCCCTCGTAGACTTGCTCCTCAATTTTATAACCTTCACCTCCACACTCAATCAACTATCAGTTCTCATGTCTAAACTCAGTGCTGCTATCAAGGCTCTGACCACTCGGTCTGATCAACGAGCAGACCAACGTCTTCTGGCCAAAATGTCCCCAGTCGACCGCCCATATCCTCTAAACGCAGTCTGCCCTAGACCAATTCCTAATTCTTATTGGGCAACTCCTTTGCTCCTGGCTTGCGAGTACCCGTGGTCTCCTAAAAACCCTTTCAGACCCAAGCTTGATGCCCTCCTCAAGGCGGGTGTTCGCACTTTTATTGACCTTACGGAATGTGGAGAGCTTTCTCCTTATTCCAATATCTTGTGTGGTCGTGCAACGCTGCTAGGAATCGAACCCTCAACCATTGAATACTACAACTTTCCCATCCGTGATAGGTCGTTACCCCAAAGCGTCGAGTACATGAATTCCGTTCTAGACGTCTTACGCGACAATGAAGCCAGAGGGAGAATCAGTGCGGTTCATTGTCGAGGTGGTATCGGTCGTACGGGTATGGTTATCGGCTGTTGGCTTGTTCAGTCTGGAATTGCTAAAGATGGAGATGAGGCGCTGCAGATTATTGCGAAGGAGTGGTGCACTGTCGAGAAATGTAAACGCTTCCCGCACAGCCCAGAAACAGGCCCTCAGTTTGAGTTTGTTCAGCGGTGGAGAAAAGATCAATGTGGTGATCATGGTGTGTATATGTCCACTCTACACCATACCTCTCTTTCTGACTTTGTTTCGAAGAACTTGGTGATGTGCGACTACATCAAGTTCAGGTTGTTATGTGACTTGCCTGCTCATTCCATTCCATTCTATTGTTGGTTTTCTGAGTGAGTTTTTGCAATTCGTATCCTCATAATGGACACATCTAATTGTTTCATTTCAGGTCTTGTGATGTTGCTTTGGACGTCGCTCTCGATGATATCGATAAGGATTTACACCGGACACTTTGCCATATACCTTCTTAGATGCGTTTTCATGACCATCATGATTTAGGCTCACTATCCTATCATTTGTTGCCGTACCCATGTAGTTATTGCGGTAGGCAACTGGCATCGATAACTGTCGGCAGTATAGTACAACGCCGGTCGTTCTCTAATACTATTGTATTTTTTTTGGACCCTTCCGTCGCATGTATCATACGAATACAAAGATTCTGAGCTCTACGTATCTGGCGTGGCAACCACATGACTTTTTTCGACGTTGTGGCCGACCCTGGTGAAGAAATGACCTACACTGTGTTTGGATATGGATCGCTCATATTCAAGGTACATGACAATGAAATCGTCGGAGAGCTTGACAAAACTTGTCATTTACCTAGCCTCCGCCTCATGTCATATCTGAAGGTGTGTTGAGTGAATTGAGATCGTGTACGTTAATTCTCAGCGCGGATGGCACTCCAAGTCCATGGGTTCTTGAAAGGATACGTTCGTCGTTTTGCCCAGAAATCCCATGATCATCGCGGAACGCCCGACGTGAGCTATCGGTTTTTCCCATCGATAAATCAATAGTATTCATTCTTGAGAAACAGAAACCTGGACGTGTGGTGACTTTGATTCACAAAGAGGAATGGAATGCATTTTCTGGATTGGTATGGCCATGAAATACGCCTTGAACAGTATCTGGTTGTGGGTGCTTACCTAGAGTGACGCCAGGATGCATTCCCAGATGAAGATATTGTGTGGGGTACGCTCCTGATAATTATCCCAAGTTAGGGGGGGTTAACACATTGCGTTCAACAGGAATCGCATATACGATAGATCCTGCGTATGAAAAGGAAGTTCGAGATTATCTAGGTTTTTTTGAGTCGTCGAGTTCATATTGCCATCGTCAGGGTTTGATGTAGATTTGTCCCAGATTACCGGGAAAAGGTAGCCTTGGCCCAGTCAAGCTCGGCTTGATTCTCTTGATGATTCTCTTCTTCCAGGATGGTTATACACTGGAGACAGTGGACGTTTGGGGGTTAAACGCGAAAGGGGAAGAATCAATAACATTACATGGGGTACGTGTAGCGAAACTCAGTATATGAACGCGATTGATCTTTATGACTAGGTGCATGTACGTTACTGCGTTGAAGAGAGGGCCCTTCTAAAACTGACAAGCATTTCCTATCCCAGTGCTATGTCGGTCGTAACGACAATCCTTCTTTCAGTAAATCTTTGAACCACCGAAACTTAACATTGATCAAAATCCTCGTAGTTGGCTCTGAACCGTTAGATGCTCTCGCGCAAAAGATATGGGAATCAGGTGGTCCTTCTGGACCAAACAAAGTAAGCGATAACACCACCCTGAGGTTTTTTCGTACCTCGATAACACCATCGATATCAGGAATATCTGTACAATCTTGTAGAGGCAGTCCGCAAACTAGCGCCGGAATCTCATGATTCTCACTTATACGCGTTGGAGGTATGTCCCGTTTTTATAATACTTTCTCGATGTTGAGTGAATTGTTGTATAGACAAGGCTGAAAGCGCTAGATCGGTTGGTAGAGCAGGGGTCTTGATTGGAAAGATTGTGTACTGGATTTAAGTACTCGTGTGTTGGAGGTACAGAATTATCTTGAGCCTGTAATTCGGAGAAACAGAATCTGCTGTCCAAAGTAATAAATTGTCCCAGTCACACTACTTACCTGATTCCATGTGTGTACTGAGGCTTCAGCAATAACCATGAGATACCATGTCCCGCCCCGAAGTTGAGCGCTACCTAAGCGATATTTGCATCCGTATGTTTGCTTGGCGAAAGGCTGTGAATTGGGGAACGCGATAAAAATCTCGCTTCGCCTTCGGATCAAGTCTTGTTTCTGCACAACACCCGCCAAAGTTTTCGACTCGCTCTCGAAAGAAAACGAAATTTGAAGTTAATTGCTGTTTTTTTTTTTTTTTGAGGGTGAAAGTTGTGATATTTTCCTAATTTTACTCTTTGACCGGGGATCGGAGTTGCATTAGATATGTTATGCAGGGGGGGAACAGAAAAGATGGTCTGAAACTCCATCAATATCAATTGTCACTACGCGATACGAATCAGGCTCAGGGTACAGGGCTGTCCCGCAAAACAGTATAAAAAGATATCTCAAGGCGTTCCGAAATTCCTTGCTCTGGATTAGCCCCCCCCTGCATCCGACAGTACTGCAGCACTTGTTGATCAAGTTGACTTTCAAACACAGAATTATCGGAAATGCTATCGTCCACCACTCTCCAATTCGTGTTTTTCCTCTGCTTCGGCCACTTCTCGGGTGCTTTCGCGGCTCCAGTTCCCAGGTGGAATGGTATGTGCATGGCGATGCGATATGAGGTCCTTGTTCGACGGCTGAAAGTCTCTCCAGGCAATCATCACTGGTCATCATCTGGGAGCTCTGGTGAGTTTTAATGAATATTTTTCCGGCAAAGACAGTTCATCTCATTGTGTTATCTTTAGCTACCCAATCTACCACAAGCGCATCTCCTGCGGCAAGCACAACGACTAGCTGGGACATCAGTATGTGTTTCTCTTTTCGTGATCACAGGGTTCTTATGCTTGTTCACAGATGGGGCACCTGTAACCATAGTATCCGTCTCTCAAGGACCCGAACTGACTCTTGGTACTGGTTCGACTACGGTGGTAGGGAGTTCCACCTACACTGTAGCCCCTGCACCCAGTGCGACCACCACAACCAGCTGGGACTTCAGTGAGTGATTTTTTTGGTGGAAAACGATATGCAGTCTCTCATGTTCCGGAAGATGGTGCGCCAGTGACGATAGTGTCAGCTTTTAATAACGGACCGGTGCTCACTCTCGGTGCTACTGGCTCTACCACTACTGTAAATGGTGCTACTTATACGATCGCACCGTCGTCTGTCTCGGTTAGCATGTCCACGAGCTGGGGTGCTTGTAAGTCTTTGTCGCTTTCTCTTTTGACAAACGAGAGCCTTACTGTGTGTTCTAGCGGGCGCAGTAACGATGGTGTCTGCTTCAGGAGGACCAGAACTCACTCTCGCTTCTATCGGTCAGACAACAACTCTGGGCAGTTCCACTTACACTGTCGTTCCTACGTCTACGCTGTCGGTCTCAACAACCACAAGTTCGGGAGCTTGTAAGTCACACTGCCCTTCTCACATAAATTTGATATCTAATACTCATCTTCCATAGCTGGCGCAGTCACTATGATTTCGGCTTCGGGAGGGCCACAACTGACTGTTGCACCCACCGGAATTACTACCACCATCGGAACTTCTGTGTACACCGTTATCTCACCTCCTGCCCCTTCCGTCAGTACTTCCACAAGCTGGGGACCATGTCAGTCAATTTCTCTTTCACTTGCACAAAATAGAGCCTCATGAGTCTGATAGCGGGTGCCGTGACCTATATCTCAGCTTCTGGATCAACACCGCTGGCTCTTGCAACCAGCGGCTTCACAACTGTCATTGGAAGCTCAAGTTATACAGTGGCGACAACATCTGCAACCAGTTCCCCTTCGTAAGGATCTCTTCGTGTACATAATCTCTCAGTCCCAACTCACATAACCGTTCTAGGAATGCAGCTGGTTCTCTCCGCCCTCTCGGGTTGTCGTCAGTGCTATCGACGGGATTGTTCGCTTTGGTTATGGGTACCCTTTTCGGAGGATTCGTTTGCATTGCATGATCTTTTCGCATTGTGAATGTATATATAACCGTACTATTGGAAATAACATTCTATCAGTGAAGTTTCTGATACATGAGAAAATCCAACGGATCGATGAATCCGCTTCGCTGACACATCTCTCACCATAACTGCCATGTTCTCGCCTACTTCGACCGTAAAGCTATCTACAGGCAAGCTGATAATCAGCATTATATTTTCAACGGGGCTTATATACATGCTTACGCTGTAAGCTATTTGATGCCTGTGCTGGGGTTCGGAGTGTACCAGAATTACGATGCGAGGCCCTCTTGTATTGAAGCCTTCAAAGCAGGTTATAGGTAAGTATCGGGATCCCAGATGTCTTGATACTGGTGAAATAACTCCTTGATGACACAAGACATGTAGATTCAGCTCAAATGTACAGGAACGAAGCTGCTGTTGGGCAAGCGATTCGTGAAAGCAACCTCGATAGATCTGATCTCTTCATCAGTGCGAAACAGCTTATCTTTCATTGCGTCTTCCTCTAATATATCATAATTTAGCAACGAAATGTGGTTCCAGAAGTCATGGCTATGAGAGTACATTGAAAGGCGTAGAAGAGTCTTTGGGCAAGTTTCAATTCCGTACGTTACCCATCTCATTCGCATGATTATCCATATCAATGGCCTGATTGGAACAGAATACATCGACCTTTTCCTCATTCATGATCCTCTGTCCGGCTCAGAGAAGCGTCTCGCAACATACAAGGCGTTAAAGGAATGCAAAACGGCTGGAAAAATAAGGACAGTGGGAGTCTCCAACTAGTATGTTACCTTCATTTGGCTAGAGTAAACGGAAAACAGAGCCGGGACGTACGAAAAACAGTAATGTCAAGCATCTTGAAGAAGTCAGAAATGCTGGATATGATCTGCCTGCAGTGAATCAAATCGAGGCGAGTATTGCATCTATCAGTTACCTCGTTGAATATTCACACATATCATATGCGATAGCTTCATCCATTTTGCCAGCAGAAACCGATTGTCGAATATTGTCAGAAGAACTCAATAGTCATTCAAGCGTACTGTCCAATCATCCGGGGGAAAATGGATCATGAGGTCTTTACTTCGATTCCAACCAAGGTCAGCTTTTCCTACATAGCCATTTGCTTCATTAACCTTGCATATAGCACAACCGTGATCCTGCACAAGTCTTGATTCGGTGGTCTCTTCAGAAAGGGTATGTACCATCACTTGAATTATTGCCATTACTTACTCAACGTTTCCTAGCTATGTACCCCTACCAAAGAGTGCTATACCTTCTCGTATTCATTCCAACGCTCAAGTGTTTGATTTTGAACTAGATGCAGATGACATGGCGCGCATGGACGCGTTAGATCAGGGAAAACAAGGCGCCATTAGCTGGAATCCTGTAGATGCAAACTGAGAATGATTTCAAACATCAAATGGATGAATGTGTAGAAAAATACAGATATGAACACCACAACTTTTGATATCTGAACATTCCTGACTTAGACGGTCCCGTAAATTCTACTCTTCGAAATATTCCAACTCGTAGCTTCGAGCAAACTAACCCTTTCGAGAGACGAGGAGTAAGTTACCTCGCTTTTGCCAGAATATATCGAATTAGTCTCGTGTGAATGTACTTCGACATCCTTGAACAACGAAACACCTTCCAACTCCGCAAGAGTCGACCCACAAGAGCTGACAGAGCGATCATCTTGCTGTTTCCTTTCAACGATCCTGCATCATGATGATCACTCACAGATAGGTTTTTTTTTTTACAAACAAAGAAGTTGACTTACCCTTGCATCACTCTGGCGGTTGCTGATCTCCGAGCTGCATTTTTACTGACGTTGTCCTCGTACAAATCTGTTTCATCAACTATTTCCTCTGCTATGATTTCCTGAAAACGATATATCACAAATCAATTGGACATGCAGATGTATCATATGGATCTGAAAACCCTAACTTCGATGATGTCTAGTTCAACAAGTATATCTCAATGTTCAATGTGAATGAATGGATTGAAAGATCGGCATTACCCTCAAGTGTTACAATACCAATGGCTCCTCCTGGGATGCCTGGCGTTCGACTGATGAGCAGCAGGTGAGCACGACCCGTTTGGCTATGAACAAACGGATTAGGTGAGTGTGTTTATCTAGAAACATGGATTGAATACAAATAATCCAAGGCTTGAAAACAACTGATTGAGGGATATGCCTCTGGCAAAATTGATAGTTGAAAATCTCGAACAGGCAGGTTTAGCAGGTGGTTGTACTGTAAGAGCTGCACAAAAAAGGTCTGTCAACTCTTTTGTTGCGTGAGATAGTAGGGGCAAGAGACCGAGACTAGGACCTTTTTGACTAGAAGGAGACCAAGGAAAGATGCTGTGTCATCGTATACGGGGATCCTGGAGTATCCGCTGGCAAGGCTTGGCAGGAAGAGGGGGAGATAAGTACCAGATAAAGGTTATTGGTAACCACTCACATAGCTGCTAACGTATCTTGGTCAAGGATGGCATCAGCGCTGAGCTGAACTACATCCTATGTATTTAAGAAAGTTTGAGGATCGAAGAAAATTCCGAGTCCAAACAAACATTGGTCAGACGCAATAACAAGGTGGACCCGACAATGTTTCTACTGTAATTACCTTCATCGGAGTCATGATCGTTTCGACATGTTTGGCATTCAGGTCCAGAACACCATTAAGAATGCCGACTTCTTCTTCTTGTAAAGGCTCCGTACCTGTCAGATGAAGCTGCAAGAAGGATTTGAGTTGAGATCTCTTGTACCTGTGGGCTTCATTTGTTCCTAGAGCGTAATCTAGAACCTTGGCGATAGGATACGCCACGGGTGCTGCAAGACAGAATTCCCATTTCGTCACAAAAGAGAGAAGTATAAGTATAAGGGAATCGGCGTGCCTAATATCCACATAAGGGCGAGCACCAACGGGACACACTTCGCTCCAATACCAAGTCCATATCGAACGCAAACTGCCTGGGGAATAATTCTGTTCGGTAGGACGTTAGGGGAGATCAGCAAAATGAAGCTCTGTAGCTCTTACTCTCTGGCGAACGGAAAGTATAAGATTAATGATCCTTGACCTTAAAGATGACTTATGAACACTACCCGAAAATCACTTCGTCTTGAGCTTTAGCGTTGAAGTTCAACTAATCAAGGATACTGTAGGGCTCACCAATACTAGTAGTCGAGACCAAGATAGCCGGAATCCCGCCACCAAACTAGAAGGGATGATCTGTTACGATTCAGCGAAAAAAAGGTTAGCCGTTACTCACAGCTCCCTCAAGGAATATAGGTAAAGTCTCGTTTGTTATCTGCGGGGCCTTTAACAGTTAGAACTTTAAGCCAGAGGGAAACGATAACTAACCACATTAGAAAGTAACAACACCTGGACGCTCGAAATTGATCAAAGCCAGTGAAGCTTCAATAGAGCGGTACCTACTACAAGAACCCAATGACGACCTCTATCCATTAGCTGTAAGACTACACAATGATGAGAAATTATCAGCGATGAGCGGGGTAGTTACAGTGCGAATAAAACCTTGCTGACCTTTCCTAGCATCCTGCTTTTCCTTTGGATTATCTGATGCCGCAGCGATGACTCTCAAATGTAATTCGTCTAGTCCCATGAGCCCTAAAGTGAGCCTGAAAAGCAATGCATCTCAATACAGGAAGGGACAATCATTCCTAAGCTAACCCTGCAAATAATCCTCCCAGTATCACCAATACAATACTGATTATCAGCTTGACGCATGCATTGCTTGTGGGTTTCCCATGGATCGATCCCATTGGGACTCCATGTTTATGCTGGCATATCCCTACATCTGAGTCTGTCATGAACTCCGCAGGGGCGGCCAAGGTAAACCCCAGGTAAGTGCTTGAGACCAAGGTAGAGCAGGCAATGTTCTTCGCGTTAACGGGCATTGAACTTGGGTTCGATGTGTTCTGTTGTAGGTTCCTATATAAGTTTACGGAGCCGTCCTAACCGCTGTAGACATAATAGTGGATTCGACAATATATGATCTGCTGCTATAAGTACCCATGGTAAATGGCATGAGAAACCGCTGCTCTTGCTACCTATAGCGGAAATAACGCTTGATTACCCAGCCTTGGCCCTTCAGTGTTCAAAGTCGCACTTGCCGGGCTTGAATGACATGGATTCTGAATCGAATCATGGAGAAGGTCGGGTACTTATCCGAAAAAGCTAACCGCCATATCTGTATTAGAAGAGGGCTCTTCAAGCTTCGGTCGCGAATAAGCATTTCTGCCAAGTGTTATGGCTCTCAATCTCTGGACCCATGAAGAGCCTTGTCGTGTATCAAATCCTGCTGTTACCTATAGTCGAAGGTTCTATTCCCTGTCATCGTGATTCGTGAGCCGCGACCTAGAGCGATGGCTAGCGCTCGTAGATCAAACACTGATAATACCTGACATTGCCAACCATTTGGAATTTTTTGATGGCCAGTACATGTTTTGCTGATGCCAACCAGCCGAGGATTTCCATCATGGTTCGTGCTATCAACCCAAAAGACAAATCCACACACCTTGAGTAGATCCCAACAATTCATCTTGACATTCCGAGTCAATTCTGGAGCAGCGCCTCATCTTAACGAGGACACCACAGGAAGGGACATCCATACATTGCCAGCGATTATAATGTCTGACTAAGGATAACTGGCTGTTACTCATGGCCTCAACTCAGCAGACAAGGCAGTGGGCGCTATTTGAACCACAGCTCGAAGATGAGCAGTAATATATATTAATGACTCGACTCTGAGTTTCAACAGCAATATTTCCACCCTCCTCTGAAGATGTCGGATCTGCAAGCGCCTCTTATGAAATTGAGCTAACATTCCCTGAAAATGATTGCTATAAAAGACCTTTGAGATACTGCTCAAGGCAAACACTTCCTCATTATATATGGGCCAACTTGTATGTCATTGCCCAGATTCTCCTCTGTATACTCATCAAAATGTTTCTGCGTTTAGAATCTGCACGAGGGTAGAGCACTACTTGCTGACGGTTCAGCAATCACTTTGGAAAACTTTCCGGAAATATGCAATTCATGGTCCTCAATGTATCGAGGAGACTATAATGGTCGACCCGTCTGTGTGAAAATATGGCGAGGAGAAGGTCTCTTATTACCTTCTCGAAAACGGACAGTATTCCTACGGGTAATGATATACCGACTCTTTATTATGGTCCCACCTGATGTGATTCTCGATGTAGAAACTTCTACAAGAAGTTCTTGCATGGCAAGCCATGTCCCATCCCAACATAGGTACTGTGCACGGAGTACTATTCACCCTTTACAAATTACCTTCAGTGGTTACACCGTATTATCCTAATGGTGATATCAACGCCTATGTCTCCAATAATTCCTGCACAGATTTGAGGGCTTTAGTGAGTTCTTTTTTATTCATTTATTTATTTGACCTGAATCTCATGTGTTCGCTCCGTTCGATCTAGCTTTTAGGTGTAGCCAACGGATTGAAATATCTTCATCAATTGGATCCTCCGGTATCCCATGGTGATGTTAGAGGTGTAAGTGAAGATACCTACAATCTTCTTCATAGGATAGCTCAATTAGTAGGTATGTTCCAGTGTAATATATTCATCGCAGACGATGGAGTTCCTGTATTATCCAACATTGGCTTGGGACAGCTACCAATCCCACCAGACTGGACGATCCCAAGCGACGACGGAACACGTTGGATGGCCCCTGAAGTTATGGACCCTTGCTCGGTATCCAGATTCAATTTGGAATGCCTGACTACACCCATGAGCGATGTGTACAGCTTCGGTATGACAATACTAGAGGTATGTAGTGCCTTTCACAAAGCGCTGAAATTACACTCAACACGTATACAGGTATATACTGGCAAAGTCCCGTTTTGCACACGCCGTTTCTACAGCGGGGTCGTATTGGACGTGACGCGAGGTATCCGGCCTCCTCGCCCAACTGCGGAAGATTGTGCTAGCTTGACGGACGAAATATGGCACATAATTGAAAGCTGTTGGACACAGGATCCTTTTCAGAGACGTGAGTGTCCTCCTTGTTGCATTGCATTCTATGATTAACCCTGTCTATCTCGGATGCTGTGTAGCTACTACGGAAGGTATCACCTCATGGCTACGCTTGATGATTCGTGTTGAATCAGTAGAATGTTACCTATAATACCCATCCTTATTGATTCATTTCTTATGTTGGCAACAGCATTTATTTACTTTAGTTCTTGGTAAATTAAATCTCTTTGTACATCTACTTGCTAAATGTAACTCATGTCTACCTATGAAATTCAAGTGTAAATCTGACGGCTAATTGAGGATGCAGGAGATGTCCAGTTCTGAGTGCCTGTATATTTTATTCTAGCCAGTGAAAGGGGACCCCTAAAGAGAAACCGGCTAAACGGGCCGATTGTTTCTTGATTCTTTATAGCTGAGTACTGACAAACAAGGCTTACACCTATGGCTCTTGATCCTCTCTCTGCGGTTGTAACTGCTCTCAAGCGAGAGTCAATTATCCCTGATGTTATTCCCGAAAAACCAGGTTTTGACCCAACAGTGTTGTTCTCCATTATTTATTCTGGTGGAACAGAAGCCGTCCTTAGCACCGAGCTTTCGAGAGAAGATACTCTGGAAGAACCAGAAATTAATTTCACTCCCATGGTGGCCAGCGATGAATCAGCAGGGGATTCTACCAGTAGCCGTGGAGAGACTTCGTACACATTGGTAATGACAGATCCTGATGCGCCATCTAAGGCGGATCCGAAGTACAGGCAGTTCAGACACTGGGTGGTGAGAATAATATTCCTGTGAACCCAGTGGTGTCTGATAGATGCTTCCCCAGATAACTGGTCTTCAATCCCCTGCTACTTCTCAAAATCCAAGCGGTACCGCTAGTTTGATCGCATTGAAGACCAGGGCATCCACAACTCCTTATCGTCCTCCCGGGCCTCCGCCTGGGAGCGGTCCGCATAGATACTGTAAGCTCAGGCTCTTTCCCAAGTGTTCATCTCTAATTTGTGGAACATTCGAAGGCTTTCTGCTCTTCCAGGAACCCACCGGGGACTCTTTTACTATCCCGGAAGGTGCTAAAGAGCGCGGCGCAGCGTTAGAAGAGCGGCGGAGCTGGAATGCGTTTGAATTCGGGACCCAGTATGGTTTGAAGCTCGTCGGAGCCAACTACTTTATCGTCAAATCAGTGGATGTTTAGTAGTTCATTGGACGCAAAACAGTCGGCCACTATAGTCTATCAAAAGGAATATACTCAGAGTCACAGACCATTGAAGTGAATTCTGGACAATATTGACACTCAGCGCAACTACCAACCTAATCATGACGGAGAGAAAGTATTATATGAATCGGCCATTCTAAACCAATCAAGCGAAGAACGGTATTTATTGATTCATTGATGAATGGATCATACACTAACGCTACGTTTCTATAATGATAACCATAAACTGAAATTTCGGTCAGGTGAGGGGGCATGCTTCTTATCTTCTCGTCTTTTCAAATTTGTACAACACAACAGAACACGAAAGCATTCCCAGCCCCGGCCGATGCAAGAGGAAAGAAGAAGGGCCTAAGCGGGTGAAACTAGTCTGATAGCGAGTTAAAAAAGGGTGAAAAGAGGAAGAAAGCAAGTAGGTTGGCCGAGCAAGAAGCAGAATAGTAGAATCTCAAAGCCAAAGTATATCTATTGAACGGTAAAGAATCAGAACACATCAAGGCAAATCGTGAATCTTGGAAAGTTCAGAACATCGAGTAGGAGAGCAGAAGCAATCCCTAGAATGTTTATGAACGTGAACGTGAACAGGGTCATAGTACAAGCAAAGCAAATAAAAAGCAAAACCGAAAGCAAAACCGAAGAGACTTCAAACACAACAATCATGAAAAGTAACAAATCGTAGCAAAACGTGAAAAAAATGAATTGGTCGTAGAAAAGATGCGTGAGGATAAGACGTGAACGTAAAAATCGGGGCATAGATCAGTAAAGGCATAGAGGCAAAGATGTTCGACGGACTCCTGGCTAGCAGGAAGTCGAATCACCAAAAAGGATTACAAACATTGAAAAGTAATCAGTTAGATGCGTAGGGCAGGCCTGACGGGAGTCGGTCGACCACGGGGACGAGGTCGACTCAGACGAAGTGAATTGTTGCCGGGACTAGATCAGATCAATATTCAGTCAGGAAAAGGTAGAGATCGTGAAGTAATAGCGAAAGACTCACGTCATACCCACACCCTGACCAAAAGAGTTATTATTCTGATTTTCTTTCAACTCGGAAGACGCCTTGGCAGATCGTTTGGACCATCCCAGAGCCGTGCGCCTAGTCGTCGAAGGGACCCGAGGTCTTACATTCTCCCGTTTTTGCATGATCTTCTCCGGAGAGTTTGTCGCGCGGGAAAAGACCTGCTTGTTAGTCAGAGAAAGGGGGGCCGGAGAGTTCGAAGTAATATTAGGGTGCGCAGTGACCTCTTTCAACGGCGGACTTTGGTTCGCATGGTAAAGACGAGGTGAAGTCTCTTTAACAATGGTAGGGCGAGGATAATCTGGCGAAAGAGAAACGCGGACTGATCTTCCTTGAGGGTAAGGCGATGGTCGAGAGGATGTTCGTCTCCGCCTTGGTCGTAGGTCCGTTGGCAAAGGTCCGTAACTTTCAACCGAGCTGGCCAAAAGTGCTTGCATACCGGAAGGATGACGAGGCGGGTCAAAGTCTTTGGTTTTTGTCAATACAGAACACGTAACATTTAGACCAGACTCACTTTGTAAGGCGTAAATGGAAAAGGGGGTATCTACCCAAAGTCGCCGGCTCTCACTGACAGTGTACTCGGCTTCACTACGCAGCTCATAATAGCGCCTCATAGCAACGATGCCACGTTCATCATCCCAAGAGTCCATAGAGTGTATAGAAGCATTATCAGCAGGATCAACGATGAAAACGGGCTGAATGGCAGTAGGACTACTTTTCCTAGAAGTTGTTGATTGAGAAAGTGGAGTATCTCCAGGACTATACATTTCCTCTTCGATTGTTTCGTAGACGGAGGAACGCGACATTCGGGCTTGAGATATGCGACGACGATGACCTTCTCCACGAGCTCTGGCCCTGTCCCTTTGCAGTGCGATGTTGGAGATTGGATGTGTGGCGTTGGCTAAGATTCTGTTGAGTTGAGCAAGATCAATGCTCGATTGCGACCCTCCTGACGTTGAAGAACCATCCGAAGCTGAAAGCGGAGGTGTGTCAACGCCAGAGCTTGATGATGTACAGGTACTAGATCTGGATCGAGAAGCAGAATTTGGTCGAGTAAATACCGGAATCGAGTCTGTGAATATCCTTGAGTACAAGACGAGCCAAAAGGCATCAAAATGAACACTTACAGGAGGTTGACAAGTCTTCGCCTTCTGCAATCAAACAACTTTCCTCCAAGCTTTGTCTTTCCAAGAGACCCTTTGTAGCCCGAATCATTCTTTCACCACCAAATTTAGATGAGGAGGTAGAGACGATGGAAGCTTTCTCAACAATCCTAGCATGTCCTTCGTCGTTGTCTTCTTTGACCAAAGGCGCGTGTTTGCGTTTGCCTAGATGTCCCACCGCACGAACACATGGCGAAGTTTCAATAACGGAACCTACTGAGCGACGTCGAACATGGCCACCTCCAATCATCTGTAAGAATGATTTAGTTTACTTCTGCTAGAGACGCGACGATAACTCTTACACTGATCATAGTGTCGTCTTCTTGGGTAGGACTATGTACACTGTTGATACTTAGATACGACACCGGTCGGAATGCATTTTGAGGGAGAAGGTGCTCTTTGGAGTAACGAGAAGAATTGTCATACCCGAACACTGATTCTGAGGAAACGCTCATCCTTTGGCCAGTCTTATCGAACAAAGAGTCTTCTAGTGATGTCCGCGGGTGGTCGTCCATGATTGAGTCGAACGATGAGCGGGATTGTGAGTACATACTTCCAGGAGGTGAGGCAGAGATTGAGGTTAAAGGTGCTCCGAAGTTGGCAGCAGTGTCAAACATTTTATCTCCAATACCAGGACGACCAAGATACATCGCAGAGAATTGGCTATCCATCGAGTCGACGGAAGCATCCTGCCTGTGATGAGCCCACGCGGCACGTCCACCACTGGTGCCATGAAGAGCATATGAATGAGCCATCGAGCTGACACTTGTAGAAGAATCGTTGCGGCGATGTCCAAAGCTGCGATTGTACAAACTGATAGGCGGACCCTGAGAGATAACAGACATATTGGACTCTCTGCGACGATGGCCTCGGCCAGAAGGTCCGGATGCGTTGAAGTAGAAACTGGATGCATCGCTCTCAACGCGCTTCCGTGGAGGAGCATGCTTCAAAAATGAAAACGTATCGTCTATACTCATTGAAAAAGAGGTCGAAGTCATGTCTTCGGAAGACGGTCGTTCTTGAAGACTTGGTAGACCGTAATCGAATGGGTCCGGAATACCAGGATTGACGACATGACCGTATGACGAGATCGATGCGAAACTCATCATCGACTCCTGTTTACTGTGGTTATTTTGGCGAGATCTGCTCGAATTCGATACCGGTGGAGGATAGAAAGACGGGCGATAATCATGGAACTCGAAGCCTCGTCTGACCTCTTCGAAAGAGTCGAATCCATTGAAGCTGTTGGTGGATTCGTGACGGGAATGGCGATAAGCAATGTTACGGGTGATCGCATTGATCGAATCGTCTCCTGCATTTCGTTTGGTTCTCGAACCAGAATTAAGCCGTGGTCGTACGGCTGGCACCTCTGAGGCCTTTGCGATAATTGAATTGATGACTGAATCGTCCACAGACGAAGAAGCGTTGGACATGGCTCGAACCCGAGAGGGCGATGGAATAATATCTGACAACGATATGAGTTTCTTCGGTTCGATCTCCTGCGAAGGCGATTTAAAAAACCCTCCAAATTTGAAGGACCTGTTCAGTTCGCCATCCGAAGGGTGAGATGCGGAAGAACTGGATGATCTCAGTATCTTGGGAACGAATGCATCAGGAAGGTCATAAGAGTTTGAACTGCTGATGCTGTCGGAGCCTGGAAGTAAAGTGGGTTCCTTACTGTCAAGTAGACGAGAGATGGGAAACTCTTCCACTGAAGACAATGTAGTTTGAGAGCTTCCACCATGAACTTCTTGTGAACACGCAGAGCTGTCAGATAATTCCGTACTTGATGAGCTATCCGTTGCGACCATCAGCGGGAGGGTCGGGAGAGGCGGAATATCAACTTGCAGAAGACCATCTTGTCCACTGAAATCGTATCGAAGGTCAATTTTGGCCGGAGTTTTGAACGCTTTCTCAAGTTGTTCTACAAAGCTTGCCCTGTCAGAACCGCCGGATTCATTCAATTTCTGTAATTCTCCGGTGAAATCAAACGATTTTTTCGTGTCGTCTTCATCAACATCCATCATGTCATCAAGGTCTGCATGATTGTCATCCACATCGATAAGATGGAACACTGGCAAGTCAACAACATCCCGTCCGGTACTCTCAGTTTCAGATTCTGGATCGGGAACGAAACTAGAAACATCTTGCGGAGCATCAGGCGAATTTGGTGCGTGGAAGGACGTAGTGCCCTTAACAGAATGAACAGACGATCTAGGAGATTGGTTGGCAAGAATAACCTGCAGCTCGTCAGGGATGTCCGAATCTGGATCGGAAGCGTCCAACTCGTCAACAGCATATGCCGAGACATCTGATCCTCCCATTGTGCCTTTCATACCCAGTTGCCTTCGAGCTTCAACAGAAAGGGGTCGACTTGTGGTAAAGTCCTCCACCGGAATACTACCCTGACTGCCGCTGCCAGGTTGAGAAGACAACAGCGAGGAGCGGTTTCTACCGTGCCCATGGGTGGCTTTGAAGACAGAATTCCGAGTCTGGATATCATCCAACGAGCTGATAGAAGTATCGCCACCTCGGGATGAGGACCTCGAGCCAAAAGTAAGCGATGACGGGGCACGTCCCACATCGGCCGGTGAGAATGGCTGCACTGGGGGTAAATCCATTGAAGGAGGCGGGCCTAATGGAAGTAAATTGGACGAAGCGACGTTGCGTGACTTGGCAGGACGCAGAGGACGTAGGGGAGGTGGAGGAGAGGCTTCAGGCAGGTATCCCGACGGAGACATTGTGCGCTTGTGCATCCTGCGAGCCTTAGATGTCACTGTAGGGGAATATCCCTTTGCTGGGACATTGCTCTGGGGGAAATAAGAATTCAGCACCGGCCAAGGAGCAATCTGTTGATCGAGAAGGTCCTGGGTGTTGGTTGGTTTAGCTGTAAGTGATCCACGAGATTGAGCGTAAGGTCGTAGGGAGCTGATAGATGACATAGTCCCCCGTAAGGTCTTCTTAGTAGGGCTATCCTGGTTAACTTCGGGTGACTGGAAGCCTGCGGGGCGTCTCCATTGTGAAGCATCAGGAGAAGGTGTACCCGGAGTAGCACCAGGCGTTGCCTCCAGATCCAAGTGGTTGATCAATTGGGCAAGGTCATTCGTAGCAGCGGATAATATGGAAATGACACCTATAGGAGCAGAAGATTGACACAAAGAAAATAGTCGGAAAAAAAAATTGTACCTTCGCCATCCTCTTCGTGAATCCCTTGCGGACGCTTCCTTCCCAAGAGTTGCTCGGATAAAGGTCGGGGTCGAGCACGCTTCAAAGGAGTGGACAGTTCGTCTTCACTCGCACGTTCGTGACCATCGGAAGTAGCTTCCTCAAGTGTCAATAAAGGAGCGCCTCCAGAAATAGTCCTAACAGATACAGCATGCTCCGGCGAGCCTTCCTGAATGTCAGGGAAAACGTCGGCAATGGGTGTTCTCCTTCTACCTTCCGAAGAACGTCTACTTTCACGATTAGCTTTTTTTCTCGTCGCATCAGCCTCCGCATCCTCAATACTTTGTCGCTTCGTCTCCCTCTCCTTCCGTCGTAGCTCCTTGACAGTCTCCAGTCCAGCTTCATCCCAGCGCACACTAGCAGCAGAGCTACCCGAAGAGACACACGATGTGGAGGAGGTTGTCGACACGGGACGAAGAGATGAACCAGTCGACATGGTCGATCCAGACCTCATGCGAGCAGCAATGGCAACCGCAGAATCCACAGATAGACGATTGTTGTCGGCATTGTTGACACCAATCGAGGAGGTTGTTGAACCGCTACGTACGGCAGGAAGTCTCATGGTCGATGGCAACCCTAAACCTAAGATGCTACGCTTCTTTTTGCCAAGCGACGCTTTCGCATCGGGGCTAGTAGTGAGAGCACCTGCCTCGAAGCTACTGGTGGAATTACGGATGCGCTGAGATTTGTTCTTGTCCTCCTTCTTCTCGCTCTTGTCTTTCTTTGACTTCTTCTTGGTATCGTCCTTTTCTTTGGACTTTGTCTTGACCTTATCCTTCTCCTTCTTCTCTAGCTCCTTCGGGAATGGTTCATCACCCGGTCCAGTTCCGTTCTTGAGTTGCGCCCAGCTTCCTATTCGAGCTATGGAGCGCATCGCGCGCAAAGCGATCGAATTCTGATTGGAATTTCCCTGAATTCCTCGAGAGGGCTCCAGGCTATCGAACTGCGTCGGGGGTGCAAGAAGACCTCCAAATGTAGGCGTAGCAGAGCGAGAATAGGTTCCCGGTACATGACGCTCTTCGCGAGGCAAAGCTTCCTGCGGGTCGCACAGCAAGGGAGTAGAGGTATTTCTCGAATTGTAGTTTGCACTGTTGAGAGAGGAATTCGGAGCGGAGGTTAGCAACATGCCGGAATCGAGTGAATTGAAACGAGCTCGGGATTGAGTTTCGGGGATGGGTTTGAAGGGTTCAGGAGCTGAAAGAAGGTACTAATAAGTATGTGTGTAGCAAATAAAAGTTAGAGTGACCTACTCTTCGAGCGAGGTGGTTGAAGTCGAGTTTCAGATTTTTCTCTAACTTTCTCCTTCTCCTTCTCTTTCGAATCTTTCCTACCCCTTCCTAAGGTCCACCACTTCTCCTTCTCTTCAGCCTTTACCTTCGTGATTGCCGTCACCGGTTGCGAGACCGATGGTACGTTCGTAACTTCCCCTAAAGCACCTCCTCCAGACCCCCACCTGAGCCCATCCAAGCCAGCTCGTGACTTTTTCTTCTTAACCATGACGATTTCGCCAATATCCGGGTCAGCTGGATCAACGTATATCTCGAACCCGCCGGCTCGTCGTGAAGTGGAACCTCCACCGACACGTCGTACAACATCTGAAAGATCCTTGCCACGGACCTTCTGTTTATCTTTACTGCCCCCGCCAAGTAGGCTCAATTTGGATTTTTTTGGGACAAGTCGTTTGCGGGGCTCAGCGTCTACTTTCGGAGCCAACGGCGAAGGTACAGAAGGCACAGATGTCCAAGAAAATTCCAACGATGTACTAGCTTCGGACGAAAAGCCAGATGCAGATGGTGTAGCAGTGACGAGACGGATTGACGGAATGTCGGAAGAATGGAATGGTGGGTCTGTTGGACGTGACAGAAGCGGTAATGTGTTTCGCATTCTATCGTGAATGTTTCGTTAAATCGATGAAAAAAAAAATCTTGCAGTAAAATCGATAGCGGTCGTAAAAATAAGCCGAGAATGTAGAGAAATTGGTAAACAAATTGGAATTTCTGTTAGTCTTGTTTTGAGACGTGTCTTTTGCAGTAGCAAGCCTCGTGAGTGCGTTAATTCAATGTATTTCCTTACTTGCTGGATCTCTGAGCAACGCGTGGTAAGTACTCAATTAGATGAGTTAGAAGTCCAGGCGGCAAAGGATGCTACGTACCTTGTTCACAGCAGTCCTCCTACCCCAGCCTCGCACTGCAGCTATATTCGCTAGCAAGTGGTTTCAACAATCCGTCCACGTTGAGGAAAGAGAACAAGAGTCAGTCGTAACACTGCCACATTCAACATTCATTAACATTTAGTCACGTGATCGTATCTGCATTCGGGTTAGCGTCGCTAGTACCGGATCCGGAGACAAGAGTTTCGAAGCGCACTTATGAATGCAGTTGGATTGTGCGGATTATTTATTTGACGAGACAAGATAACGACGACAGAAAAGTAACATAGCTTGGTTCATAAACCAGGGTTTATACAACATGAAGAAAATCATCAGGCTCTGCAGAAAATCTATGGTCATTAATGATCAGGTTGACACCGGCATTCAAAAGAGAATTGCGATCTTCGTCACTCAGGCAACTCGCAGTACTAGTGCCTTTGTCCAAGTCCGAAAGAACAGCTTCATCGTTCAGCTCAAGCTGGACCGACTGCAAAGGCCGCACTCCAGAACCAGCTTTCGCTCGCGCCGAGATAACTGAGGACAAGATACTCGTATCTACGTGTCGGCAGGTGAGGTCTACAAGTTGTGGACATGGCGCTAAACTCGTAGACAGAGAAGAAACGAATGAAGGCCTTCGATCCCTAGTTCTATTGGATATCTCGGTTGGGGGTTCTGGAGAGAACTGTTGTGGTCCTAGGGAATTCAATAGCGCAGAATCCACATCAGAGAGGTTGATTCTTTCCAGGCTTGTGAAACAGCGTAGAAATTGACTGAATACTGTCTCACTAGACCGAATACTGCGTAGTTCAAGGCAGTCAACTTTATGTAAAGGAAAGAAGCACGCTTGAGAGTGGAAATTGGTGGAAGAGGCTTCTAGCAGAGCGAGGAGGGCACTGGCATCTGACGGTTCAACAGGATCTACAAGTGCCGCAACATCCTCGAGCTCAAATTCGCGTAGACATGGAAGATGAAATAAAGAGAGCAGCATGACTGCGTACTCAACATCTACGAATCCAAAAATCAATCGCGTAAGTTTTGCCAGGGATATGACACGCTTCTTGTTGGTCGAACCTGCTTCTAACCTAGGGCCCGATCCTACGATTGATAATCTTCTTAAGTCTGGACAAGATTCGAGGATCTCCGCGAATTCCCCAATGGTGGGCATAACATCGTACGCGTGGAACTTGAGTTCCAGTTCGAAGAGATTCGAGAGAATAGAGCGTTGCCAATCTACATGCACTCCCACCAATGATAAATCCCGTAAAGCTGGAAAACTAGCTCCACCGAACAGCTGAAGAGCCTCCCTCATCTCCACAGGCTTGAAATATTCGCCTTTTCTAGCAAAGTAGGCGTTACATCGATACAGTGCCATGCTTCTCAACACGGGGAGACTGACAACGTCTCGCGTCAGATTCAAAAACGCGTGGATTGGCGCCCAGGTATCAGTGAAGAACTCGATGTGTCGCCATCGCTTGGCATGCGGCAAGATGACGGAGATGATCTCTCTGGCTACGCCGCAGGTGAAGATATGGTCTTCTTCTTCCCAGCCCCATTCTGGGTCTCGAAAATCGAGAAGTATCTCGAGGGGATAGAATTTTGATCGAGTCAACCAGGTGTTCAGATATATGAGCTGGTTGGAAGAACAAGGAAGGCACAACCTGATGTATTTCCAGAGAGAGCCTGTCGAGATGGACACCTTTCGCCAGCGTGAGCACGTATGTGAGATAGTCAATGGAAAAAATGCAGCTTCGGAATAGTCGTCATCATCGCAAACCTGAATCGCGTTCAAAAAAACATAGGAAAGTATCTCGTTCGGTAAACGGTGAATTCCAGTTTGTGCTAGGGATGAAGCAACGGAGTGGACCATCCCAAGAGGAAGACGGCCGTGGGGGTGTTTTGCACAAAGAGTTGTACAGCTATCGACCTTTAAGAATGGTTCGAATTGATGGTCGAGTGTCAGAGTGACACTACTATCACTGTGCCAGAGCGGTCCAATCCTGGAAGAAAGGGAATGATGCAGAAGCGCACTTATTCAGTCGTTAGTCACCACTGTGTCAAAGAGCTCACATCAGTGCAAAAGAACGAGCACAACCTGGCGGTCTCAGCGACGAACATACGTACAAATCTCCTTATATGCAGCTACAGATTACCTCGAGGCAAGCCTTTTGACGGGCGCTAGATAGTTCGATTCTTCCCTGTCTCCGCCATAGGCGCGTTGTTCAGAAAATACAAGGACTTTACTCGAATAGGAAGGTTTAACCCGGGTGTTGGGTTTCAACCTTAGGGCACAACCAATGCATTCCCTTGAGCCTCATGTTAGATGGAGTCGCGGAGTTGTGTGGTTTTGTGGGTCCCATACCTACCTACTTACAACAGTGCAGCTTATGTCTTGATTATGTGCACGATTTTAGGCCACCTGGACTGATGGAAAAGAAGTTCTTGCCTCGAGGTTGAAGTTGAGATGATTCCTGCGGGCTTTCATCTGCATTCCCAAATCGAAACATCATCATAGGCAGTAAGGTTTGAGATAGTATATTGCAGTTTCAAGTGTAAAGATAGCTAGTGTCCTGAAAAGTTTTGAGAGGTCCGCAACAGCAACTCTTGACAGCGGCGTGGGTTTCCAACCACTGAAAACAGATCAATGACGGGAAGACACCACAAAAGAATTTCAATCGTAGATCGCTGTAGAGGATGTACGACAGACCGCAACCAGCCATCTCGAGATGATAGAAACACGGAGACATACCTTTGACAGTTACATTCTTTCCTTGTAATTTAAGGCTCCTGTATCACGGCGTATGGGCTTCGAGTCTGACGTACAGCCGAAGGATCACTTTGGTAGTACATGGCTTCTGGGCTACGCTGTGACGGTCTACCTAGACCTATGATGTCGGTTGCATAAGGCTCCGGTCGGATGTTTGCAGGTATCAAATTTCTTCGAGGTTGTCAAAGATATCTAGATATAAGGAGGGGTGCAAACAGCAAGGACAGGACAAAAGAGCACCTAGTAAGGCTCGAATTTGCTGATCAAAATGGAGCATAGTCACACCATTCCAGGTACCTTTCTAGCTATATAGCATCTATCGAGTTTAACCAAGAATCAGCATTATTCCACTTGACCATCCCAGTGAAATAGAACAAATGTATCTCATCGAGCATCGACACCTATATGTTAAGACAATGTACTATATGGGTGTCGGGGTGGTACAGTGAGTTGAATCCGCCACTCAGCTTCTGATTTTGAGCATTTAGTTGATGGAAAAGATTTTCCGGAGTGGGAAAAAAACCACATCAAGAAGGAATCAACATTGGTTCATCCATGAATTACGACGTAGTTCTATCGGAATCACTGCTTCCTCTGCAAAAACCTTTCGGTGTTTGAAGCCATCTATATCTGCAGCGTGTTTTCGAGTCAATAGGTAGTTGCTCTGAGGATTGATAGGGAGATCTGTCAGCTTTATGAATCTCTGACCCGCGATGATAGCGTGATGGATTGTATCAAGGACGACGAGCGGTCTCCCAACCAAGGCCACGAAATTAGTCTTCCACGAACCTTTTGTATGCTTCAGCAAAATCCAGTACACATCGGGGGATGAAAAGTTGGGGTATGGTCAATCTATCTTGGTCACAGCTATTGTCGGTGTACTTACATTCTGTATATTCAAGTTGCGGTCTTGTGAATTTCGCTCCTCCAATGCAATAGAATAGCTAGATAGCAACGACATCTCTCTTGCGTGATCTCTGATAAGATCATTTGTCTACGAGTCTGACTTGGGAGAACTAGCAATAGATACCATTCTCATACTTCGTGTCCTTCATACAATTTATTTCCTCGACCTTTCGCGACCTTCTATATAGTTCCGTTATGGGGTTAATCATGAGTTTTGGTTTGTCTCATTATCTGGGTTGTCTTGATCGTTTATGCTGTCGCTGTAGTTCGGCGATTCTCAACCTATTGTGACAGAGGTCCTGCTCTCTAAATGGAATTTTCTAGAAGGTTCCTCCAGCTCGCCATGAGGTAAAGTCCCCCAAGCTAACAACTATAATACACTACGTTCAGGACTTTCATTCAAACGACTTGATTGTTTTCAAAAGGAATGGAAGTTTGATGTTTGCTGCTGGCAGGACGTCCACACCATAATTCCGAAAAAAATCAAGAGCCCTTGCGACCTCGCCACCTTTTTCTCGCGGAATCTGGTCCCATCTAATTTTCACTGTTCGTCATTGTCGCCAGCCGGGAAAACACATTTATCCTGTGAATACTCTTGGACTCAAGGTCTACATATCCGGATGGAGGAGTGTTCACTATCTACCTATCTATCACTGTTAATGTGCTTATTGTCTTGCACGTCTTTCTTTGAGAAATTGCCACTGCCGCGGCCGCCATCCGAGTACAAGTTGAGCAGGAAAGTCAGCGAAAAGAGATGAGGTTATAAGCGTATGAAGGGTTAACTTTCCGTATTATGTGACAAAGTTTGGACGTCGTGGATTATCGGAGTCGTATATGCATGCCTCAAGCTGTTTGTTGTCTTGGGTTATCGGTTGGCACATTTGCTAATCTATTGAGCAGAATCGGTGTCTAGGCGTACATGGCATTTCTCAATCCTCCATCCGTCTACTCGTATGATTTCTTGTCCTTTTTCGGGGACGGATAGAATACCAAAATGTGAACTTCAAGATATCAACTTCGTTGCCTCCCTGACTAATATACTCATTCATTGGAAGCTGGATCAGTCTGTTTTTCCTTTCGAGTTCGATCTCTTGCAAGTCTGGAGTCTGGACGGTCCGCTAGTCGGCTGTATTATGTTTGGCGTCAATATCCTATACAGAGAGCTCGGGTTTGTCATTCGGGAAAAAGCACCACGTACGACCAACGTTCACATCCATCAAGGGCACAAAAAACAAATCTCTCCATTCCATGGGAAACTGACGGGATATATCGGTCTAGCGATTTTGGGTGAGTCAGCCCTAGTAAGTCTCTTCTGAATATTGACTTTCTCTTATTAGTAAGTACAATAGCTCGAAATTTGTTAGCATCCGAGTTAGAGCCGACTCAGTCGCCAAGGAGAAGGGGTCCTTGAGGTATAAAAGAGAGCTGAAATCCATTCCAAAAGTACTCGTCCTCTACAGGCCTCCTACAACTCGCAATGTCCTCAAGCCAGCTGCCGTAAGTGGCTATTCTCTCCAGCGGTCCATGGAGATTACCCATCTTTTTACAACAGTAAATCTACACCTTCCGGGAGAGTAATGGTTATTGCCACCGTGCCAGTGAAACCAGAAAAGGTTTATCCCGTCTTAGATATCTTCCAAGTATTGCTTTCAACATGCGCCTACACAGGTCCAAATCGTTCAAGATCTTTTGAAGGCTGCACAAAAACGTGCAAACAGCGATGAAGAGCCCGGCACTGTATGTCTCTCATGTGGAAAAACCTTTCAGTACTGACCTTCCCTGCCGGGTCGATTGCAGCTCACGTACCGTGTAACTCGTCGTGTAAACGCAGAGGGAGAATACCTTCCCATTTTCGTGAACATTGCAAGTGTTCCCACAGGTCTCCGAACCCACTCACCAAGTTGCTGACTTGGTGTCATTTGAATCGTATTACAGGAAGAATATGATAGTGAGTGAAGCATGGCTTGACTGTTTTCATCTCTGAATCTGAACATCGGTAACCGCAGGCATTCAAGGACTTGAAACCCATATGGTCGGACCTCCGCTTCGAAGACTAATGGAAGCTTTCGGCGATGGGGATGTTCTGGATGGGGAAGTTGATATTAAATTCGTTGATGGTCAGTATCCAGTTTTTCAGAGGCTGCTCATTCTTATTTATATCTTTGTAATGGTTACAGAGACATAATTAGAATATTCAAGAGTGTCTGTCCTTAGGTGTGGATTTCGGTGCTTGAATTAAGTGATTCAAATCACATTGTAATACAGCTTATCATGATCTGAGTGGAACAACGTAGTCACAGACCACACGCTTTCAAAAATTCAGAAGAGCGCGGACGTAACATGCAACCAGCAACTTGCCGCTTCCCCCCAAAAATCCGGGATGTGTTAAAATGATACGGTTCTCTCGAGGGCAATCCCGGTGTACAGGATAGATTTTGTATCCAGCCTAAAATTTATTGATCCATTGGTCATCCATTAGTGAGCCATCTATGACACTGAGAGCCCATCCAGCATCCGGTCTCTGGGAGAATATAGACGAGAGTGACCAAAAAAATGTTCTCGACTAGCCCTGGGTCCAAAACGACTTGACCCAACCCCCGCAACTTATCCTACAATATATCGTCTAATGTAATCGAAATCTCAACCTCATATACATACCATACCATATGCTAATAAACTCTTGCTCACGTTGCAAGCAATAGTAGCCTACGCCTTCTGGAAAACCTATGATCAATATGACGATTGTAACCAGTCAAACCAGAAAAGGTCAGGTTTCCAGATGTGATGAGGACAGATTCATTTCCTTCTTACTGCTATCCTGTGCGCCAATGGTGTCTGATGGTAAGTAAGGATCGACTTTAGAATACTGAGTCAGGTGTCAAGATATTCTACATCTCAAAGTTTTCCATTTCGATGGTCGATAGGGAGTACCTTTGAGTTCGAAGAATCTCGAGGACTGGTCTAAGCCTTTTATGTATCTATCGTCTTTGCCATTTTTTGAGATTGTAACTCTAAGTAGAACAATATATTTCTATTAGTTACTTTGCAAAGATATTACAACAATGTCCCAGTAGCATAGCCCTACACGAAATTCTACATATAGCAGAGTGTGCGATGAGTTGGATCATCACAAGTAATAATATCCGAATCGATACCCATTTTGTGGCTCAAGGAGTTACGCCTTTTACCAATGGGTGATGTCGGCCTCCGCCTCCCCAAACAAACTCGTTTTCTTGATCTCAAACCCTTCAACTGGCTCATCAGCTTCGTCTCCATCAAATACCCTCTCATAAAATCTTGGAAACTCCCTCTTCAAGAACTGCATGATATGCGTATTGATCTGCTCAAACTCCAATAGAAACCCATCATGTCCGTCTGGACTCTGTACTGTCACCAACTCTGCGTCCGGGATATGGGCTGCAATCTCCTTTTGTTCGGAGGGAGTAAACAAGCCATCGGATGAGATGCTGATTACCAGCGCACGAGGAGGGAGAGTGGATAGCACGCGAGCTAGAGCAGCTGAATCGTCGTCTTGGTCTTCACCCTCGAGGAATCGCCCCCGAGCGAGATCGTGTGTATCGAGCTTGCGTGTGATATGAATATAGCAGTTCGCATCGAACCGTGCCGTGAATTTGTCTCCTTGGTATCGAAGATAGGACTGTGCAGAGAATATCGGAGTGGTCGGCTTCGGCGCCGGTGATGGTCGTCCAGACATCGTCGAAGAAGTGGTAGCCTGTGAATTCCGATGTCCATCATTATGTGCTACCCTCGCATCATCGTTCGCTCTGATTTTTGGCGATCCAGGTGGTGTCAACGGTTTTCTCGCTTCCTTTTGGATCTGTGCTTTTCTCCCGAATCGGCTCTCAAACGAATCCCTCGATCTATAAGTCAAAAGAGCACTCATCCTAGCTGCAGCGAGTCCAGATGCAGGTTGTGAGGTATAATACCCGTCTTGGTATCCCGGATCACTGTAGATGCTCTGCCGTTGGGCTTCGCCCCAGCTTATACACCAGGCTGAGTGTCGCGCAGATGTAGCAATGGGAATGATATGTTTGACGTATCCAGAAGGTGTACAGAGTGGCCATTCGAGTACAGCCATGCCGCCCATGGATCCACCGATAACGACTGCGACTGAAGAAACGCCGAGATAGTCGAGAACAAGTTTGTGAAGCCTAGATGCAGAATCAGTTTTTTTGAATCTGGAAAACTGATTGCAGACCAAGTGGACGCACAGTATATCGTCTCGTATTGACGTTGGAGGAAAATCAGGTCCGTAGACCTTTCCTGTGTCGGGATTTACAGATATCGGAGACGCAGTTCCATACGGCGAACCGAGGACGTTTCCACAGAAAACCAAGTATCGACGAGGGTCGAAAGCTTTGCCTGGTCCCATTAATGGGCCCCACCTGCGAAACAACAATATCAGTAACGAACCAAGTGCACGATACGAACATGATTAGAAAAACTACGTGTCGAGCTCACCAATCCGGAACATCAGCACTTCCTGTAAAAGCATGGCAAATAATCATAACATTGTCCCTCTCCGCGTTCAATGTACCCCAGGCCTTATAAGCGACAGGAACGTCGCGTAGCTCTGCGCCACATTCAAGGGTAAAACTAGGTACGGTGAGGTATGATTGCTCTATGAGAGCGTTGAGATCTTGAGTCATGTGAAGCAAGGATCCTGTCCTCCAGTAAGAGGAAGAATGTAGGTAGAAATAAGTAAGTGGCAAGTATAAAATAATGCGGGCCGAATCCGGCAACGCGTCCACGTGATCTCAGTTCGTACGCGTCGAGTAGCAGCATAGTGAGAGCCCCAATTGAACATCAACTTTCAAGTCATAAATAAGTAAGGCTGCATTCAAGTACTCCTCGACGTGAGGCCTGTGTTACAGTTTATCTACTCAATGGATCAAATTAGTTACGTTTTTGGATTTTGAGTACATACTTATCCGACGCTCTCCTTCTGTTCATCTTCATGCGGAATCAGTATTCGCTGCAGCGAAAGCAGTTGGGCTCTGGCATTCTATTCTCCACAACGAAGACATATTTATGATGCATCGAAAAAGGTTAACATGGCCAACTTGGGGGTCGAACCCAAGACCTTGGCGTGAAGAATGGGAATTCCTTATTAGCACCACGCTCTAACCAACTGAGCTAGCCGGCCAATGTTCAAGGGTTTGTCACTATAAATTAGATTGGGCAGGAATGAGTTTCAAAAATCACCCGAGTTTCAGAAAGAAAAGTTAGAGGGAAGAGGAAAGGAAGTGCAAAGATGACAGGAAGTTTTAGCGAAAAGCAGAGATACCAAATAAGCTGAACACTGAAGTAACATATGTTGGGGAGTCTCTGAAGCCTGACATTCTCGGTTTTCAAGGTCCTGTGGACTGAGTTGTCGCAAAGAGCAAGGAGCCATGCAGAATATAAGGAATCGAGCTCTGTAGGGTATGGCTGTGGGCATTGTTGGAGACACTAGTGAGGAGGAGGACGAAATAAAGGAAGTACGGACCATGAGTGGATATGAGATTGCAGATCATTCTTAATTAATCATTCTTGCTTGACTTTGAGAACGAATCGATCTACTTTTCATGCACCTGATTTAAGTTTGGTAAGTGGTGATGACCTGGGAGTTGGTAATTTCTCATCAGATACAAAAGGGTTCTGAATCTGAACGGGTCCTAAAAGAGCTCTAGAAACAGTCGATTACAACTCATCAACGAGCACACCCCAGTCCTTCCATGCCTCCTTTCCCTCTTGTATGTCTAATATCGTTGTTCTAAATGCATTCGCTAAGGGACCCAGTCCATCTTCATGTTCCGCAAGGATGATATCCTCTCTACTCTTGAATCCAATTTTACCTATTGAAGCGATAATAACAGCTGTACCAGCGCCGAATGCTTCCAAAAGTCGTCCATCGGCAGACCAGCGCCACAAATCATCCATGGTGAACGTCCGTTCTTGAGCATGTATGCGAAGTGTTTGTTGTAATCCAGGAAGAATAATTTCACCAGCAGCGTGAGCCTTTGCTAAAGCTAGCACAGAATCCCGAGTAACGCCTGGAAGAATCGTACCATCTAATGGAGGAGTTAAAAGGTTGATTTCTGTAGATTTGTTAGCACGTTGCTTGAGTTATCACCAGATTGGTACATACCTCCATCATCGCGTTTAACAACGATGAAGATGTTCATCGCCCCCGCTTCAGTGACTTTCATATCATCTCCCAATAACCACAAAATTTGCTCATATCCCTGCTTCTGTGCGACCCGGAGTGGAAGAAACCCTGGTGAATAATTCAACGCAACTTTGTGCCCGCCGGTCCCGCCAGGCCATGCACGAACGGTGTCGGCTACTGCGAGGGCAGAGATAGCTTTAACCCCGGATCGAAAGTAGGGTCCTGCAGGCGAAAGGAATATGCATAAAGTTGCATGGTCCGAAGCAGCGACACTTAGTCCTATATTCGTGACGGTACTCATTACTCGGATGGAATAGTTTTATACTTTTTGACACTTACCCATGCGAGTGCCCATGAGTGTTGGACGGATATACAAGCTGTATCCGCTGGACGAAGGAATCCATCGACGATCGACTGTGATGAGTTGCTTGATCAATACTAGGACTTGATCTATGTTGAAGGGCTTGGTTATAAAGACAAGCCTTAGAATCAGCGCCCAAGTTCGAACGGCAAAATCCAGTGAAGGCTGCTCACAGGAAGAGCCATACGCTCTGCCGATCTTGCTAATCGTGCCATGTTCATGTCGGGTCTGAACAGTCGTGGTTTTCCATCAGGTCCGATGTAAGCCTAAGCATATTATACAGTGATAGAATTTCAAGGAATGCGAAGCTGTGTACCTTCATCCCCTCGAATACAGTCGTCCCATATTGAACGCAACTACTCGCAGGGTCAAGGCTTAACGGACCGCGAGGCTTGATTTCAGGATTTGACCAGCCTGTTTCTGGGTCGAATTCCGCTACTACCATGTGATCGGTCATGATCTAGGAGAAATTGAGAAATGCGGATGATTGCAAAAATTTAGACTGTGGTGGGCACACATTTCCAAACAGCCATGTATCGCGAGGTGGGATCGGTTTAAGTGTTTCTGATAGGGTGATTGTCAATTTCGAGGCCTAGGGATGAGTTGACTACTGGCAAGGAAGAAGAATGAATGAAGTTACTTACATCCAAGTCTGCAACACGAGATACCCCGTCCAAAGTACTATTTCCGACTGTTTTCCATAGAGCCATGATAGCGAAATGATAGTAGATTTGTTTCTCAGCTTGAACAGTTCGTGTGAATCATGCAATCTAGTTCATGCAAGGGAACATCAGTTCTCAATGAAAGCGCGCCAGAACCAATGAACGTGTCGAGAATCAATATGAGGGGGATGCCTTTGTTGTCAACATGTTGGATATCTCAATCTAAGCAATGTTATTAGTTCATTATTGTAGAAATCCACTATAATGCATAGGAACAGTAGAAAAATGCGACAACATAAACATAATGAGAGTGATGAATCGATTGATATGTGGAGGAATGAGTACAGCAAGAGGAACAGAGATCGTAAAAGTATTCCAGGTATAAAAGAAAAGAACAGACCGTCAAAACAACTTTATTTTCAAAACCGTCTAGATCCACCCACCAACCCTTCAATGGACTGATGCTCGAGATCATTCCTGGCTTTTAAGATACTAGCATGCATCTCCTTCATCGCATTCCCCAGCTTCACACCAAAGCGACTAAGAATATCCCTCTGCCACGCATCGTACTTGGCGTTTACTCGTGCTTGGACCTGCTCATAATCAATAGCGCACACACCGAACGACTTTTGTGTTTCAGACGTATCAAACGTCGCCCTGGCTTTCTTGATTTCTGTGAGCAGCTGTTGCCAATGAGCGAGAGAGTCACCAAGACGATTGAAGACGTATTCGGCTTCGAGGTCCCAAAGTGATTGAAATTGGAACCATTTCGCTACGTATTCGCGAAGTTGTTGGACTTTGGACTCGATCAGTGCGAATGGTCGTTGAAGGGAATCATCGGGGAAATGAGTAAGCTGGGAAATTGAAAGTTGTTCAACCAAGGCTAAAGAGCGAAGGGAAAACGACGTACCAATGAGGTATATGTTGTTTCAGTGGCAACAGATCCTTGCATCTGCAGCCCAATCTCATACCGTGAACTTTGGATCCGCCGTAGTCGACACACCACCCCTAACGCAAAAGTGGTAAGCCGGCACAGTGATAACCAAATGAGAATGAACTTACCGATCCAGTCGTGCAGTTGGTTAATCCAAGCGGCTCTGGCGTGCTCTATTGGTGGATCCAAAAAGATGACCTGGTTCTGTATCCGTATTTCGTGAACGAAAGGTTTGATTGTCATGTGCGATTCCATGAACTATCCGAAATCATAAATTTCAGCCCAAGTCTTTCATTTGTAGTAAGAAACATAACATGCCTTCTCCTCTTTCATTCTCTTGTCACCTCTCCGTTTGTTCTCTCTGATAGGCAAGGTGTCTCTCCTCGAGTCATCGTCCGTGCGGTCAAACTCCGTACACCATGCCTGAATAATTTGAGCGAGCCGTTGGAGGAGCAAAGTTTCGATTCGTTTGTCCAGTTTGGCTACCCAGTGATCGAGGTTTGCGTAACCTTCCAAGTTTAGTCTATCAATCTGCGATTCGTTAGTGAATGCGACCACGAGAGGAAGAGGATGACGATGTTTACCGCGGCTTGAATTCTCCCCAGAAGCTCCGAAAACGCCTCGCTTGTGTAAGAACAGGTAGCGAGGTCATCCACTGCTCGGAGAATGTCTTTGTACAAATCAATCACACTATTTGTTTTGTCCTATGTCCATATTGTAATCAGCTCAAGGGACACACGGCAGCAAAATGATACAACGCACCTGTAGCACGGAAACTACACTGGCAAACTCCCTAACAAACTGGATATGCCTGTTATCCTTCCCATCCGCGCTGGAAACGAATCTTCCGGTGTCGTACTGATTGACGAAATGGTCCCAACGAATGTTGACACCTACAACATGTAAATGAATGGGATTCGTTATCCAGACTATAGATATGCCACCTACCCTTTGAAATCATCCTCTGACTCTCATTCCTATACTCTGCAACCAACGACTCAATTCCCGTATTATTCTCCACCAAATCCAACGTCTGCCCATACGTCCTCACAGTCTCCATCAAGCTTACTGCATGAGGATAAACCCTCTTCGCATCCTTCGCCATATTCGTAATTGCATGCGGGACCTGAAACCCCAACCACAACAAATTCCTTACTTCCTTGAACAACGTAATAATCTGCGGATCGAAATTGACTGCAAGCTGAAATCCACCTCCTCGTAGCCGCACGATTTCGAATAACCGTCCGTCGACGCCCATGTTGCGACGATTGATGTCGTGCAGCCAGGCTTCGTAGACAGGACGAGTGTCGAGTTTTTTGCGGAAAGCGTTGGATTCGGATTGGAGTTTTTGGCCTTCAGCATAGAGTTCCCAACCTTTGCCGAGGACGTCTTCGACGCGTTTCATGTAGGTGAGGAGTTGGCGTTCAATTTGGCGGGCCCAGATTATGGCGCCAGCGATTGGGGGTAGGTCCCGCATTTGGGACATATGGTAGGCTTCGGAATAGCGGTACTGGGTTTTGAACTAGGAGGGCAAGAGGTTAGATTAATAATGTGAAGATGAAAACGGTTGTACTTTGTCATGTAGATGTTTGATGTCTTCCTTGACCGAGTCGATTAGCTGGGTCTGATATTCTTGGATAGCGCCGCGAATCTGAAAACCCCGTTGATGAGTATAATATCCTCTGGGACACATGTATATGGACCTACCTTGGGTCTGACAAATAGGGCATTGAACTTCGAGAACACCCTAAACATCTCGTTCGCGTTTCTCGCAGTACCTAGTCGGTCCCTTAACCGAGCAATGATTTGGTTTTCCACCCTCGACACCCGCTCATTATAAGCATTTTCTGCCGCGACCCAAATCTCTGTACCATCCACCGAAACATCCAACACATCTATCCGCTTGACGACTTCATAAGCCTCCTTGACCTCTTCTTCCATATCCATTCCGCCAACCTCCATCCCAACCGAACCGAGACCTTTAGTCGGACCAGTCATCACCGCCAGCTGCTCATGCTGCTTCCTCCAATCTCGCAGATAACGAGTCCGTTCTTGGAGTTTAGAATGCGCCGGGACAATCTTGATGGGTATAAATCGCTCTGATCGTTTCCGCGTCACATCCCTAGCAACGTTGGTGAACTCTTTAATTTGTTCGTCCCATGTTCGGAAAATGTTCATCGTTTGGGAGAGAAGGCGATCGAAAGTTTCATAAGGGGTATAGGGGAGTCGATGGGAGGTGAGGATGCGGAGTAATTGGTCGTTAAAGTCGCGTGAAATTGCTTCTACTAGTGGAAGCGCACGTTGAATTGGGTAAGGTGAGAGTCGGAGCTTTCGTATGATATGGCTGAATATCAGTACTAATGATTCCTGAATTTTGTCAAGGTCGGTAGCGGAGAGGAGTTCATTAAGAGGAAAGTCTTTCATGAGCTGGTTGTACTTGTGCACGATGTCTGTGGCACCTTTTAGACCTGTATCGGCAATGAAACTGACAGTTGCATGGAATCGTTTGGCATTCCGCAAACAGTCCATGACCATTGTGACTTCGTCACTTCGGAGCTGTGTTTCGATGCCTTCGAGAGCCCGTTCTAAACTAAGCCAGAAGTTAATCTCTTGGGACGCTGTACCTGAAGCGACATCTCTCGTAAGTTTAGTGACGGCTTGGATTGATTTAATCCAAGAATTGACGTGTGCGTGAAGGGAGTTGAGGAACGTGCTGTCGTTTAAGGTCTTGGTGGGTATATATGATAGGTTCGGTCGTGTTCCTGCTGCTTGCGCCTGAGACCTGTATTTTAGCCTGAGAAATGGATTGCGCTTTACAACGCACCTGTTCGACTGCCCGTTGAATTATCGGATGTATAGTGAGATGCGTCTCTGGAATTTCAACATTCTGTTGCAGATGCAATAGCGACAGTTCGAGCTCGGCAAACTTCTTCTTGGTCATTGGAATCCCCATCTTAGTGTCTCCGCCATCCTTGCTACCGCCTCTTGCGCCTACGAAAGCATCAAACCACGGCTTGACGCCACAGCTAACGACTGCGTGTAAACTCTCGTACGGAGTTTCTTCGCCTCCGAACAGGTTGAGAAAGTGAAGCTGGGTGGCCAGCGGAGTTGTCGGGTCTAGAGTTGCACTTCGCTTGATGAGAGCAAGTGTAAGGACGTGTGAAGGGTGATATGTTAAATGTTGGGTGAGTTGGTAATGATACAATTGCTCGGAATCGTCTGCTAATTTATTTAGCTAAAAGCGCCGCCCAAGAAGTCGACATAATCACCTTCAACTTCGTCCTTGGCCTTGACAACGTACAAAACACCACCTCCTTCGCCAGAAAATCGTGCGACGCGCTCATCAAAGTCACCGTCGAATAATCCTTCAAGATCCGATGACCGAGCACCAATTACTGGTGGTAGAAGTGCAAGGAGATACGAGCGAAATATTTCTGGATCGAAGAAGGGAGCTGCCGGTTCAGTTGGTGGTGGTGTTTCTGAATGGCCATTAGTACCATTGGTAGTCGGAGGCTGCGGAGAGGTGTCCATCTTGACGCGTTCGTGAAGCTGATCGCAAACCAGATTGATAGAAGTAGAACTCTTGTTTAATCTTGCCCGAGTCCAAAAGCCAAAGGAAGCTGAAGCTAATCTTCGAGGAAGCGTCCTTTGGTACTGAGAAAAGTAGCTGGATTGAGTGTTCATTGGCGTTGGAGTTGAAGGAGCATATAACATACATTCCAGTATAATTAACCCTTCCACAAGCTTGAAATGAGGACGCCTCAAGGTTCGAGGTCACTGGATCCTACGGTACACGGCGGCGAAGAAGACAAATGGATAGAAGCTTGTGAATATAACAAATACAAACAAGCTGTCGAGTCCCCGACTGTTACTAGTGTAAACACAAATTATATACGTCTAATCACACATTTGTCCTGACATTCAAGCAGGAGTTTAAGAAGAGCCTGATACGATTATCAGTCATGGTCAGCCCCCGCGCTGAACGAGGTTCGAGGTACCAGGAGGACGATCGATTAGAAAAGTAGCTGTCACTCTTCAGGCTATTTGGACGTACTGCAGTTATCCCTCAGTTACCTAGAAGGCACTTGAAAAAAATGTATTATCTTCCGTGTCAAGCATCCGACTGGCGGTGTACACGAGCAAGGATCTTCTGCGCCTTTTTCTAGTCGGGCTTCTAATGTCATCTTGTCACTACTTGACCTCCAGAAAACTCTTTGCAATACCACCATGGTTTTTTGAAGGACATGACCACAAACTTCTATTCGGCACTCGATAATTGAGGTCTTTTTGTGTCGTATAAAGAGCACTTGAAACACCCAGTATTATAGCACTCTATGAATAATCCAACTTACATCGTCGAAAAGCACACTCTGGAAATTGACGTCTACAATCTCCATGACTACACTTCTCCCACTCCTGCTATAGCTGCATTTTGGAAGAAAACCTTCCTGAAGTTCATCGCGGTCGTCGGGCTTGCTGTAGCATGCACTACAGCCTTCGTTCATATCTATGCGAAGCCTGCAGATGGCGTACTTTATCCCCGTCTCGTCCTCAAAGAACCAAAGGGCTTTGCTGGTGGGCCGAGGGAGCGTAACCCCGCCTATCTCATCGAAGCTGAGAAAGGTGTCGTGGCGACAGAGAATAAACGCTGCTCTGATTTAGGTGTCTTTGCGCTTCGTAAAGGTGGTTCGGCAGTTGATGCTGCTATCACGGCAACGCTCGGTATCGGAGTAGTGAACTCTTTCTCGTAGGTCCCTTTTTCTTTGCTTACGCTTCGTCCGCCGTCATTGATATCGTTTCTCTCTACTTGAGGTCTGGTATTGGCGGTGCAGGTTCGTATATCGTTTCTTTGATTCGATTCTTTCTCTAAAATCAATACAACGATTTTTGACGTTTAGGATTTATGACCGTTCGCGTACCTCCTGCACGCCCCGGTGCTAAATCCAAAGTTTTCACTATTGACTTTCGAGGAACGGCTCCTGCCGCCACTACTCCAACAATGTTTGACGACGGGAATCTACAGTCGTCTATATCTGGGGGTCTATCGATGACTATTCCCGGCGAACTTGCTGGTCTTCAGACGGCTCATGACCACTGGGGAGCGTTGAGTGGGAAAGAATTGGTCGTTCCTGATGCGGAGCTTGCTATGAGATGGACGGTTGACAAGGAATTTGCGAGGCGTATACAGGTTCGTCGTACTTCTATTCGCTCGAGAATGACTTATACATAGTGGTTCCCTGACCTTTTCCGCGGCAATCCCGATTTCAGCAGTATCTTTGCTCCGAAAGGTGTTCTTCTAAAAGAGGGCGAGCCCATCGAACGAAATAATTACGCTTTGACGCTCATGAAGATTGCAGAAGGAGGAGCCAATGTTTTTTAGAACGGCGTAAATCTATTTTTCCTCTTGATCAGTAGGATTGTCGTAGCTTTATGCTAAAATCTCCCCCGTTAGACTGAGATTACGAAAGCTTTCGTAGACAAGATCAATGCTACCGATGGACATGCAACAGTGGAAGACTTTCAGAAGTATCGCCCAATTATGTATCGCTCCTTGGAAGGTTTCTATCGTGGAAAGAAGCTTTACACCGCTCGCGCTCCTTTTTTGGGACCAGGCGAGTTGTTATTATTCATTGATTCTATAATCCTTTCCAAGATTCGAACCTGTGACACAGTCCTCCTTCACATGTTGAACCTCGTGAAAGGCTACAACTTCACTCGCAGAAATAGGCTAGACACTCGAATGGTCGAAGCTATGAAATTTGGAAATGCGGAAGAGTGAGTTCATGTTCCTTGGCATATCCTGTCTTTTCAGTAACACTCGAACCAATATTTAAATCTAGACTGAGCGATCCCAATTACCGCTACGACACTGCACTCATCGACGAGATGCATACTAAACAGTTCACAGATGAAGTTCGGGAGATGCTTGACGATGTAAGCATCATTTTTCAGAGGTTGTGATATACTTATGATTTTCCTTTTCGTAATGATCCTGCAACGAACTCAACCCGTAGAATATTATCGTCCTTTCTATACCTTGAAGCCCGATCCTGGAACAGTGAGCAGAGAAGCTGCTTTTTCGCTGAATGGATGGTTAATTTCGCTGCTGTATACGTAGAGCCACATTTCACCGCAACGGTATGATGGTCTCTGTGACTTCAATGATCAATATGGTCTATCTGTATTTTGGCAAACGTTGGTTTTAAGAGTTAAATGATTCGTAGGTTCTGGGGCGCACAAGTTCTCGATCCTATTACAGGCATAGTGATCAATAACCAGGTCTGTTCTCGTCTTACTAATTCTTCCATATATACCCATCCATTCATTCATTGGCTGGCTGTAGATGAATGACTTCAGTACTTTCAATGAGACAAACATCTTTGGAGAATGTAAATAATACAATCATTCTCAAAAGTCATTTTATCTGATCTTCAGCTATGTTTCATAGTCCCTGCCAGATGTAAACACTACCTCTTCGGTGTTTCTAGAAATTTTACTCAAGTGTTTTCGATCCTAGGGAACTTGCCACAACCAGGAAAACGTCCATTGTCTTCGATCTGTCCCACTATCATCGAAAACGCAGATGGTGAGACTAACCAATTTTTTCACGTACATCTTCATTTCCAAAATCTAACGGAGGTATGTCTTTTTTACAGGCTCCCCCTACATTGCCATTGGTGCCTCAGGAGGACCAACCATCTTTTTTGCAGTATTCCAAACCCTCATCAACACCATTGACTACGAGCCAGATCCTAGCGAAGCCATTGAATTTGGACGGCTTCATAATCAGTTGAAACCCGAAGGAACATTTGCAGATGAGACCTATCGTGCAGATATTCTAGACGCATTGTTGAGGAAGAGACACAGCATCGAAGGTTAGCATACACCCGCTTGGTAATTCGTACAACTTTTTTCGATATTACATCCATCATTTAGTGTTGGACATCTACCGAAACGGATCTTCTTGTGTGCAGGCAGTAATGCGTGATCCGAAAAGTGGCCTTCTTCTCGGTGAGTTTTGCGAGCTTTGAGACGGGCATTGGGTTGATTGTGATCGTACTTCTCAGGTGCAAGCGACTCTCGCAAGAATGGTATTGCCGCTGGATATTAAGCTCAAAGGGGCTGTGCACATCCTAGGAAAATCGTGAGGTCAATACGACTATGGCTGTCAGAGTATTTTGTGAGAAACTTTGTTAAGGCATTGCTCGAGTACAAGGGAGGAAGTCATTGAGAAAGGCGACGTCAGAAATATCACGCTTATTCTGAAATTCTGTTAAACTATGGAAGACAGACTAGAGGCTCTGACTTACAATGCAGGGAGGTTAGCTAACAGTATTTTCATCATGTTTGCTAATGCTAACCTGCGTCAGCGCGAGATATATATATATGAACAGGACTGGCAATAACTTTATCTGAGTTTGATGATTGCATTCATGTGTTTCTAAACATACACGGTAGTAGTGAAAAGCAGGAGATGTGCGAAGACTCTGCGTAGAAAATTCGCATGCAGACAAGAGAGCTTCAATAAATCATGGTTATAGTACATACATTGATCGCAAGGCAAACGAGCTCGAGAATGATGGTAGACTCGATCTGAATAAGTGAATCCGAGTAGGAGATTCAAGACAGTATTATCGACGTACTTTAGAGCCAATTATGGGGATACATATCTTCAAACCATCGCAGTTTGAATTGTTCCCCAGTCAGCCCACAGCGCTCTAATCATGTTCTACGCATATACGCACTCAACAGGAGATCAGCAAACGGTCTTTCGATGTTGTATCGTCTTCAGAGTCAGTTTGAATCCCGAAAACTCGACCTCTCCCTTCTTTTTTCGCAAAAACTGGTGTTCTTGGAAGGCGATATTTCCCTCCCGAATTCAGGTCTATCGAAGACTGTGATTAATGAAGTGAGTGCTACAAGGTGCTACTGAAACAGTTTCCCTCTGTGAAAAAGTCGTTGTTATTCATCACTGTCTAGTAGTTGCAGCAAGAGCTGACGGCCATCATTCACAATGCCTGGAAATCCAACTTTAGCTTACCTCTCGCCACGTTCGAATTTCATATCAAAGGGACGCGGACATTGATAGATCTCGCTTGTTCCAGTAAACATAGAAGTGACCTTCGCTTTGTTTTCATATCATCAATTACTATAACTCAAAACTGGGACGAAAGCCAAGGTCCTTATCTAGAAAAATTAGTAATGGATGCATTTACTGCCGCAGGAGGAGGTTATGGAGAGTGTAGATACGTTACCGAAAGGGTATGTCTCCGACAGTTTTTACGTTGATATGCTCATATTCACAGTCATAATATATAGATCTTAGCGAAGAGCGGGCTAGAAGCTATGTATTTGCGTGTTGGACAAATCTGTGGCGGGGAACCTAGTGGAGTTTGGAAATCTTCAGAATGGATCCCAATGATTGTCAAAAGATGTCTGAGTCTCGGAGCGTTCTTTATACCTACTTCTGTACGTCTACTTGATTTTATCCGAACGCGCTTTGTATGACAGAATGTTTTCCTTTAGACATATGAAATCCATTAGATACCGATGAATGCTGTATCCGATAGCATCCTCGAGATAATGTTCACCAAAGGCGCCCTCCCCTTCGCAGCGAATTTGCATCATCATCGTCCAGTTACAGGTTTATTCATCCTACAAACAGTGCATGGATGCCCTTGCTCAAGAACTTGGACTTCCAAAACCTTCGGGCATCCATCGTTGAATGGATCGTAATGCTCGAACGATTCAGAATTGAGCATAACATGGACTCTCATGACATTATTGTGAGTTATCAGAATGTAACTTATCCAATACAGTGGCCAAGATACAGAAATTTCAGCGACTTTTGGGAGATCTCATCCCCAAGCTTCCCTCGTTCACGAATCTGTACATTTCGAACGCGATGACATTGAGCAAAACGATGAGAGGGCTTCAGCCAATAGATCACATGCTAGTTTCGAAGTGGGTAAAGTATTAGGTCACCTCGGGATACTTGCGTCGTTCAGAATTTTGCAAAGTTAGACCCAGGGCGCTTCTGTAAGAAAATGAGTTTACATAGTAGTATGTAAAATAAACAAGCAATTGCCTAATAGTTGCCTATATGCATGAACTACCTAGCTCCCCAATGTTGCATACAGCGAAACTCTAGCCAAACAACAGCGAAATAGAGCTTCCCGTACCAACGGAATTTTGATTGTTAACTTTCTCGGTCTACTCCAGCGTCTCCTCCTAAATCTTTCCTGAATAATCACGTCGCTATTGCATCGTTGCTCGCTCACTCTGTCGGTCATTCAAGCAACAAAAAAAACTTATTTCGTTCGTTCATCCGCCACAAGCTACCCGCGTCAATCTCACAGCCCATCTCGGAGGATTCCGCCCGACTATAATCAAAGATCTTGCTTCCGCAGCTCCCTCCACTTTCTTCCATTGGGCAGCGTGCTTTGGGATTTTGCCAAGTATACATGTGTTTAGCATAGCCCGGGTCGGGAAAGCTGACATGGCAGAAATAGGGACGAGAGGCCCAACTGGGGTAAAAAGTGTGTTTTTCTAACCAACCGCGCACAATGCGGAGGCGTCCTGAGTTCCTTCTTCGTAGTTCAGGCTTTAGAGCTTCACGGAAGAGTCTGCGTTTAAAACATCGTCCTTTGGGTTGTCTGATGGTCAGCGCTTCGTTCGTTCATTTGATCTGTACTCTTCCTCGGTTCGCCTCACTTTTCCATGGACATCTCATGGCTGGTCGCCTCAGTTGACGATTCATTGAATGTCTTTCGTCGTTACGGTTGAGGTTGTTCCAGGGATCTCAGAGATACGAAGACATGGAATTGAATGGTTGCGTTAAGACCATCATGCACTTCTTCCTTTGATATCGGACTAAGCAATGGGTGGACCTAGTTGATGTGTGGTCAAAAATCCTCCAGGCTGCTCTAGCATGTACTACATCTGAAAGTACCAACATGTTCACTTTCATAGAATCGATTGGTCGGGTGATATGACTGAGGAATAATGTGAGCGTTGCTACAAGAGGTCTAAAGAAGATTGTGTCGAAGCTCGAGAGATTATGGAGACTTCATTTTTACGATATCCTCTTGGAACGGATCGTGACGAATAGTATGTTCCAATGATTCGTTGGTTCATTTGTAGTCACTACTGATAGCAAGTGTTGTCAGGATACCAACGTAGCAATTAAGGCTGTTGTTGGAAATCTATTGGAGCGCGACCCACCAATGACAGTAGCCATGAAGGTTTTCTGAACGAGATCATGGTATTCAGAAATTAGAAACATTCGTAAGAATCACCTGAGTGCCAATTTGACATCAATATCCTCTCATGGGCTCTCATGGGATCGTGGGGGAAGAGATTCCAATACAGTCGGGTACTGCCGTTGGGTCTACCACACACTGGACACACATTAAGCACCTTCGAGAAAAGGAGAGCGCAAATTGGACTCTGCTAAGTCATACATAATCTGAATTTCTCACAGTATCAATTCTCTCCGTTGTGTTCGTTGTACAGACCATGATTTCCGAGAATTTCCCTTGGTGTTTTCTTGAGCGGAGCGAAAATAAACATCTACCAAACGAGCAGCTGAACGATATTTCCAGAGAACCGACCGGATAGAAAAGAACAATCAGAAGAGGAATCTTCTATAGTACCATCTAAGTATATCTTATACATCTTACAAACCTGTTACGAACCTCCCACCGCTGACAGCAAACTGCATAATAAAACCATTGCCCACATGAGCTACTAGGACCTTTCCCTTTCGTACTCCTCCATCCTCATCGAATGCCGTTTATCAATGTTTCTACCTCTACCGGAACTACGAAATTCCACTACACTATCAGCACTCCTTCTTGCGATGATGCGCAAATGATTGAACCAGAACTTCCAGTTCTGTTATTCTTTCATGCATTTGCCTTCCATACCGTCTTTCACTGTGAGTGCTTGTTTCTCAACTTAATAAATTAATGAAACACCGTAACCATCGGTCCTATCTCAAGCTCAATTCTCGGATCCACTGCTAAGAAAATTCAACCTCGTCACCTTTGATCTTAGATATCACGGAGACACAGAAAGTGACACAGTGCCTGAGAGGTATGGTCAAGAAGAAGCAGCTGAAGATGCTATAGCATTCATAGTAAGATGTTGTTGCGCTATTCGCACACTCTCAAATACTTGCATCCCTCTTACTACTCTAGAATGCTCTGCAACTCCCACCTAGTCATTTCATTGCCTTGGACTTAGGAAGCATCATCGCACTTCAAGTAGCTGTCATGTTTCCTGCGCAGGTTCTGTCATTGTTCATCATGTCCCATGTCTGTTTAGAGGAAGTGAGTAAAACATTCCCTATATTTCAACAATTACCTAGTAAGTACTTAAGTGATATAATCAATATAGCTACCAGAAGTACAAGAAGGAAGAACGGAGTTATATGACCTTTGGACTTCTGGTTCACCTGATGCAAAAGCTGATGTTGCCATTGGTTATACCCAATATACATTCAGCAACAATGTGTCAAATCTAGCCAAAGCGTATCAACAATTTTTTTCTTGATCTAACGCTTGAACTCACAGCATATTGCATTCCCAGGTTATGTGATTCAACGCTACCTGTGGACCTTAGAAATTGGTCCGCTGAACATCTTCAAGAATATCAGTTAATATCATACAACATTTTTTGTAACCGCAAGTCTCAACCAAAAACAGTACTTTCCCGGATTCACTGTCCAGTCAAGCTTCTGCATGGTGGAGACAGTGTGGTCTATAAATCAAGCTATACAGAAGAATTTATGAAATCTCTTCGAAATGCAGGGGTAGATGCGTCAATGGAGACAATTCCTAATGCACCTCATTACTTATGTGTTGATTATGGAAATGAGCATGTATCAGCTTAAGCATTGGAAAATTTGCGCTTCATTAATGATTCATTTTGGCAGGGTCAATCGCATGATTCATGATCTGGTGGACCATTGTACTCCAGAGAGAAGCATATCACCTACTACAAGTCCAGTGGATGTTAGATCACCTTGGGATGAGATATTGCGGCAATATGGATGGGAACCAGAAAGGAAAAATCAGTTGGATGATGATGATATTACTGTATCATTTGTGCGTCAATTTATATACTCTTATTTTTGAATTGCTGAAGCCTAATCTGGGATAATTTAGCCAACAAGGAACTGAGTATTCATTTGCATTCAGACTCTGCAGTTATATCCATTAGTTGAAGGCCCTTTAGAATATGCTGGGTATAAGTATATCATTCCATGTTTTACGAGATGATATTCATCTGTGTTCTAAGAGGACTATAACTAAGCTTACAAATAACCCTTATGAACCAGACTGTCAGTAGACAAAAGGATATAACCACTACTCTGATGCGCTTTCCATTTTCTTTCGATTTCCACATAAAAAACCTTTTTATCTTCTATTGCTTCAAAACCAGCTCCTGCTTCAAATAGCTCAATGTAGGCTGATTTTGGCCCCTTCTCATCCTAGTTTACTGTAACCGATAAGTGGATAAAAGAAACGTGATATGAAAGTCGGACTACTTAGTCGGGTTTTAGCGGAAGCACTTAAACTACTTCATTTATGGTCACTCTACCACCTTCGATATCAACTTTTACTGTGTGATTACAGGGAAATGTTTCTCGCCTCGCTCCTGCTCATCGCATTCGTCCTGTTTCCTATCTCTCACCGCACTTGTGCGGGGTTTGCTGTCGTGGGAATGGCATGTGTGCATAATATATGTTGCAGATATCATAGTCGTTGGTGTCGTCTGAAGCTAATCATCGTCTCGAAAGATCGTGACTAGGCTTTATATACTACTTCTAAATTCTTGTATGTCTTGAAAACGCAAGGCTGAGTGATCGTCGCCGTTGCTGGAAGTTCAGAAAAATTTGAAGAAAGCTGCGTTTTTAATAGTTCATCCGAGTTCGGGATCAATAAAGCCCCAGTAGATCAGATGCTACCCGTGCGAGCTCGGAAGAGCTTCGAGATCCACGGCGGAAGAAGGAACAGAGACAAAAGTAAACGTAGAGATCGAAGAGGCTGAAGGAAAGTTTTTGGGAGTACGAAAGTAGAAGTAGAAGAAGAGCGGATTTTGGTATGTTCCATGGACGATGATGGAGGTAAGCCTCCGCAGCTCATACCGGTTCAGTCCTCGTAATGACCTGCACCTATATTTGATACTACACTTCGCCTTTGATTGGAGCCTTCACTGAATGACTTCGCGTCTTCCGACTCATGGAACCTGGACGTCTTCACTGTCTCCGCTACTACGATATTAGATGGCTTGTCTTGGTACGCATAGCTCTCCAACTGTTCTCTTCGAAAACCTTTCTACAATTCATGTGGTCGTACGTGGTTGGTTTTGGAGAGGACGGCAAAAGGGAGCAATAGAGACGAACAGGGCTGGAATAGGGAGTTGAACAGGTAGAGCGTTACACGGAACCACTGGGCAGAGCTGGGAGTAAGATGAGAGGTAGTCGCGGCGACATCTGAAGAAGATATCCGATTTATCGAGCACCCGTTTACCTGTTCGTTTGTCAGAGACTGCCCTTCGATTTGACATGGCGTTACCTGTTGGTTGGACGTATCAAGGACCTAGATATCAATTACTAGTTATCTTGCTGTATCTTCACGCTGCCTCCCTGTATTGCATCCCAGGTCTTACGTGTGTTGTGTCTTCGGTTTTCTGACGATACCTTCGTCTCAAACAAATATTCTTTGCCTCATACCGAATTTTGCTCACCGAATTGTCTCGAAAAACAGGGATGAGAATAGACTTGAAGGCAAGCGATTTTAGCAGAACCTAGGAACAAGATTGACTGATTACACAGTCGAATTTAGGTTGTAGCTTCCTGAAGATCATGAAGGATTCCAGTGAATGTTTACCCGGGAAATGGACCGAAACATGAGGATTATGTGGTCGACACTGCATCATGCATCCATATGCCAAATTATCAACTACTAATATTCTAAGTGTCCAACAAGGCGTTGCCGTTCCGCTTCCCGTACCTTTCCGCTATGCGTCAAAGCCTTCACAGAAAAATTGCTTCAGGGTTTGGAGCTGAGAAATTGGGCAGGTTTCTTGTATCTTCTGCCAACATCGCTCAGTTTTCCTGCAGAAAGCGCGACTGCTCATAAGGAGCCTCGCTTATTGGAGAATTTCAGCTGTGCAGAAGCATCATAAATCGGGCACCTATCAGTCTTACGTTGCTATCAGCGTTTTGCTATTAAGCCTTCCCGCTTATTCTCAGCTTTTCTCCTGACGTATCAATGGAGTTTCCCATTTCCATCAAAGCCATCTGGGAACGAAGAAGACATACGTATCACACGACATAGTCTCAGGTGAAGGACCGCGGAATCGTACGCCTTGAAAAGAGGTCCGAGAGTTGATATATTGATGGCTGTCTCTTGATAATGAATGCAGTTGTCTCATTGAATCTCATCTTTTCATGATGCGGTAGCACAAGGTCCTTCCTGTTCAGAAATTTCTTAAAAGAAGGCGCTTGCAAAGCCCCATTGCGGTCTTGGGACTACTGCGTTTCTCAGACTACGAACTTCGAAACCAACCCACAGAGTATTCCTTTCACTATGGAGTCAGCGGCACCTGTGTTCCATGTCGAGCTAACGTATGCTCTGCAAAGTATTCTTCGTGGCTTGGACTCACGCACAATTTTTAGTTTTGGTCCGATTCTCATAGGAGTGTTTCTCAATATGATCTTGTTTGGGGTGAGTGGATGCGACCTATTTCTGTACCCTGAAGCTCACGAACATCAATCCAGGTATTACTCAATCAGGCGGGTGATGCGTCTTCACCTATGCATTCAACCATACTGAAACCATATTCCGAAAGTATAGATGCACTTTTATTATCAAAACTACCGGTCGTAAGCTCTCCTCGCGTCGGATGAGTTTCGATGTCCTCTCTTAAGCAGGAAATCCTTAGTGATGCGTGGTGTATTCAAATTCTGGTGAGCGATTCTCCCATGTCCCAAAAGAAAACTAACGCATATCTTGCATCATAGGTAGCTTATCTGTTCGTCCTCGAAATCGCAAACACGGCACTTGATATGGCCATGATATATCAACCTCTAATCACAGAATACGGTGTGCCTCCCTTTCCTTCCTCGTCCTCCCTCGTTGAACTTTGGTCCGCATCCTCACAGGAACGGAAAAAGCTGTCGTGGAATTTCCCATCTGTATGTGATCTGTGACTGACTGTGTGGGATCCTTGAACTGCCGAACTGACATGGATGTTAGTATTTGCTTCAGGTCGGTCTTCAAATTCAACTTGGCGATGCGCATGTAGGCGCGTACAGACACTGATATTGATGCTTTGTTTCGTCCAGAGCCGATCATTATGGTGCGCCACGAATCGAGTAGTTGAGATATAATGATCTCCTGATGCTCGATACAGGCTATGATATCTTTACCAATCCAATCATTCTTCGCGTGGCGGATTCAGATGATCACTAAGTCCTATTGGATACCAGTAATCATTGTAATCCTTGCAATTGCATCTAGCGGCAAGCAACAAAGACCATTGTTTAGTTGTCTCTTGCTGATGGTTTTGCAGTGGGAGGTGTCATTACGGGGATCAAGTTCGCAATTATCAAGCTCTTTGCCAGGAAACCGGAACTGCATTGGTGTGCACTGCTATGGTTCCTCACATCCGGTGTTGCGGATCTCTTGATTACGATAACTTTGGTGATATCGTTGGTACGCATTGCTCGCGATTTTGAACAGCACTCCTGTGCTGATCTAGTTTTTTTAAAAATTCCTTGACCAGTATCGACGCAAGACCGGATTTAGTGCCACAGATAGTCTCATAAATCAGCTCATCCGATGTTTGTTTCGTTTCCTGCCTACCTGCTAGAGTCTTCCTCCTTTACTGATTCACTGCATTCAGTGACCATTCAGACTGGGATGATAACGTGAGGATCTCCGTTCTTCGTTCGTCACTTCTTCACTCGATTATCAAAACAGGGCAATCTGTGCTATTTGCGCTGTCATTTTCTTCATGGCTCTACCGGTATGTAGTTCTTACGAGTGATCCAACTCACAGTTCTCATCCATTGGCCCAACTACAGCATACCGCTCTGTAAGTGCTACTGGATGTGATCAATTGGTGGCTTTGACGAATTCATCTTTCCCAGTAACTTTCCCTGGGACCTGATGCTGTCAAAATTCTACACGAATTGTCTAATGTCAAATTTGAACGCTCGTTCTAACTTGCGGCATCCGCCTCCCACCGAGACAAGCCCTTCGAGTTTACTTATGTTCAATGAAATGGATTCTCAACGATTGAGAGACATTGGACAACGACCGGTTGAGTATCTTAATTGACGATCACATTCTATAGTCTCATTAGCTCCTAGTTCGCTAGCACTATGCCGAATGTATATGACCTCGAGAGCGCAAGGACGTTCGAAACAGCCGCTCATTCTTCCAACATTAAGCGTGGTGATGAGCTTGAATATGGTGTTTCGGTCACAAAGGTTAGTCTTGAGACATTCTTGAAACGCAGTGGTATCTAATCCTATTCAAGGTCGTGGAAAGACTGTAGAAGATCGATGTACTTTTGCGAGATGGGAACTGGTAGCGCCATTGAGCGACATTCCAATGCACGTTCCCACTGTTTCTTCGTTTGGTGAATTAATTTTGTAATATCTTTATGGTAGTTTCTTCTGCTCCTTCACTTTTTGCCATCGCCTTGCTTCGCTTCCCCTTCTGTCCCTCTATCCCTCCATCCTTTACTCCCTTATTGCCTTCTCCCTCCACTACATATAACTACCTCCGTCCTCCGTTCCTCCTTCTCTCTACGCTCCCCCCGTTCATTCTTCTTTCTGAACAACCTGCTATGCTCTTCTCCTCGAGTCGCTTCATGTAGATTATTCTGTATGTCATGTTCTGTACACAGCATCAACAACACTATCTGCTTTGAGACGTCTGGACACCAGAGCTCGAATGCCGGAAGAGTGAGTGAACAGGAGAAATCATCGGCCAATTGAATGACTTCAAGTCTGCTACGGATCGGAACCATCAACGGTGAAGAGTTCAGGACCGCTTTAGGCAGTAACGACTGCAACGTAATACCAGATTAGGACGGATCTTGCGGTGTTCGTCTTTTCCTCTCTCTAGCTTGTACATGACTCAACATACCTATAGTGTCTACAGAAGTACTGAGGTGAAAAGTGAAGAGTTCAGTGCCCTCTGCTTCTTCTACCACTGCTAGCCATATCGATAGCCCATAAGGGAAGGTTAGACTCAGATAAGATTTATTATCTCAAACTGTTGCTAACAGTCTACTTTCTCTTGTCCGAACACTTATGTATAGATCTTTTTGAATCTAATACGATATACATGGGAAACTCGAGTTCAAATCTTCGCAGCTATGACATCGAGCTTTATCAAATCCGGGGCTCCAGTCAACAACTCTTCCGCAGATCCAAATAATGCGGCTGCGACTTTTCCAGCGACGTGTGCTCCTCTGCCAGTATCATCAGGGAAAAAATCTATGACACCGAACGTGTTTGTGCCAGGGAATTCCACGGCATACCAATAGGTCGTTTGAGGCTCTGCTTCCACGAGTGGGATCGCGCTCTGAATAAGCAATAGGATGTAAGAAAGAAGATACCATATTTTTTTCTCATTGACAACTGGACTAACCTTCAAGAAATCTCTCACAGCGTCAACTTTATCCGGTTTCGCCGTGAAGAGCACTCTCAACCCTTTAGTTACCCCCGCTGTACTGCCTCCCCCGCTAATAGGTCTAATCAAGCTAACCAAAACGTTCAACTGCCCGATCTCTGGGCTAACATTCAATAATTCCGAAGCATTATCCATCAAAGCTTTGGCGATCTGCCCGGTAAGGTGCGCTTGACGACCTTCCTCGGCGGCAAAGGTATCGAAGATCGCGTATGTCGGTGGGTTACTGTCTTCGTACTTGACGGCGAACCATTGTCTAGTGAGCGGTTCGGATGGGAGAAGATTATATCCTGCAAGTAGGAAATCAGTGACAGCGTTGATTTGGGAGGGCTTTGCGACAAGAGGGACGAGGAGGCCGACGGAAGCTGTAAGAGATGATCAGTCTTTCTCATAGATAGTCATCGAGAAAACCTGCAGAGAGCATACTCGTTAGACTCATGGTGGGAGATTTTTGGTCGTTGCGTTGGAAGCAGTGGGCTATATAAGTGTTGGATGATGGATTCCACTAGCCGAGAAATAGCCAAGATAGGATAGGATATCATGAGTCTCACGTTTAATTCAGGCTGTTAGGAACCCTTGGGAAATCCTTTCCTTGGCCGACAGTATCCGATTCCATTGACATTATGCATTTATAACTATTTCGACTTTTCTAGCAGCTCCTTGGAGAATATCTTGTACTGTTCAGAGACGCCTTCCGGAAATGTAAACATCGTGTTTTCTTCATTCACTAGCTTTTCTAAAAGATGCATGAGGACTATGATGTATCGTTCATTTCGTACATCACCTCCCAGGTCAACCCAATCATATTGCAGGTCGGGAAACACTTTCAGTATTTTCTGTGCTTCGGGTTTGTTATAGTTTTAGTCGCTGAATTGGTGTTTAGCTAAAATGATGAACTCCCTTCTCCTTATCATTAAAGAACTGAACAAAGCTCAGGTCTTTGGAAGGCCTCACTGCAGGTAGCGAGAACCTGACGAATCTCGAGTCTTTCCCTCGGCTATTGAGGCCAAAGGCTGTGTCGGCGATGAGCAGAAAAAGGTTCTTGATAGCAGTCGTGGCAACCTTGATTGATCTCCGAAAGGGATTCCCTAAAAATGTTCGATCAGCTTCTGGCCAACCTGAGTGGAAATCAGACATCCGTACTTCTGTCAAATTAGGACGTTGAAGAACGTGAGGTCAAAAGGGTATAAGAGGTCATATACTGCCGGTGGCGGGGGAGTCGCGCTGAATGGCCTAGCGACCGCGGTGAAACCAAAGAAATAAACGAGAAAGGAACATGCACTTTCGAGAAATGTAGATGGAGACACCATATTCGAGGGATGAATGGACTCTGATTGAGAGGAGAGGGCGCCAAGTGCCTTGAGCCTAGGAAGACGTTTAGGTCGGGTGAGCAGAAGGTTACTCGCGACGAGGATGTGAAAACACCAGAGAATTGAAAGAACCAAATTGGGTGAACAAATGCTAGTCAGCACAAAGAAGCGGCAACATAGATATATCTTGGTCTATGTAAGTCATATTTATGAGAATGCTATACAGAGCTGAGTTACGCCATTCAAAAGAGAGCTGTTGACTATCATCGTCGATGAGTTCAAACGTTCATACCAGCAATGTAACCAAACCGACGATGTGGGATTTTTTGCGTTTTGCAATGATTCTTATGTATACCAACTTATTGAATCACGGTCAGGGTGGACCAGGATCCATTAGTAGTGGTCATCTTTGGTTTCTTGGCGTTGGAAAAGGCCTAGTCCTGTTGGAAGATATGGTGGAAGGCTTGTTGCTAAACGGGCATGCCGGATCAGTGGATGACTTCCCGTAAGCAATATAATTCTTGAGCAGGTTAATGCGACTGGCGGACATCTGATACCCTCGCTCGAAATGAACGCAAATCAGCGCAAACTCGCCTAGTCCGGACCCTTCCCTAAATTCCCTAGATGGGTTTGCTGCTCAATAATCTAACGAGATCGCTTAGGCCGCTGGAAAGATTAATGAGAGCTGTGTCGTCCAATGATCCTTACAGGAAGTCATCTAGTTGAGAACAGACGGAGATGATAAAAGTCATCAAATGGGTTCAGAAACTCTTCCGGAGGATATAGCCTGCGTGGCTGTTTCGCCCTCCTTTGTGAATCAACAGCCGATAAATATCACCAGACACTTGAAAGAAAAAACGGAATACTGATTAATGCACATATCCTAAACCTGAGAGACAAAGAGATCCACGTCCATCACGAAAGAGCTCCACATATCCTCCGCTGTTGGCAGTCGATGATACGCATATATAGACCAGAGGACGGCTACACACAGTAGTGCAAGAAGGTAGATTAGACCGAATATCAACGAAAAGATGAACGTTGCAGGGGGAAATGAATAATCCATGGATGATTCATCGCCTAGGCCGAGCGCGGATGCGAGTAAAGGGACCATGGAGAATTTGAGGAAACATACAAAAGCAATGAGAGGACAGTGAAAAAAGGCGCAGAACAATGGGTTGTATAGGGGTTTCCAGTTGATGATACTTGATGCCCCAGATTGAAGGATTTCCGGAGAGATGATGTTCGCTTGTGAACGTCGCATAGGGTTGAGCAGTCGTAGGAATATGTCTTCGACGTCAGTGATACAGGTAGGTTCAGCCAGGAATCCTAAGGCTTCTAAGTTCAGTTTTGAGAGATCAAGTATCACTTGTGTAAAGATCCGACCGCAGATGTCGACTCGCTTCTTGAGGGTGTTTGCGAAAAGTGTCATGATGAAAACTAAGAGCAGGTATACGCAGAGCTCGATCTTGAACTTGTAGAGAATGCGAGAAATATGTGTAGAAAACGTCGAAGCAAGGGCGTTTGACGTGGATTGAGAGTCGAAAGACGAAGGTATGAGAATGTTTTTGAGTTCGCTGAGAAAGGATCAAAGAGCTGCAGAGAAGCAATGCCACGAAGAGTTCACCTGGCCAAGGAGGGTTCAAAGATAACCATCCATGATATCTCGCCTGCGACACAAAGCGCCAGATGTAGGATCAGTGAGAGAAGAAGTGTCTAGTTGACCAGCTTTGTGAGCCATGTAAATCAAGAAACCATTCGCCCGCTCACTCGAAGCCACACCTTCCTGATCCTTTGATTCCAATCTTTCTTTACATTACAGACCAAGATCGTCCATAGTCTGCAGCTCTGGAGCTCCTCGATCCCGTCTTCGATGTCCATGGCGAGTATATAACTTTTAGAGCTGGCGAAGGGTAATTCCTTGTCTTCGAGCAGTCCTGATGATGATACTTGATCACGAGTAGCGGTAAGTAGTCACATGCGGGCTCTATTCTCACTCGTGACCTCCAAGATCAATATCGAAGTTCCCGATTAGATATGATAACACACCTATCAGTCCTCACTCTTCTTCAGCTTTGCACCATCGTCAGCTCTTTTCTTGAATCCCTGGTGTTGTGAAAGAATTACTTCAAGAAGAGGCAACCTCTACAAAAGAGGGAAATTTTTGTAAGATAAAGACGTGTGCTACCACTATCAGCCATCGGCGGAGGACAATATTCAAGTTAGATCCCACAGCTTTCGTATCCAACTAATCACAATACCCTGTATAATCGATATCTTCGTCTCCTTTCCCGCTTGTCATCATGTACTTTCGTCAGTCCACTACCCTAGCAAGGCTACACCTCAAATATTGCATCGTCTTCATGCTCGCGCTTGCTTCCCTCCTGTGCGCCGGCGCCGCTGCTCTACCGGTTACTACTCCGGTGAGTCATACTTTATATGCACTGGCAGTAAAGTAGCATGCTCTCTGACCAGGACTTTACTTCCCAGGAACTAAGCTGGATGTCCCGCTCCGGGCTGGTCCAGAGGGACCAGTCTTTGGTAGCCTTGGTCACATATAAACGTTGTTTTCCGACAGGGTGGGCACCTGACTCGGAAATTATCAAGGAAGAGATTGAGAAGAAACTCTCGAATCAGGTCACGAGATCACTTTTTTTGCAGCCTAAACACAGCCCAGTGTTTAACAAGGGGGATGCTGCTTTTTCTGTTTTCTATTTCAACGGGAAAAAAGTCTTCGAGGTAGAAGGAGTCCTCGAGAAAAAACCGGATGAAACTGGTCATACCGTACAGCTGCCCGAAATGGGTGACTCTACCCGAATCGAACGCCTAGCCCCGGAGGTGCATGATCAGTTAATCGTAAGCAAAGGCTTGCTCAACTCTATCCCATCTAACTATTCATAGAAACTATACAAATACCGAGAGTCAGAAACAAATGCTTAAGCCCACCATTGTGAATTCCGAGTCGAATTCCCCCGGCAGTCCTGCTAAAGCCAAATAGATGGGATTTCGCCACGAATGGTTGTTGATCTTCGCTATAAATCTATGCACTCTTTGTTTCACTATCTTTGGGTATGATCGCAGTACTACGTATCGCTATTGTAACCGCAGCGAAGGAAATGACACATGTGGTGAACCTCGAAGTCGAGTCTATAACGCTGCAAAAAAAAACTGATTTCCTACATTCGAGCTAATTTGATACCATCACTTACGTATCAATGAGATCTGAGTCCTGAGAGTTAGCGAGAACGTAAGGAAGCGAAGGTCATGTCGTGGGGTGGCTTCACACAAGGCTACACAGATGAAGACGTGTGATGAACGGGTAGATACGTTGAGTTTTTATGGCTGCATTTGTCATTTGCGCAGTTGAAATCTTGCTCCGACTTGATAAGAAATGAAAGCGGTGAGGGAGAGATATATGAAAAGTTGTGATATGTACATGAGTTCCATTACGATGATAGATTTGCGTGAGTTATAGTTTGAGTGGAGATTCGAAAGATCTACTAAGAGATAAGTTCGACCGCAGGGTCGTCGTCCACAGCATAACGCACTCGAGAAGGGCACGGTTGATTTGTCATTTTTCATTTTTTGATATTTTTCATTTTTTGATATTCGATTTTCGGTCCGGCGGGTTCGTTCCGGCATTGTTTTAACTTGTCGATGGATTGGTTAATACAGTGACAAAAAGACTACTACTAAATATCTTTTGCAAAATCATTGAGGATTCATTCATGGGTCCAGGATTATACCTTAATTAAGACTTTTCCTCCTCTTCTTCATCAAAAATCACTACCCAATCCCTTCAAACTCAATAGTCTACAATGGTTAACACATTTATGCACTTGGATGTATTCATCAATTCCATTCTGCCCATAATCTCCTGCACCATTGTCCCTAAATCAAATCTAAGTTTGTGTAGCTTGGAATTGGATCATCAACAAGCTTACCCTTGACTAGTGTGGAACATCATGTCAAACAAAACATGCTTAGAGCTAACCACAGTGGCTAAGCATGCATTGTGTGGTGACAAAGGGAGAAAGCACAGAGGAAGGCACAGGCTCAAGCACAAGCCGAAGTGAGGAGTGGGGCTAGCACCACACACAAAGGCTGAAAGAGATAATGATCAAGACAGCAGCGACAGCACGAGGGCCAATCACTAGGGTCGCACAAGGAAAACTAGTTCCAAAGACCAAGTTTAGTATATTGACTGTAAAGAAGATACAAATACTAACCTAGTTCCAAAGACCAAGAGGTCAAGATGGGGAACTAGGTGTCAACTACGGTACTATATATATGATGGTCCGGATGAGTAAGCGGCAGCATGGGAAAGGAAAGCTTATGGAAGGCTTGTGGAAAGCTTATGGAAAGCTTATGGAAAAATGAAGTAGGTACCCATATATGTCACGACACATTGAGCAAGATTTATGAGAAGATAATTGTACTCACTTTAAATGTCAGCTAAGGCTATAACCTATTATATTACTATTGCAGATGTCCTAGTAATCAATAGTTGTAAGACAGTCATATCATCCATACTTCATCTGTACATAATCCATACCTCATCCATACTCCATCCATACTCCATCCATAAATCACACTTTATCTATGCACAATCCATTAATGGTCCATCCATACTCTATCCAAATATTACATGACAAGTTCCTGATAGGTATCAAAATTTATTCAAAACTTGTGTTAAGCATATCAAAAAATTCATAATTCTCTGAATTTTTTATAAGTATCAAAATTTATCATGAACAACTGCTCTTCTATAAGTTACTAGCAAGTCAAAATTCTGATACATAACCTATCAGTGATTTGTCTTTTTTTCTGATTTCAAGAAGTTTCCTATAAGATGGCTTCACTTGCCAGAAATTTTTCACAAAACTTTGGAGGCCCTCATATGGAAGAATATTACATTAAGAGTTCCTCATAAGTCAAATAAGTTTTATATAAATTTTGAAACTTACATTATGCCAATTTAAAAATTGTCAATTGTTTAAATTTTCCGTAAGTTAAAAAACTTCAGGAAGACTTTTGAATTTTTCAATATCACATAATTTTCCAAGAAGTTGCTTATAAGTGAATACTCTTATGAGATGTCACAATATCAAAAGTTTTCAATAAATATAAGTATTAATAGAAACCATTCCATGTAGTTCAGGATATAACAAAAATCCAAAAAGTTTTATATAAGATGCTATAACTTGGCAGCAACTTTGACATAACTTTCAGTATATTTATGTGGTAACTTATTATATCACAATTCTCTTATAAGTTATGAAAAATTCCTAAGACTTATGCTATGCAAAAAAAATTTTGTCCATTAGATATGTTTTCGATAAGTTAAAAAATTTATCGGAAGATTGTAAAATTTTTGAGATCCAAAACATTTCCACCGAATTTCCAATATCGACAAGTTAAAACAATGCCGGAACGAACCCGCCGGACCGAAAATCGGATATCGAAAAATGAAAAATTCATCGTGCCCTTCTCGAGTGCGTTACCGTAGCAGCCTGGATTAACTCTCTCTGCAACCCGAACTCCCACGCCGGTGCCAACCTTTACCAACCCTTGAAGGCTTTCGAGAACATTGTACAGAAAATCGACTTTTTGCACTCCTCTTGCGCTTACAAAATGACTGATACAGGCAATGCAATGTAAAGGAGAAGTTACGAAATCTTCGGCTAGTACTTTCCGAGCGCACGCAATCGGCGAGCTTCAGTCTATCCCAGTATCCGCTGTCCCATCGTCACTGAGAGACAGATATCTACCTACTGTTCAAGAAGTAAGCTTGGCATATTTTTTTTGCGTACACTGCACTGTACTTATTGGCTTAACTCTAGGCACTTTCCCAGGGACAACGGCCTGTAAGTGCTGTCAAGAGGTATGCTATTTCTTTTGCGAAATTCATTCTACTAATTGGCCGTCCTGCATTAGACACCTCCGAAATTTAAAAAAAAACAACCAGAAACCACTACATAGCTTGCGGCAGTCACGGATCTGCAACCCAACCAACCGGAATTTTGTACAAGTAATCGGTTTGCAGCTCCGGGTATGGGCTCTGGAAGTACGCATGGTCGGAACGGGGAAATGTTGGATATTGGTATTGGAAGTATTGTCGTAGTCGAAATTCATCTGTGAGAATTCAAATGTCGTGGCTCGTTGATGAGTATCCTCTTCGATGTGGAATCAACATTCGATTCTTCTCAGAGTAGGTTGATAGGAAGTACAAGGGTATATAGAATGCCGACTGGTTGTGACTGGTTGAAGGGACTCGTGACCAGGATTTCCTTCAGACGATTTAAGCGCTTATGAAAGAAGGGGGGTCCGAACTCAATCCCTATTCAAATGTTAACCACAAACATTTTCTCCAGATTTTCACTTCGTCTTCTACAGCTTCCGCTTCACTAGGAGTTGAAGGAGTGGATGGCTATTTGAGAAGGTCGTCTGTCACCCATTCGTCTTTCACGCCTACATTCGATACGGATACAGACTGATTCTTCCTGCCTTGTTTGCTTGATCACTGAGTTGGACAGCTGGATCTTATTCTTCAACCCTCAACGTATTCCTCACGCAGCCATTTGTTTCTTTTTCCCCGTCATCACATCCTATCTTAGCTCCTTCGATTTTATCTCTTACTATCAGCAATTCCGACGCAGAATAAGGAGAGACTGGACATGGGAGGGCAGTACCTACCTGGCAATGATGATAATGACATTGGTTTGGACTAGCTGGATCAGTTTGTAGAGCCCCGCGTGAAAGCGAAAATGCGTAACAGCAGTTGTCACCACACGTTTGTTTATGGAAATTATGAGCTCTTTCCACATAGTTTGATCAGAAGTTATAAATTGCTTGTTTCTTTCGTCAAGGCATTTCCAAACTTAAATGACACCTCGCAGTATGATGCGTTCCTCATTTGCGCTTGACTCCTCATTCTCTTCAACGGGAGTTTCTTGCATCTATGCGGCCCCTGGTGGGCTTCGAATTAATGTAATGAAGCTTTGTTGCTCCATGAAGGTAATGGTAGCATGAAGTCAATTTGGGAACTATTCAGAAACTACATACTCTACAGTGCGTCAATCAAATATTTCCTTTCTTTCTGATTTTCCTCTTCTTTGTTCAGATAAGTACACATGTAGTGTTTGAATTCTGTCGTTTTCCGAGTACAGCCCTCTAGGTTTTTGTGTCATGGTGCGTCCTGGTGCGTCTGTTTCAGACTGTTTTATTCGGTTATCTAATCTCTGAATCACTTCAAGGTGGTGATTATATTTTCTTGGGAAGAATAATAGTAAATGTTTGAAAGAACTAGAAAAGGACCAAGCATAAGTTTGTTCTCTGATTCTGATATAGATCGTACGTAGGATTTATCTATTCCCCCCTAACTTCTTATCTCAAAATCCGTGTCCAAGGGTGGGGGTGGGAGGTGACTCAAGCAGAATGGCGAATGTAATCACGCCAAAGTCTACAGAGGTTCTGCAAGTCTTTAGAGTAAGTAAAAAAGATCTTGGATGAAACCTACCAGTTAGCCATGCGAGGAGAGCTTTTTTTTCGCTTTTCGCTTTTCTTGCGGGATTTGCGGTCAATGACCAGGAACTGAGCAAGCTCTCGAGTCATGGAAACCTACGCATGTAAAAGTTCGCGTTGTACCTGTGCTTCTGCTATGTGCTGTAACCACAACTGTATCCATCGATGTAGCAAGCAATCCAAGACGGTGCATGATGCACAAGGGTTGCTTCATTCCATGATGCTCATTTGTTGACTGATTTAACTCAGATATAGAATTGATACGTACCCCGTGCGTGATTTGTTGTCGTCTGCCCTGTCCTGGAATTAAGATCAGCTTCATCGAATTATATGTACAGTATGGATTGCTTTCCTGATGCGGCTCCTTGATATTGATTCGAAGTGAACCATTCAAAAGAAAAATATCTCTCTTCTTTTTTTGCCTCACTCTGACAGGGCTCCGGCTCGCATTCTACATATGAACTGGACTAGGTACACAACATCTAGATATAAGGGGTCCATTTTGGTTGGATTCCCTCAGTTTCTCTTGCTCTTCTAAAATCGTATCCCGACGCTGGTCGTTGAGAATCTACTTTGCTGGTCAAAAGTACGGATTACCTTCTTACCCTCCCTCTGCCTTTTCTCGAAAACTGATTCGTTCATGATAGACAGATCCTTTCACACTTTCTAGTTTAGTGAAAAAAAGTCGTTCCTTCGATATTTGACGTTCATCCTCCAATTCACAAATTATCATCATCATCATGCAACTTTGTCATTCTCGCATGGATTTGAGCTTGAAAGCCTACTTCGTCTTACTCATCGGGATCGTTTCCTTGGTTTATGCTGCTGCTCTCCCTGTTTCTAGGTCGGTAAGTGATGGGTGGCAAAGACTGCTCGCAAGAGTAATATCTGGGGTCTCTGGGTCTGACATTCGATTTTTTTTTCTTTCTAGCAATCCAATGCAATATCACACTCGGCCAAATCCAACGAGTACGAAGCTAGAATTCAGTTTGGGGCTCAGAGTGGCCACTCGCTACCTACAGATGAGACGCCCAGAGTCAAAGACGCTATTGAGAGAGCAATACAGCAGAACTACCTTAAGGGCAACTCAGTCATTGTGAAATTCTCCCCGGTCCCGGAAATTCCAGATTTCAAGGAAAACAGACTCGACTTTGATATCATTTGGTTAAATGGGGACGAGGAGAGAAAGACTCAAGGACTTGTCGAGAAAGTGTATGAGAATCAGACGAAAGACAAGTACCATTATTTGGTGGACTTGACCCTGTAGAAAAGCAGTAAGCAAAAAAAACTCGTTTGTTGTGATTATCTTGTTGACCTTAGTCTCTCTCTCCCTCTCTGAGCAGTGCCTAAGAATAGAGACGGAGTTCTTCCACTTCCCTTTTAATTTATGTGTAGATGGCGACGTTATGATGCGGATGGTGTAGTAGAGATGAATGTATCGCGATCACTAGTAGTATGTTCGAGTTTTTGCCAAGTGTTCTAGACCTGTTGAGCATCTGAATGTTCCAATCTCTTGCTACATATCCATTTAGTTAGGATGCTTCTGAGACTGGACGGCAATCTCAAGGAGGACTGATGTCAGATGCCTATCGACTTCGTTGGGTTTCTTCTTATCGTTTTGTCTTCTTCGTTCTTACTTTCCTTCCCATCTTCTTCAGTCCTTCTGATCCTTGGTTATTGGCTTGTGGTTCCGTTACATTCCGTTTCTTTTTTCATCGTCGCCTTTTTTTCCTTCTCTACTATTTCTTTCCCTACTATTTCTTTGCTCCTCTTTTCTCTCATCTTTCCTTCTCTTTCGCAATGTTTCACCCAATTTTGCTCCGTTCTCGTGCTTTGTTTCATTTCATTTTTCCTTCGTTCTCCCGTTCTTCTTTCTTCCCTCCTCGACTAGAAGCTCAAAGAAAATTGTAGAACTTCTTGGACAGCTGTTCCTTGTAGGTACAAGTGGTGTATGTTTGGCATGGAAATAACTCTTCTACTTTTACTCTCAAACTATCATCTATTCTATGTATTCACGCGAAACATTAAGCTATCACATTCGCTCTAGCTACCTCTGACCACACAATTCACTCTGGTCACCGTACAACTTACTTACGGAGCATTCGACTCGTTTTGTTTAAGCCAAGTACTCTTGAGTCAACCCTAACTACAAAATTACTAAAAATTCTATGTAGCATTTATAGAATTATACCGGACTGCAACAGTCTACCACTTTCCATTTGTGGTCTACCCCATCACCAATAGCCACAGTTGCAGTTGCCGGAGCAGAAGCAAGCACAGGAGGGGACATTGATGCATGGGAGTAGGAGTGGGACAAGTACCTTCCCCCGCCGACATCCCCCGCCAATGCTTCTAAAATGAATATCAATGCTGCTTGAATTTTGAATTCAGGTACTGGTACTACTATTGCTACTTTCATTGCTAACACTAACAATGCTGCTTCGACTTTTGGTACTACCATCACTACCAGTGAAGCAGAGGCAGACTGGGGATGTTAGCAAATCATGATTAAGAGGTACAGATGAAATCTGTTGAATCAGTAGAAATAATCAACTCAAAGGTGGAACAGCTTGATTGAAAGTAGGCTGTGTATCTGTTCTGCTTTGAGTGTCATTTAAGACTAGATTGTCATGGCGAAAAGGACACTGGATGAGGTTGAACATGACCTAAAGACAAAGGTGATGGTGGTTGCAAAAGAAGAGAGTAGTGGCACTAAGTGGGTACGAGCAGGGACAGTGCTGATGTTATTTTGAGCACTACTACCTTGGCTGGACCTTAGTTGAACCTTGTGAGTACGCACCCATGATAATTTAGTAAGGCCAAGGTATGGCAAGGTATGGAAAGGTATGGTATGGTAAGGTAATCTGGTAGCCATCCTTTTTATGGCTTTGGGCACCACAGCCATAGCATCATCCCTGCATACAAGTGATGGAACTATCCCTGCAGTTACCATTGCTGGAGTGGTCAGCATTGATGATCATGGCATGAGGATCAGCAGGGGCTTTGGGTGCATGGCAGGTTCCCTGATGATGGCCTGTCATTCTTGGGTCATGGAGGTAGATGTCCACTGAGGTTCCACATTTGATTGCCTCATCAAGGGTTTTAGCAAGTCCTGGGGCAGTGTTGACCACAATGAGGTTTTTATGGATCTCTGGGTCCAGGAAGTGCTCTCTCAGGCCAATGTTAGATATTTCTGCTCAATCCCCAACATCCTTGAATTTCTGGGCAAACGCAGCTACTGTCTGCCCTTTCCCCTGCTTGAGGAGAGCAATTTCATTATGGGCCTCCATACCTGGCTCCATGGATTGAATCAAAACTTGAACTCACAAACAAACTGAGGCCACTGTCCTTGGAATGGGATGATATTTGTGCTAAACTGCAGGAGATATGGGGTTACCCAGTTTGCAGCATCATCCAAAAATAATCCCAACACTGATTTAACACCCTTTGAGAGGCATACATTTTGGCACCCATACTGGCACTCTGGGAAGTGTTATGAAAGCATCTTTTCTCTATTATTCTTTTCTCTTTCTTTCATTATTCTTTTACTTATGCACCCCAGTGCTTATATCAGCATTTATTATATATTTCTTTTCCTTCCAAGTTACATGTGACATCCTTGTTGCTCTTGCTTTATTGTTCTTCTTCAATGTGACTCTCTTGTGTCTGTTGAGCTATTGACAGTGTCATGAAGTGAGCCACCTGTCACAAAGAGGTGACGACGGTGGCACGGCGGAGCGGAGACTTAGACGGAAACAGGCAGCTGGTCCCAACGACAAAGTTATATTGATAATAAATACAAGTAAGTAGGTAAAAGACATACCTGGTCCCAACAACAAAGAGGTCAAGATAAGGGACCAGGTTGTGGGGGCTGGCATATATATACAAGGCGGAGTGTGGGAATTATGATGTAATACTGTATAGCTCAGGCACAAGGAATGGAACGGAACTGATAGAATAGAATGGAAGGTTCCGGAATGATTATTGTAGGTAGGAGAGCTTGGATGGTGTATCATAAAGAAAGGAAAATGATAGGGGTGGCTCACTTCATGACATTACCCCCCTCCTTATGACCATTGCCCTCAATGGTCAAGCTTTTGCCACCTGGGGGTGCTTTTTGTGGAATTTTCGGACTGTGGATGGTGCGTGTTCAAGATTTTGTGCAGGTTCCCATGAGTTATGTCCTGCATCGTAGCCCTTCCACTTTACCAAGTACTCTAACCTCTTCCACCTAACCCGACTGTCCAGGATGTCTTCAACTTCATACTCCGGTTCGTCCTCGTCTTCTAGGTATACTGGTTCTGGCAGCATTGCAATTTGGCCGTTAACAGTGTTCCCTCTCCAAGGGTATAGCTTATCAGCATGAAACACAGGGTGGATGTGGTCCAGAGACAGTGGGAGGTCTAAATGGTAGTCTAGGGGGCCGACCTTCTCCAAAATAGCATAGGGCCCTAGTTGTTGGTTGCCCAGTTTCTTGCTAGAAAGTTGGAGCTTGATGTCTTCTGCACTCAGCCAAACCTGGTCTCCCACTTGGAACTGGTGTGCCTTTCGTTTTCCCCATTCGTAGTTTTCTTTTTGCCATCTTTTTCCCAGATGTAGTGCTGCCCCAGCATCCTGTCATGCCTCTCGAAGTATTTGGATGCAATCATCCACGGCCGGAATCCCACTCCATTGTCCCACAGGAATGTTGAATAAGGGAAGGTAGCCATAGGTGATTTCGAATGGGGATGTTCCAAGTGCAGAGTGGGTGTGAGAGTTAATCACGAACTCCGCCGTTGGCAAATGCTCTGCCCAGTCATCCTGGTGGTGTCCAATGTACAGCCTGAGGTACTTTTCAACTTCTTGGTTTGTCCATTTGGTTTGTCCATTTGCTTGGGGATGATATCCCAATGTGAGATTTGATTTAATCCCTAGGCGGGAGAGTAACAAGTGCATGAGTTTTGCTGCAAACTGAGGTCCTCAGTCTGAAAGGAAACGGAGGGGAAGACCATGGAGGCGGAAAATTTCGCGGTAGTAGATGTTGGCCACGCCTGCTGCTGTGATGGAGGTTGTGCAAGGAATTGCATGGATTTGTTTCCCATAGAGATTGGTGCAGACTAGAATAGCATCATATCCTTGTGAGTTGGGCAACTGTGTGATCAGGTCGGCTCCCACTTCTTCCCACAGGCCTGTTGGGACATCTAGGGGTAAAGTTACTGCTCGTGGGTGTCTCTGTAGCTTTTTCCTTGCTCAAGTCTCACATCCTTCCATGTACTTTTCTACAAAGGAGCGTAGGGTGGGCCACCAAAAATGGGTGCTGATGAGGTCAAGGGTGTTGTGGAGTCCAGGGTGGCCAGCAGAGGGGTTATCGTGGCATTGTTTGAGTACTTCTGTCCATAAGTCATCATCAGGTGGGACATATACCCTACCTCGGTGGTACACTAGTGTCACAAAGAGGTGACGACGGTGGCGGAGCGGAGCGGAGACTTAGGCGGGAGCGGACAACTGGTCCCAACGACAAAGTTATATTGATAATAAATACAAGTAAGTAAGTTAAAGACATACCTGGTCCCAACGACAAAGAGGTCAAGATAAGGGACCAGGTTGTGGGGGCTGGCTTATATATACAAGGTGGAGCATGGGAACTATGAGATAATACTGTATAGCTCAGGCACAAGGAATGGAACGGAACTAATAGAATGGAATGGAATGTTCCGGAATGATTATTGTAGGTAGGAGGGCTTGGATGGTGTATCGTAAAGAAAGGAAAATGATAGGGGTGGCTCACTTCATGACATTACCCCCCTCCTTATGACCATTGTCCTCGATGGTCAAGCTTTTGCCGCCCGGGGATGCTTTCTGTGGAATTTTCGGACAGTGGTTGGTGCATGCTCAAGATTTTGAGCGGGTTCCCATGAGTTGTGTCCTGCGTCATATCCCTTCCACTTTACCAAGTACTCTAACCTCTTCCACCTAACCCGACTATCCAAGATGCCCTCAACTTCGTACTCTGGCTCGTCTTCATCTTCTAGGTATACTGGTTCTGGTGGTGTTGCAATTTCGCCATTGATGGTGTTCCCTCTCCAAGGGTACAGTTTATCAACGTGGAATACTGGGTGGATGCGGTCCAGTGACAGTGGGAGGTCCAGGCGGTAGTCCAGGGGACCAACCTTCTCCAAAATGGCGTAAGGTCCTAGCTGTCGATCCCCAAGTTTCTCACTGGAAAGTTAGAGCTTGATGTCTTCTGCGCTTAGCCAGACCTGATCTCCTACTTGGAACTGATGTGCCTTTCGTTTTCCTCGTTCATAGTTTTCCTTTTGCCATCTTTTTCCCAGGTGTAGAGCTGCCCCGGCATCCTGTCGCACCTCTCGAAGGATCTGAATGCGATCATCCACTGCTGGAATCCCACTTCGCTGACCAACGGGAATGTTAAATAGGGGGAGGTAGCCGTAAGTGAGCTCGAATGGGGAGATTCCAAGTGCAGAGTGGGTACGTGAGTTAATCACAAACTCCGCCATTGGCAAATGCTCTGCCCAGTCATCCTGACGACGTCCCACATACAGCCGGAGATACTTTTCGACTTCTTGGTTTGCCCGCTCGGTTTGCCCATTCGCTTGGGGGTGGTATCCCGATGTGAGATTGGATTTGATTCCCAGGCGGGAGAGTAGTGATCGCATGAGCTTTGCTGCAAACTGGGGTCCTCGGTCTGATACAAAGCGGAGGGGGAGGCCATGGAGGCGGAAAATTTCGCGGTAGTAGATGTCAGCGACACCTGCTGCTGTGATTGATGTGGTACAAGGGATTGCGTGGATTTGTTTCCCGTAGAGGTCGGTGCAGACAAGGATGGCATCGTATCCTTGTGAATTGGGCAGCTGTGTGATCAGGTCAACTCCCACTTCTTCCCACAGACCTGCTGGGACATCTAGGGGTAGTGTTACTGCTCGTGGGTGTCTCTGTATCTTTTTCCTAGCACAAGTTTCGCATCCTTTCACATACTTTTCTACAAAGGATCGCAGGGTGGGCCACCAAAAGTGGGTGCTAACGAGATCGAGGGTGTTGTGAAGTCCGGGGTGACCAGCGGAGGGGTTGTCGTGGCATTGTTTGAGTACTTCTGTCCGTAGGTCATCCTCTGGTGGGACATATACCCTACCTCGGTGGTACACCAGTCCGTTATCCTCCTCCCATTCTGCTATCCCATTGGCCAAGCGTTGGAGGCCGCTCCTCCTGAGCTCTTCCAGTCCTTCGAGTACTTGGGCCTCTCTTTGCGAGGCCTTCTGGATGCGGTCCTCCAACGGGTTCTGTAGTGAGGCTGCTGCCACTTGCATAAAGTGGGCTGGTTTCAGAACGGTCTGTTGTCGGTTGTCTTCACTGTCCAACACCTGATGCGTTGCCATGCGAGACAGAGCATCTGCCTGTGTGTTTGCCTTGCCTGGGCGGTGAGTCAGCCGGAAGTCGAATCGGGATAACCATAGTGCCCAACGCGCTTGTCGTCGGCTAAGGTCCTGTGCAGAGCGCCAGAATTCCAGGTTTGCATGGTCGGTGATGATCTCGAAGGTCTGCGGTGATCCTTCCAGGAAGCTTCTCCAGTCCTTTAGTGCTTCAATGATTGCCAGCATCTCCCGGTCATAGATTTCGTAGTTTCGTTCGGCTGGTTGCATGGAGGCTGATCGAAATGCTACTGGGTGCCACTGACCATCGTCTTGTTTCTGCATTAGAGCTCCTCCTGTGGCAAAGCCTGATGCATCTACCTCGAGTTGTGTGAGCCTGTTGGGGTCCCAGAGTGCCAGTACCGGAGCTGTGACAAAAGCTTCCCTTAGGGTGTCGAATGCTTGCTGCTGATGTGTTCCCCAGTTGAAGCCTGAGTCTTTCTTGGTTAGGTCATTCAGAGGGCGTGCTATGCGGGCAAAGTTCTGTATGAATCGACGGTAAAAGTTGGCAAAACCTAAGAATCCTCGCAGCTCTCGCAGGTTCTTTGGAGTAGGCCAGTCACGAACTGCAGTCACTTTTACCGGATCCATGCGCACTTCCCCTTCTGATATCACTAGTCCCAAGTACTCGATCTGAAGCTCCTCGAACTCACATTTTTCGGGTCGTAGATAGAGGTCATGTTTCTCTAGCCGTTTTAGTACATCCCGCACTATCTGCCGGTGTTGTTGTAGCTCGTTACTGAAGATAAGGATGTCATCTAGGTACACTGCTACTTTCCCCGCTGCCACTAGGTCTGAAAAGATGGAATTCATGAGTGCTTGGAAGGTCGCTGGGGAGTTGGTGAGACCAAAGAACATTACACTGGGTTCGAATAACCCTCGGTTGGTTGCGAAAGCAGCCTTCCATTCATCACCCTCCTTAATTCGGACATTGTTGTAGCCCCATCTGACATCAAATTTGGTGAAGTACCGTGCCCCCTGCAGACGGCTGACGATGTCAGCAACCAGTGGGAGAGGATAGCGGTTCTTTAGGGTTACTTGATTTAGTTTCCTGTAGTCCTGTACAAAACGGAGCTTCCCGTCCTTCTTCTTCACAAAGAAGACAGGTGAAGACAGTGGCGATTTTGAGGGGCGAATGTAGCCTTTTCGGAGGTTGTCATCCAGAAAACGGTCGAGTTCGCCTTGTTCGTTCAATGACATTGGGTAGACTTTCGTACGCATGGTTTCGGGTGCTCCTGGGATCAGTTCAATGGCGTGATCCCAGGGTTTGTGTTCAGGGAGACGTTCTGAGGCCATTTCAGAGAATACCTTTTTGAAATCCCTATAGGGCTCTGGGATCATTTCTTCGAAGGTTTTCACGGGTTTTGCTTTGTAGGCCTGCTCCGCTAGCTGTTGGGAATATGTGAATCCTGCTGCGCACCAGACCTCTTCTGTTTGTTCGTGTAGGATGCCTGACTTCACCCATGCACGCCGGGTTTGTCGGTTGGCTCGAATGCGGTGTATCGGCGACTCATCTGCCTCCTCTTCCTCTGCTAAGTTCAGTGGGGTTTCGGGAGTGATGACTGTTTCAATTTCCTCCACAGTGTCTTGTTCTTCTACCTCCTCTATCGTTGTCCGTTGTGGTCTAACCGAGAGTCGTCCCTTCTCCCAGTCAATATCTGGATTGGCTTTACGTAGCCAGGGGAGTCCCAGGATTAGGTCTTCACTTCCCAGATTGGTTATCAGCAAATCTGTCCACCGTTCTTGATTATCGACAGTCAGGGCTAGACGTGCAAAATGCGTAATCTGCCCTGCTCGGTTAGCAGATCCATCGATGTTAAAGACCCCAATGGGTTTCCTGAGTGGGAAGATCCTTACTTGGTGGCGGGTGACAAACTCCTGATTCAGGAATAGAGCCGTGGCTCCAGAATCAACCATGGCCGCAGTTGCTATACTGTGATTTCTTCCTCTTAATTTCGCATTAATTCGGAAGTGTGACGAATTGGAGTTCAATTCCGAAATATTAGATATGGTACATGAGGGTAGAGAATCATATGTGGACGTAGCATGTATAGCAAATTGGTTTACGGGTACTCTCGGTGCGGCCGAGACGGGTACCCGCTTTAAAAACCCTCCTGCGAGCCTGAAGCGGGGGCCATGGCATTGGCTCTGTTCAGGAGTTCTTGGAGCTGGGCAATTTGGATGGAGAGGTCGGGGGTAGCTGGGGACTGGGCAATAGGGGCAGGAGCAGGGGCCGGAGTGGAAGCCGCAATTTGGACAGGTTCATTGGGAAAGAGAGTGAAAGGCGTTGAAGAGGAGGCTGCGACTTGTTGACGGCGGGGTTGTTGACGCTTACCCCGGCCGCGTTCTAGACCCATGAATTTATCCTGGCAGACTGACTCTAAATGACCTCGTCGCCCACAGTAGCGGCATACTGTGTCCTTGTACGAGCAGTTCCTCTTCTCATGACTCTGTGAACCACAACCGTAACACCTGCCTCTCATCTGGGCCACGAAGCTTTCTCTACTGTTGCCATTGGTATGCGTGGCATCAACGTCCATAGCATGGGAGTTGGCAGGGGGAGAGGAGATGTGAGAGGTACCCTGATTACGGCCTGTCATGGTGGGGTCATGCAGGAATACGTCTACCGAGATTGCTCGCCTGATTGCCTCCTCTAGTGTAGGGGCTAATCCCTGAGCTATGTTGACCACGATGAGATTTTGTCGAATCTCTGGGTTGAGGCCACTGTGAAAGCGTTCTCGTAGGTCGATATCTGAGAGCCCAGTTCGATCGCCGATGTCTTTGAAGTTCTGTGCAAATTCTGCTACCGTTTGACCTTTTGCTTGCCTGAGATGCTGGATTGCATTCCGGGCTTCCATGCCTGCGTCAATGGATTCGAATCGGAGGGTGAAGGCTGTTTTAAAGTCTTCCCATCGTCCATTAAACGGTTGTTGGTGATGACTGAATTCCAAGAGGTATGGGGTGGCCCAATCAGCAGCCTTTCCCGAGAAGAATCCTAGAGCCGCCTTAATCAGTTTCCCTTCGTTGTCCTTCAAATCCGGTTGTTCCACTGCCCAGCTCTGATACTGAGCAATGAAGCGACGGGCTTCCGCACTACTCGAGCCTTTGAAGAGCTCGGGTTTATTCATGCTCGACTTGGCTGCAGCTCTGTGAAGGTTGGCTGTGAGTTGAGTCACCTGCTCGATAAGCTGTGCCATGAGCTGATTTGTGTTGACTTCAGAGGTCGACATAATGGATGGGGGTGCAGTGGGAGTAGGGATAAGGATGGGTGTGATCACGGTACCGTCGGAAAGGTTCTCCTCTTCACTGATGGAGTTGGCAGCAGCGTTCGGACAGGGTTGAGAACTGCAATCAGCCCAGGAGCTGCTTTTGCTGCGGTGGATGTGGGTTTGGTCTTTAGTATCAAAAGCGTGTGGGTAGACAGAGCAGTCGATAGCTTGGGCGGGCAGGCTTGGTGCGGAGGTGTCTGTAGACGTGGTGGAAGCGGAGCCTGCAAGGATAACCTAATCGGTAGGCTATCAGTGCAGTAAGGGATCTTGACCTAATGTCACAAAGAGGTGACGACGGTGGCGGAGCGGAGCGGAGACTTAGGCGGGAGCGGACAACTGGTCCCAACGACAAAGTTATATTGATAATAAATACAAGTAAGTAAGTTAAAGACATACCTGGTCCCAACGACAAAGAGGTCAAGATAAGGGACCAGGTTGTGGGGGCTGGCTTATATATACAAGGTGGAGCGTGGGAACTATGAGATAATACTGTATAGCTCAGGCACAAGGAATGGAACGGAACTAATAGAATGGAATGGAATGTTCCGGAATGATTATTGTAGGTAGGAGGGCTTGGATGGTGTATCGTAAAGAAAGGAAAATGATAGGGGTGGCTCACTTCATGACAGGTTGTTTTATCCATCCTCTTTTGCTTTTTCGTCCTCTTGCTCATCGTCTATCGTGTGACGCCTGGTTGTCTCTTGTGAGAGCTAGCGAGTCGCTGACAGGGGGGGAAGAGGTATGGGAGGTGCCTGTATTGCGACCAGTCATAGTGGGATCATGCAGGAACACATCCACTGAAATTGCTTGCCTAATAGCCTCCTCCAGTGTGGGGGCTAGTCCCTGGGCTATATTGACCACAATGAGATTTTGTTGGATCTCTGGGTTGAGGCCGCTATGGAAGTGTTCTCGCAGGTTGACGTCTGAGAGCCCAGTCCGATCACCAATGTCTTTGAAGTTCTGCGCAAATTCCGCTACCGTTTGGCCTTTTGCCTGCCTGAGATGCTGGATTACATTCCGGGCCTCCATACCTGCATCAATGGATTCAAATCGGAGGGTGAAGGCTGTTTTGAAGTCTTCCCATCATCCATTGAAGGGTTGTTGGTTGTGGCTGAATTCTAGGAGGTACGGTGTGGCCCAGTCAGCAGCCTTGCCTGAGAAGAATCCTAGCGCTGCCTTAATCAGCTTCCCCTCATTGTTGCTCAGATCTGGTTGTTCCATTACCCAGCTTTGATACTGGGCGATGAAGTGACGTGCTTCTACACTACTAGAGCCTTTGAAGAGCTCGGGCTTGTTCATACTGGACTTGGCTGAGGCTTTGTGGAGGTTGGCCATGAGCTGTGCCATGAGCTGATTGGTGTTGTCTTCGGGGGTTGACATAGTGGGTGGGGGTACAGTTGGAGCAGGGATTAGGATGGGTGTGATCACAGTACCATCAGAAAGGTTCTCTTCTTCACTGATGGAGTTGGCAAAAGCGTTTGGACAGGGTTGAGAACTGCAATCAGCCCAGGAACTGCTTTTGCTGCGGTGGATGTGGGTTTAGTCTTTAGTGTCAAAAGCGTGCGGGTAGGCAGAACAGTCAATAGCTGTTATGATTGTGCACAAAGGGATCATCGGGAATGATCGCAGGGAAGTACGAAGTGAAAGACTTCATGAGGTAATACGATCCTAGACAATGTAGTCAGACCTTGACTCCACTATTAGTAGAGTCCTCGACACTTTGCATGTCCGCAAGAGAAGAAAGATAAACGTGTTCTGTTCGCAGTGACTATTGCGGAACGTACTGACAGCGAGGATGTTGAAACAATGATAAAGATAGATGATTATTTGGTATCACTATTGAAGTGCTATCAAAGTTGATATTTAAACTCAAGAACTACCTATTCGATACCATAGCTTTATACTAAAGGTAAGTCAGGATCGCGAAGTGATGCCATGCCCAAATGGGTTGGCTTGTAAGTCAAGAACAAAGGAAGAGATATAAAAGGAATAGTGTAAATCCGATAAGGATGAAAAGAGATAATGAATAATTGCTTCGTGTCGGAATTCCTTTGTGAAGTAATTGCGTAGTGGTCAAAGGATATGTAATATCTAAGTAGCGGAATAAATCACCAAGCTTCGTAAAGACTTAGCTTGCATAGATATAACAGTATCCCCCTCTTAGGCTTTCGCCCTCGAAAGCCTACGCAATGGTTAATGATTGACGAATCTAAAATTAGATAAAATGGAAAAGTAAAAAGGAAAGAATAAAATTTTTCAAAAAAATACCATGCGATTTATGATCAAGGTAAACGAAAAATTTGAAGTCAAACCTGCCCTCAACGAAGAATGCATATAAAACGCGATGGTTTTCTCTGTTTTTTCCTAAGTCCTCATCACTATACGATGTCGTTCACAGTTACTGCTACCGAAACCTTGCAAGAACGATGAGCGCGACTCGTTCAAGAACAGGCAGAATGCGCCCGCCTCCATCAGGTCGAAATCGATGCGCAGGAGAAAGCTTTCGAGGAGATGATGAGATTGGAGGAGGAGGCTGCCCGTGAAGCTGAGCGCGAGGCGGAGAGGAAGAGACTCGAGGAGGAGAAGGAACCCAAGGAAGAGCAACAAGCTGCAAGGAGGAAGGAAGAAGAAAGGCTCGTTGAGGAGAGCATCGTGAAGGTGAAGGCCGACACTTTGAAGAAGCTCACAGAAGAAGAGCGAGTGTCATGAAGTGAGCTACCCCTATCATTTTCCTTTCTTTATGATACACCATCTGAGCTCTCTTACCTACAATAATCATTCCGGAACCTTCCATTCTATTCTATCAGTTCTGTTCCATTCCTTGTGCCTGAGCTATACAGTATTACATCATAATTCCCACACTCCGCCTTGTATATATATGCCAGCCCCCACAACCTGGTCCCTTATCTTGACCTCTTTGTCGTTGGGACCAGGTATGTCTTTTACCTACTTACTTGTATTTATTATCAATATAACTTTGTCGTTGGGACCAGCTGCCTGTTTCCGTCTAAGTCTCCGCTCCGCCGTGCCACCATCGTCATCTCTTTGTGACATTAGGTCAAGATCCCTTACTGCACTGATAGCCTACCAATTAGGTTATCCTTGCAGGCTCCGCTTTCACCACGTCTACAGACACCGCCGCACCAAGCCTGCCTGCCCAAGCTATTGACTGCTCTGCCTACCTGCACACTTTTGATACTAAAGACCAAACCCACATCCACCACAGCAAAAGCAGCTCCTGGGCTGATTGCAGTTCTCAACCCTGTCCAAACGCTGTTGCCAACTCCATCAGTGAAGAAGAGAACCTTTCTGACGGTACCGTGATCACACCCATCCTTATCCCTACTCCAACTGCACCCCCATCCATTATGTCGACCTCCGAAGTCAATACAAATCAGCTCATGGCACAGCTCATCGAGCAGGTGACTCAGCTCACAGCCAACCTTCACAGAGCTGCAGCCAAGTCAAGCATGAATAAACCCGAGCTCTTCAAAGGCTCGAGTAGTGCGGAAGCCTGTCGCTTCATTGCCCAGTATCAAAGCTGGGCAGTGGAACAACCAGATTTGAAGGACAATGAAGGGAAACTGATTAAGGCAGCCCTGGGATTCTTCTCGGGAAAGGCTGTTGATTGGGCCACCCCATACCTCTTGGAATTCAGCCATCACCAACAGCCATTTAATGGATGATGGGAAGACTTTAAAACAGCCTTCACCCTCCGATTCGAATCTATTGACGTAGGTATGGAAGCCCAGAATGCAATTCAGCATCTCAGGCAAGCAAAAGGTCAAATGGTAGCGGAATTTGCGCAGAACTTCAAGGACATTGGCGATTGGACTGGGCTCTCAGATGTCGATCTACGAGAACACTTTCACAGTGGCCTCAACCCAGAGATTCGGCAGAACCTCATTGTGGTTAACATAGCTCAGGGACTAGCTCCTACACTGGAGGAGGCAATTAGACAAGCAATCTCAGTGGATGTATTTCTGCATGACCCCACCATGACAGGCCGTAATCAGGGCACCTCTCATACCTCCTTTCCCCCTGCCAACTCCCATGCTATGGACGTCGACGCCACACACACCAGTGGTAATAGCAGAGAGAGCTTTGTGGCCCAGATGAGAGGCAGGTGCTATGGCTGTGGTTCTCAAAGTCATGAGAAAAGGAACTGCTCATACAAGGAAACGGTATGTCGCTACTGCGGGTGACGAGATCACCTAGAGTCAGTTTGCCAAGACAAGTTCATGGGTCTAGAGCATGGCTGGGGTAAACGCCAACAACCCTGCCATCAACAAGTGGCAGCTTCCTCTTCGACACCCTTCACTCTCTTCCCCAATGAACTCGTCCAAATCGCTACTTCTACTCTGGTTCCTATCGCCCCGCCCCCAGTCACTCCTGACCTCTCCACTCAGATTGCCCAGCTCCAGGAGCTCCTGAACAGAGCCAATGCCATGGCCCCAGCACAAGGTTTGCAGGAGGGTTTTTAAAGCAGGTACCTGTCTTGGCCGCACCGAGAGTACCCGTTAATCAATTTGCTATACTACATTCTACCTCTGCATACGATTCGCTTTCCGCCTGTAAAATACCTACTATTTCGGAATTGAATTCCAATTCATCACACTTCCGAATTAATGCGAAACTAAGAGGAAGGAATCACAGTATAGCAACTGCGGCCATAATTGATTCTGGGGCCACCGCCCTATTTCTGAACCAGGAGTTCATCAACTGCCACCATGTAAGGACCTTTCCACTCAGGAAACCTATTGGTGTCTTTAACATTGATGGGTCTGCTAACCGAGCAGGGCAAATCACACACTTTGCGCGTCTAGCCCTGACCGTCAATAGCCAAGAATGGTGGACAGACTTACTAATAACCAACCTGGGAAGCGAAGATCTAATTCTGGGACTCCCTTGGTTACGTAAAGCCAATCCAGATATTGACTGGGAGAAAGGACAACTCTTGGTCAAACCACAACAGACAACGATAGAGCCGGTGGTAGAGCAAGATACTGCAGAGGAAATCGAAACAGTCATCACTCCTGAATCCCCACCAAGCATATCAGAGGAGGAGGCAGAGGATTTGCCTATACACTGCATTCGAGCCAATCGACAAACCCGACATGCATGGGTGAAGTCAGGCATCCTACAGGAACAAACAGAGGAGGTCTGGTGTGCGGCAGGGTTCACCTACTCCCAACAGCTAGCAGAACAGGCCCACAAAGCAAAACCTCCGAAAACCTTTGAAGAAATGGTCCCAGAACCCTACCGTGACTTTGAAAAGGTATTTTCCAAAACTGCATCAGAACATCTCCCGGAACACCAACCTTGGGATCATGCCATTGAGCTGATCCCAGGTGCACCTGAAACCATGCACACAAAAGTCTACCCAATGTCATTAAATGAACAAGGTGAACTTGACCGCTTCCTGGATGACAATCTCCGAAAAGGCTACATTCGTCCCTCCAAGTCCCCACTGTCATCACCAGTCTTCTTCGTAAAGAAGAAGGATGGAAAACTCCGTTTTGTACAAGACTACAGGAAACTTAACCAAGTAACCCTGAAGAACTGTTATCCCCTCCCACTGGTTGCTGACATCGTTAGCTGTCTGCAGGGGGCACGGTATTTCACCAAATTTCACGTCAGATGGGGCTATAACAATGTTCGGATTAAAGAGGGTGATGAGTGGAAAGCTGCCTTTGCAACCAACTGAGGGTTGTTTGAACCCAGCATAATGTTCTTTGGTCTCACCAACTCCCCAGCCACTTTCCAAGCGCTCATGAACTCCATCTTTTCAGACCTAGTGGCGGCAGGGAAAGTAGCAGTCTACCTAGATGATATTCTCATCTTCACCAATGAAATACCAGAACATCGGCGGATAGTAAGAGAGGTACTCAAACAGCTAGAGAAACACGACCTCTACCTACGACCTGAGAAGTGTGAATTCGAGAAGCTCCAGATCGAATACCTAGGACTAGTGATATCAGAAGGTGAGGTGAGCATGGACCCGGTAAAAGTAGCTGCAGTTCGTGACTGGCCTATCCCAAAGAATCTGTGAGAGCTACGGGGATTCTTAGGTTTTGCTAACTTCTACCGCCGATTCATACGGAACTTTGCCCGCATAGCACGCCCTCTGAATGACCTGACCAAGAAAGACTCGGGCTACAGTTGGGGGACACACCAGCAACAAGCATTCAACACCCTAAGGGAAGCATTTATCACAGCACCGGTACTGGCACTCTGGGACCCTAATAGGCTCACACAACTCGAGGTAGATGCATCAGGCTTTGCTACAGGAGGAGCTCTAATGCAGAAACAAGACGATGGCCAGTGGCACCCAGTAGCATTTTGATCAGCCTCCATGCAACCAGCTGAACAAAACTATGAAATTTATGACTGAGAGATGCTCGCCATCATCGAAGCATTAAAGGACTGGAGAAGCTTCCTGGAAGGTTCACCACAACCATTCGAGATCCTCACTGATCATGCAAACCTGGAATTCTGGCATTCTGCTCAGGACCTTAGTAGACGGCAGGCACGATGGGCACTATGGCTGTCCCGCTTCAATTTCCAACTCACTCACTGGCCGGGCAAGTCCAACACTCAGGCAGACGCTCTCTCTCGCATGGCAGCACATCAAGTTTTGGATAGCGAAGATAATCGACAACAGATTGTCCTGAAACCAGCTCATTTTATGTGAGTGGCAGCAACCTTATTACAGAATCCACTGGAGGACCGTATCCGACAGGCATCTCAGAAGGAGGCCCAAGTACTGGAAGGACTGGAAGAGCTTAGGAGAAGCGGTCTCAAACACTTGGCCAATGGGATAGCAGAATGGGAAGAAGACAACGGACTAGTGTACCACTGAGGGAGGGTATACGTCCCACCAGACAATGACCTGCGGAAAGAAATACTCAAACAATGCCACGGCAACCCCTCTGCTGGCCACCCTGGACTTCACAATACCCTTGACCTCGTCAGTACCCACTTTTGGTGGCCCACCCTGCAATCCTTTGTAGAAAAATACATTGAAGGATGTGAGACTTGTGATAGGAAGAAGATACAGAGACACCCACAAGCAGTAACACTACCCCTAGACATCCCAGCAGGCTTGTGGGAAGAAGTGGGAGTTGACCTGATCACACAGCTGCCCAACTCGCAAGGGTATGATGCAATTCTAGTCTGCACTGACCTCTATGGTAAACAAATACATGCAATTCCTTGTACAACCTCAATCACAGCAGCAGGGGTGGCTGACATCTACTATCGCGAAATTTTTCGCCTCCATGGCCTTCCCCTCCGCTTTGTATCAGACCGGGGACCCCAGTTTGCAGCAAAACTCATGCGATCACTACTCTCCCACCTAGGAATCAAATCAAACCTCACCTCCGGATACCACCCCCAAGTGAATGGACAGACTGAACGGGCAAACCAAGAAGTCGAAAAGTACCTCAGGCTCTATGTGGGACGCTGTCAGGATGACTGGGCAGAACACCTGCCCATGGCGGAATTTCCGATTAACTCCCACACCCACTCAGCACTGGGAACGTCCCCTTTTGAACTCACGTATGGTTACCTGCCTCTATTCAACATTCCAGTGGGACAACGGAGTGGGATTCCGGCAGTGGATGATCACATCCAGATACTGCGAGATGCATGACAGGATGCTGGGGCGGCGCTGCACCTGGGGAAAAGATGGCAAAAGGAAAACTACGAACAGGGAAAACGAAAGGCACATCAGTTCCAAGTTGGAGATCAGGTCTGGCTAAGTGCAGAAGACATCAAGCTTCAACTTTCCAGTGAGAAACTGGGGGATCAACAGCTAGGCCCATATGCGATTTTGGAGAAGGTTGGCCCTTTGGACTACCGTTTAGACCTCCCACTGTCGCTAGACTGCATCCACCCTGTGTTCCATGTCAATAAACTGTACCCTTGGAGAGGGAACTCCGTCAATGGCGAAATTGCAACACCACTGGAACCAGTATACCTAGAGGATGAGGATGAGCCAGAGTATGAAGTCGAGGACATCTTGGATAGTCGGATTAGGTGGAAGAAATTAGAGTACTTGGTAAAGTGGAAAGGCTACAATGCAGGACACAACTCATGGGAACCTGCACCAAATCTTGAACATGCACCATCCACAGTCCGAAAATTCCACAAAAAGCACCCCCAGGTGGCAAAAGCTTGACCATTGAGGGCAATGGTCATAAGGAGGGGGGTAATGTCATGAAGTGAGCCACCCCTATCATTTTCCTTTCTTTATGATACACCATCCGAGCTCTCCTACCTACAATAATCATTCCGGAACCTTCCATTCTATTCTATCAGTTATGTTCCATTCCTTGTGCCTGAGCTATACAGTATTACATCATAATTCCCACACTCCGCCTTGTATATATAAGCCAGCCCCCACAACCTGGTCCCTTATCTTGACCTCTTTGTCATTGGGACCAGGTATGTCTTTTACCTACTTACTTGTATTTATTATCAATATAACTTTGTCGTTGGGACCAGCTGCCTGTTTCCATCTAAGTCTCCACTCCGCCGTGCCACCGTCGTCACCTCTTTGTGACAGCGAGTAAGAGGTCAATGCAGAGCACAGGCTCTGCAAGAGTTACAAGAGTGTCAAAATTGTGCAGCTGAAGCTGCATCGCGATGTTCAAGTGGGTTAGTATCGCGGGAGCCTTTGGGTTCTCAATCCAAAACATACAAGTCTGCATCCATTGTTTGCAATTCCCCAGAAGTGGGGGTTTTGACTTTGAAAAGAAAATGAGTAGCTTCACAGGTGAGTATAGAGTTTCTTCGCGATGGAATCATTGTTTGACGAACTCTAGGTTGGGTCAGCCCCTGACCCAGATGATGGAAACGACGACAACGGTGATGATGACGGCGACAACTACGATGACGATACCCCTCCCCCGACTCCTTCGCATAATCGCGAAGCTTGTCTTTGCTGTGTTACGCAAGGTCACACCAACCACTGCATCATGCAACCAGGAAAGCCACAAACCCAAGCCTGCCTCCGCTGTCATCAGCAATGACAACGGTGTAGCTGGTCTGGAGAAAATGCTGCTCAAAGGTCAAGGAAAAAGAAGCCGAGAGTGGATGGAGAGGGGTTGTATGATGGTCCCGCGAGGCGCGTCGCGGAGAGAGGGTTTGGAGGTGTAGAGTTAGAAAGGAAGTTCGATTTGCTCGTGGAGCAAAACGAGTCAATGAAAGTGCAGATGGATGCACTGATCAGGTTCATGATGGAAGAGCTTGTTTGTGTAGTGCAGCCATGACCTGAAGAGGAAGAGGAAGACAAAGAAAAAGAAGAGGAAGAGGAAGTAGAAGAAGATGATGAAGATGATGAAGAAAGGAGAAGAAGAAGGATTCGCAAGGGAAAACAACGCGCGACGTGATTTCCGTGAAGAGTTACAGTAGTTTTTTGGACTTGTAAATATTTTTAATCTAATTTTGTAATAGTTTCTTTATTGGTTTTTTGTTGTCTTTTGTTTGTTGTTTTTGGTTTTTTTTTGTTTTTGTTTTGTTTAATTTTATGAGTTTTTTGCCTTTTTTGGTGGTTTTGGATATGTAAAGTTTTGTTTGATGAATAAGTGTAAGGAGTTAAGATTTGTTCCGTGAGGGAAGAATCGCGATGGTTTTGGAAGTAAGGAAATGTGAGCAGTAAGGATTCGTTCCGCGAGGAAGAATCACAATGGTTTCGGAAGAAAGGAAATGTGAGAGTTAGAAGGTTGTTTCGTGAAGGATGAATCACGGAACTCCTTGACGTGAAGGTTTGAAATTTAGTAGGTAATGTAATATGTAGTACGGAATGTAATGGCAATGACTTGCGAAGGTTTCGCGAGGAGTTGTTGAACTAATAAAATAAAATTTTGTATTTCCAATGAATGAGATAGTAGAAATTAAGTGGTTGTTAATCATAATGGTCCAGGTTTGTGAGGGTAACGAAGATGGAAAACTGGGACCAGCTTGTCCACGGCAACCCAGGAGAACTCTTTGTCTGTACCTTCGTATCCTGCCCACTGGATGTAATATCGTAGTGGACATTTCTTGTATCGATGATCCAATTTCGAATCCAATACCTCTGCGACGTTGTATTCCTCTTCGCCTTTGACTTCCACTGGAGGTGGAGGAGTTTGTTCGCGATGTGGGATCGAGTTCGGAGTATATGGTTCGAGTTGGGATACATGGAAAACTGGGTGGATACGACTGAGGTAGGAAGGGAGTTGTAACTTGTACGAAAGAGTTCCTATGCACTCAAGAACTTTGAAAGGTCCGAGGTACTTCTCGGAGAACTTCGTGGTAGGTCGAGTGGTTTTAATGTGCTTTGCTAGTACAAATACCTGTGAATCAATGGGAAAATCTGGGTGAGTAATACGTTTTCTGTTCCACTTGCTCTTTGTATCAAGCTTGCGCATTAGTAATTTCTTTGTGGAGGAATGAATGAATCTCATCTAAATTCATCGCGAAGTCAGTCGCGCGATCAGAATGGATGTCGATTTCAGGTTTCACTGTAATGTTAGGGTGATATCCTTTATTCGCGAAGAATGGAGTAATACCAGTAGAAGCGTTAGGAGCGTTGTTGTATGCAAATTCCGTGATAGGCAGAAGCTTTGCCCAATTGTCCTGTTGATACAGGCAATACATACGAATGTATTGTTCCAATGTCTGGTTAACTAGTTCCATTTGTCCATCCCCCTCAGGATGGTATCCCGAGGTGAAGTGTAGCTTGATCGAGAGAGCTTCCCCTAAAGCACAAAAGAAAGCTGAAACAAATTCCGAGCCTCAATCAGAAGTGACATGACTAGGAACTCCGTGTTTCGAGAGAATGTGATGGATGAACAGTTCCGCAAGCTCTTCGGACGTTATTTTGTTGTGTGTCACAATGAAGATGCCTTGTTTCGAGGCTCGATCCACGATTACTAAAATAGCCGTATGTCCTTTAGAGTCTGGTAGTTGTTCAATGAAGTCCATCAATATAGAATCCCAAGGTTGGATGGGAACCGGAAGTGGTTTGAGTAGACCGTAAGGTCTATGTCGACGAGGTTTGTTGCATCCGCAAACCGTGCACGAATTAATATAATCGCGAACGAATTCGCGAGCCTTTGGCCAAGTGTATTGTCATCGAATGGCTTCCAGAGTCCGATTTTGACCAAAATGACCTGAAAGTGGATGGTCGTGAAAGTAGCGTAGAATTTGAAGTTGTAAATTAGAAAGGTTAGGAACGTAAATTTGATCGTCAAGCTGTAACAGTACATCAGACCCTAGTGTCCAACGAGTGTTTGTACCATCCTTCGCGAACTTCAATCCCGTGATTGATTCCGGATCCAGTTCGATTGAATCACGAATAGCGGAATGAAGTGCCTCTATATCCATAACAATGGAGGCACAAAGTGCTGGTCCTTCTAGGAATGTAGCTCAAAGGGAAGTAGTTAGTTGTTCATTAGTGAAAATAGGTCTGAAATTCTGTGGGTTAACTTGCGCGTAGCTGATATCCCCCTCTTTTGGATAGACGTCCCAGCATCTAGTCATTGAGTCAGGTTTTTCACCTAACTTACCTGGTCTGAATCGGATCACCATGTTAAATTGGTGCAGATACTCCAACCAACGAACTTGTCATTGCGTAAGGATTTTCGTTGTCAAGAAGTATTCGAGATTCTTGTGATCAGTAACAATGTGGATAGGATCTCCCGATCCCTTGAGGTAATGTCACCAACCTTTGAATGCTTCGAAAATCACGAGAAGCTCCTTATTGTGAGTGTCGTAGTTGAGTTCCGCAGCTTGAAAAGTCCTCGAGAGGAATGCGATGGGGTGAATTTATCCATCAGGTAGTAGGATCGAGAGGATCGTGGCTAATGCGTAGTCCGAGGCATCTGTTTCTACGATTAGATGTCAGTTTGGTTCCCAATGTGCCAGAATCGGAGCGTGAGTGAAGCTGTATTTGAGCTTCTTGAAGGCTTCCTGGCAGTCGGTATTCCAATTCCAAGGTGTATCCTTTTGCATAAGTCGCGTCATCAGGACTACGATATCGCTATAATTATAAATAAATCGTCGATAGAAATTAGCAAAGCCAAGAAAAGACTGGATGTCTTTGACTTTCCGAGGTACCGGCCAGTCAATGATAGCTTTTACTTTGTCTTTCGACATTGTTCATCCCTCCGGAGAAAGAATATATCCAAGATACTCTACTGTATTGATCTCCCATTCGCATTTCACGATGTTTGTGTAGAGTCGATGTTTACAAAGATGATGGAGAACCTCGTGAATGTGTTCGCAATGCAATGCCTCATCATCGGAGTAAATAAGGATATCGTCAAGGTAGACGATAACATAAACATCTAAAAGATCAGCGAATATGTCGTTCACAAACCTTTGGAAAGCTGCTGGAGCATTAGTGAGTCCGAATGGCATAACCTTCCATTCGTAAGAACCCCAATGAGTCCTGAATGTCATTTTCCATTCGTCGCCTTCCGCGATTTGAACTAAATGGTACGCATGAGCAAGATCAAGTTTAGTATAAACCTTAGCTTTTTTCGGAGTGTCTAGTAAATCAGAAATGAGAGGCAAAGGATAATGGTCCTTCTTCGTGATGTTGTTAAGACCGCAAAAGTCTACACAAAGTCGAAGTTTTCTGTCCTTTTTCAGTATGAACAATACCGGAGCTCCATGAGGAGAGGACAAAGGTTGAATAGCGCCTGATTCGAGGTGCTTATCGATGAAATCACGTAGAGCCTCTAATTCCTTGGCAGAAAGAGGGTAAAGGCGACCGATAGGTGGTTCGGCGCCTTCTGTCATGAATCGATCTTTTTTCATTATTCTTTTCTTTTATTATTCTTTTCCTTTTCTTTTATTTACTTATCTAATCACCAAAGCGCTTGCACTAGCGCTTATTATATTTTCATTATTATTTAGGTTACACGCGTCAACCTTATTGTTCTCGCGTTGTCGTTTCACTTAGGTGCGACTCTCTCGTGCCTGTCAGTTCATTGACAGGACGACGTCATTATTGTTCCGCCTCCATGCTTCTTTTTATATTGCCTCATTGTTTACTCACCGAATACCTACAGCTTTACTTATGGATACGAGCGACTCTTATTGTAGGTCCTCACGGTTACGGTGCGAGACATCTCTCACGGTTTCATATCCCATTTTGTATATAAGACTAGATATTTGGTAGTTATATTCCTTAGCTCTATTCTCGTCTATTCTCCTCGGTAGCTAGACTTGTAGTTGGGTTGTTTTATCCATCCGCTTTTTGCTTTTTCATCCTCTTGCTCATCGTCTATCGTGTGACGCCTGGTTGTCTCTTGTGAGAGCTAGCGAGTCGCTGACACCTTCCTCCAATTCAATCTTTAGGTCGTAGGGTCAGTGCTCAGGCAGTACTTCGGATTCGACTTCGTCGAAGACATCCGCGAAGTCCGCGTAATGCTTCAGTAATGAGGAAGGATTACTGTTGTTTGCCAAAGTTGTTGAAGCAGCTCGCGCTGTAACTTCGCTGTGAACCACGCGTAAAATTAACAGTTCACACTTGGCATTCTTGCAAGGATGGTTGAAGAGTTCCGCATTGACAAGAGCAATGTCGATCTCTGGGTTTTCGAGTCACGAAGCGGCCAATTGAGCCACCAAAGGATAGGAATAGATAGGTTCATAGGGAAGAGAGTCCGATAAAGGGATGAGGTGAATGGCGAGAACGAGTTCACAAAGAAGGTTGCAAAGGCACCTCTTCAGAACCAATGGTAGGCTGTCCCCGCAAAGGGACAGGTTCTTCCGGAACGAGTGTTCGCAGAAGTGAGGACATTGAGGAAGACTCAACTTGCTTGGTGGAATGGAATGTAATGTTTCTCAATGCCCAGTCAATCAACGGATTGTAGTGGGTCAAGAAACTGTAACCTAAAACTGCTTCGCAAGAGGAATCTAGTAAGGTGACATAAAATGTCAGTAGTAGTAGCTCGCCAGAGGGAAACCGAACATTAAGAGACATAGTCTTGGAAATTGGTTTTGGAGATAAAGAACCATCAAAAAGTCGGAGATTGATTGGAGAAATAGAAGAAGTAGGAAGGGCATGTTTATACACAAAACAAGAATCAATAAAACAATTGGTAGAACCAGAATTGAGTAAGGAAACAAAAGAAAGCTTCGCGGAAACGTCACAAAGTGAAAAATCTATAGTAAGAGGTATCGTAAAAGATCATTCATCATAGGAAAGAGTGGATGCATTTAATTTAACTTCCCCGGTAGTACGAACCTGGTCAATGCAACTCCCACTTTGTACTGGGGTACAGGAGTTGCGGACTATTTTTCCAATACCAAAGAGGTACTTGCCACTGCTTCCTGTGTTTCCATGGCGTGTCCGTGAGCTTCGCGAGCCTTTTGTTTCTCACAGTCGTCGAACTTATGATTTCCCCCACAAAACCCGCACAACCCCAACTTCTTTTGATGTTCCGACTCCTTCGCAAGGAGCTTTCCATCCGAGCCGAGGTTGCTTGCGTATGCAGGTCAAGTCACTGCAAAACTTGTCAATGATGAGGAATTTCCACCTCCACTCGACTTACCTTTCTTCCCCAAGTTATTCGTCGAGGTCGTGGTTGTGGTGGTGGTGGATGTAGGAGTTTGTGAAGAACCTGGCGCGTTCTTCTTCAACATGTTTGATGCTTTCCCGCCTGAGGAAACACCTGTCGATCTAGCGGCTTCTCTTTTCCGCTCTTCTTCTCATCTCCAGTACCTGTTATCTATGCGAAGTACCTTGTAACGGTATTCCGTGAGCATCTTTGGTTCCAGAAGATGAGCCATCTCATCTTTGATATGGCTTGCCAAGCCGCGTTGATAAGCCCACTTAAGGGCATGTGAATCCCAGTTAGTAGATGCCGCAAGGGTATTGAAACGGATATTATACTTCCGTACGTTATCAGATTCTTTCATCCTTAACGTGCCAATCTTATCCTTGGCTTCCCCCTGTGCATCGTACATACCGAAATTATCCTGTAATTCATTCACCAATGCCGCGAAGGAACTCGTCCACACCGGCATCGCGGAGAGATTCGGATCCAGAGTATCTGGTTCAAACCATTCCTTCGTGGAACTGCCGAGGTACAATAGTGTATAGTTGATCTTCTTCTGATCAGTAAAATACGAGGGATGATCAATGAATACCAAAGATAAGGAAACTAAGAAACCTTTCAGTTTCCATGAGTCAGATCCGTCAAATACTTCAGGATCCTTGACCTTCGATCCTCCGGATTCCGCGGGGCTGCTAGCATTCATGCCCACGAGAACTGTTCCAAGGGTATTGAGTGAACCCTTAAATGCATGAAACACATCTAAGATGCATTGTTCAGTAGGGTCCAGATGGACACTACCTACCCGTTCCACCGGACTCCTAGAACGACTAGGAACGCGAGAACCTCCAGGACTATCGGGATCAGATCCCCCTGGTTCTCCGGGATTTCCTGACTCGTCAGGACCTACCTCTTCATCAATTTCCGCTTCCTCAATGTTTTCCGGAATCTCCACCATGGTAACTGGTATCCAACCTCGCAAAGGGCCAGGAACGTTTGCTAGCTGCTGATGCATTCTGTCAGCAAGGGTAAATGTGGTAGGAGATGGTGGGATTTCCATCTCTGTTGTTGGTATCGCCGTGTGATTTCTTCGCAGTGTTTGAACAGTAACGGGGTCACCGTTCTCTGTGTAGAGTACTTGGTACTCAAATTCGGAGTGGTCTGATTGGCCAAGGGTGTGATGACTAGAAACCCACGCACTAGCAGGTTGTCCTGGAGCTGGACCAAAGACGTTAGATCGACGTTGAGAATGTCCCGCTCCTGATATGGATTCTGCGAATGGCGTGAAGGCTGTCACATTCAATGTGAAAGGATTAACCATTTCCAGTTCCTCTGTTACCGACTCGTCGGAACCTCCAGTGTTGGTGCAGTTTCTTCTGCTCCTTGTATAGACCATTGTTGAAGGAAGAAAAATTGTTGAGTGGAATGTGAAGGGTAATGAGGATGAATGTGCCGAGTGTCAGTTTAAATATACTGTTATGATCGTGCACAAAGGGATCGTCGGGAATGATCGCGGGATGATCACGAGAAAATACAAAGGAAAATACTTTGCAAGGTAAACTGATCCTAGACAAGGTTGTCACAAAGAGGTGACGACGGTGGCGGAGCGGAGCGGAGACTTAGGCGAAAGCGGACACTGGTCCCAACGACAAAGTTATATTGATAATAAATACAAGTAAGTAAGTTCAAGACATACCTGGTCCCAACGACAAAGAGGTCAAGATAAGGGACCAGGTTGTGGGGGCTGGCTTATATATACAAGGTGGAGCGTGGGAACTATGAGGTAATACTGTATAGCTCCGGCACAAGGAATGGAACTAATAGAATGGAATGGAATGTTCCGGAATGATTATTGTAGGTAGGAGGGCTTGGATGGTGTATCGTAAAGAAAGGAAAATGATAGGGGGTGGGCTCACTTCATGACATTACCCCCCTCCTTATGACCATTGCCCTCAATGGTCAAGCTTTTGCCGCCTGAGGGTGTTTTTTGTGGAATTTTCGGATAGTTGCTGGGGCGTGTTCAAGATTTGGTGCAGGTTCCCATGAGTTGTGTCCTGCATCGTAGCCTTTCCACTTTACCAAGTACTCTAGCTTCTTCCACCTAATCCGACTATCCAAGATGTCCTCGACTTCATACTCCGGCTCATCCTCATCCTCTAGATATACTGGTTCCGGTGGTGTTGCAATTTCGCCGTTTACGGTGTTCCCTCTCCAAGGGTACAATTTATCAACATGGAACACAGGATGGATGCGGTCCAGGGATAGTGGGAGGTCTAAACGGTAGTCCAGGGGCCCAACCTTCTGCAAAATGGTGTAAGGTCCTAGCTGTCGATCCCCAAGTTTCTCACTGGAAAGTTGGAGCTTGATGTCCTCTGCGCTTAGCCAGACCTGATCTCCAACTTGGAATTGATGTGCCTTTCGTTTTCCCCGTTCGTAGTTTTCCTTTTGCCGTCGTTTCCCCAGGTGTAGCGCCGCCCCAGCATCCTGTCGTGCATCCCGCAGTATCTGGATGCGATCATCCACCGCCGGAATCCCACTCCGTTGTCCAACTGGAATGTTAAATAGAGGCAGATAACCATAGGTGAGTTCGAATGGGGACGTTCCAAGTGCAGAGTGGGTGCGAGAGTTAATCACAAATTCCGCCATAGGTAGGTGCTCCGCCCAGTCGTCCTGGCGGCGTCCCACATAGAGTCTGAGGTATTTTTCGACTTCTTGGTTTGCCCGTTCGGTCTGTCCGTTTGCTTGGGGGTGGTACCCTGAGGTGAGGTTTGATTTGATTCCTAGGCGGGAGAGTAATGATCGCATGAGTTTTGCTGCAAACTGGGGTCCCCGGTCTGATACAAAGCGGAGGGGAAGACCATGGAGGCGAAAAATTTCGCGATAGTAGATGTCGGCCACACCTGCTGCTGTGATTGAAGTTGTACAAGGAATTGCATGGATTTGTTTACCGTAAAGGTCCGTGCAGACTAGAATCGCGTCATACCCTTGCGAGTTGGGCAGCTGTGTGATCAAGTCAACTCCCACTTCTTCCCACAAGCCTGCTGGGACGTCTAGAGGTAGTGTTACTGCTCGTGGGTGTCTCTGTATCTTCTTCCTTGCACAAGTCTCGCATCCTTCAACATATTTTTCTACAAAGGATCGCAGGGTGGGCCACCAAAAGTGGGTGCTGACGAGGTCAAGGGTATTGTGAAGTCCAGGGTGGCCAGCAGAGGGGTTATCGTGGCATTGCTTGAGTACTTCTTTCCGGAGGTCATCATCTGGTGGGACATATACTCTTCCTCGGTGGTATACTAGTCCCTTGTCTTCTTCCCATTCTGCTATCCCATTGGCCAAGCGTTTGAGACCGCTTCTCCTAAGCTCTTCCAGTCCTTCCAGTACTTGGGCCTCCTTTTGAGACGCCTGTCGGATGCGGTCCTCCAGTGGGTTTTGTAGTGAGATAGCTGCCACTTGCATGAAATGGGCTGGTTTCAGAACAATCTGTTGTCGATTATCTTCGCTATCCAGAACCTGATATGCTGCCATACGAGAGAGAGCGTCTGCCTGAGTGTTGGACTTGCCAGGGCGGTGAGTGAGCTGGAAGTCGAATCGGGACAACCATAGTGCCCATCGCGCCTGCCGTCTACTGAGGTCTTGAGCAGAACGCCAGAATTCCAGGTTTGCGTGGTCGGTGAGAATCTCGAACGGTTGTGGTGAACCTTCCAGGAAGCTTCTCCAGTCCTTTAATGCTTCGATGATAGCGAGCATCTCTCGGTCATAGATTTCGTAGTTTCGTTCAGCTGCTTGCATGGAGGCTGATCAAAATGCCACTGGGTGCCACTGGCCGTCGTCTTGTTTCTGCATTAGGGCTCCTCCCGTAGCAAAGCCTGATGCATCTACCTCAAGTTGTGTGAGCCTATTAGGGTCCCAGAGTGCCAGTACCGGTGCTGTGATGAATGCTTCCCTTAGGGTATCGAATGCTTGTTGTTGGTGTGTCCCCCAACTGAAGCCTGTATCCTTTTTTGTTAGGTCGTTCAGAGGGCGTGCTATGCGGGCAAAGTTCCGTATGAATCGACGGTAGAAGTTAGCGAAGCCTAGGAATCCCCGTAGTTCTCGTAGATTCTTTGGGGTAGGCCAGTCGCGGACTGCAGCTACTTTTACTGGATCCATGCGCACTTCACCTTCTGATATCACTAGTCCCAAATACTCAACCTGAAGCTCCTCAAACTCGCATTTCTCTGGTCGCAGGTAGAGGTCATGTTTCTCCAGCCGCTTTAGTACCTCTCGCACCACCTGCCGGTGTTCTTGCAAATTGTTACTGAAGATGAGGATGTCGTCTAGGTAGACTGCTACCTTACCAGCCGCCACTAGGTCTGAAAAGATGGAATTCATGAGCGCTTGGAAGGTAGCTGGCGAGTTGGTGAGACCGAAGAACATTACACTGGGTTCAAATAACCCTCGGTTGGTTGCAAAAGCGGCCTTCCACTCATCACCCTCCTTAATCCGGACATTGTTGTAGCCCCATCTGACGTCAAATTTGGTGAAGTACCGTGCCCCCTGTAGACGGCTGACAATGTCAGCGACCAGTGGGAGAGGATAGCGGTTCTTTAGGGTTACTTGGTTGAGTTTCCGGTAATCCTGTACGAAGCGGAGCTTCCCATCTTTCTTCTTAACAAAGAAGACGGGTGAAGACAGTGGCGATTTTGAGGGGCGAATGTAGCCTTTTCGGAGGTTGTCATCCAGGAAGCGGTCGAGTTCACCTTGTTCATTCAATGACATTGGATAGACTTTTGTGCGCATGGTTTCCGGTGCACCTGGGATCAATTCTATAGCATGATCCCAGGGTTGGTGGTCAGGGAGGCGCTCTGAAGCAGTTTCAGAGAATACTTTTTCGAAATCGCGGTAGGGTTCTGGGACCATTTCTTCAAAGGTTTTCATGGGTTTTGTTTTGTGGGCTTGTTCCGCTAGCTGTTGGGAGTAGGTGAACCCTGCAGCACACCAGACTTCATCTGTTTGTTCGTGTAAGATTCCTGACTTCACCCATGCACGTCGGGTTCGTCGGTTTGCTCGAATGCGGTGTATGGGCGACTCTTCTGTCTCCTCATCCAGTGTGTCAAGTGGTGGTTCAGGGGTGATCACAGTTTCAATTTCCTCCGCCGTGTCTTGCTCTTCCACCTCCTCTATCGTTGTTTGTTGGGATCTGACTGTGAGTCGTCCTTTCTCCCAGTCAATATCTGGATTGGCCTTACGTAGCCAGGGGAGTCCTAAGATTAGGTCTTCGCCTCCCAGATTGGTTACTAGCAAGTCTGTCCACCGTTCTTGGTTATCAACAGTCAGGGCTAGGCGTGCAAAGTGTGTGATCTGCCCTGCTCGGTTAGCAGACCCATCAATGTTAAAGACGCCAATGGGTTTCCTGAGTGGGAAGGTCCTTACACGGTGACGGGTGACAAACTCTTGGTTCAAAAATAGAGCAGTGGCTCCAGAATCAACCATGGCTGCAGTTGCTATACTGTGATTTCTTCCTCTTAGTTTTGCGTTAATTCGGAAGTGAGATGAATTGGAGTTCAATTCCGAAATAGTAGATATTTTACAAGATGGGAGAGAATCATACGCAGATGTGGAATGTATAGCGAACTGGTTTACGGGTACTCTCGATGCAGCCGAGACGGGCACCCGCTTTAAAAACCCTCCTGAGAACCTGGTGCTGGGGCCATGGCATTGGCTCTGTTAAGGAGCTCCTGGAGCTGGGCAATCTGGGTGGAGAGGTCAGGCGTAAGTGGGGACGGAGCAGTGGGAGCTGGAATGGACGCGGCAATTTGGACAGGTTCATTGGGGAAGAGGGTGAACGGTGTCGAAGCAGAAGCAGAGACTTGTTGACGGCGGGGTTGTTGGCGCTTACCCCGGCCACGTTCTAGACCCATGAACTTGTCTTGGCAGACTGATTCTAGGTGGCCTCGTCGTCCACAGTAGCGGCAAACTGTCTCCTTGTATGAGCAGTTCCTCTTTTCGTGACTCTGCGAGCCACACCCATAACACCTTCCTCTCATCTGGGCCACGAAGCTTTCTCTGCTGTTACCACTAGTGTGTGTGGCATCGACATCCATAGCATGGGAGTTGGCAGGGGGGGAGGAGATATGGGAGGTGCCTGGGTTGCGACCTGTCATGGTGGGATCGTGCAGGAACACATCCACTGAAATTGCTCGCCTGATAGCCTCCTCCAGGGTGGGAGCCAGTCCCTGGGCTATATTGACCACAATGAGATTTTGTCGGATCTCTGGGTTGAGGCCGCTATGGAAGCGTTCTCGCAGGTCGACGTCTGAAAGCCCGGTCCGATCACCAATGTCCTTGAAATTCTGTGCAAATTCCGCTACCGTTTGACCTTTTGCCTGCCTGAGATGCTGGATTGCATTCCGGGCCTCCATACCTGCATCAATGGATTCAAATCGGAGGGTGAAGGCTGTTTTGAAGTCTTCCCATCGTCCATTGAAAGGTTGTTGGTTATGGCTGAATTCTAGGAGGTATGGTGTGGCCCAGTCAGCAGCCTTGCCTGAGAAGAATCCTAGCGCTGCCTTGATCAGCTTCCCTTCGTTGCTACTCAGATCTGGTTGTTCCATTGCCCAGCTTTGATACTGAGCAATGAAGCGACGTGCTTCTGCACTACTAGAGCCTTTGAAGAGCTCAGGTTTATTCATACTGGACTTGGCTGAGGCTTTGTGGAGGTTGGCCGTGAGCTGGGCCACCTGCTCGATGAGCTGTGCCATGAGCTGGTTTGTGTTGACTTCAGAGGTCGACATAATGGATGGGGGTGCAGTGGGAGTAGGGATAAGGATGGGTGTGATCACGGTACCGTCGGAAAGGTTCTCCTCTTCACTGATGGAGTTGGCAGCAGCGTTTGGACAGGGTTGAGAACTGCAATCAGCCCAGGAGCTGCTTTTGCTGCGGTGGATGTGGGTTTGGTCTTTAGTATCAAAAGCGTGTGGGTAGGCAGAGCAGTCGATAGCTTGGGCGGGCAGGCTTGGTGCGGAGGTGTCTGTAGACGTGGTGGAAGCGGAGCCTGCAAGGATAACCTAATCGGTAGGCTATCAGTGCAGTAAGGGATCTTGACCTAATGTCACAAAGAGGTGACGACGGTGGCGGAGCGGAGCGGAGACTTAGGCGAAAGCGGACACTGGTCCCAACGACAAAGTTATATTGATAATAAATACAAGTAAGTAAGTTCAAGACATACCTGGTCCCAACGACAAAGAGGTCAAGATAAGGGACCAGGTTGTGGGGGCTGGCTTATATATACAAGGTGGAGCGTGGGAACTATGAGGTAATACTGTATAGCTCCGGCACAAGGAATGGAACTAATAGAATGGAATGGAATGTTCCGGAATGATTATTGTAGGTAGGAGGGCTTGGATGGTGTATCGTAAAGAAAGGAAAATGATAGGGGGTGGGCTCACTTCATGACAAAGGTAGTTGGACCTTGACTCCACTATTAGTAGAGTCCTCGACACTTCGCATGTCTGCAAGAGAAGAAAAGTAAACATGTTCCATTTGCGATGACCATCGTGGAATGTACTGACAGTGAGGAGGTTAAAATGATGATATAGATAGATGATTAATTGGTATCACTATCAAAGTGCTATCAAGGTTGATATTTAAACTAAGGAACTACCTATTCGATACTGTAGCTTTATACTAAAGGTAAGTCAGGATCGCGAAGTGATGCCATGCCCGAATGGGTTAGCTTGTAAGTAAAGAACAAAGGAAGGGATATAAAAGGGATAGTGTAAATCCAATAAGAATGATAAGAGATAAAGAGTAATTGCTTCGTGTCGGACTTCCTTCGCGAAGTAATTGTGGAGTGGTAAAAGGATATAAGTAATATCTAAGTAGCGGAATGGTTTGCGAAGCTTTGTAACGACTTAGCTTGCATAGATATAACAGTGACCCACAATCAGGGCTCACTGCACTTGTCACCTCCCTCTTCTGCATACATTGAATGCTCCTGGGGTTGCTTCTGTATGGCTATCATCTACTGGAGGGGCTCTTGGCATCATGTTAGAATGTTTTTGAAAAAGAAAATCACGTTCATTCCACCTCCCTGAAATTCTCTCTAGACATCTACCCTGCCTCCTCCCAGCACTGAGGTGCATTTACAATGATGAAATATACTCAGTTTTTCTCTTCCAGTGTTCTCCACATCCCGGGCCTGGATTTCATGCACTGTGTAGATAGGGGAATATAAGAAGGAAGGAACAAAGGAAGGAAAGAAATGATACAAAGAGGATGTTTTAGTATTAATATCTTGTCAAAGAAGAATTGTTAAGTGAGATCTTTTCTTTTCTTTTATTTACTTTTCTTCTTTACTTTGCTTCTTCTTTGCTTTTCTTATATACATACACTGCATGCACATTCCTATAACTTACCTCACCTTATGTTAAAATCATGATAAATTAACAGGAAATTTTTTTTCCACAATAATCTTGAGTTATTTTAATCCAATTATAAAATTATCCTAAACCAAAAAAAAATCTACAATCCATTTACTTAGCATAGTACCTGGTAATTTATGATAAACATGTTTTGAATATATCTTATACACTTCACTGTAAACAAAAAACTAACTTATTGCAACTGTTATATCTATGCAAGCTAAGTCTCTACAAAGCTTCATGATCCATTCCGCTACTTAGATATATCACTTATATCCTTTTACCACTATGCAATTACTTCGTGAAGGAATTTCGATGTGAAGTACTTACTCCTTATCTCTTCTCATCCTTATCAGATTCACACTATTCCTTTTATATCCTTTCCTTTGTTCTTTACTTATGAGCTAACCCATTCAGGCATGGCATTGCTTTGCAATCCTGACTTACCTTTAGTATAAAGCTACAGTATTGAGTAGGTAGTTCCCTAGTTTAAATATCAACCTTGATAGCACTTTGATAGTGATACCAATTAATCATTTATCCATATCATTGTTTTAACATCTCCACTCTCAGTACATTCCACGATGGTCATCGCAAGTGGAACATGTTTACTTTCTTCTCTTGCAGACTGTGGTGACGAAGGGAGAAAGCATGGAGGAGGCACAAGCTCAAAGCACAAACTGTCGTGACATGCTACTGTTATGATCGTGCACAAAGGGATCGCCGGGAATGATCACGGGATGATCGTGAGGAAATACGAAGTAAATAACTTTGTGAGGTAAAACAATCCTAGACTAAGTAGTTGGACCTTGACTCCACTATTAGTAGAGCCCTCGACACTTCGCATATCCGCAAGAGAAGAAAGTAAGCGTGTTCCATTCGCGATGACTATCGCGGAATGTACTGACAGCGAGAGGATGTTAAAACGATGATAAGGATAGATGATTAATTGGTATCACTATTGAAGTGCTATCAAGGTTGATATTTAAACTCAGGAAATACCTATTCGATACCGTAGCTTTATACTATAGGTAAGTCAGGATCGCAAAGTGATGCCATGCCCGAATGGGTTAGCTTGTAAGTAAAGAACAAAGGAAAGGATATAAAAGGGATAGTATGAATCTGATAAGAATGATAAGAGATAGGAGTAAATGCTTCACATCAGAATTCCTTCGCGAAGTAATTGTGTAGTGGTGAAAGGTTATAAGTAATATCTAAGTGGCGGAATAGTTCGCGAAGCTTCGTAAAGACTTAGCTTGCATAGATATAACAGCTACACAGTATATGGTACCTACTTTATTTTCCCTACATCTCCTTGTTTCTTTATCCTTGTTACGGTTTGGATCTGTCCACATTCTTCCATATCTTTCTACATCATTCCATATCCTTCTATTGGCTTCCCACGCTGTCGCTTACTCATCGAGACTCTTGTATATATAGTACAGTAGCTGATACCTAGTTCCCCATCTTGACCTCTTGGTCTTTGGAACTAGGTTAGTACTTGTATCATCATTTACCTTCAATATACTTACTTGGTCTTTGGAACTAGTTTTCCTTGTGTGACCCTAGTGATTGGCCCCTGCGCTATCACTGTTGTCTTGATCACTCTATCTTTCAGCCTTCATGTGTGGTGCTAGCCCCACCCCTCACTTTGGTTTGTGCTTCGCACCTGTGCTTCCTCTGTGCCTTCTCCCTTTGTCACCACACAAACCGAGGTGAGGGGTGGGGCTAGCACCACACACGAAGGCAGAAAGAAATAATGATCAAGACAGCAGCGGTAGCACAAGGGCCAATCACTAGGGTCGCACAAGGAAGACTAGTTCCAAAGACCAAGTAAGTATATTTAAGTGTAAACGAAGATACAAGTGCTAAGCTAGTTCCAAAGACCAAGAGGTCAAGATGGGGAACTAGGTGTCAACTACTGTACTATATATACAAGGGTTCGGATGAGTAAGCGACAGTGCAGGAAGCTGATAGAAGTGTCTGGAATATGATGAAAGGTTCTGGAGAATGATAGATGGAAGTAAAGGATATGGAAGAATGGAGAATGGTCCAGGCAGTCACAAAGGTACAGAGGAGAGGAAATGTAGGAAAAATGAAGTAAGTACCATATCCCATGTAGCATGTCACGACACAGACACACAAAGTGTTGAGGACTCTACTAATAGTGGAGTCAAGGTCCAACTACCTAGTTTAGGATTGTCTTACCTTGCAAAGTAATTCTCTTTGCTATTTCACACGATTACCCCGCGACCCCTTTCTGATGATCCCTTAGTGCATGATCATAACAGCAACTATGATTAATTATGGAAAAATACATGTTAGATGATTGTGTACTTATTGAAAGTTCCAAAATAAACTTGATTGAAATATTCTCTAATTATTCATAAGAGATAGTATTGCAAAGTATAAATTCAGAATAACATGGAATCATTACTCTTAACTTGACCTGAGATAATTAATTAGTTATCTTATTTTTGTGCTTTTGGGTGCTGTATAACTTTTATGAAAATATAGTATTCAATCAATATAAACGAGCTTATATATAGTAAAACTTCTGTCAATTGATATATAAGTGCAATAGAATAAGTATTTTGAAATCTTGGTTTGGTTATGTTGAAGAAGGTGTAAATTTGTATTAAATTTATTGTATTTGTATAGTTTGATTTGCATATATGAACTCCATAAAGCTCCAAATTTCATGAAGCCCTTGTCAAGATTCAAGAACTTTAGAAACTCTATGAAACCTATGATTGTTAGGAAATCTAGAAAAGTTCTGAACTCCAAGAACTTCATGAAGCCTCAGATCAGTGCCAAGAAATCTGGGAACTCTATGAAGCCCATGATTGCCAGGAACTTCAGGAAATTCATTGAACTCCAGGACTCCATGAAGCTTCAGATTGTTATGAACTCTAGGAACTTCAGGACATCCATGATGCTTAAAATTTCCAGGAACTCCAGGAAATCCTTGAGCGTTGAGAACTCTATGAACCTCTGGAACTCAGGGAACTTCATGATATCTCAGAACTCTAAGAATTTGAAGAAGCTCTGAGTTGCTAGATTCTCTAGGAAGCTCTCAAATCTTCAAATCAAAAGAGTTATTTGTGATTTACTATAAGTGTGTCATAGTTTTTGTACATTTTAGCATAACTTTACTATAGTTGTGTTAGGATTATAGTATACTAAAAATTGCAAATATTGATGTAATTTTTAAGTTTCTTGAATAGAAATATCAATGTGTGTGACAGCTTGATAAGATATAGATACCAAGAATCTATCATATTAAATCAATTGATGCAACCTCACTGTGAAGTTATATTGAGATGTACTAATTGATATTACTTATAGTATTATAATACATCTGCATATTTTCAATATAAAGAAGTGCAATAACATTGTGATTATTATAATTTTTCTATGATAAATTCAAGATCACTTTATTATATTTATAGCATAAATTCCTTCAACTACACATACTTTATAATGTAGTTTTTGTTATAGTATCTTCATTGGCCTATACTGATATATTCAAATCAAACTATACAAATACAATAAATTTAATACAAATTTACACCTTCTTCAACATAATGAAACCAAGATTTCAAAATACTTATTCTATTGCACTTGTATATTAATTGACAGAAGCTTTACTATATATAAGCTCATTTATATTGATTGAATACAATATTTTCATAAAAGTTGGAGTAATGATTCCATGTTATTCTGAATTTATACTTTGCAATACTATCTCTTATGAATAACTAGAGAATGTTTCAATCAAGTTCATTTTGGAGCTTTCAATAAGTACACAATCATCTAACATGTATTTTTCCATAATTAATCATAGTTGCAATAAGTTAGTTTTTTGTTTACAGTAAAGTGTATAAGATATATTCAAAACATGTTTATCATCAATTACCATGTACTATACTAAGTAAATGGATTGTAGAGTCTTTTTTGGTTTAGGATAATTTTATAATTGGATTAAAATAACTCAAGATTATTGTGGAAAAAAATTTCCTGTTGATTTATCATGATTTTAACATAAGGTAAGGTAAGTTATAGGAATTTGCACGCGGTGATACATATATTCATCTACCATCTGATGAACAGGAATATTAGAAAAAAACAGAAAATATCAGAGATCAACACAAAAACAAAACAAGAAAAGAAAAACATATTTTCTTTTCTTAATTCTTGTTTTGCCAAAAACAAAAACAAATACAGAAAAGGTAAATCCAACAACAGATTTACTGTGACCTGATTTGATTTGAGAGCCATCAGGAGTTGCTGTTCTGTGAATTCACTGAAATGAGACCTCGGAATGAGACCTTAGAATTCCGAATCTGGAAGCAGGACTTTTCTTTTACGGGGAATAACTGAGAGTTATTGGGAATCACGGATAATCACTGGGAGTAAATATAAAGGCCTATCTGTGAAGACTCGGGATCAGCAGGTGGGAGTTTGATTGTGATATATCACGTGTCCAATATTACTTGCTGTGAACGACGACTAGGACCTGGACCTGGACCTAGAACGTAGGCCGAAACGACGAGGATATAGGACGCCAACAACGACGACGGTCTCTGATTCCGCTCGCTGTTTTCGTTTACCTACCCAAGTAATCGATTACCTCGAACAACTTATATAACTCAATAAGCCAACAACTACAAACCATGGACAACCTCAACGCCTACCTCACAGCATTTGCAGAATACATCTCAACTTCGCTTGAATCCGTTGGGCTGAAAGAGAGTGTTAGAGAGAGTATGGAAAGGTTTTGGGGCGATGTTGGGAGGTATGGAGTTGATGTGAAAGATTTGAGAAGTAGAATTGGATTAGGAGATTTCGAGATTCCTCCTCCTCCTCCTCCTCTACCGATGGTGGCAATGGATAAAGGGAGTTGGGTAGACAGATGGGGACCGTGGATTGTTGTTGGTGGATGTGTTTTAGTAGCAGGTGTAGGTATTGGTGTTGTTGGGTATCAACAACAACAACAACAACAACATCGACGACGACGACTCCATCTTCATCCTTTCCATCTGCACTCCCTCCAACACAAAAAACATCAAAGCGCACCCCGTCGGCAAACTACAATCATCCTCGGTGGATCTACCTCTTCTTCCTGTGTTGCCCTAATCAAATCCTTAGAACAACATGCGTATATCGTTATAGTATCTGTGGGAAGTGTAGAAGAGGGGAGAGTTTTGGAAGGGTTGTGTCGGAGTGAAGGTCAAGGTGAAGAGGTTGGTGGGTTTGTTCAGAGTGTTGTATTGAGTACCAATCCAGGAGGGATGGAAATTGGTGTACAAAATTTCCTAAGAGCTGTAGCATCCACTCTGGATCGACGATTTCCAATAAACGGAGCAGGTGATCCATATGTGTCATTCAATAATCGTCCATATATACATTCCGTTATTTCTTTGTTGACTCTTCCTACTTTCCATTCCTTTTTCCCCTCTTCCCATCCTCTCTCTTCTTCTTCTAACCCCCCTCCCAACTCTTCCCCCATCCCTCCAACATACGCTCCCTTCGAACACATCTCCCTCCCAACAACCTACATCTCCCACCTAACTCAAACCCAAATAATCCCTCTTCAAATTATTCAATCCCTTCTCCCGCTGATGCGGTCCAACCATGTTCCAAGTGATGCTGGGAATCCCAAAAGCGTCGTTGTTTGTGTTTCGACGAGAAGGGCCGACGGAGGGGTGTTTGAAGGTGTCCAGAATATGACAACTTCTAGCACATTACAAGCTGCTCAAACTTTACGCATGGAAATCGAACTTGCTGCAGAGAAGGGCAAGTCGGAAGGGATGAAAAATGTTACAGTTGTTGTTGTTGATGTTGACGATGAGATTTTTGGTGTTCTTGGTGATAATCAGGGGGTTTTTGGTGCTCCCCCTACTCCGACTATTCCTACGATTCACCCAGAAGATATATACAAAGCCATGGAAAATTGGACTCCATCAGAAAAACTTACCTATGGACAAGCCTTTGTTGATTCATTGACTTCGACTTCGACTTCTTCCCCTCCTACTTCAAGTTCTTCTCTTACTTCTCATTCTTCTTCTTCCCCCCTTCCTCATACTTCCATCTCAAACCCGACTCTTGATTCAACTTTCCTTCCTCCACCGCCTCCGACTCCTGACTCAACCCCATTCGTTCAAACTATACTTGGTGTAGTGAGTAATGGCCGATACGGCCACGGATTCGGATGGTTCAGCACAGTTGGAAACGTTTTCGGGATCGTTTTTGGATGGAGGAGGAGCTGGTGGGGTAGCAAGAAGGGATATGTACGTGTAAGATCTGGAAGAGGTGGATGTGAATGGGTAAGCGGTTGGAGAGGTTAGTGTTTTTTTAATATGTTTTTCTTCGTCGTCGACATCGTCCCTTCCTATCGCTTTCGATTCATTCATTCATTTTTTGTTGTCGTCGTCGTTTCCGTTTGGTTTTTCGCTTTTCGTTAATTCATTTCGATCCTCGTCTCTATTTTTCATTTCGTTTCTATTTCACCTCGTCTCGCATCGTAATTTCGTTTTTTTTTTCTGCGTTTTATTTCGTTTCCTTCTCTCGTTCTTTGTTCTTTGTTCTTCCTTCATTCTCATCATATATCATATTCCATCATGTTTCACTCTATTTCATTTCGTTTCGTTTCGAGAACTCTTTACTTCACCCTTCTTGTCTTGTCCTTCTTGTCCTTCTTCTGGTTTTTCCGTTTTCCATCGGATTTCGTTTGGGTGTTGTTTCAATTCAATTCATTTCAGTTCCCTTCTCTCGTCCTTTCTTCTTTTCTCTTCTTCATCTTCTCATTTTCTCGTCTTAAAAGCATCATCCATCATACTGACCCCTCCTCCCCCTCTACCATCTCCCAACAGTCAACTCGTCCGTCCACTTCCCCCATTTTCTCCGCTTCCGCAACTTCAGCAACTTCTTCAATAACACCCTCCTGCCAACTCTCCCAACTTTCTCAAGTCTTCCAATTGGATTCCTTCAGCATCACCCTCAACAACAACAGGAGCTGAAACAAGAGGGGACATTGATGCGTGGAAGTGGGAATGGGAGTATTACCCATTCCGCCATCGTCCCCGCCAACGCCAACGCTGTTTTGATTTCGAATCCAGGTAGTGGTACTGCCAATAGTAATACCAGTACTAGTGTTGGTGAACTCAACGCAGGCGCAGACACAGACACAGACACAGATGCAGAAGTGGATACAGATACAGAAGTAGATACAAAGGATGGAGATGTTGGTGGTGAGGAGAGCGAAACGAGTGATAATGTGGTAGAGAGTAGTTGGATTAGGTTGACTTAGGGTGATTTAGGGTGAATGTGAAGAGGACATCGGAGTGAGTGTCAGGAGAGTGAAGAGGGAGTTCACCGCGTTTCTGTGTTTGTACTAATGTCTGTATTCTTGTACTTTGTGTAAATCACTTGTGTAATCACCCCAACTTAGCTTGTATATATCCAAGTTTTCTTTTTTTCTAAACATATATACATGTATCTGGTATCTGTCATCCGAGTTCTTGAAGAGTTGTATGGCTACTTTTAGTCTCACTTTCGGTACTTCGGATACTTTTGGGATTTTAACATACTTTTGGGATTTTAATATACTTTATTTTGGGATTTGATTTTGGTTTTGATTTTTACCAAGTGGTAATAGTAATAGCACAGTACAGTACAGTAGTAATAATGAGTGGAGGGAGGGTATGGTATGGTATATTATGTTCTGGTATGTTATAGGTATACATCCCAATATAATATCACTAGATGCAACCAATTAATTAATCAATCAGTCAAACAAAAACCCGCACAGAAAAAGAGAAGAAACAATGGCCAACTTGGGGGTCGAACCCAAGACCTTGGCGTTATTAGCACCACGCTCTAACCAACTGAGCTAGCCGGCCGATGCCACTCATCTCGCCAGTCGCATGCTATCTTGGAAAAAATGGGGGAACACAGGAATAATTACCCAGGGGCTGGTGACTTGATTTCAGAACACCACGATAGGATACCAAGTGCGGGATGCTTTACTGATGAGTTGTGGGTTTTTTTTCTGCCAGTTCCGACTTTCAAGTTCTATTCAGACTGCTCTTCTCAATACCTTTTATGTAGGTTTCGCAACGGTGCGATTTTTGATCGGTCCATAGCGGCCCATAAACACGGATTTCCAAAACATATCTGACAAAATATATATTCCTTTGGAACCATGATTTCCGTCTGCTTTGGAAACTTCTACAACATCATCTTCAATCCTTCTGTTAAACTCTCAGCTCTGTTGAAATCTGTTCAAATTCTTTGGAAAAATAGTCTTATTCTTTGTTCTTCTCAGTGATCCATTTTTTCTTTTCTTCAACTTCTTGTGCCTCAAGGCAAGCCGAACATCCATAAAGTCATTCAGAGCCCTATGTAAGCCCATGGGGTATTTTTGTCCGTCGAGAGGGTAGTCCGGAATCTCGACCTGTTCGCATACGGATGCTATACGGATTCAGACAAACAGCAGACCTCAGGATAGTTGCATGGTCCGCTCAGGATGAGTAAGGATAAGCACTCTCGATTCAATTCATGGTGCGCACCCCTTATCTCCTCACAAAGGACTCTATGAATTCAATAAAACAACGAATCAAACCTTGAAGGCATGTTCGTAAGAACCGTGTCCATGGTATTCGAAGTTTTCAACTTTGTCTTTTGTTCTCACATAAAAGATTCTTTAGCAGAAAGTCTCCGTGCACAGTTCCTCCATATACTCACTGTAAAATCGTTGCAAGTTACTGCGCAGCATTGGCTATCCCTCTTCAAAGTTCCTTCATTCGACTCAGCTAAGCTTTTTGATGTACATTCCCGCAGCATTCCTGGTTTACTTTGTCCGCAACCTTAATCCATATACATACCATGTTGCTTTCTCAGTGGGAGGTTCTCGATCGCAGTTCCTTCTTTCTTTCACTAATCAACACGAGCCGAAGTTTCAAGAAGCTATATATTATTCTCACTGACAGCCATGAGGTGCACATCAACTCCTCGACTCACAATGTCCTCACGATTTACCTGGGATGCACCCGGCCTGAACAAGGGTCAGTTCATTGCTCTCACCAATCTCCTTTCACTACGCAATGGGCGTCAACTACAGCCTCCTTCAGAACAAGCATCTGAATTCGGGAACGACTTTCCTCAGAGTAACCCTCGCGTGAAACAGAGAACAGACTCATCTCCTGAAGATGATCTTAAACAGCGTTTCCTGGATCGCCTCGCAGAGGTTATTTCCAAAGATAAGAGGGTTGAATATGTAGCATGCACGACGATGAAAGAGTACCAGGATCATGTCAAAGTTTGGGTAGCATGCAATGACGGGCTCGACGAGAACGATAAAGCATTTCTTTGTAGTTTCTCTGCAAAGATGAGTGCCCTTGCAATTATCCAACGTCCTACCCATGACCGAGCCGCCTCAGGCACGATATCCACTATTCAAATCAAATTACATTCTCATTACTACCAGTGTTTTTAGAAAATTCATTGTGGAATCTGCTTCTGAAACACAACACACCTCGACTCGGGGTTTACGCATCGTGGGTGAGCAGCAAAGATCACCAGCTTAGCTTGAATACTATTTGCGATGAAAACATGAAGAAAACATTGAACGATTTCCTCGACACTATCGAACACAGAAGTAGTACAAATAAATTTGACCGTCTTTGTTGTTTGGCACTCCAAATTAGGGACATCCCTTCAGCGCAGAAAATGATACAAGACTATCTCAAGAACGGCAAATGCTTGTGGAAATCGATCATCTTTCTTGCGCGATTTCGCCGTGCTTACCTTACTTTTTGCGAGATCGCGCAAACTATTCCCAGGTTTTGTTCGCTTGAATTCTTTCCTATTCCAAAAATTATCACACCCTGCAAACCCCCTCCTCTCAAACTTGCTGACACTTTCCATCTCCTCCGTCAACCTCTAAACACAACCACCGTTCATAGATTCGTGGCCCGTATATCGATCCAAGATGCACAGCAGAGGTTTGATCAACGGCAGAAGCAAAGTCTTCATGTTCATGCCGAGCTGCAGATTGTTCAGCATCTACTACAATCCCACATCCATATTGAGGATATTTTCCAATACATGGGTTGTAGCAAGCGGAACTGCTTTATGTGCAAAACTTTCCTTCATATCTTCTGTCACGTTGGGACAAGAGGGTGCCATGGGAAGCTGTATAACCAATGGTCAATTCCAGAAATATCCGGAATCGATGATCAGATGATGCAGGAACTTGAGAAGACGGTCAAGCAGATCCTGGAAATCCTGCTGCAGGAGCTCTCCAAACCAATCCCAACATGTGGTGCAGTACCGGACTCTTCAGCTGGGACAACCACTATACATACTCCAATGGGTTCCGATATAACACCCGATTGGGATCGTCAAATATTGAATGCGCTACACACTTATTTCGCAAGTCAGTGGAGAATAGATTGGTCACAAAGGTCCTCTCTGTTTACTCACATGTAAATCTAGACTAACTCCTTGATTCACAGACTAGCAGTGAGTGCAACTCTGGCACAGCCTTATCTATCTGTAATAACTGCCAAGGGAGAAATATACCCTGTTTGAGTAACAGACTCTGTAGACAGTAGTAAGTATCTCAGAACACACCGAACGGGGTGTAATATCTCCTATATTAAAGTAATTACCTGTAGACAGTAGTAAGTACTATAACTATATGTGATTAGCCATCTTACAGGTAGAGTAGAGAATATAAAGTACTTACTCTCAGAACACACCGAACGGGGTGTAATATCTGAGAGTACCAAAGTAATCTACGAGCTGTATATAAGCGTTACAAGTCCAAATACAATCGGACAGGCACAGTTGATTTGTAAATCGAATCCAAGAAATTTAAAATATGAAAGGAGCAGGAACACTAACACGATCATGAAGACGAGATCAGTCCAGAACACAGAAAGGGACCTTGGTTACTCCGGAGGAGCAGTTGGGGATGACGTATGCGTCTCCCCTAGTATTCTACCTCTAACAGACCCCATACTACATCCACTAAAGTCCTCGTCCAAAGTGTGGATTGTTCAATTTTGGAAAAATGTTGGGTTGTTTTGCTAGCAAAAAAATGTTAGGCAAATGAACATATTGAGAATTAGAGGAGTAGGGGAAGCCACATGGCCATGGATTGTTTTTGAAGTGGTTTCAAATCCTCTTTTCCTGTACTACTAGCTCATATAGCTTCCAATACCCAAATACCCTCTAGCCTCACAGATAGCTCCGTCTCAATTCTCACTGAGCCCACATCAATCTACTAATGCAGAATATGGGCCAGACAATGAAGGTGGTGATGGCAAAGCTTAATGCACTCGAGAAGGGCACGGTTGATTTTTGATTTTTCTGATATCCGCTGGAACTGGAACTGGTCCATCGGATTTTTGGTCCAGTGGGTTCATTCCGGCATTGCTTTAACTGGTCAATATGGTTGGTTAATACAGTGGCAAAAATACTACCAGTATGTTATGATTGTGCACAAAGGGATCGTCGGGAATGATCACGGGATGATCACAGGAAACTTACAAAGGAAAATACTTCGCGAGGTAAAATGATCCTATACAATGTAGTTGGACCTTGACTCCACTATTAGTAGTGTCCTCGACACTTCGTGTGTCCACAAGAGAAGAAAGGTAAACATGTTCCATTCGCAATGGCTGTTGTGGAACGTACTGACAGTGAGGATGTTAAAACAATGATATGGATAAGCGATTAATTGGTATCACTATCGAAGTGCTATCAAGGTTGATATTTAAACTAAGGAACTACCTATTTGATACCATAGATTTATACTAAAGGTAAGTCAGGATCGCGAAGCAATGCCATGCCCGAATGGGTTAGCTCGTAAGTAAAGAACAAAGGAAGGGATATAAAAGGAATAGTGTGAATCCGATAAGGATAAAACGAGATAATGAATAATTGCTTCACGTCGGAATTCCTTCATGAAGTAACAAGCTTTGCTTGACCCGTGCCGAAGGCACGGGCAGGGGACAGTGACTTTTAACAACACATATAATATTGATTGTATTGAGCCAATACATTATTCAAATATACAATATAATTTAACAGCACTAAACTCTAATCAAGCAAAACCTCAGGATAGACAATGTTCTGTGTTATGCACTCTGTATTTCCTGTAGATTGCTCTGAGTAAATAAAACACAAACTTATAAGTATATAACATACCTTCAGGAAAAATTGTTTTGACTCCTTGCTTTGTTGTAGAGCGAGAAAGAGCAACATAGAGTTGACCATGAGTAAATACTGGGGATTGAAGGTTCAACCCAACTGTTTTAACTGATTGCCCTTGAGACTTATTGATGGACATTGCAAATGCTAACCTCACAGGAAACTGGCGTCTTTGAAAGACAAAAGGTAAATCAAGATTGGATGGGCTGAGTTTAATACGTGGAATCAATATAATCTGGCCTGCATTATCTCCGCCCAGTATTCTAGCCTCTAGTACTCTTGCTGTACATCAGGTAAGGATTGCACGGGTTCCATTACAAACTCCAGCTGATGGATCAAGATTCCTAAGAACCATTATTGGTGCACCAATCTTTAACTGTAGTTGTGACAGTGGCAGGCCAGAACCATTGATATTGTGAAGGAATTCCTCAGGATACTGAGAATCCCCATCTGCTGCTTCATCTATGACAGCCTTGTCTGCACTATGATAAGTATTGATATTGCCACTCAATGTATTTAAACACATGAGATTGGTTTCATCAACAGTATCATTTCGTGGGCAGAGTATAGTGCGCTCTGAAAACCATGAATCAACATTATCTGCTGCACAGTCAATAACATTGAGATTTGGATAAATGGCAGAGATCAAGGAGTCAACAGAGTCCCCACACTTCATAATAGGGTCAAGCTTTATTTGGCTTTCTGGACCATTAATTGAACCATGTCCAACCTTCAGTAACCACTCTGCATACTCTTTGTCCTCTGCTGTACCACTACTTAATCTTTTATTTTCTTTTAGATAAAGGATCTTTATGTCACGCCATAAATAAGATCGCTGGATACACTGACCCACAATTTGCTCTCGGTGTCCTTTCCAGACCACAGGAAGTATTTGCTGAAAGTCTCCTCCAAAAACAACTGTAACACCTCCAAATGGCTTGCTAGGGGTGTCCCTAATGTCTCTCATAGTTATATCCACAGCCTCTTGACAATACCAGTCCTGCATTGGAACTTCATCCCAAATAATAAGACTGGTCTCACGCAGTAGTTCACCCAGATCAGAGTTCTTCTTGACAGAGCATAATTTTCCTTCATATATTTCAATAGGAATCTTAAATGTGGAATGAGCAGTTCGCCCCTTTGGGAGTAAAAGAGCAGCAATCCCTGATGAAGCACAGCACAATACAATCTTTTCATCTCCACGCAATGCATAACAGAGTGTATTATATGTAAATGTTTTTCCAGTTCCAGCTGGACCATGGAGAAAGAACATCTGAGGGTTATTCTCATATATTGCAGCTTTAATTGTATTGAAGGCCTCTGCTTGTTCTCTGTTCATCTTTGCAATATTCTCTGATGCTCTTTGCTGTTGTTCTTCAGCATGAAAGGCACGCTGCTCTCGTATCAACCTATTGCCTTCAACCCCTGCCCAAAATTCATAATTAGGAACTGGCATGCCCAGAAAACCTTTTAATCCATCATGTACTCCTGCATGGAAAAGGATTTTATCAATAAGATTTAAACCATAATCTTCAATTTGATCCTGTGTTGGGTTGGCAATAATCCCTGAGGTCTGTAAATGGTGGTTGATATCATCACAGATGTGTTCTTTGAACTGCTCCCACAGTAAAAAAGGTTGAGCAGGATGGCAATCTTTAAGAATTGTTGCAAAGAGTGAACAGAGTGCAGATCCAGATTGCATATGTCTTGCATCCTCTAGGCAGTCCTTCCACTCAGAATCACTCTGCAAAAGCCCACGGGCCAAACATGCTTCTTGGTGTGTAGGATATTCCACTCCTTCATAAGTACGTAGATCTGCAAATGATGTAGCACCTTTGACAACTGTAAGCAGCAGTCGAATATAAAACCTTTCGCCAGCTGCAGGGTGAACAAAATACATCCGCCCAAGAGCAGCTTTACCCTCACGAATCTTCCATCTTTTTGTAGTTTTTACCCAGACCCATTTTGTAGGAAATTCCTGGTACAAAAGTGATCGTGCAACCATTACTGCATGTTCAGGATCATCCTCAGCCTTTTTCTTCTCTGCTGCATTAACTTTGAAGTAAGCTGTAAGTGTGCTGTCTTTTGACCCAACAGCATGAAGAACCTCCTCTACTGGTGCATCAGCATCAAACACTACAAATTGCCCAGCTTCTGTATGTACTGCAAGGCGGACAACATTTGGGATTTCTTCATGCATATCATAATGAAAAAGCCTCCAAACTGATTCAGAGGCAGATACATAACGGGAATCTATATATTGCTGTATTTCATCTTTATTTTTCCCAATTGCCATGGTTGTATGATCATGGCCTTTGTAAATGTATTTATGAAGGTATTTGAAAGCTTTTATGGAAATGCAACACTCTAAGTTGGCATGTGATTTGAGCTCCATCAAAGCCCAAGGATTATGAGGTACAACCCATCTGTTATCAATATCAATTTCTATGCCATTGACCTTTTTCTTGCAAAGCCTTCCATTCTTGGGTCTAGCATAAAGGGTATAGCCATCCTCTGACAAAACAGTATGCTCTTGGAATACCTTAGGATAACCCTTGGAGCATTTTGAATCCTTCATACAGGATGCACTTGGGTTGAGATCACCACATGGTGTATGAATCATCAGCTTTTCAACCAACATGAATAAATTTGGATGTGTTTCAGGATCAGGCAACTGAGCAGAGATTAATTTGTCAATCTGATGAGCCTCTTGATACTGTGATTGGGGATAGAGAAAAATAAGAATGTGTATATGAGGTAGTCCTCGCTTCTGAAATTCAATTGTGTAAACACGGCCTCTACACTTTCCAAAACACCCTTTGTCAATAGCCCTCAAGATGATCCGTACTTTTTCACGAAAAACTCTGGCAACTAAATCAGGTCTGTCTTGTGCTGTCTGTCCGGGAAGGAGAGCCTCTTTAATCTCAGGTGCATTTGGATCTGCAGTGATTGTCAGAAATAGATCAGGTTTTCCAAATGCTCTTCCTAAGGCAATAGAATCTTGATAGAGCTGGAACATATGTCTTGATCCTCCAATATAAGAAGAGGGTAAGATAACTTGTTGCCCTATATCTTGCAGCTGAACATCTCCTGAATGAACAGCATCTACTAAACCACTGTAAACCTCAGCTCTGAGTTTCTTCTGATTGCATGCAAGCCAGGATAAGCATGACTGATCAGTTTGGGCCCATGCATCAACAATATATTGCTGAAAAAGATTTTTGGCATAGAACAGATGGTTTGATTCAATCTCTGGTTGCGTTGATGAAGGTGATATGCATAGTACTCCATCTGGGTAACATGATCATCATTAGAGGCTGGTTCATTAGGTCTATCTGCATATTTGATATTTAGGTGCCATCCTAGTTCACCTCTGGGAAACAGTAAAACATAATGTAAAGGTGCATATGCAGGATTGGTTTCATATATACGTTTCAGTGGCCCCTCCTTACATTGAAGGATAATATCTCGATGATCTGTGGCAGTACCTGGGCCTGGAAGAACAACTGCAACCTCATCAGCTGATGGGATATTATATCTCCTAGGATCATTTGTATCACTGAAATGCAGTTTGATATAAGCACCATTTAGGGAATTTGGAGCCTGTGCCTGAAGGTTTTGTATTCTCTGGTATGCTGATCTGTAGAGATTCACAAAGTTATTATTGCAGTGAAGGCAATCAGATATTGTTTGCATAACAGATGACAGTAACCCAGTACCATGATGTCTGTTATTGGCTAAGCGCTGCTCTAAAGCAGTCTCAGGTGCAACTATGTAAAGCTGTGCATATACTGGGGGTTTGTCACCCTCAGGCAAAAGGGAGCCTAGAGAATGCCAAAGTGCACCCTTAATTTTAAACTGCCTTGGCCCAGTATTTGGAAGTTCAGGATCATTCTGTGGTTGAATCTTAAGGCCCAATGATACAAAAGCAAAAGCAGAATTATAACTCCTTATGTTGTCTAAAAAGTGCTTTGAGTTATGATCAACTCCAGTAAAGAGATTCCTGATTTCAATAGGTGGACTTTGTAACATTGGTAGCTGAATCTTCCCTGATTTGCAGCATGCTCCAAATTTAGGATTTATTACAGAGGAATGTGTAAGTCTCTCTGCTTGCCAATGCAATGCACCACAAAATGGACACTCTATATCCATTTTTCCCAAAGAACAGAAGTTATAAATCCAATCATTCTCAATAGGTTGTAGACCTATTGGAATAGGCTCATCTAGAGCATCATTTTGATGTTCATGATCTCCCACATCAATTTCTTGCTGTTGCAAGTGCTGCTCATGCACCTCTTGGGAGTTGTGCATCACATTTTGCAACTGTTCATGTTGTTGGTGCATGTCATGGCCTTCTGGTGTGAGATAGCCAGGACCTGGTGGAAGTCTCTGGCTATTCTCAAAGTCATCTTGTGGAGGATCATTATTCTCATGCTCATGGGTCAGCCTTTCTGGATTAAATGATATAGATTCTGAAAGTAAAGATAGTCAGCAATAAATAGTGTAATATAGAAAAGAATGTATTACGGATATGACTTTGGGCTCTTCTATGATTCTGTCTCAATGTTGGTCTTGCAGGGTGAGGCTGTACAAATGCTAGTTGAGCTTGTAGCTCAGCAGGTAAGTGAGGAAACTACCAAGAGAATAAATGAGCCTTAAAATCTCTAAATAAGTATGCTAATACCTGATTTTGATATGCCAAATTTGATGGTCCTGCATGGGCATTCTGATTCTGATTATGAAGAGACTATAAGGTAAAGATATTGATTGGTGGCCACAGCACTATGTATTTGAATTTTTACACCTACAACTGCTTGATTTGAAGTACGGCCACAGCCACGGCCCTGTGTTGGTAGTAGTGGAGGTAAATTTCTGAGTTGATTAGCAATTCCTTGAGTCAATTGAAACTCTTGGCCATTATGGTTGATTACTTGAAATAGATCATCTTGTGAATGCTGGGAAGGTACATAATTTTGAGGTATATTGAGTTGGAATGGTATTGGTCCACCATGTGGTGATGGTTGAGGTGTACGTCGATTTTCAGGGCTGCCTAGGGTACGTGTTTGTCGTTCCCTCTCACAATCAGCATTTTGTTGTCGATGTTGAGGTGTATTGGGAGGTGATTCAGAATCCCTTAAAGTGAGAATAGTAGTCAGAGCCTGCACACAGGTCAATAGCTTGTAAGAAACCAAACATTTTATCTGTAGTCAAATTTCCTCTATCAGGAACTTCAATTATAGTGTGAAATTATAGTAGAAGATGGGAAAGGGAAACAAAGGAGAGCATAATTATCATGCAATGCATGCAGCAAACATGCAGCAAACACATTGCAAGCTTGAAGTAATGTGTGAGAAAAACCTAAGTCAACTCAGCAAACATGCAGCAAACACGTCACAAGATTGTGTATTGTAATGTGTGGGAAAAACTTAAGTTGCCGCTGCTGCCGCAGCACTAAAACGTTGACAGTTTTGCTGACATAAATAATGACTAATAAGAAAAAGCGCTGGTTTAGGCGCACCGCCCTAATTTATAGTATAGGATTGCGTAGTGGTAAAAGGATATAAGTATTATCTAAGTAGCAGAATGGTTCGTGAAGCTCCGTAAGGACTTAGCTTGCATAGATATAACACAGTAAATATCTTTGGCAAAATAAATCAGAAATCAATTCATGAGGTCCAGGATTGTACCCTGATGAAGACTCTTCCTCTTCTTTATCAAAAGCACTACCCAAACCCTTCAAACCCAATAGTCTACAACGATAAACACACTTATAGACTTCAATGTATTCATCAATTCCGCCCTACCCATAATCTCTTGCACCACTGGGTTTGAATCATTAGCAAGCTTACCCTTGAATAGTGTGGAACATCATGTCAAACAAAACATGCTTCAAACTAATCACAGTAGCTAAGGATGCATTAAGCAACAGTGAAATTTATGAGAAAATAATTGCATTCACTGTGAATGTCAGCCATGACCACCATATTCTGACTGTACTCATATACAAAGTGGACAAATGAAGTCAGAACATTTCCAACTAAGCTTTTGTTGTGGGATGGATGTTGTGTAGTGCAAATCCATTTTTGAAAGTGTTTTTGATTATTTTGTAGAATACCTAGTGTTGATCTTGCAGTATCTGTAATATAGATACTAGTTCAGTACGCAGGACAGTGAGAGTCAAGCGTCTAGTATTACCTGTAATATAGATACTAGCTAATGTATGGTAAGTAACAGTTAATGAGAGAAGCAAAGAAGAGCTCACCTCAGTACATGGGACAGTGGGAGTCAAGTATCTGAGGTGGCTAGTGTCCAGATAAGATATATATATACAGTAAGTATAGAGGCACGGAAGTATAACCTTGAACAGGTCTATAGCAGGTGGCGGGCAAAGGTCTGGATTGTAAGTAATTTATCATGTATGTATGTACCTATTAGTATTCAGATGAAGAGAAACATACTATTATACAAGTCCAACAGTTTTTTCTCTAATAGCCATGTGTCAGCAACTTGCTAGCTCTCACAAATGCAAAGATGGTGTCAATGAAAATGATACTGGTAGTGCTTTGGAGTATGATGAAACTGAAACTATTGACCATGAAGCAGAGTCAGATGGTAATACAGGGCACTCTTGGGTGTTGAACTCGGAGAATGGGCCTGGGTCAGGTGAAGATGAAGACAGTGAGGATGGATCAGATGGTCCGTGACATGCTACACAGGATACAGTACTTACTTCATTTTTCCTACATCTCCTACTTTCTTCTATCATCCTTCAGAGCCTTCTATCACATTCCAGATACTTCTATTGGTTTCCCACACTGTCACTTACTTATCCAGACACTTATATATATAAGACAATAGTTGACACCTAGTTCCTGTTATGATCGTGCACAAAGGGATTGTCAGGAATGATCGTGGGATGATCACGAGAAAATATGAAGGAAAATACTTCGCGAGGTAAAACGATCCTAAACAATGTAGTCGGACCTTGACTCCACTATTAGTAGAGTCCTCGACACTTTGTGTGTCCACAAGAGAAGAAAGATAAACGTGTTCCATTCGTGATGACCTTCGTGGAACGTACTGACAGTGAGGATGTTAAAACAATGATATAGCTAGGTGATTAATTGGTATCACTATCGAAGTGCTATCAAGGTTGATATTTAAACTAGGGAACTACCTATTTGATACTGTAGCTTTATACTAAAGGTAAGTCAGGATGGCAAAGCGATGCCATGCCCAAATGGGTTAGCTCGTAAGTAAAGAACAAAGGAAGGGATATAAAAGGACTAGTGTGAATCCAATAAGGATAAAATGAGATAACGAATAATTGCTTCACGAAGTAATTGCATAGTGGTAAAAGGATATAAGTAATATCTAAGTAGCGGAATGGTTTGCGAAGCTTCATAAAGACTTAGCTTGCATAGATATAACAGTATCCCCCTCTTAGGCTTTCACCCTCGAAAGCCTACGCGATTGTTAACAATTGATGAATCTAAAATTAGGTAGACTGGAAAAGTAAAAAGGAAAAGTAAAATCTTCAAAATGCCATGCAATTTATGATCGAGGTAAATGAAAAATTTGAAGTCAAACCTGCCCTCAATGACGAACGTGTATAAAACGCAAGGATTTTCTTTTTTTTTCCCAAGTCCTCATCACTCTACAATGTCTCTTACTGTCACAGCCACCGAAACCATACAGGAACAATGAGTGCGACTTGTTCAAGAGCAGGCAGAATGAGCTCGCCTTCGTCAGCTTGAGATCGAGGCACAGGAGGCTGATTTTGAGGAGGAAATGTTGAGGTTGGAGGAGGAGGCTGCTCGTGAGGCTGAGCGCAAGGCGGCAAAGAAGAGGCTTGAGGAGGAGAAAAAACTCGAGGACGAGAGGCAGGCCACGAGAAAAAGAGAAGAGGAGCGGCTGGTTGAGGAAAGCATTGCAAAGGTGAAAGCCGATGCGTTGAAGAAGTTGGCTGAAGAAGAAAACAACCGGGATCGTCGTAGGGCTCAAGCCCTTACAGAGCTACAAGAACATCAAGAGTGTGCAGCTCATCCTGCATCGTGAAGAACCAGAACTGCAATGAGCTCACGGGAGCCTTCGGGCTCAAAACAAAAAGCTTACAAGTTGGCCTCTGTGGTATGCGATACCCCAGACATCAAGATACAGGTTTTGAAGAGGAAATGGTTGGTTCCTCAGGTGAGTAATTTGTTTTCTTCGCGAGGATCAGACTGATTAACACAAACACAGGTTGGTTCAGCTCCGGACCCCGATGATGGAGATGACAACGGAAATGACGACAACGATGATGATGAGGACAATGATGAGGACAAGGACGAGGACGACCTCCCTCCCCCCACACGTTCGCATAATCGCGAAGGATGCATTCGTTGTGTTACACAAGGTAACACTTCAAATTGTATCGCACAACCCGGGAAACCCCGGACTCAGGCCTGTCTGGCCTGTCACCTTCAATGACAGAGGTGTAGCTGGACAGGGGATAACATGGCTCATAGGTCGAGGAGAAAGAGACTGCGTGTGGAGGAAGAAGGGTTGTACAATGGTCCCGCGAGGTGCATCGCGGAGAGGAGATTTGGAGGTGCTAAGTTGGAGGGGAAATTGGATCTGCTCGCAGAGCAGAACGAAGCCCTGAAAAGGCAAATGGGCACTCTTCTTGGGTTTGCGAGTCGAACAGCCTTTGCAATGGAAGAGCTGGTTCGTCTTGTTCAGCAACAACCTGCAGAAGTGGTAGCAGAGGAAGAGAAGTATGAGGAAGAAGAGGAAGAAGAAGAGGAAGATGAAGAAGATGAAGATGAAGATGAAGATAAGGAAGAGAGAAAGAGAAGAAAGATTCGCGAAGGAAAACAACGCGCAACGTGATTCCCGTGAAGGGTTATAGTAGTCGTTGGACTTGTAAATAATTTTATCTAATTTTGTAATAGTTTCTTTATTGGTTTTTTTGTTGTCTGTTGTTTTGGGTTTTTGTTTTTTGTTTTGTTTTGTTTTGCTTTAATTTTTTATAAGTATTTGCCTTTTTTGGTGATTTTGGAATTGTAAGGGTTTTGTGTTATGAATAAGTGTAAGGAGTTAAGATTCGTTCTGCAAGGAAGGAATCGTGATGGTTGTAGAAGGAAGGGAATGTGATAAGTTAGGATCCGTTCTGTGAGGAAAGAATCGCGATGGTTGTGGAAGTAAGGAAATGTGAGAGTTCAAAGTTAGTTTTGCGAAGGATGGATCGCGGAACTCCTTGGTGTGAAGGTTTGGAATTTAGTAGGTAATGTAGTAGGTAGTACGGAATGTAATGGTGATGAATCACAAAGGTTTTGCGAGGAGTTGGCTAACTATTAGAATAAAAATTAGTATTTCCAATGAATGAATAGAAAATATTAAATGGTCATTGATCATAATGGTCCAGGTTTGTGAGGGTAATGAAGATGGAAAGCTGGAATCAGCTCGTCCATGTGAATTTTGTTTGCAGCAACCCAGGAAAACTCTTCGTCTGTACCTTCGTATCCTGCCCACCAGATGTAATACCATAGTGGACATTTCTTGTATCAACAATCCAATTTTGAATCCAAGACCTCTGTGATGTTGTATTCCTCTTAGCCATCAACTTCCACTGGAGGTGGAGGAGTTTGTTTGCAATGTGGGATTGAGTTCAGAGTATATGGTTCAAGTTGGGATACATGGAAAACTGGGTAGATACAGCTGAGGTAGGAAGGGAGTTGTAACTTGTACAAGAGAGTTCCTATGTGCTCAAGAACTTTGAACGGTCCGAGATACTTCTCGGAAAACTTCGCGGTAGGTTGAGTGGTTTTAATGTGCTTTGCTAGTACAAATACCTGTGAATCAATGGGAAAATCAGGATGATTAATATGTTTTCTGTCCGCTTACTCTTTGTATCGAGCTTGCGCATTAGTAATTTCTTTGCAGAGGAAAGAATGAATCTCATCTAAATTTGTTGCAAAGTCAATCGTGCGATTGGAACGGATGTCGATTTCCGGTTTCACTGTAATGTTAGGATGATAACCTTTATTTGCGAAGAATGGAGTAATACCAGTGGAGGCGTTAGGAGCATTGTTGTACGCAAATTCCGCGATGGGCAGAAGTTTTGCCCAATTGTCCTGTTGATATGCACAATACATACAGATGTATTGTTCCAATGTCTGGTTAACTTGTTCTGTTTGTGCATCCCCCTCAGGATGGTATCCCGAGGTGAAGTGTAGTTTGATCGAGAGAGCTTCTCCTAAAGTGCGAAAGAAAGCTGAAATGAATTCCGAGCCTCGGTCAGAAGTGACATGGCTAGGAACTCCATGTTTCAAGAAAACGTGATGAACGAACAGTTCCGCGAGCTCTTCGGACATGATTTCGTCGTGTGTCGCAATGAAAATGCCTTGTTTCAAGGCTCGATCCACGATTACTAAAATAGCCGTATGTCCTTTAGAGTCCAGTAATTGTTCAATGAAGTCCATCAATATAGAATCCCAAGGTTGGACAGGGACCGGAAGTGGTTTGAGTAGACCGTGTCGACGAGGTTTGTTGCATCCGCAAACCGTACACGAATTAATGTAATCGCGAACAAATTCACAAACCTTTGGCCAAGTATACTGTCCTCGAATGGTTTACAGAGTCCAATTTTGACCGAAATGACCCGAGAGTGGGTGATCATGAAAATATCGTAGAATTTGAAGTCATAAATTAGAAATGTTAGGAACGTAAATGCGATCATCAAGTCGTAACAGTCCATCAGGCCCTATTGTCCAACAAGTGTTTGTACCATCCTTCGCGAACTTCAATCCTGCGATTGATTCCGGATCCAGTTCAATTGAATTGTGAATAGCGGAATGAAGTGCCTCTATATCCATAACAATGGAGGCACAAAGTGCCAGTCCTTCTAGGAATGTAGCTCGAAGGGAAGTAGTTAGTTGTTCATTAGTGAAAATAGGTCTGAAATTCTGTGGGTTAACTTGCACGTAGCCAATATCCCCCTCTTTTGGATAGACGTCCCAGTGTCTAGTCATTGAATCAGGTTTTTCACCTAACTTACCTGGTCTGAATCAGATCACCATGTTAAATTGGTGCAGGTACTCCGACCAATGAACTTGTCGTCATGTAAGGATTTTCGTTGTCAAGAAGTATGTCGTGACATATATGGGTACCTACTTCATTTTTCCATAAGCTTTCCTTTCCCACGCTGCTGCTTACTCATTCATTTTTCCATAAGCTTTCCATTCCCACGCTGCCGCTTACTCATCCAGACCATCATATATATAGTACCATAGTTGACACCTAGTTCCCCATCTTGACCTCTTGGTCTTTGGAACTAGGTTAGTATTTGTATCTTCTTTACAGTCAATATACAAAACTTGGTCTTTGGAACTAGTTTTCCTTGTGCGACCCTAGTGATTGGCCCTCATGCTGTCACTGCTGTCTTGATCATTATCTCTTTCAGCCTTTGTGTGTGGTGCTAGCCCCACTCCTCACTTTGGCTTGTGCTTGAGCCTGTGCCTTCCTCTGTGCTTTCTCCCTTTGTCACCACAAAGTATTCAAGATTCTTGTGATCGGTGATGATGTTGATAGGATATCCCGATCCCTCGAGGTAATGCCGCCAGCCTTTGAATGCTTCGAAGATTGCGAGAAGCTCCTTATCGTGAGTGTCGTAGTTGAGTTCCACAGCTTGAAAAGTCCTCGAGAGGAACATGATGGGGTGAATTTCTCCATCAGGTAGTAGGATTGAGAGGATCGTGGCTAATGCGTAGTCTGAGGCATCTGTCTCCATGATTAGATGTCATTTTGGTTCCCAATGTGCCAGAATAGGAGTGTGAGTGAAGCTATATTTGAGCTTCTTGAATGCTTCCTGGCAATCAGTATTCCAATTCCAAGGTGTATCCTTTCATGTAAGTCGCGTCATCGGAACTACGATATTGCTATAATTATAAATAAAATGTCGATAGAAATTAGCAAATCCAAGAAAAGACTGGATGTCTTTGACTTTCCAAGGTACCGGCCAGTCAATGATAGCTTTTACTTTGTCTTTTGACATCGTTAAGCCCTCCGGGGAAAGAATATATCCAAGATACTCTACCGTATCGATCTCCCATTTGCATTTTGCGATGTTCACATAAAGTCGATGTTTACGAAGATGGTGGAGAACCTTGCGAATGTGTTCGCAATGTAATGCCTCGTCATCAGAGTAAATAAGTATGTCGTTGAGGTAGACAATAACATACACATCTAAAAGGTCAGCGAATATATCGTTAACAAACTGTTGGAAATCTGCAGGGGTGTTAGTGAGTCCGAATGGCATAACCTTCCATTCGTAAGAACCCCAATGAGTTCTGAATGTCGTTTTCCATTCGTTGCCTTCCGCGATTCAAACTAAATGATACACGTGAGCAAGATCGAGTTTAGTATAAACCTTAGCTTTTTTCGGAGCATCTAGTAAATCAGAAATGAGAGGTAAAGGATATTGATCCTTTTTCGTGATGTTGTTGAGACTGCGAAAGTCTACGCAAAGTCGAAGTTTTCCATCCTTCTTTGGTACAACCAATACCGGAGCTCCATGAGGAGAGGACGAAGGTTGAATAGCACCTGATTTGAGGTGCTTATCGATGAAATCGCATAGAGCCTCTAATTCCTTGGCAGAAAGAGGGTAAAGGCGACCGATAGGTGGTTCGGCACCTTCCTCCAATTCAATCTTAAGGTCGTAGGGTCGGTGCTCAGGCAGCACTTCGGATTTGACTTTGTCAAAAACATCCGCGAAGTCCACGTAATGCTTCGGTAATGAGGAAGGATTGCTGTTGTTTGCCAAAGTTGTTGAAGCAGCTCGCGCTGTAACTTCACTGTGAACTGCACGTAAAATTAATGGTTCACACTTGGCATTCTTGCAAGCACGGTTGAAGAGTTCTGCGTTGACAAGAGCAATGTTGATCTCTGGGTTTTCAAGTTGCGAAGCGGCCAATTGAGCCACCAAAGGGTAGGAATAGATGGGTTCATAAGGGAAAGAGTCCAATAAGGGACAAGGTGAATGGCAAGAACGGGTTTGCGAAGAAGGTCGCAAAGGGACCTCTTCGGAACCAATGGTAGGCTGAACCTGCGAGCGGACAGTTTCTTCTGGAATGGGTGTTCGCGGAAGTGAGGATGTCGAGGAAGACTCAACTTGCTTGGTGGAATGGAATGTAATGTTTCTCAATGCCCAGTCAATCAACGGATTGTAGCAGGTCAAGAAACTGTAACCTAAAACTGCTTCGCAAGAAGAATCTAGTAAAGTAACATAAAATGTTAGTAGTAGTAGCTCGCCAGAGGGAAACCAAACATTAAGAGACGTAGTCTCGGAAATTGGTTTCGGAGATAAGGAACCATCGAAAAGTCGGAGATTGATTGGAGAAATGGAAGAAGTAGGGAGAGAATGTTTATACACGAATTGAGAATCAATAAAACAGTCAGTAGAACCCGAATCAAGTAATGAAACAAAGGAAAGCTTCACAGAAATGTCACAAAGTGAAAAATCTATAGTAAGAGGTATTGTAAAAGATTGTTCATCATAGGAAAGAGTGGATGCGTTTAATTTAACTTCCCCAGTAGTATGAACCTGGTCAACGCAACTCCCGCTTTGTACTAGGGTACAGGAGTTGCGGACTATTTTTCCGATACCGAAGAGGTACTTGCCACTACTTCCTGTGTTTCTGCAGCGCGTCTGCGAGCTTCACGAGCCTTTTGTTTCTCGCAGTTGTCGAACTTATGATTTCCCCCACAAAACCCGCACAACCCCAACTTCTTTCGATGTTCCGACTCCTTCATGAGAAGCTTTCTGTCCAAGCCGAGGTTGCTCGTGTATGCAGGTTGAGACACCGCAGAACTTGTCAATGACGAGGAATTTCCACCTCCACTCAACTTACCTTTCTTCCCCAAGTTATTCGTCGAGGTCGAGGTTGTGGTGGTGGTGGGTGTAGGAGATTGTGAAGAACCTGGTGTGTTCTTCTTCGACGTGTTCGATGCTTTCCCTCCTGAGGAAACACCTGTCGATCTAGCGGCTTCTCTTTTCCGCTCTTCTTCTCGTCTCCAGTACCTGTTATCTATGCGAAGTACCTCGTAACGGTATTCCACGAGTGTCTTTGGTTCCAGAAGACGAGCCATCTCATCTTTGATATGGCTTGCCAAGCCGTGTTGATAAGCCCACTTAAGGGCATGCGAGTCCCAGTTAGTAGACACCGCGAGGGTATTAAAATGGATGTTATACTTCCGTATGTTATTGGATTCCTTCATCCTTAACATGCCGATCTTATCTTTGGCTTCCCCCTGTGCATCGTACATACCGAAATTATCCTGCAATTCCTTCACCAATGCCACGAAGGAACTTGTCCACGCCGGCATCGCGGAGAGATTCGGATCCAGAATGTCTGGTTCGAACCATTCCTTCACGGAACTGCCGAGGTATGACAGCGTATAGTTGATCTTCTTCTGATCAGTAAAATACAAGGGACGATCAATGAATACCAAAGATAAGGAAACTAAGAAACCTTTCAGTTTCCGTGAGTCATATCCGTCAAATACTTCAGGATCCTTGACCTTTGATCTTCCGGATTCCGCGGGGCTGCTAGCATTCATGCCTGCGAGAACTGTTCTGAGGGTATCGAGTGAACCCTTGAACGCATGAAACACATCTAGGATGTGATGTTCAGTAGGGTCCGGATGGACACTACCTACCCGTTCCACTGGACTCCTAGAATGACTAGGAACGTGAGAACCTCGAGGTGCTCTGGGACCTCCAGGACTATCGGGATCAGATCCCCCTGGTTCTCCGGGATTTCCTGACTTGTCAGGACCTACCTCTTTGTCAATTTCCACTTCCTCGATGTTTTCTGGAATCTCCACTGTGGTAACTGGTATCCGACCTCGCGAAGGGCTGGGAGTGTTTGCTAGTTGTTGGCGCATTCTGTCAGCAAGGGTAAATGTGGTAGGAGATGGTGGGATTTCCATCTCTGTTGTTGGTATTGCCATGTGATTTCTTCATGGCATTTGCACAGTAACAGGGTCACCATTTTCTGTATAGAGTACTTGGTACTCGAATTCAGAGTGGTCTGGTTGACCAAGGGCATGATGACTAGAAACCTGCGCACTAGCAGGCTGTCCTGGAGCTGGACCGAAGACATTAGATCTATGTCGAGAGTGTTCAGCTCCTGATATGGATTCCGCGAACAGTGCAAAGGCTGTCACGTTCAATGCGAAAGGATCAACCATTTCCAGTTCCTCTGTTACCGACTCATTGGACCCTCCAGTGTTGGTGCGGTTTCTTCTGCTCCTTGTATAGACCATTGTTGAAGGAAGAAAAATTGTTGAGTAAGATGTGAAGGGTAATGAGGATGAATGTGCCGAGTGTCAGTTTAAATATACTGTTATGATTGTGCACAAAGGGATCATGTTAAGACTGTTCCGGTGAGGTTCCGTGAGGTCTAGTATGAATAGTATAGTATAAAGTGTTCCGATAGTTTCCGGGTTTGAATGGTAACTACCAATCAGTAGAAAAGTGGAATGGTAGAGTTGAACAAGAACCTTAGCACCACTTTCAGTAGTGCTCCCGCTATGTCGTAGTGGTTCCGTGGATGTTCGTAGATTTCGGACGTCCGGAAGTTGACCGGATAAGTTCGGACAACTATCAAGTAATACTGGAAAGCCCGGACGGAGTTATAGGGATAACCTCTCTAGATTGGAATGATCTAAGTTGATATTTAAACTGGAGAACTATCTACTGGACACTAATGCTTATATACCAGTAATCCTAATTGTTTAAAAGAAGAACAATGAGTATCTAGAATAAAACAATAAGTATTGTAAAAAGTTCCCGATAATATAATTAAAAGATAATAGGGTGAGAATTAGAAGTAATCATATCCATTAACATTGGATGTCATCGTACGGTCTGGTCCCGAACCGATAAGGAAAGGATAGGAACGAATTATAATTGTCGTTTCCGTAACTTCTGGATGTTCTGTACAAGGTAGCGGAAGCATACCCATAACAGATTGTCAGGAATGATCGCGGGAAAATACGAAGGAAAATACTTCGCGAGGTAAAACGATCCTAAACAATGTAGTCGGACCTTGACTCCACTATTAGTAGAGTCCTCGACACTTCATGTGTCCACAAGAGAAGAAAGATAAACGTGTTCCATTCGTGATGACCGTTGCGGAACATACTGACAGTGAGGATGTTAAAACAATGATATAGCTAGGTGATTAATTGGTATCACTATCGAAGTGCTATCAAGGTTGATATTTAAACTAGGGAACTACCTATTCAATACCGTAGCTTTATACTAAAGGTAAGTCAGGATGGCAAAGCAATGCCATGCCTGAATGGGTTAGCTCGTAAGTAAAGAACAAAGGAAGGGATATAAAAGGACTAGTGTGAATCTGATAAGGATAAAATGAGATAATGAATAATTGCTTCGCGTCAGAATTTCTTCGCGAAGTAATTGCATAGTGGTAAAAGGATATAAGTAATATCTAAGTAGCGGAATGGTTCGTGAAGCTTTGTAAAGACTTAGCTTGCATAGATATAACAGTTCCCCATCTTGACCTCTTGGTCTTTGGAACTAGGTTAGTACCTGTATCTTCGTTTACACTCAATATACTTACTTGGTCTTTGGAACTAGTTTTCCTTGTGCAACCCTAGTGATTGGCCCTTGCGCTATCACTGTTGTCTTGATCCCTATCTCTTTCAGCCTTCGTGTGTGGTGTTAGCCCCACTCCTCACCTCAGCCTGTGCTTCCTCTGTGCTTTCTCCCTTCGTCACCACAAATACTCTTTTGCACAATGTAACCCTTTACGGGCCAGTCTGATAGCTTAAACCAAATGGTACAGATATTTGTATAACTCTATGCCTCTATCAATTGTCCAAATTCAGTCTTCATACAGTGACGGGGTCATTCCACACAGCTGTATACCATCAACATACATACTGTCAGGCAGCACAGTCAGTGTACTCAACCGATTCACTACAGGAATGTCAATCACTCGCAACCATTGTCCCTTTTGCAACTACTGTTATGCTTGTAGAACAATATCTTGAGGCGACTATGGTTGGACGTAGGTGGCCCTCAATTCTTGTTATGCGACATAGGTACTTGTTGTGTATCTATAAGTCATTACAGGTAGTTCAATATGTAGGGCGGATCCACAAGCTGCTACGTTCAGACTACAAGACATGTATCCGAATGCGAGGAAATGTGATGAACTGCAATGATTGGTAATGATTGTATAAGTGATACGTTTGACACAAGCGGGTAACAATCTGGACAATTTAGCGATGATTTAGCGATGTATCGAACGTATAGATTGTTCTAATTCCCTCAATTCCTATTCTTTCCTACTTTCCTTCTTCTTTCCACTCTCAACGCTGGTCGTCGGGATACAATTTGCTAGCAAAATGTATGTCTATTCCTCCTGGTTAAGTCCTGAATGAATTCTGAGTGACATACTATAATTCTTCCGGTACGTATAGAATTCGATTCCTCAAGTTCAAACCCCCCCCCCCCCCATCCCCCTAACAGTTCCCTCGATATAACTATGCAATTTCGTCATCCTTGCATAGGCTTGAACGCCTCTTTCATCTTCATACTTGCACTCGCTTCCTTGGTATATGTCACCGCTGCGCCTGTCCAGAACGCTGTACGTATATCAACCGTTGTTGTTATTTATCTCTCTTACGGGAAAAAAAAACTTGCTCGCCTCTCTAGGATGTTTCCAATGCAGAGTCCTCCAGCCCCCTCGCAGCCAAGGTGTTCTTTCTCACAAACAAGCGACACACTCCCGACCAAGGTCAAGCTCAAGATATTCGCACAATTATCGATACAGAGATCAAGAAAGACTTCCCTAGCACAACCAACGTCACTTTTGTCCCCGAGAATGCTACTCCTTGGTTTGAAAACGCAGAAGCTCAATTTTGGATCCAATGGAACGATAGTCTTCGAACTGGAGGTCGTCTTATATACTATATAGACAAAGTCGCTATATCTATCGGCAAAACCCGCAACGCCCCATCTATAGACCTTCCATCCGTACGTTAACGTGCCTAAAGCTTCTGTCAAAGATATTTACGGCCGTCTTTTACTAGGGATATGAGTATAGAGGTCCCATTGCCATACCTCTTCAGAATCCACCTCCTCAGAAATTGAAAGAAAACGTGAAACCGAAGCTTAGGCTGGATACTTCTAGAATATATAAGGGCTACATAGGATGTTAGACAGCTCACTTGGTAGTCCACATACCGTTACTCTTTTGTTTTCAATTTCCCTCGTTGTTTGTGTCTTTATCAGTGTTAGTGTTGTATCGTGCTAGGAGATGGAGGAGTTGATAAAACATACCGCATCTCTCTAATGACCGCTTGTAACGACTCGAATTGAACCGTGCCTACATATTATGTTTGTTAGTTGAAAATTCTCAGTTGATCAAGCTTCACCAGAAGATAGTTTTCACGTTCAGCGGGTAAATGCGCACCACTGGTACGCCCTATTGACCCTTCGTGCCTTGTGGTCAATTACCCTCAGTGTTTCACACTGACATTGCGGTTTTTGGTGTGAGTTCCAACAAAAATTTACAGTGCCCCTTCCGCGTACAATACGCCATTGAGGTTAAGCGGCCCACAATCTCGCTGCTCTTTGAGCAAGTTATCTCTACTCCGGCTCGACCCAACCCAATCATGTCATGTCAGCGCCTACTTACTTACAGGTTCTCTTGACCAAGATCGTGTTCTTTTGATACTCAGCTATTGCCAACTTCTCTCGTTCTCTCTGTGTCTGTTGTGCTGCTTGCCTGCTCTAGGCTGTGCTCCGCCCCTTTTTTCGCGCTTTGCTATTGAGATGATTGACGGACAATCACGACAGATCACAACCGATGCGGTGTAGCTGACAATGGAAGAATACAACTGCCCTGGGCAGTCGTGATTTAGAAGAAACTAGTCAGATAGTCATATATACCAGTCTCTCGCATTGCTTGGGCATATAATTTTTCTAAGAACGTCGAGCAAGGCAACACTTAAAGTTGAGCGTTCAATGGGCTCACATCGTCAAGCCTCAACTTGAATCGATTTGAATAGGACGAGTTAGAACGAGCTTCCAGTAAATTCGGTAAAATCCGACCATGTAGAATCCAGGGCTAGAAGTCAACCATCGCCTCCATCATATTAGTGTTGTTTTTTTCTTTTTGCGTCATTTACGCACAGACACATAAAAGGTTATTCATATCACTTCAACCTCCAATTCCTCTCGTTTTTCTCTAAAACTCGTCTCTCAACGCTGGTCGTTGTGACATTTTACTTTGCTAGTCAAAGGTGAAGTATTTCTTTCACCTCTTTCGAATCTGATTTGAGCTGTCTGCTAATGTTTGACGTTCGTTCATTAAACGACAAATCCAGTTCTCCGTGTTCAATCGACATACACTCGAACCACCGAAATCTCAGTTAATCGCTCCAACTCAGTCATCATCATCATGCGATTTCGTCGTTCTGGCACGGGTTTGCATTTCAAAATTTACTTCGTCCTCGTCCTCGGAATCGCTTCCCTTGTGTACAATGCTGCTGTACCTGTTTCCGGCTCGGCAGTAAGTCGTCCACCGTTGTCGTGAATATCGCCCGATGAGTATCCGCTCTCTGTAGGTGGCAGGGTCGGGCCACGAGGCCACTGGCTGGGAAGTCACGATTCGATACCAAGATAGGGTCTTGAAAAACCCCACGATTGTCGAGTGTAAACCAGCACTTATCGAGGCAAAAATCAAGGAGACGATTCAATCCGAATTACACAAAAAGGCCCAAGGTGACTCAGCGAGTGTCAGCTTTTTCGACGAGGGATTTGTTCCAGTAATGGTGAACGACGAGATTAAATTTAAAAGCTTCTGGGTAGATGGAGTCCGACATTTCGAGATTGAAGGATCCATCAAATATCATACTCGATCCGATGATATGTATATCGTCGACATCGACGTACCCGCGAAAGTGACGGCCATAGTCTCATTCAAGGCTGAATTTCATGACTTTAAGGACAGAACATATCGGCAGAAGTCAGCGGGAATCCGGCTCAGAATCAAGAATGCTATCGAGTTAAGCAATGCTCTAGGATTGCGTGGATGTGACACCGTCGTCGCCGTGGACTTTGATAAGCTTGGCTTCCCAAAGTTTCCACCGGGCGATCCCTCTCAGGTGAAAACTGTCGTGAGGCGGAAAAGCGACATGCGTGAGATCGCGACAGGAACTGTCGAGTACGTCAAAGATAAACCGGATCCTCCATTCCAGGTGCGATTCACTCCAGCCAATACAGCACCGGGCATAGTCATGCAAACAACACCAGAGATAGTCATAAGCGAGGTACGAGTGTCCGCTTCTTGTTTGTAATGTCGGTGTTTGACTTGTGTGACTCTAGGCGACACCTTCACCCTGAGGGCAAGCCTTTCCGATAGTTCAATGGCGCACTCTTCCAGCATCTAGGCTTGAGCTTTGGAGGGTATTGTTGAGGGAAAGAGCGACACAGTCAAAGGGATCAACGGTTCATATATCGTATGTCGTTGTGGTAGTAGGAGCAAAGAGTTTGGTCTTGGGAAATCTGAGAAATTCGCTCCAGATGTTGGATCAACCCGCGCTTACTAAGTTGCAATTTAATTTGCCGGTACTGCCCGGACTTTAGTCAGAAAAATATAATGCCTCTGTTGCTCTCGTCGTGACCGTCACCTCAAAGATTTTCTTTGTACAACCCGTACATTCTAACGCTTGCCATTCGTTTTTCCTCTTTTCCTTAATTTTGCCCTTAATACTTCAAATATTTTCAATACTCCTTACTCCCTTACTCGAAGGCTCGACTTATTCCGCATAACACAACTCAAGAGACGCGAAAGCTTAAGAATTACTCATGGGCTGCGCACAATCAACAGGTATTGACGAAGAGGCCAAAGCTCGTGAGTGGCGTATTTTACCTCTTTTCATCAGCATAGCTGACAAAAATCCATACCATCTTTTTCTCCTTCTGCTCTTGCGACGCTCACAATACACAAACAACGGCAATAATCCCACTGCTCTGATGCTGTTGTGCTCATGTACATGCCAACGCAGGCAATGACGAGATTGAGAACCAGCTGAAGCGGGACCGTATGATGGCCAAAAACGAGATCAAGATGTTATTACTTGGAGCTGGTGAATCTGGAAAAGTGCGTTCTGTCTGTGTAACTTTCTTAAAATTGTAACTTCAGTTAATCTATGTTTTTCCTTTTTTTTGTTTCTTTTTTCGCTTCCTTCCACAGTCCACAGTCCTCAAACAGATGAAACTAATACACCATGGCGGTTACAACGATTCCGAACGTGAATCCTACAAAGAAATCATCTTCTCCAACACTATCCAATCCATGCGTGCTGTCCTCGACGCTATGCCCTCGCTCGACTTATCCCTTGACCCGGCCAATGATGCTCGACGAGCTACTGTCCTCGCTCTACCAATGCAACTTGAGGTCGACGTTATGCCTCGGGACGTAGTCGATTCCATTCGAGGACTTTGGAGCGATCCAGCGCTGAAACAGGCGGTGAATAGGAGCAGGGAATTCCAGCTCAACGATTCAGCAGTGTATTATTTCAATAGTATCGATAGAATGAGTGGACCAGTATGTTCTCACTTTCATTCCCTCTGGAATTTTGATATTGATTGGCTTTCTACTTAGGAATTTATGCCCAGCGACCAAGATATCCTTCGGTCGCGAGTGAAAACGACGGGTATAACAGAAACGACGTTCCAAGTATGTAACATGATTCTATTCCATTGTATCACGTTAACGGCCTGTTCTCAGGTAGGAGAGCTTACGTACAAGCTCTTCGACGTCGGTGGTCAACGTTCTGAACGTAAAAAGTGGATACATTGTTTTGAGAACGTTACCGCTTTGGTGTTTTTGGTTTCGTTGAGTGAATATGATCAGATGTTATACGAGGACGAGAGCGTTGTGAGTTGTTCGTTCATTCGACAGTAGTTTCGTCCTATCCTGCCTTTCCATGTGTTCACTTTGGCCGTTATCTTGAGCTTACCACTTATTCTTCTAGAACCGAATGCAAGAAGCCCTCACCCTCTTCGACTCGATATGTAACTCTCGGTGGTTCGTCAAGACTTCGATCGTGAGTTTCAATTTCCTCTCTACGACCACCGTTCTCCGTTTCCTCCTCTTCCCCCTCTTCCCGCCTTTCTTGTTTTTTTTTTTCTTTCCTTCTTCCACTCAGCCGCCCGAGGACCAATCTTGAATCGTTACTCGATACTGACGATAATTCTTTCCCGTAGATACTCTTCCTTAATAAGATCGACCTATTCGCAGACAAGCTGCCGAGATCTCCACTAGGCGAGTAATGTTCCTTTGCTCCCTTTTTCTCAAACATGCATGTGCGATGCGTAATTGGATATGTATCACCTTTTGGTTGAGTCGCTTGTTGGACTATGTTTCCTTGTAAACATTTGCTTTAGGCTTATCACATACTAACGCCCATCCCTTTCTCTCCTTCCCCTGCAGGCGATTACTTCCCTGACTACACCGGCGGAGACAACTACGACGCCGCTTGTGAATATCTCCTACACAGGTTCATGAGCTTAAATCAGAGCGCTGCGACTAAACAAATCTACGCACATTATACGTGTGCCACTGATACACGGCAGATTAAATGTGAGATCCTTTCAGATTCTTTGTGTCTACCGGATTTTTCGGTCTGGATATTTCTTGTATATTCCACTCGTTTCAGTTGTCGTTCGTTCACCTCCTTTTCGTTTTCCAACCGCGTTACTGCCCCAAGACTGCAGAGAGAAACATTGGGGAATTCTTCCTTCCTTGTCTCCCTCTTTTTTCTCTTCTTGTGATATGTTACTGACTTGAAAATCTTTTTCTAGTCGTTCTCTCTGCAATTCAGGACATCTTACTCCAGCTTCACCTGAGGGAAGCTGGGTTACTATAACTGCTCGTCTTAGATTTTTACCATAGCGTTGGACCTGCACCAGCAGACGTTCAACGACCATGCATCTCATCCGCAAAAAGCCAACGACAACGTCATCTGTAGCCCTGAGTTAAGCTAACCTGATACCCTAAACGATTTATAACTGGAACGGTTATAAACCGTACATATGTACCCTCTTTAATATCTTTTTGCCTTCTTTCGAATCCAACCCATGAAATATATCAAGTATTTTAGTAGTATCCTTTCTTTTTTTTTTTTTGTTTTTACCGAAATTTACTTTTGGTTTGTATTTTGTTGTATATACTTTTCTTTCGTATCTGATCCCTCCTACATATGTACATGTGGAAGAAGCTCTGGTTCGCGTAACGAGCTGGTACATTCCAAGCAATGACTAGTGCGTTCCTTATGTAGTTGATGCGTTTTCGATTACTGGGTTTGAAGTTGGCTCAGGTGCGGTGGGGTGATTGGTCTATAGAGTCTGTTAGGTGACTCAGTGCAAGCCTCATCCCCTCCTCGCCGATACATGATTTTAGATCGTTCTCCTGTTCTGAAGAAATCAGAAAAATCACAATGCGTTAACTTACCACTTCTAGTGCAATTTCCCTTCAATTTAGAATTGAACGTTGAATACTATTAGTTAAGTCAGCTGCAACTCCACGACGAACAAAGATGACCAACCAGACTAATTCTGGTAAGAAAGACAGCCCCCCCAAAAAAAACGAAGAACAAGAGTCAGGCTACTACTTTTCCTTTCCTCTCATCGCTCAGTTCTCTTTCTAAACATATGGAAGCCGGAATCTGAATAGCAGACATCCGAGGACGGCGGGAAGTTGAAGTCAGTGGCAGGGTAGAGTTCCCCCTTTTATATCTAAATGGGTACTTAGGAGCAAGTAAAGGAAGAAGAGTTGACTTCGGATGTTAATATTCTTGTAAACAGATATATACAGCTCCTATGGTACAGCATTCACATATGATTTCCTATAGATACACGAAGAAAGCATTCACTTATATCAGGTAAATATCACCTCAAACAGCAGCATACTAGTTTCTTCATCTTCGTCGCTCTCGGCGTCCCCATCCTTTTTGCTTGAATTGATATCATGTTCAACTAAGAAATCTCATTGACGTTCGTCGTACCCTCATATGGTTCCCTGCTGACCCATCTCACGAACGCGTGGCTCTCGTCCTTCTCTGAAATCCTAATAGTACGCTGTGAGATATTCGTTCTCAGGTCATCGACACGCTTTTCAGGGTCTGAATAATGTAAACGCTCGTTGGCACGATAGAATGCCCACAGAACGTCGCGGACCCTAGAAACGGCAGAAGGAAAAGGATTGAGAAGATACTATTAGGATATCATCACAAAGCAACCGATTAAAGTCATACGCACTCGTCAATGCGTCTATCCACCATCTGCCAGTTCAAGATATCATCCAGACGCCAGATAGCCATGACAACGTCGTATTTTTCATCTTTGCTGATGACAACAAGAGGTGATACCTCACGTTTCATACCGGATTTACTTTTATCCAAATCTAGCTCTCGCAACACCTTCATTATGAAATCGTTAGCAAACGGCACGAATTCTGCCGGAGCGAAGATGGGAATAGCTATATCATTGTCTGAGGAGAAGATTTCTTCAATGGAGTTTGCGTATGTGACGCGTTTGACCTCTGGAAACTTGACTTTCTCAGCATCTCTTTCGGCAATGTTGTACCACTTTCCCTCCATGGCCCACTGTGCACGATCATTAAAGCAGTCGATTGACTGGGCGAATTCTCCCACGAAGAAGCGTACGTCCCATTCATATCTAGAATTAGAAGGTGGTAAAATGACTTGTCGCATAGGTTGATTAACTGTGAAGAATTTGAAGGGACTCACGTAGGTGAGTCATCATAACCTTGACCAAAGTCATTATACGCGTCTTCCGCGAAAACGTGTTCGTTCATTCTGAAGACAATAAATTATCAAACGGACATCTCTGACAAGCAGGGAAGAAAAAAAAGGCAAGCACTCACTCAATTAATCCCTCCCTCTCCAGCTCCCACAGTGCAACATGTCTCATCAATAAACCGAAACTCGTTAAACAGCCTCTGCGAAGAGGCGAAGAGGTCATCTGACCGTATCCTTCTAGCATCGCATGCGAAAATATTGGCAACCCATTTTTGCCTTGAACTACCGGATAATATATCAACTCGACATCCTTTTCCCCGTTCTGAATATGATGATTGACGAACTCCCGTGTCCACGTCCGGGCATCATCCGCAATCTGGGTAAGCGAGAGAGGAGGTTTAAATAGGACTCCGTCTGGAGATATTTTGGTGAGGAGCGCTTGGGACTGGGTAGATTGGTATGCTGATAGGTAGCCGATGTAGAGTGGGATTATCCGGATGCCAAATCCACGTTTGGCATACTTAAAGACGCTGCAGAAGGTTATTATTTAATAAGGACGAATGACGTCCGAATCGCAGAACACAGACCGTTTGTCTCGTGTCGCTTTTCTGTCTCCGAGGTAATGTCCATTGATGAGGTCCATGGTGAATACATTCGTTCCAGCTAGAAATACATCAACATCAAGAATTACTCAGTGAGATACTTGTCGACTTACTCTCTAACGCCCGCACAAATCGAGGCAACATCCACACCTCCTTGCCATCCCACCCGACAGCACAAATATCAAGGTCGAAATTGAGCAGAACCTCCCTTGGATTTTCGACCAGCTTCAATACGCTCTGTACGCGACGTTTAGGCCATTTAGAGTACAGCGTGATGGCCCGAGAATTCCGTACGACCAAAAATGGCGCATCTGGTGAGGCTAAGTTACTCTGGTAGACGTCTGCGATGTGTTTAATCTTCTCGTTCGCTGATTCAACGTCTAAACCATAGATATATAGATCGATGTCGGATGAGATCCATTCGGAGGATTGGTTGAGGTAGAGACGTTCCAAAGCCGGTACGGCGGCAGTCGGGGGAAGATCTGGTGTGAGAAGCGCGCCAAGGACGAGGCCTCCAGCGACGAAGATGTTGTTCCAGTCGAGGCCCGCTAGCAGGCCTCCAGACATACAGTCAAAGTGACCCTTAAAAGCTGAAGATGATGGCTGGATAAATACTGTTGAAGGTCGTGAATGGTCCAAGATAGTGTATCCCGGCAACGCATCGACAGGGAAGCGAGAAATTTTGAGCGCGTGTACGTAGGCAGAGTCATTGGGTGAGATTATTTCAGCGTAGTATTGTAGCGTTTTGGGAAGGTCAGATATTCGGACAAGGCCTAGTGACCACGGTTTCAAAACTGGAGCAGATGCTGCGTGAGGTTTAGACAGAGTACGAAAAAAATTTTCGTTCCGAGGGACCCTCGCGAAAGCAAACTAAATAGAAAAAGATGAGCAAAATTCAAATCCACACTCACCATTCGTCGACATCATCCACAAGTTCATCGTTCTCTAGAACCTTCTTCCTTTTCGTAAGACCCTGTTCGCCCCCGTCGTCCGAAGCATCCATAAAACTGCTTCCGACACATCTGATAGGATATGGAAGCTTGGACCACGACCAGATGCCCTTCTTCGGTAGCTCGTCAGCATTTCCGGCATCCTCGATAGCTTTTTTAATCACAGCCACGTCATCTTCGATATTTTCGCCTAGATATCCTTTCAAGATGAGTTTCTTAATGTCCAAACGAAAAAACTGGCAAGAAATGGAGCTGGCAGCGTCTCTTTCGACCGTGTCTTTCCAGAGTTTGAGTTGCGTGTTCACGGCTTCCACGGCGATTTCTGTTTGGGAGTTGTGCACCTTCGGCACTTTGGGAAGGTCAGGGCCGGTAGTAGTGCTGAGCAGCGCTCTTGTCCTATCCTCGCGCCGGTAGAATGGCTCTGGAAACCCTCTGTGTAAGTCGATAATAGAGCGAAAAGTGCACAACAGTCACCTGATGAATCTTCTGGTGCTGTATTTACGAACATTTGTCGATAGTGACAATGTTATGCTTTGAGAGTAGTGAGAGCAGTGAATGTACAAATCTCAAGGAAAAAACACGTTGCAAAGATGGAAAATGTGCAAGAAAAGAGACGCGTTACTAATAGGATTATCCATCCACATGATAACAACGTGACAGTCACGATGCGTCGTCGAGCAGTTCTGAATTTAGTAATGGAAAGTAATCTACCTTCATATTCTAGAGAAAGTGTATTCAATATCAACTATCTTCGAAGAGATAATATGGACTGCATGCCATCAAGAATACTCATAAATAACACTTCCCTACATAGGATACTATGCAAAGAGGATGCAGGAACTCTAAAAGAATATCTGGCTCGAAGATCCACTCGCAAATCGATATGACCGTTCTTCTCTTCTGTCCCTCTCCAACATGGTAGTATTACCATCCACTTGAAAGCCCATGATTCCACTTGTATGACTAGTAGGCTCTGTCGAACTGCTCCAAGTCGATCGAACTCCCAGTCCCTGAAATCCAGGAATCTGCGCTAATCGTTCACGGAACACCGCAATCCGACGACGTTGTTTGATGAAGCGGCGTTTACGAATACACATGATGAGTAGTGTCCCAAGAACGACTGTTGCCCCGATTACAGCGAGAACAATAGCTTTGCATTTGCGAGATAGACCGCGACCATCGCTGCTTGAAGAATCTGGAGACGACGTTGGGGTTGACATCGAGGAACTGGTGTCCGTTCTAACAGTTGACGTTGCGATTGGTGTTAATGTCGTGGTCATCTTGTAGCTTGATGGAGAACTCGATGTAGAACTGATCAACAGTTAGAAGAGATCGTCCCAACAGAAATCAATCAAAATCACCTTGTAGGAGTGCTTAGTACATCGGTAGTTACAGCCTCTTTTCTCGTTGTTGTACTGATAGGCACATTATGATGAACTTACATCGTGTAATGACTCAGGTAAAGCTTACTTCGACGTAGTCCTGGGCGCTGTCGTCTCTGTAACTCGAGACACAAGAGAAGACGAAGACGAAGTGCTTTATGGGTATATATTGAGAACGCTTTTGTTCCGAACAAGAACGGTATCACCTGAAGCTTGAAGTAGTGAAGATACCAAAAGTGGTAGAGGTAACGACAATGGGAGTCCTAATAATAAAAAGATCGTGAATGATTTATCTTCATGAGTTATTGATATGCTTACTGTCTCTGAACATTGTTCAGACTCGTATCTTCCACTACTCCAATTTGAGGGGCACCACCGATTGAATTAAGAGTTGCACCTGGCGTGAGACTAAACAGAACTCAGAGAAATTGGCGACGAAAGATTTGGAAAGGAATTGTGGCCTTACGACAGCTGACTGATCCCTTGAACAACGAATTGTCTGAAACAAAAAGATACACGTATCAAATTATAGAGAATGAATGCCTCAACGACTAACAAACCGCACCCAGTTTTCATAAACGTCATCTCAGCAGTTCCAGAAGACGAGGAACCTGCATGGACGGCGACAATTGCGCTAATCGACCTATCGTTCAGGTCCTTCTCAATCAATCCGAAAGTGGTTGGGTCTCCTCCACTGAGGATCCAGGTCATAGTAATAGGAACGGATACGGTCGCGGAAGTTTGAGGAAGGCTGACACTAAACCCGCCTGCGAATGTGAAGGCGTAATGGAAAACTAAAAGCAAAGAACTAGAACAGATGTGAGTGAGATTGGATTGTTGTGGAGTTGTCCTATAATCACAATGCCTGCAATGGGCACCTGCCCATATTGACAGAAGTAACAATTGCTGCGATAGAATGATAGCTGAGACAGGATGTTTTGCCATTATGTATGTATAAACACCATCTGATGAGGAGGAACTGCCTGTCACAGCCCCGAAGTCTTCAGCATTCTCTTTGTCAGTACACCGTCTGCTTGAGGCCCGACCGTTGCTGGGGATGAAACAATAATGAGGCATGGCATAGAGCATTCATTGAAAGTTGAACGTTTAGTAGGACATGAACTTGGTGACTTACATATCGCATCCTCTCTTCCACACTGAAACTAATCACTCCTTGACTGCGCAATTGTTACTGACAGGCCCAGTTTCTACTTGCTCAAACCTTTGAATTCAACAGAAGGCTCTGTTGAAATGATTGCATCAATTCACAGATGATGAACGTTCCAGCAGTCGGTACTTGATTTCGCTGTACGGTCATTTCACATACCGACCTCATATTCTAGATTTTCTTCAACTGCATTTTCTCAAACTCCTCAGTTAATTGTTGTCCCTGAGTATTGCCTACGCTCTCTTGCACCATCGAAAAAAAGCTGAAGATAGCGTCCAGAAATCCATGTTGTTAGAGTTAGAAATACTGGGACAACGATACATAAAGTGGGAACGTTGTCGTGACTGTTGAAACAGTGGTGAGTTAGATGGAGCGGTTGCGACTACTCACTGAGTGGTGAGAACAGAAGTGGAGAGAAGAGTTTAGTAGCTTGAGTAGAGCTTGAGTATTCAGCAGTGGAACTGGGTGAATTGATCATAATACAACAAGTACTACAGTATTTATACCTAAGCTACTTAACCCTATAACAACATATTCGTACCCTAAGATAAGTTACAATAGTATTGGTAGGATCATAAAACACCCTACAACATTGTAAGTAGATACAATTGTTATTTGGACAGCAGTTAATGCATACAGTATTGGTGTAAGTACTAAGAATAGTCTTATTTATCAATAATCTGTGATCCACCATGATGATACATGTAAGCGTCATATTATTTGAACAGTGACATGTAGAAAGTGATTCATGTTTGGTGTTTGTCTATTTTGATTAAGCTATAAATCCGCTTACATAGCATTCATCACTGTCAAGAATGTAGAATACCTAATATTTGTCTCGCGGTATTTGTAATATAGATACTAGCTCAGTACACAGGACAGTGGGAGTCAAGCATCTAATATTACCTGTAATATAGATACTAGCTAATGTATTGTAAGTAACATTTATGTCAGCGACTCACTAGCTCTCACAAGAGATAACCAGGTGTCACACAATGAACAATGAGCAAGAGGATGGAAAAGCGATGAGGATGAATAAAACAACCCAACTACAGGTCTAGCTACCGAGGAGTATAGACGAGAATAGAGCTAAGGAATATAACTACAAAATACCTAGTCTTATATACGAAATGGGATATGAAACCATGAGAGATGTCTCGCGCCGTAACCGTGAGGATCTACAATAAGAGTCGCTCGTATCCATAAGTAAAGCTGTAGGTATTTGGTGAGTAAACAATAAGGCAATATAAAAAGAAGCATGGAAGCGGAACAATAATGTCGTCGTCCTGTCAATGAGCTGACAGGCACGAGAGAGTCACGGTAACCACTCATGCCAGTCGTTCTGGTGGTAGTTGATAAACAGATGGAGATAGTGTTTGATCTCCTGATTTGTCTGTTCTGTCTGGCCATTAGTCTGTGGATGATACGCTGTAGTGTAGTTTGCTTCTATTCCCAAGAGATAGTAGAGTTCCTTCATGAACTGGGAGTGATATTGAGGTCCCCGATCGTGTATAATCTTTCGTGGAATGCCATGGATAGAAAAAATACGATCCCAATAGATTTTTGCCATTCCTTCTGAAGTAACCATAGTGTGTGAGGGAACTAGTTGTAATCGTTTGGAGAAATGGTCAACAAATACTGATATGGCATTGTACCCCCCTGACTCTGGTAGTTCACCTATCATGTCTGTGCCGATTATTTGCCAGGGTTCTGTTGGTACAGAATGTGGGTGTAATCGTCCTACTGGTTTTGTACAATGAGCTGTCATAGCCTGGCATTTTTCGCAACCTTCTACATATTTCCCAGCGTCCCTTGTAACTCCCGGCCACCAGTAGTCTCGAGTAATGAGTTCTGTCGTTTTGTACTGTCCTGGGTGTCCCGCTAGCGGTGTATTGTGGTACTGGGTGATTACTTTGGACCGGAGTAGGTGGTTTTTTGGTATGTAAATGCGCCCTTTCCAAGTAATAACTTTGTCAGTTTTGGTCCACTCTGGGTTTTTGGCGGCTAGGGCATCCTGTACAATCCGATCTACTTGGTTTCTACTCTTTCGGATGGATCTCTGATAGTAGGAGATCTTCAGGAGCAGACAGGTCGAGAGAATGGATGAAAAGTTCTGGTTTCAGGAGAATGATGTTCTCATTGTCCTTGTCCCCCATCTCAAGACCTGTCATCCTTGACAGGGCATCAGCTTTCATCATCGACTTACCAGGCTTATGGATGAGATCAAAATTATACTCCACTAATTCCAGTACCCAGCGCGCTTGTTGGTGGTTGAGTTTCTGCAGTTTCTTGAAGTACTGGAGGTTTGTGTGATCCATATAAATCTCGATCTGTTCCTCCGCCCCTAGTAAATATTGCCACCAATCGTCAAGAGAGTCCATGATTGCCATTAACTCTTTGTCATAAATTTCGTAATTCCATTCAACCTCATTGAGGGAACAAGAGCGAAAGGCAATAGGATACCATCTATCATCAACGAATTGGGACAAGACCGTGCCATTAGCATAATCAGATGAATCAGCTTCCACCCTGAACTTCCCATGGTTACGAGGAATCAAGAGAACTACTTCCTCACAGATATGGCGCTTCAACTCCTCAAACGCCTCTTCCTGGTTTTTCTCCCACTTCCAGGTCCCATTCCCTGTGAGCTGTGTTAGTGGCTTTGCTACAAGACTGAACCCATGAATGAATCATCAGAAGAAGTTGCAGAATCCTAGAAACTGCTGGACATCGCGCTTTTTTTGTAGAGTGATCCATTCTCGAACAGCTTGTACTTTCTTGGGGTCCATGCAAATAGTTCCGTTACCAATGATAATACCAAGGTAGTTGATAACCGGTTTTTCGAAAGAACATTTTTCGGGTTTAAGGAATAGTTTGTGTTCCCGTAGAATGTCAAGTACTTGCTTTACGATTCGCCGGTGTTCTTCAATGTCATCGGTAAAAATTAGAATGTCATCCATGTAAATGATAACGTGTCCACCATTAATGAGATCTCGCAGGATATGGTTCATGAACCCTTGGAATGTCGCAGGGGAGTTAGTGAGTCCAAAGAACATAACGGTTGGTTCGAATAACCCCTGGTTAGTTCGAAAAGCTGCCTTCCACTCATCACCTTCTTTTATCCGGATGTTATTAAAGCCCTATCGGATGTCCATCTTTGTAAAGACCTTAGCACCCTTCAAACAATCAATTAGCTCCTGAATGAGAGGAAGTGGATACCGGTTTCTAACTGTCATCTCGTTCAGTTTGCGATAATCCTGTACCGGTTGTAGAGTGCCATCTTTCTTTTTAATGAAGAAAAAAGGTGAAGCCATTTGTGAAGTGGAAGGTTGGATTCATCCGGTCCGGAGGTTCTCTTCAAGGAATTTGTCAAGAGCCTCTTGTTCTTTTGGATTCAAAGGATAAACCTTGCAGTTGAGAGGTTTGGAACCTGGCATTAGGTCGATAGCATGGTCCCAAGGGCGTTGTTGTGGCAGCTGGTCAAACTCCTTCTGGCTGAAGACATCAGGATACTCCTTGATATAGGATTTGGAAGTGTCGAACTCTTCGGCTGTTTCCTTCTTCGCTTGTTCCTCCATCCACTTCCTTGACTGTACCTGTTCATGGACATACCTATCCCAGTCAAACAGGAAAAGTTGTTCACCTTCCTATAATACTGCTCTGGAATGGGTATCCTCTGGGGTCCAGAAGTATGGATTGTAACCACATTTCAGTGGGCACCTGTTGAAGGTTAGTTCGGATGTCTCCCAGTCGATACTCGGGTTGTGGTGTCGCAACCAATCTAGTCCTAGAAAGATATTATTCTTTCCTAAACCTACTACTCCGAACTGTATGATCTCTGAGTGATCGCCAATAGTCATCCATATTTCGACGTATTTGTCTATTGAGCCAGAATTGTTGAGTGTACCATTGGCATTATAGATGAGTGTTTTGACTGGTAAGTCCTTGGTGACAAGATTGTGCCATTTGACAAATTCTGAGTCGATACAGGAGCCGGTTGCTCCGCTGTCGAGAAGTCCTTGTGTGATGATCTGTCGACCATCCTCCAGTGTCTTGAGTATCGCTGGAAGCTTCAGGCTTTTGCCGCGTGTCCCATGGACGTAGCTCCTCTTGTTTTTGAGACTCCTGATGGCTGTGACTGCTGTTTTCCAGTTCCGTTTTTGTATATCCATGACGGTTTCCTCCGAGGCTTCTTCTTCTCGGGATGAGGGCATCCAAGTTCATAATAATCCTACCGCCCTTGGGATTTGATCTTCTCTAACTCTCTGAGTTAGCCATTCAGCGGTGTTGGGTTCATACCATATATGTTTTTCGGATTTTTCGGATTTGTATGTGAAGGCAGATGCGTTTTTCTGTTTAGTACCTGTACTAATTATATAATCAACGCTGTTATCAACAAAACTCGAAATGTCCATGTTCGAAGGCTCCTGCAGACCTATATCTACTGCAGAGCCTTGAGAAAACCCAAATCGTTAATAAAGTCTACTTGTTCCTGCTCACTCATATTCAGCATAATGCCTCAGACTACCGCCTTTCTCTTATGTGGGCAATTCCTGCTCATGTTGTCAGCGACTCGCTAGCTCTCACAAGAGACAACCAGGCATCACACGATAGACAATGAGCAAGAGGACGAAAAAGCAAAAAGTGGATGGATAAAACAACCCAACTACAAGTCTAGCTACCGAGGAGAATAGACGAGAATAGAGCTAAGGAATATAACTACAAAATACTAAGTCTTATATACTATTGGGATATGAAGCCGTGAGAGATGTCTCGCGCCGTAACCATGAGGATCTACAATAAGAGTCGCTCGTATCCATAAGTAAAGCTGTAGGTATTAGGTGAGTAAACAATAAGGCAATATAAAAAGAAGCATGGAAGCGGAACGATAATGACGTCGTCCTGTCAATGAACTGACAGGCACGAGAGAGTCGCGCCTAAGTGAAACGACAACGCGAGAACAATAAGGTTGACGCGTGTAACCTAGATAATAATGAAAATATAATAAGCGCTAGTGTAAGCGCTTTGGTGATTAGGTAAGTAAATAAAAGAAAAGGAAAAGAATAATGGAAAAAGATCGTTTCATGACACATGTGGCCTGGTTCACCACAATTGAAGCACAGCCGCTTCTCCCTCGCATGGTCAATATCCATTGGCCTGCCTGTTCCTCCAAACGTGGTGCCAGTGGCATCTCTCCTCTGTACTGCAGGGTACTCTGCCCTTGGAGCTGCTTTTGGCTCCTGCCGGTTCTGCTGAGTGGACAACTGTCCACAACTCTGTCCCTGTGGGTTAGCATTCCACCACCCCGCATACCCGTAGCCTCTCTTCTGTTCGGCCCACTGCTGCCTTACATTATCAGCCCCTGTAACTACCTTCTTCAACTCCTTGTAGTCTTCAAAGGGCTCCATCCGTCCCTTAATGATGTCGTACAGAAGGGTGTGATCAACAGCCCTCTCTACCAGGGTAAGGACATGCGGCTTGTCCTTCTTGTACCCGGCATCTTTCAGCAACAATTCAAACTCTTTGAAAAAGTCGCCAGCTGAAGACTTCCCCTGTTGGATATAGGTTAGTTTGTCATGGACTTCCTTCTCCTTCGCGACATTAGTGAACTCCTTGTCCATATCGTCAATGAGCTGCTTCCCCGTAATGTCCCATAACCCCTTGTCAATGTCAAAGTGGTCATCTGTGTATACCTGGGCCCATTTGTCGGCCTTTCCTCTGACCAGGAAGGACATAATGATGGTGGTGACATGATGGGAGTTGTCTACCTGCTTTGTCTCCATTAACTCGGAGACGTAGGCCATCATCCTTCGTCACCATGGTCGATAGGTGGCAGGATCTCCATCGTAGTTCCCTGGTGTATTAACGAATACTCAACGTGGAGTAGGGGTAGTATTGGCAACTTCTGGTAGGTTGGGTGCATGTATTGACCAGTCAGTCATGTTGGATTATAGTAGGAGGGGTAAGTTTAGTGTAATTTGAAAATGTGTAATGTATCGAGAAAAACTAGTTTCCAACGGAGTGTTGAATCCTAAGCAAGTTTGTAAAATGTTTTGTGATGGGTGGTGTGTGGTAGAAGCTCTATTCTTCTGTCAGCGACTTGCTAGCTCTCACAAGAGACAACCAGGTGTCACACAATAGATGATGAGCAAGAGGGCGAAAAGCAAAAGAGGATGGATAAGACAACCCAATACAAGTCTAGCTACCAAGGAGAATAGACGAGAATAGAGCTAAGGAATATAACTACAAAATATCAAGTCTTATATATGTATGGGATATGAAACCGTGAGAGATGTCTCACACTGTAACCATGAGGATCTACAATAAGAGTTGCTCGTATCCATAAGTAAGGCTGTAGGTATTCGGTGAGTAAACAATAAGGCAATATAAAAGGAAGTATGGAGGCAGAACAATAATGACGTCATCCTGTCAATGATCTGACAGACATGAGAGAGTTGTGCCCAAGTGAAACAACAACACGATAACAATAAGGTTGGCACATGTGATCTAGACAGAAATGAAAATATAACAAGCACTAGTGTAAGCGCTTAAATGATTAGGTAAGTAAATAAAAGAAAAGGAAAAGAATACTAAAAGCAAAGAATAATAAAAAGAGTGTTTCGTGACAGTCTCTGGAACCTTTGAGATAGTGTCGCCAAGCTTTAAAAGCTTCAAAAATAGCTAGAAGCTCCTTGTCATGGATGTCATAATTAAGCTCTGCTGCATGAAGCATGCATGAAAGAAAAGTGATAGGGTGTACTTCCCCTTCTGAAAGTTGAATTGAAAGGATAGCCACGATTGCATAGTCCAAAGCATTGGTTTCCACAATGAGCGGCCGATTTGGTTCCCAGTGAGCTAGAATAGGAGCACTGGTGAATGTATGCTTGAGATTTTCAAAAGCCGACTGGCATTCTGCAGTCCACATCCAATCTGTTGTTTTTTGGGTGAGTCGGGTTAATGGAATCACAATGTTGCTATAATTATAAATGAAATGCATATAGAAATTGGCAAATCCGAGAAAAGATTGAATATCCTTGACCTTTTGAGGCACTGGCCATTCAATGATCGCTTTTACCTTGTCTGAAGACATGGTAAGGCTGGTGGGAGATAGGATGTAACTGAGATACTTGACTGTATCAACTCCAAAGAAACATTTCGCAAGATTGCAGTAGAGTTGAGCTTGTCGGAGTCTTCGGAGGACTTCTCATACATGTTCCTCATGATCTTCCAGATTATCTGAATATACTAGAATATCATCAATGTAAACGATCACATAAACGTCTAGTAAATCTGCAAAGATAGAGTTAACAAATCTTTGAAAAGCAGCTGGGGCATTGGTGAGTCCTTCTGGTATTACTTTCCATTCATAAGACCTGTAGCGAGTCCAGAAAGCAGTCTTCCATTTGTCACCTTCGGCAATTCATACGAGATGGTAAGCATGGGCTAAATCAAGCTTGGTGTATATGGCCGCCTTTCGGGGTGCATCAAGTAGGTTGGATATTAGTGGTAATGGGTATTGGTCTTTTTTCGTGATGTGATTAATTCCTCAGAAGTCGACACATAGTCAGAGTGAACTGTCCTTCTTTGGTGCGAATAGAACCAGTGCACCATATGGCAAAGATGAGGTTTGAATTATCCCTGTAGCTAGTTGCTTATCCAGGAAATCACGAAGGGCCCCCAATTCTTTTGGAGATAAGGGATACAATCTTCCGAGAGGTGGCTCGGCACCTTCCTCTAAATCAATCTTTAGATTGTAAGATCAATGTTCCAGAAGCTCTTTGGATGAGCTTTTGTTGAAGACATCAATGAATTCCGCATATTGATCCGGAACGATAGATCCTCATTCCTGAGATTCAAATTCTTCAGTACTAGAACCTTTAGCAGTAATTTTGGAAGGAATGTAACGAAATAGAATCAGCTCAATACCATTGTCCTTGCAGACATGGTTGAAAGCTACTGCTCCTAGAAGTGTGATGTCAACATCTGGTTTTTCTGTTGATTTGATATGAGATCCCATTTGCGATACTGTTGGGTATGAGTAGATGGGTTCATATGGAAATTTGTCCGTGAGTGGATGAGGTGAAAGGTGAGAGCGAGGTTTAAAGCATGATGCATCTGGTTTCACTAAAAGCTCCTGAGGTGGAGCGGACACTTCGGAACTTGAAATTGAAGTACCTGGAAGTGTAGACGTCTGGTTGAAAACATCTCAGTCAGTGTTTTGGAAAGAAATTGTTTTTGTAACCCAGTCAATCAACGGATTGTAGTGGGACAAAAAACTATATCCTAATATGGCTTTGCAAGATGAATCCAATGAAGTAACATAAAAGTTAATCATAAAAGACTTGCCAGTCGGAAAGCGAACTGATAATTCGGCTGTTTCCATTATAGAATTTGTGGTAAGAGAACCATCAAATAAACGGAGATTGATCGGAGTTATAGGTGTTGTTGTGATAGAATGTTTTTGTACATAAGAAAAATCAAGGAAAGAGTCTGTAGAACCAGAATCAAGTAAGCATGGAAATTGTAGTAAAGATAATGTACCGGCTGGTTTGTCCGGTGATTGAAATTCAGTAGTAAGATTAAAATGAAGAGAACGTTCATACTCAGAAAGAGCGGATGCATTAAGTATAATTTCACCTGGGTAGGCACAAACTGGGTCAATGCAACTCTCACTTCGTACTGGGGTACAAGAGCTGCGGACTATTTTTCCGAACCATCCGAAGATGTTTGGATATTGGTAGTGGCATCCTCAACCTTGGCTGCTCGACCGCAAGGTTGGTTTGATTTCCGATTAGGACAACCCTCTAGTTTATGCTTACCGCCACAAAACATACACAGGTTGAACTTCCTGTGTCTCTCCTTCTCTTCCAGCTTGACTTTTCCATCTGGTCTGAGATGTTTCGAGTACAGCTTTGACTGTTGAGAAGTCAAAGGATTAGATGAGGATTGACCAGATTGACCAGTTCCATCCAATTTGTTCTTGTTGCTGAACCATGGCTGCTTCCCTTGATTCTGCCCGGTCATCTGCTGGTTATTAGTACCTTTTGACTGATTTCCCGACACAGGAGAAGATTGTGAAGAAGGATTTTGGTTACCCTTCTTCCCAGGATTCAAGGTCTTACCACCTGATCCTGAACTGGTTTGTTGAGCTGACTCCCGTTTCTTCTCTTCTTCCCTATGCCAGTACCAGTTATCGATCCAAAGCACCTCCGCATGATATTTGGCGAGGTTTCGAGGCTCCAGAACACGGGCCATTTTGTCCTTGATTCAGGACACAAGAGCGTGCTGGTAGGCCCACTTCAAGGAACTTGAATTCCAATTGGTGAGAGCTGCAAGTGAATTGAATCAGATATTGAATTTACGAACCAATTCGTTTTCCTTCATCCTTAAATTCCCGAGTTTATCCTCAGCATCCCCTTGTGCATCGTAAAGACCGAAGTTGTCTTGTAGTTCTTTTACGAGTGCCAAAAAAGATCTGGTCCACATTGGAAGTGCAACCACATTGGGATCGAGGATATCCAGCTTGTACCATTCAAGAGTGGATCCACTCAGGTAGGATAAGGTGTAGGTGATCTTCCTTTGATCAGTAAAATAGTTCGGACAATCAAGGAAAATGAGGGATAATGAAACAAGGAAAGTTTTGAGTTTTGGAGGCTCGGAACTGTCAAAAACATCAGGTTCCCTAACTTTTGCTTTACTTGATTTGGAGGGTTCTGATCACAGATTTGTGATGGCATTACCCAATCCCTCAAGTGTTCCTCGGAAAGCCTGAAAAGTTTGAAGGAACTCCCTTTCGGAAGAGTTGCTATTTGGTGGGAAGATTGGTCTCCTGGGGCTTCCTGGCTCCCTGGATCCTCCACCACCTGGCCCACCTGGACCTCCCGGACCTTCGGGACCACCTGGACCATCTGTGATGAAGTGAGCCACCCCCTATTATTTTTCTTTCCTTATGATACACCACCCAAACACCCTTACCTATAATAATCATTCCGAAACCTTCCATCCTGTTCTATTAGTTCCGTTCCATTCCTTGTGCCTGAGCTATACAGTATTACATCATAGTTCCCGCACTCTGCCTTGTATATATAAGCCAGCCCCCCACAACCTGGTCCCTTATCTTGACCTCTTTGTCGTTGGGACCAGATATGTCTTTACTTACTTCCTTGTATTTATTATCAATATAACTTTGTTGTTGGGACCAGTATCTGTCCATTTCCATCCAAGTCTCTGCTCCGCCCCACCACTGTCGTCACCTCTTTGTGACACAAACACTGTCGCCAACTCCATTAGTAAAGAAGAGAACCTATCTGACGGTACTGTGATCACTTCCATCCTTGCCCCCACCCCACCCACTATGTCCAACCCTGAAATCAACACAAATCAGCTCATGGCACAGCTCATCAAGCAGGTGACTCAGCTTACTGCTAATCTCCACAAAGCCTCGGCTAAGTCGAGCATGAACAAGCCTGAGCTCTTCAAAGGCTCCAGTAACATGGAAGCACATTGCTTTATTGCTCAGTATCAGAGCTGGGCAATGGAACAACCAGATCTGAACAACAATGAAGGGAAGCTGATTAAGGCGGCTTTAAGATTCTTCTCAGGGAATGCTGCCAACTGGGCCACACCATACCTTCTGGAATTCAGCCATAACCAACAACCCTTCAATGGACGATGGGAAGACTTTAAATCAGCCTTCACACTCCGATTTGAGTCTATCAATGCAGGTATGGAGGCCCGGAATGCAATCCAGCATCTCAGGCAAGCAAAAGGTCAAACAGTAGTGGAATTTGCACAGAAGTTTAAGGATATCAGTGATCAAACTGGGCTCTCAGACATTGATCTACGAGAATGCTTTCACAGCGGACTCAACCCAGAGATCCGACAGAATCTTATTGTGGTTAACATAGCTCAGGGACTAGCCCCTACATTGGAAGAGGCAATCAGATGAGCAATTTCAGTGGATGTATTCCTGCATGACCCCACCATGACAGGCCATAACCTGGGTACTTCCCATAGCTCCTCCCCACCTGCTAACTCCCATGCAATGGAGGTTGATGCCACACACACCAGTGGTAACAGCAGAGAGAGCTTCGTGGCCCAGATGAGAGGCAGGTGTTATGGTTGTTGCTCACAAAGCCATGAAAAGAGGAACTGCTTATACAAGGACACAGTATGCCACTACTGTGGGCAACGAGGTCACCTAGAAGCAGTCTGCCAAGACATGTTCATGGGCCTGGAACACGGCTGGGGTAAGCGTCAACAACCCCACTGTCAACAAGTTGCAGCTTCCTCTTCGACACCCTTCACCCTCTTTCCCAATGAACCTGTCCAAATCGCGGCTTCTTCTCTGACCCCCATTGCTCAGTCCCCAGTGACTCCCGACCTCGTTACCCAGATTGCACAGCTCCAGGAGCTCCTTAACAGTGCCAATGCCATGGCCCCAGCTCCAGGACCTCAGGAGGGTTTTTAAAGTGGGTACCCATCTCAGTTGCATCGAGAGTACCCGTAAACCAGTTTGCTATACATTCCACATCCGCATATGATTCTGTTCCATCTTGTAAAATATCTACTATTTCAGAGTTGAACTCCAATTCATCTCACTTCCAAATTAACACAAAATTAAGAGGAAGAAATCACAGTATAGCAACTGCAGCCATGGTTGATTCTGGAGCCACTGCTCTATCTTTGAACCAAGAGTTTGTCACCTGCCACCATGTAAGGACCTTCCCACTCAGGAAACCCATTGGTGTCTTTAACATTGATGGGTCTGCTAACCAAGCAGGGCAGATCACGCATTTTGCATGTCTAACTTTGACTGTTGATAACCAAGAATGGTGGACAGACTTGCTAATAACTAACCTGGGAAGCGAACACCTAATTTTAGGACTCCCCTGGCTATGTAAAGCCAATCCAGATATCAACTGGGGGAAAGGATGACTCTCAGTCAGATCACAACAAACAGCGATAGGGGAAGTGGAAGAGCAAGACACGGTGGAGGAAATTGAAATCATTATCACCCCCGAACCACCACTCGACATACTGGACGAGGAGACAGAGGAGTTGCCCATACACCGCATTCGAGCCAACCAACGAACCCGACATGCATGGGTGAAGTCAGGTATTTTACACGAACAAACAGAGGAGGTCTGGTGTGCTGCAGGGTTCACCTACTCCCAACAGCTAGTGGAACAGGCCCACAAAGCAAAACCTGTGAAAACCTTTGAAGAAATGGTCCCAGAACCCTACTGTGATTTCGAAAAAGTATTCTCTGAAACTGCTTCAGAGCGCCTCCCTGACCACCAACCCTGGGATCATGCCATTGAATTGATCCCAGGTGCACCTGAAACCATGCGCACAGAAGTTTATCCAATGTCATTGAATGAACAAGGCGAACTTGACCACTTTCTGGATGACAACCTCTGAAAAGGCTACATTCGGCCCTCAAAGTCGCCACTGTCTTCACCTGTCTTCTTTGTTAAGAAGAAAGACGGGAAGCTCCACTTCGTACAGGATTACAGGAAACTCAATCAAGTAACCCCAAAGAACCGCTATCCTCTCCCACTGGTTGCCGACATTGTCAGCCATCTGCAGGGGGCACGGTACTTCACCAAATTTGATGTCAGATGGGGCTACAACAATGTCTGGATTAAGGAGGGTGATAAGTGGAAGGCCGCTTTTGCAACCAACCGAGGGTTATTCGAACCCAGTGTAATGTTCTTTGGTCTCACCAACTCCCCAGCTACCTTCCAAGCGCTCATGAACTCCATCTTTTCAGACCTAGTGGCGGCGGGGAAGGTAGTGGTCTACCTAGACAACATCCTCATCTTCAGCAATGATTTGCAAGAACACAGGCAGGTAGTGCAGGAGATACTAAAATGGCTAGAAAAACATGACCTCTACCTGTGACCCGAGAAATGTGAGTTCGAAGAACTCCAGATTGAGTACTTGGGACTAGTGATATCAGAAGGGGAAGTGCGCATGGACCCAGTAAAGGTAGCTGCAGTCCGCGACTGGCCTACCCCAAATAATCTTCAAGAACTATGGGGATTCCTAAGTTTTGCTAACTTCTACTGTTGATTCATATGGAACTTTGCCTGCATAGCACGCCCTCTGAACGACCTAACAAAAAAGGATGCAGGCTTCAGTTGGGGGACACACCAGCAACAAGCATTTGACCCCCTAAGGGAAGCATTTATCACAGCACCAGTACTGGCACTCTGGGACCCTAATAGGCTCACACAACTCGAGGTAGATGCATCAGGCTTTGTGACGGGAGGAGCTCTAATGCAGAAACAAGATGATGGCCAGTGGCACCCAGTAGCATTTCAATCAGTCTCCATGCAACCAGCTGAATGAAACTACGAAATCTATGACCAAGAGATGCTCGTCATCATTGAAGCATTAAAGGACTGGAGAAGCTTCCTGGAAGATTCACCACAACCATTCAAGATCCTCACCGACCATGCAAACCTGGAATTCTGGCATTCTGCTCAGGACCTCAGTAGACAGCAAGCGCGATGGGCACTATGGCTGTCCTGCTTTGATTTCCAGCTTACTCACCACCCAGGCAAGGCCAACACGCAGGCAGACACACACTCTTGCATGGCGGCACATCAAGTTTTGGACAATGAAGATAATTGACAACAGATTGTTCTGAAACCAGCCCACTTTATGCAAGTAGCAGCAACCTCACTACAGAACCCACTGGAGGACCACATCCAGAAGGCATCACAAAGGGAGGCCCAAGTACTGGAAGGACTGGAAGAACTCAGGAGGAAGGGTCTCCAATGCTTGGCCAATGGAATAGCGGAATGGGAGGAAGATAATGGACTAGTGTACCACCGAGGTAGGGTATATGTCCCACCAGATGATGACTTACAGACAGAAGTACTCAAACAATGCCATGATAACCCCTCTGCTGGCCACCCCGGACTCCACAACACCCTGGACCTCATCAGCACCCATTTTTGGTGGCCCACCCTATGCTCCTTTGTAGAAACATACGTGGAAGGATGTGAGACTTGCACAAGGAAAAAGATACAGAGACACCCACAAGCAGTAACATTACCCCTAGATGTCCTGACAGGCCTGTGGGAAGAAGTGGGAGTCAACCTGATCACAAAGCTGCCCAACTCACAAGGATATGACACTATTCTAGTCTGAACCAATCTCTATGGGAAACAGATCCATGCAATTCCTTGCACAACCTCCATCACAGCAGCAGGCATGGCCGACATCTACTACCGCAAAATTTTCTGCCTCCATGATCTCCCCCTCCACTTTCTTTCAGACCAAGGACTGTCATGACATGCTACACAGGATACAGTACTTACTTCATTTTTCCTATATTTCCTCCTTCCTTTATCTTTGTTACTATGCGGATCCAGCTACACTCTTCCGCATCCTTCTACATCATTCTGCATACTTCTATCAACTTCCCGTGCTGTCGCTTACTCAGCTAGACACTTGTATATATAGTACAGTAAGCTGACACCTAGTTCCCCATCTTGACCTCTTGGTCTTTGGAACTAGGTTAGTACTTGTATCATCGTTTATCTTCAATATATTTACTTGGTCTTTGGAACTAGTTTTCCTTGTGCAACCCTAGTGATTGGCCCCTGCGCTATCACTGCCATCTTGATCATTTTACCTTTCAGCCTTTGTGTGTGGTGCTAGCCCCACCCCTCACTTCGGCTTGTGCTTTGAGCCTGTGCTTCCTCTGTGCTTTCTCCCTTCGTCACCACAAGGACCTCAGTTTGCAGCAAAACTCATGCATTCGTTACTCTCCCACCTAGGGATTAAATCAAATCTCACATCGGGATATCATCCCCAAGCAAATGGGCAAACCAAACAGGCAAACCAAGAAGTCAAAAAATACCTCAGGCTGTATGTTGGACGCCGCCAGGATGATTGGGCAGAGCACTTGCAAATGGCGGATGTCAGCGACTCGCTAGCTCTCACAAGAGACAACCAGGCGTCACACGATAGACGATGAGCAAGAGGATGAAAAAGCAAAAAGCGGATGGATAAAAACAACCCAACTACAAGTCTAGCTACCGAGGAGAATAGACGAGAATAGAGCTAAGGAATATAACTACCAAATATCTAGTCTTATATACAAAATGGGATATGAAACCGTGAGAGACGTCTCGCACCGTAACCATGAGGACCTACAATAAGAGTCGCTCGTATCCATAAGTAAAGCTGTAGGTATTCGGTAAGTAAACAATAAGGCAATATAAAAAGAAGCATGGAGGCGGAACAATAATGACATCGTCCTGTCAATGAACTGACAGGCACGAGAGAGTCGCGCCTAAGTGAAACGACAACGCGAGAACAATAAGGTTGACGCGTGTAACCTAAATGATAATGAAAATATAATAAGCGCTAGTGTAAGCGCTTTGGTGATTAGATAAGTAAAGAAAAGAAAAAGAATAATAAAAGAAAAGAATAATGGAAAAAGATCGATTCATGACATTACCCCCTCCCTAGAGCGCGAGTTCCACGAAGCGCTTGTTGTCTAACGAAATTTTCGGAGGGTAATTGTGAGGGCGTATTTTCGGTATCTGGCGGAGGCATAGGGCGGAATAATTCGGTAGGGAATAAGGAAATAGGTATTTCAAGTCGATTCAGGGTGGCGGGTTTGGGTTTAGTCGGATTCTTGTCATGGAATTCCTTCAATAATTCAGAGGAATGTGTGATGTTGGATCGAGGTTCCCAAGTGTCTTCATGTGGTCCGTACCCTCGCCACCTGACCTTATACTTGATTCCTCTTCCTACTTTTCGTGAGTCGAGAATCTCCTCGACTTCGAATTCTTCTTCTTCTCCTACGACGACAGGAGGTGGACGAGTGTTTCGTGGTTGAGAGGGAAATTGCGGTTCTCTATAGGGAGTGAGAAGGACTTCGTTGAAAACATTATGGATACGTTTCCACGTAGAGGGAATATCTAGTTTATAGGAACTAGCACCTATCTTCTTCTGAACTGTAAACGGTCCAAACCGTTTATCTCCTAACTTTTTCATCGGCTGGTCTGTCGATAAGTTAGTTCCCTCAAGCCAGACCTTATCACCTGGCTTGTACTCTATTCCAACTCTTCGCTTTCGGTCATAAAACTTCTTCATGTCCTCGTTGGCCTTTCCTAAGGCCGCTCCTACTTCATCTCGAACCTTTCTCATTCCATCTGCAAACGCCTGTGCTGTGGGGTTGTCCGAAGTCATTTGAGGTGCCGTGCCTTTATAGGGATGTCTACCGTTGTCAGCATAGAAGGGAGAAACTTTCGTCGCAGAGTGTACTCGATCATTATAGGCGAACTCTGCAAGTGGTAACCACTCATGCCAGTCGTTTTGATGATAACTAATGAACAACCGGAGATAATGTTCTATCTCCTGATTTGTTCGTTCCGTCTGGCCGTTGGTCTGTGGGTGATACGCCGTAGTGTAGTTTGCTTCTATTCCTAAAAGATGATAAAGTTCCTTCATGAAACGAGAATGATATTGCGGTCCTCGATCATGTACTATTTTTCGTGGAATGCCGTGGATAGAAAAAATACGATCCCGATAGATTTTTGCCATTCCCTCTGACGTGACTGTAGTGTGAGACGGAACAAGTTGCAACCTTTTGGAAAAATGATCGATAAACACCGATATGGCGTTATATCCTCCCGATTCCGGTAGTTCCCCTATCATATCAGTGCCGATTATTTGCCACGGTTCAGTTGGTATTGCATGTGGGTGAAGTTGTCCTACTGGTTTGGTACGATGTGACTTTGTCGCCTGGCATTTCTCGCATCCTTCGACGTATTTCCCTGCATCTCGTGTCACTCCTGGCCACCAGTAGTCCCGAGTAATCAACTCCGTGGTTTTGTACTGTCCTGGATGTCCCGCTAGCGGTGTATCGTGGTACTGAGTGATTATTTTGGACCGGAGTAGGCGGTTTTTTGGTACATAAACACGCCCTTTCCAGGTAATGACTTTGTCGGTCTCAGTCCACTCTGGATTTTTCGCAGCGAGGGCGTCCTGTACAGTTCGGTCTACTTGGTTTCTACTCTTTCGGATCTCTGATAACAGGAGATCTTCGGGAGCCGATAGGTCGAGAGCTTGAATAAAAAGTTCCGGTTTCAGGAGAACGATGTTCTCGTTGTCCTTGTCCCCCGTCTCAAGACCTGTCATCCTCGACAGGGCGTCAGCTTTCGTCATCGATTTACCAGGTTTGTGAACGAGATCGAAATTATACTCCGCTAATTCCAGTACCCAGCGCGCTTGTCGTCGGTTGAGTTTCTGCGGCTTCTTGAAGTACTGGAGGTTTGCGTGATCCGTATAAATCTCAATCTGTTCCTCCGCACCTAGTAAATATTGCCTCCAGTCGTCGAGGGAGTCCATAATTGCCATAAGTTCTTTGTCGTAAATCTCATAATTACGCTCTACCTCATTAAGGGAACGAGAACGAAAGGCAATGGGATACCATCTACCATCAACGAACTGGGACAAAACGGCGCCATTAGCATAATCGGACGAGTCAGCTTCCACCCTGAATTTCCCGTGGTTACGAGGAATCAACAAAACGACTTCCTCACAAATACGGCGTTTCAGTTCCTCAAACGCCTCCTCTTGACCTTTCTCCCACTTCCAAGTTCCATTTCCCGTGAGCTGTGTTAATGGCTTTGCTACCAGACTGAAACCACGAATGAATCGTCGAAAGAAGTTGCAAAATCCTAGAAATTGTTGGACGTCGCGCTTCTTTCGTGGAGTAATCCATTCTCGAACGGCCTGTACTTTCTTGGGATCCATGCGAATAGTTCCGTTACCAATGATAATACCGAGGTAGTCGATAACCGGTTTTTCGAAAGAACATTTTTCGGGTTTAAGGAACAACTTGTGTTCCCGTAGAATGTCGAGTACTTGTTCTACAATTTGTCGATGTTCTTCTATACTGTCGGTAAAAATCAGTATGTCGTCCATGTAAACGATAACATGACCTTTATTGATGAGGTCTCGCAGGATGTGGTTCATGAAACCTTGGAATGTCGCAGGAGAGTTAGTGAGTCCAAAAAACATGACGGTTGGTTCAAATAACCCCTGGTTAGTTCGAAAAGCCGCTTTCCATTCGTCACCTTCCTTTATTCGGATGTTGTTGAACCCCCATCTAATATCCATCTTCGTGAAGATCTTAGCGCCTTTTAAACGATCGATTAGTTCCTGAATGAGAGGAAGTGGGTACCGGTTTTTAACCGTCATCTCATTCAGTTTGCGATAATCTTGTACTGGTCGTAAAGTGCCATCTTTCTTTTTGACGAAGAAGAAAGGAGATGCCATCTGCGAAGTCGAAGGTCGGATTCGTCCAGTTCGAAGGTTTTCTTCAAGAAACTTGTCGAGCGCCTCTTGTTCCTTTGGGTTTAATGGGTACACCTTGCAATCTAAAGGTTTAGAACCTGGCGTTAGGTCGATAGCGTGGTCCCAAGGACGTCGTTGTGGCAGTTGGTCGAATTCCTTCTGGCTGAAAACATCGGGGTACTTTTCGATGTAGGGCTTGGAAGTGTCGAACTCTTGGGCTGTTTCTTCTCTGGCTTGTTTTTCCGTCCACTTCCTCGACTGTACCTGCTCGTGAACATACCTGTCCCAGTCAAACAGGAAAAGCTGTTCGCCTTCCTGTAATGCCGCTCTAGAATGGGTATCCTCTGGTGTCCAAAAGTGTGGGTTGTAACCGCATCTTGTTGGACACCTGTCAAAGGTTAGTTCAGACGTATTCCAGTCGATACTCGGGTTGTGGTGTCGTAGCCAGTCTAGTCCTAGAAAGATATTATTCTTTCCTAGACTTACTACTCCGAATTGGACGATTTCTGAATGATCACCGATGGTCATCCGGATTTCGACGTACTTGTCTATTGAGCCGGAATTATTGAGCGTACCGTCTGCATTGTAGACAGGGGTTTTGATTGGTAAGTCTTTCATAACAAGGTTGTGCCGTTTGACGAATTCTGAGTCGATACAGGAACCAGTAGCTCCACTGTCGAGGAGTCCTTCTGTGACGATTTGTCGAGCATCTTCCAGTGTTTCGAGTATTGCTGGGAGTCTCAGACTTTTGCCGCGTGTCCCGCGAACATAACTCCTTTTGTTTTTGAGACTCTGGATGGCGGTGACTGCCGTTTTCCAGTTCCGTTTTCGTATGTCCATGACAGTTTCTTCAGAGGCTTCTTTTTCCCGTGAAAAGGGCATCCAAGTTCGTAATAATCCTACTGCTCTCGGGATCTGGTCTTCTCTAACTCTCTGAGTTAGCCATTCAGCAGTGTCGGGTTCGTACCGTATAGGTTTTTCGGTTTTTTCGGTTTTGTGGATGAAGGTGGAGGCGTTTTTCTGTTTAGTACCTGTACTGATTACATAGTCAACGCCATTATCAACAAACTCCGAAATGTCCGTATGCAAAGGCTCCTGCAGACCTATATCTACTGCGGAGCCTTTGGAAAACCCAAATCATTAATAAAGTCCGTACGTTCCTGCTCACTCATATTCAACATAATACCTCTGACTACCGCCTTTCTCTTGTGCGGGCAGTTCCTGCTCATGTGGCCTGGCTCGCCACAGTTGAAGCACAGACGCTTCTCTCTTGCTTGGTCGATGTCCATCGGCCTGCCCGTTCCTCCGAACGTGGTGCCGGTAGCATCTCTTCTCGGTGCCGCCGAATATTCTGCCTTCGGAGCTACTTTCGGCTCCTGTCGGTTCTGCTGAATGGACAACTGTCCACGACTCTGTCCCTGTGGGTTAGCGTTCCACCACCCCGCATACCCGTAACCTCTCTTCTGTTCGGCCCACTGCCGCCTTACGTTGTCAGCCCCTGTAACTACCTTCTTCAACTCCTTGTAGTCTTCAAAAGGCTCCGTTCGTCCTTTAATGATGTCGTAGAGAAGGGTGTGATCGACGGCCCTCTCCGCTAGGGTAAGGACGTGCGACTCGTCCTTCTTGTACCCGGCATCCTTCAACAACAATTCAAACTCTTTGAAAAAGTCGCTGGCCGAGGACTTCCCCTGTCGGATATAGGTTAGTTTATCACGGGCCTCTTTCTCCTTTGCGACATTCGTGAACTCCCTGTCCATGTCGTCAATTAACTGCTTCCCCGTAATATCCCACGTCCCTCTGTCGATATCGAAATGGTCATCCGAGTAGACCTGAGCCCATTCATCGGCTTTTCCTCCGACCAGGAAGGACATGATGATGGTCGTGACTCGGTGGGAGTTGTCGACCTGCTTTGTCTCCGTTAGCTCGGAGACGTAAGCCATCATTCGTCGTCGCCATGGCCGGTAGGTGGCGGGGTCGCCATCGTAGTTCCCTGGTGTATTGACAAACACCCGGCGTGGACTAGAAGTGACAGTAGCGACTTCTGCTGGGTCGGGCGCATGTATCGACCGGTCAGTCATGTTGGTTTATAGGAAAGGAGGATGAGCGTGTTTGGTAAAAATGAAAATGTGTAACGTATCGAGAAAACTAGTTTCCAACAATATGTTGAATCCTAGGCAAGTTTGTAAAAGTTTTGTTGTGACGGGTGGTATGTGGTAGAAGCTCTATTCTTCTGTCAGCGACTCGCTAGCTCTCACAAGAGACAACCAGGCGTCACACGATAGACGATGAGCAAGAGGATGAAAAAGCAAAAAGCGGATGGATAAAAACAACCCAACTACAAGTCTAGCTACCGAGGAGAATAGACGAGAATAGAGCTAAGGAATATAACTACCAAATATCTAGTCTTATATACAAAATGGGATATGAAACCGTGAGAGACGTCTCGCACCGTAACCATGAGGACCTACAATAAGAGTCGCTCGTATCCATAAGTAAAGCTGTAGGTATTCGGTAAGTAAACAATAAGGCAATATAAAAAGAAGCATGGAGGCGGAACAATAATGACGTCGTCCTGTCAATGAACTGACAGGCACGAGAGAGTCGCGCCTAAGTGAAACGACAACGCGAGAACAATAAGGTTGACGCATGTAACCTAAATGATAATGAAAATATAATAAGCGCTAGTGTAAGCGCTTTGGTGATTAGATAAGTAAAGAAAAGAAAAAGAATAATAAAAGAAAAGAATAATGGAAAAAGATCGATTCATGACAGCGGAGTTTGTGATCAACTCTCGCATCCACTCTGCACTTGGAACATCCCCATTCGAAATCACCTATGGCTACCTTCCCTTGTTTAACATTCCTGTGGAACAATGGAGTGGGATTCTGGTGGTGGATGATCACATCCAAATACTTCAAGAGGCATGACAGGATGCTGGGGCAGCACTACATCTAGGAAAAAGACAGCAAAAAGAAAACTACAAACGGGGAAAATGAAAGGCACACCAGTTCCAAGTGGGAGACCAGGTTTGGCTGAGCGCAGAAGACATCAAGCTCCAACTTTCTAGCGAGAAACTGGGGGACCAACAACTAGGGCCCTATGCTATTTTGGAGAAGGTCGGCCCCCTAGACTACCGTTTAGACCTCCCACTGTCACTGGACTGCATCCACCCTGTGTTTCATGTTGATAAGCTATACCCTTGGAGAGGGAACACCGTTAATGGCCAAATTGCAACACCGCCAGAACCAGTATACCTAGAAGACAAGGACGAACTGGAGTACGAAGTTGAAGACATCCTAGACAGTCAAGTTAGGTTGAAGAGGTTAGAGTACTTGGTAAAGTGGAAGGGCTATGATGCAGGACACAACTCATGGGAACATGCACCATCTACAGTCCGAAAATTCCACAAAAAGCATCCCCAGGTGGCGAAAGCTTGACCATCGAGGGCAATGGTCATAAGGAGGGGGGTAATGTCATGAAGTGAGCCACCCCCTATCATTTTCCTTTCCTTATGATACATCATCCGAGCACCCTTACCTACAATAATTATTCCAGAACCTTCCATCCCATTCTATCAGTTCCATTCCATTCCTTGTGCCTGAGCTATACAGTATTACATCATAGTTCCCACACTCCACCCTGTATATATATACCAGTCCCCACAACCTGGTCCCTTATCTTGACCTCTTTGTCGTTGGGACCAGGTATGTCACTACTTACTTCTCTGTATTTATTATCAATATAACTTTGTCATTGGGACCAGTATCTATCTGTTTCCATCCAAGTCTCCGCTCCGCCCTGCCACCATCGTCACCTCTTTGTGGCACCATGAACGTGATGTCTGCAATCATTGCGGACTAACTGGTCATCTAGCAGCCATCTGCCACAGGAAGTTCCTGGGACTTCCAAGACCCATCCCTCATTCTGTCACTGCCACATCTATCATTGCTGAGCCCTCCACCTCCATCGCTGCTACCACACCTGCCCCTGCTACTGACTTCACAAAGATCCTTCAGATGCTTACTGCCAGGCAGAAGGAATTGGCAGAGCAGATGGCAGAGTTGCGCTCGAATTTTTAAAGTGGGAACCCGCCACGGCTGCCGCCTGGTTCCCTAGTCTGTACTCCTCGTCTACCTCTACTTATGCATCTATACCATTGTGTACAATTGGTTCCACTCAATCTAGTGATGTTTCTCACTTCCATGTACCAATTAAGTTGCAAGGCAGATTCAAGGATACAGACAGCGCAGCAATGATAGACTCTGGTGCCACAGGTCTCTTCATTCATGACCGTTTTGTAAAACAACACCAAATCCTTTCTTGTCATCTTCTCCATCCAATCACCCTCTATAACATAGATGGGTCTCTTAACACTGCAGGACAGATCACGCACTCTGTACGTCTATTTTCCACAATAGACCAAAACAAACCCCAGCTCCTCGAATACCTTGTCACCAACCTTGGTTCTGAAAATATCATTCTTGGACTTCCATGGCTCCGAAAGGTCAACCTGGACATTGACTGGAGAGAAGGGCGATTGGCTATCACCCCTCCCAGGAAGGCTCTGTACCCCATGACCATCGAAGAAATCCCAGAACCCAAGGAACATAATGTGGGAGGAACCACTGCACATATTGTAGAAGCTAACCCAGACTGGGGCGCCACTTCCACTCCACAAGCTCACTCCCCCATCCCAGAACCTGACAACCAACCCCAATTGCCTGAAGAAACTCTCCCATTTCCCACGCCTGACCCAGAGATACATGAATACACTGAAAGCACCCCCCTGTATTGACTGGTAGGCAACAGGAAGTGGAGGAGAGCACTACTTTGAGCTGGGATCATTGGCCATACATTGGAAGAACTTTGGTGTTCCGCAGGGTACATGTATTCTCAACAACTCGCAGAGGCTGCCTACAAAGAGAAGCCGTCGAAGTCATTTGAAGAGATGGTCCCCTTGTCATACCAGAAACATGCAAAGGTCTTCTCTGAGAAAGAATCAGAGCAATTACTGGAACATGAACCTTGGGACCATGCCATAGATCTGAAACCTGATGCTCCTGAAACCATGCAGACCAAAATCTATCCCATGTCCCTGAATGAACAAGAAGAGCTTGATCGGTTCTTGGAAGAGAATCAGCATAAAGGCTACATCCGCCCCTCCAAATCACCATTGGCGTCGCCTGTCTTCTTTGTCAAAAAGAAGGATGGTAAACTTTGATTTATGCAGGACTACTGGCGACTCAATGAATACACAGTAAAAAATCGGTACCCACTTCCCCTTGTCATGGACATCGTCAGCCAACTGCGTAAAGCCAAGGTCTTCTCCAAGATGGATGTTCATTGGGGATATAACAACGTGTGGATTAAAGAGGGTGATGAATGGAAGGGAGCATTTGCAACAAATCAAGGACTCTTCAAGCCCCTTGTCATGTTCTTCGGCCTAACAAACTCACCTGCTATGTTCCAAGCCCTCATGAACTCCATATTTGCTGACCTCATTGCTGCTGGGAAGGTGGCCATTTACCTGGACGACATCCTGGTCTTTACTGAAACTCTTAAGGAAGATCAGATTATAGTCAACAATGTGCTTACATGCCTCAGCAAATACAACCTATATCTGCAACCAGGGAAATGTGAATTTGAATGGCCTTCCATCAAATACCTAGGCTTGGTAATCAGTGAAGGTGAAGTGTGAATGGACCCAGTCAAAATAGAGGCAGTTAGTAACTGGCAGGCCCCTACAATGCTATGTGATCTCCGAGGCTTCCTAGGATTTGCTAACTTCTGTCAGAGATTTATTGAAGGTTTTGTGAAGAAAGCTTGACCCCTGAACGACCTCACCTGCAAAGACACTAAATGGGTTTGGGGATCACAACAACAGGAAGCCTTTGATTCACTAAGGGCCTCCTTTACATCGGCACCAATCCTCACACTATGGGACCCATCGAAACCAACTCGGATTGAAGTGGATGCATCAGGCTTCACTACTGGAGGTACGCTTTCACAACTACAGGAGGATGGACTTTGGCACCCTGTCGCATATCGTTCCTCCTCCATGGATCCAGCTGAGCGAAACTACAAAATCTATGTCCGGGAAATGCTGGCCATCATCGAGGCATTGAAAGACTGGAGAAGCTTCCTAGAAGGATCCCCAGAACCCTTTGAAATCATAACCGACCACCAGAACCTTGAATACTGGAAGACAGCCCAAGACCTCAGTCATCGACAAGCACAATGGGCACTATGGCTCTCTCGGTTTGATTTCCGCCTTAAGCATTGCCCAGGCAAAGCTAACACTCAAGCTGATGCACTTTCACGTATGGTGCAGCACCAGGTCACAGATGCAGAGGACAACAGGGAACAGATCATGCTAAAACTGGAACACTTCCTTAATGTGGCAACCATGGTCCTTCTCCATAACCCCCTCCTGGACTGCATTCGGCAGATCAGCAACTGAGAGGCAGAAGTCCTAGATGGTCTGAAAGGTATCAAAGATCCCCAGAGTCTCACTAGTGGTCCAGCCAAGTGGAGAGAAGAAAATGGTTTGGTTTACTACCACAACAAAGTCTACATTCCACCAGATACCGCGCTAAGGAAAACAATCCTGGAACACTGTCATGATGCACCTACCGCAGGTCATCCAGGGATGCATGGTACCCTGGAACTAGTCAACAGACTCTACTGGTGGCCTGGGATGCACTCTTTCATAGACAAGTATGTTGACAGAGGTGACCACTGTCAACGCAAACATCTAAACCCCCACCACTCTTCACCCCTTCAACCTCTTCCTGTATCAGAAGGACCCTGGCAGGACATTGGTGTGGATCTTATTGGGGAATTTCCTATGACACAGGACGGCCATAATGTGATCATCACCTTTGTTGACCATTACACAAAGATGGTTCACTGCTTTCCCTGTACCACCGAGATAACAGCAGAAGGAGTAGCAGACTTCTTTTATAAAGAAATCTTCCGCTTACATGGATTACCATGCCAGTTCATCTCAGACAGGGGACCCCAATTTGCAGCAGACATTATGCGACAACTACTAAAGCGATTAGGTATTGACTCCGCCCTGACCACTGCTTACCACCCTGTGTCATGAAGTGAGCCCACCCCCTATCATTTTCCTTTCTTTACGATACACCATCCAAGCCCTCCTACCTACAATAATCATTCCGGAACATTCCATTCCATTCTATTAGTTCCATTCCTTGTGCCGGAGCTATACAGTATTACCTCATAGTTCCCACGCTCCACCTTGTATATATAAGCCAGCCCCCACAACCTGGTCCCTTATCTTGACCTCTTTGTCGTTGGGACCAGGTATGTCTTGAACTTACTTACTTGTATTTATTATCAATATAACTTTGTCGTTGGGACCAGTGTCCGCTCCCGCCTAAGTCTCCGCTCCGCTCCGCCACCGTCGTCACCTCTTTGTGACATTAGGTCAAGATCCCTTACTGCACTGATAGCCTACCGATTAGGTTATCCTTGCAGGCTCCGCTTCCACCACGTCTACAGACACCTCCGCACCAAGCCTGCCCGCCCAAGCTATCGACTGTTCTGCCTACCCACACGCTTTTGATACTAAAGACCAAACCCACATCCACCGCAGCAAAAGCAGCTCCTGGGCTGATTGCAGCTCTCAACCCTGTCCAAACGCTGCTGCCAACTCCATCAGTGAAGAGGAGAACCTTTCCGACGGTACCGTGATCACACCCATCCTTATCCCTACTCCCACTGCACCCCCATCCATTATGTCGACCTCTGAAGTCAACACAAACCAGCTCATGGCACAGCTCATCGAGCAGGTGGCCCAGCTCACGGCCAACCTCCACAAAGCCTCAGCCAAGTCCAGTATGAATAAACCTGAGCTCTTCAAAGGCTCTAGTAGTGCAGAAGCACGTCGCTTCATTGCTCAGTATCAAAGCTGGGCAATGGAACAACCAGATCTGAGTAGCAACGAAGGGAAGCTGATCAAGGCAGCGCTAGGATTCTTCTCAGGCAAGGCTGCTGACTGGGCCACACCATACCTCCTAGAATTCAGCCATAACCAACAACCTTTCAATGGACGATGGGAAGACTTCAAAACAGCCTTCACCCTCCGATTTGAATCCATTGATGCAGGTATGGAGGCCCGGAATGCAATCCAGCATCTCAGGCAGGCAAAAGGTCAAACGGTAGCGGAATTTGCACAGAATTTCAAGGACATTGGTGATCGGACCGGGCTTTCAGACGTCGACCTGCGAGAACGCTTCCATAGCGGCCTCAACCCAGAGATCCGACAAAATCTCATTGTGGTCAATATAGCCCAGGGACTGGCTCCCACCCTGGAGGAGGCTATCAGGCGAGCAATTTCAGTGGATGTGTTCCTGCACGATCCCACCATGACAGGTCGCAACCCAGGCACCTCCCATATCTCCTCCCCCCCTGCCAACTCCCATGCTATGGATGTCGATGCCACACACACTAGTGGTAACAGCAGAGAAAGCTTCGTGGCCCAGATGAGAGGAAGGTGTTATGGGTGTGGCTCGCAGAGTCACGAAAAGAGGAACTGCTCATACAAGGAGACAGTTTGCCGCTACTGTGGACGACGAGGCCACCTAGAATCAGTCTGCCAAGACAAGTTCATGGGTCTAGAACGTGGCCGGGGTAAGCGCCAACAACCCCGCCGTCAACAAGTCTCTGCTTCTGCTTCGACACCGTTCACCCTCTTCCCCAATGAACCTGTCCAAATTGCCGCGTCCATTCCAGCTCCCACTGCTCCGTCTCCACTTACGCCTGACCTCTCCACCCAGATTGCCCAGCTCCAGGAGCTCCTTAACAGAGCCAATGCCATGGCCCCAGCACCAGGTTCTCAGGAGGGTTTTTAAAGCGGGTGCCCGTCTCGGCTGCATCGAGAGTACCCGTAAACCAGTTCGCTATACATTCCACATCTGCGTATGATTCTCTCCCATCTTGTAAAATATCTACTATTTCGGAATTGAACTCCAATTCATCTCACTTCCGAATTAACGCAAAACTAAGAGGAAGAAATCACAGTATAGCAACTGCAGCCATGGTTGATTCTGGAGCCACTGCTCTATTTTTGAACCAAGAGTTTGTCACCCGTCACCGTGTAAGGACCTTCCCACTCAGGAAACCCATTGGCGTCTTTAACATTGATGGGTCTGCTAACCGAGCAGGGCAGATCACACACTTTGCACGCCTAGCCCTGACTGTTGATAACCAAGAACGGTGGACAGACTTGCTAGTAACCAATCTGGGAGGCGAAGACCTAATCTTAGGACTCCCCTGGCTACGTAAGGCCAATCCAGATATTGACTGGGAGAAAGGACGACTCACAGTCAGATCCCAACAAACAACGATAGAGGAGGTGGAAGAGCAAGACACGGCGGAGGAAATTGAAACTGTGATCACCCCTGAACCACCACTTGACACACTGGATGAGGAGACAGAAGAGTCGCCCATACACCGCATTCGAGCAAACCGACGAACCCGACGTGCATGGGTGAAGTCAGGAATCTTACACGAACAAACAGATGAAGTCTGGTGTGCTGCAGGGTTCACCTACTCCCAACAGCTAGCGGAACAAGCCCACAAAACAAAACCCATGAAAACCTTTGAAGAAATGGTCCCAGAACCCTACCGCGATTTCGAAAAAGTATTCTCTGAAACTGCTTCAGAGCGCCTCCCTGACCACCAACCCTGGGATCATGCTATAGAATTGATCCCAGGTGCACCGGAAACCATGCGCACAAAAGTCTATCCAATGTCATTGAATGAACAAGGTGAACTCGACCGCTTCCTGGATGACAACCTCCGAAAAGGCTACATTCGCCCCTCAAAATCGCCACTGTCTTCACCCGTCTTCTTTGTTAAGAAGAAAGATGGGAAGCTCCGCTTCGTACAGGATTACCGGAAACTCAACCAAGTAACCCTAAAGAACCGCTATCCTCTCCCACTGGTCGCTGACATTGTCAGCCGTCTACAGGGGGCACGGTACTTCACCAAATTTGACGTCAGATGGGGCTACAACAATGTCCGGATTAAGGAGGGTGATGAGTGGAAGGCCGCTTTTGCAACCAACCGAGGGTTATTTGAACCCAGTGTAATGTTCTTCGGTCTCACCAACTCGCCAGCTACCTTCCAAGCGCTCATGAATTCCATCTTTTCAGACCTAGTGGCGGCTGGTAAGGTAGCAGTCTACCTAGACGACATCCTCATCTTCAGTAACAATTTGCAAGAACACCGGCAGGTGGTGCGAGAGGTACTAAAGCGGCTAGAGAAACATGACCTCTACCTGCGACCAGAGAAATGTGAGTTTGAGGAGCTTCAGGTTGAGTATTTGGGACTAGTGATATCAGAAGGTGAAGTGCGCATGGATCCAGTAAAAGTAGCTGCAGTCCGCGACTGGCCTACCCCAAAGAATCTACGAGAACTACGGGGATTCCTAGGCTTCGCTAACTTCTACCGTCGATTCATACGGAACTTTGCCCGCATAGCACGCCCTCTGAACGACCTAACAAAAAAGGATACAGGCTTCAGTTGGGGGACACACCAACAACAAGCATTCGATACCCTAAGGGAAGCATTCATCACAGCACTGGTACTGGCACTCTGGGACCCTAATAGGCTCACACAACTTGAGGTAGATGCATCAGGCTTTGCTACGGGAGGAGCCCTAATGCAGAAACAAGACGACGGCCAGTGGCACCCAGTGGCATTTCGATCAGCCTCCATGCAACCAGCTGAACGAAACTACGAAATCTATGACCGAGAGATGCTCGCTATCATCGAAGCATTAAAGGACTGGAGAAGCTTCCTGGAAGGTTCACCACAACCGTTCGAGATTCTCACTGACCACGCAAACCTGGAATTCTGGCGTTCTGCTCAAGACCTCAGTAGACGGCAGGCGCGATGGGCACTATGGTTGTCCCGATTCGACTTCCAGCTCACTCACCGCCCGGGCAAGTCCAACACTCAGGCAGACGCTCTCTCTCGTATGGCAGCACATCAGGTTCTGGATAGCGAAGATAATCGACAACAGATTGTTCTGAAACCAGCCCATTTCATGCAAGTGGCAGCTACCTCACTACAAAACCCACTGGAGGACCGCATCCGACAGGCGTCTCAAAAGGAGGCCCAAGTACTGGAAGGACTGGAAGAGCTTAGGAGAAGCGGTCTCAAACGCTTGGCCAATGGGATAGCAGAATGGGAAGAAGACAAGGGACTAGTATACCACCGAGGAAGAGTATATGTCCCACCAGATGATGACCTCCGGAAAGAAGTACTCAAGCAATGCCACGATAACCCCTCTGCTGGCCACCCTGGACTTCACAATACCCTTGACCTCGTCAGCACCCACTTTTGGTGGCCCACCCTGCGATCCTTTGTAGAAAAATATGTTGAAGGATGCGAGACTTGTGCAAGGAAGAAGATACAGAGACACCCACGAGCAGTAACACTACCTCTAGACGTCCCAGCAGGCTTGTGGGAAGAAGTGGGAGTTGACTTGATCACACAGCTGCCCAACTCGCAAGGGTATGACGCGATTCTAGTCTGCACGGACCTTTATGGTAAACAAATCCATGCAATTCCTTGTACAACTTCAATCACAGCAGCAGGTGTGGCCGACATCTACTATCGCGAAATTTTTCGCCTCCATGGTCTTCCCCTCCGCTTTGTATCAGACCGGGGACCCCAGTTTGCAGCAAAACTCATGCGATCATTACTCACCCGCCTAGGAATCAAATCAAACCTCACCTCAGGGTACCACCCCCAAGCAAACGGACAGACCGAACGGGCAAACCAAGAAGTCGAAAAATACCTCAGACTCTATGTGGGACGCCGCCAGGATGACTGGGCGGAGCACCTACCTATGGCGGAATTTGTGATTAACTCTCGCACCCACTCTGCACTTGGAACGTCCCCATTCGAACTCACCTATGGTTATCTGCCTCTATTTAACATTCCAGTTGGACAACGGAGTGGGATTCCGGCGGTGGATGATCGCATCCAGATACTGCGGGATGCACGACAGGATGCTGGGGCGGCGCTACACCTGGGGAAACGACGGCAAAAGGAGAACTACGAACGGGGAAAACGAAAGGCACATCAATTCCAAGTTGGAGATCAGGTCTGGCTAAGCGCAGAGGACATCAAGCTCCAACTTTCCAGTGAGAAACTTGGGGATCGACAGCTAGGACCTTACACCATTTTGCAGAAGGTTGGGCCCCTGGACTACCGTTTAGACCTCCCATTATCCCTGGACCGCATCCATCCTGTGTTCCATGTTGATAAATTGTACCCTTGGAGAGGGAACACCGTAAACGGCGAAATTGCAACACCACCGGAACCAGTATATCTAGAGGATGAGGATGAGCCGGAGTATGAAGTCGAGGACATCTTGGATAGTCGGATTAGGTGGAAGAAGCTAGAATACTTGGTAAAGTGGAAAGGCTACGATGCAGGACACAACTCATGGGAACCTGCACCAAATCTTGAACACGCCCCAGCAACTATCCGAAAATTCCACAAAAAGCACCCTCAGGCGGCAAAAGCTTGACCATTGAGGGCAATGGTCATAAGGAGGGGGGTAATGTCATGAAGTGAGCCCACCCCCTATCATTTTCCTTTCTTTACGATACACCATCCAAGCCCTCCTACCTACAATAATCATTCCGGAACATTCCATTCCATTCTATTAGTTCCATTCCTTGTGCCGGAGCTATACAGTATTACCTCATAGTTCCCACGCTCCACCTTGTATATATAAGCCAGCCCCCACAACCTGGTCCCTTATCTTGACCTCTTTGTCGTTGGGACCAGGTATGTCTTGAACTTACTTACTTGTATTTATTATCAATATAACTTTGTCGTTGGGACCAGTGTCCGCTCCCGCCTAAGTCTCCGCTCCGCTCCGCCACCGTCGTCACCTCTTTGTGACACCCTGAGACAAATGGACAAACAGAATGAGCTAACCAAGAAATTGAACATTATATTCGCATGTACATAAGTCACCGACAGGATGACAGGGATCTCTTCATCCTGACTGCTGAATTTGTGATGAATGCTCGCATCCACTCTGCACACTGCCACTCCACCTTTGAGACCCTGTATGGTTACACCCCCGAATTCACCATTCCAAACGGCATCGAAACCAAATACCCATCCATTGAGCACTGACTAGAACTGCTACAGCATGCACGCAAGGATGCAGAAGCAGCACTACAGATGAGCAAAGAACGCATTAGGGAGGGTGTGAAGGGCAAGGTCCAGGAATTCGAAGTTGGACAACCAGTGTGGTTATCCCTGAGCAAATTAAAGGTGTGGCAAAAGAACCAAAAACTGGGGAGCAAACGCCTAGGCCCATTTGAAGTCACAGAGAAAACAGGCCCACTCACTTATCAACTAAACCTACCCACCTGGATGAAGATCCATGACAAGATCCATACCAACCGCCTGACTCCCTGGAAGGGAAATGAGGTCAACGGAGTGGAGCCTCCACCACCGGAACCCGAAATTGTGGAGGGAGAAGAGTTTTACAACGTGGATAAGGTCCTGGATAGCTGTGTCTTTGGATGGTGGAGAAAGTTGCAATTCCTGGCAAAGTGGAGAGGGTACGACGAGGGACACAACAGCTGGGAGCATGAAGAAAACTTAGTAGGCACCAGTGATGAGGCAATCACAGAATTCTATGCAAAACACCCAAATGCACCACAGAAGATCTCAGTGGCCATCTTCCACTCTCTACCCTGGCAACCTTATGAAAACCTTACAGAAATAGTTGCTGGGACATTGACTGTAGAAGGGAGGTAATGTCATGACATGCTACATAGGATATGGTACTTACTTTATTTTTCCTACATCTCCTCCTTCCCTCACTGTTGTTACTGTTTGGATCCATCTACATCGTTCCGCATCCTTCCATCACGTTCCAAACACTTCCATCAACTTCCCACGCTGTCGCTTACTCATCGAGACTCTTGTATATATAGTACAGTAGCTGACACCTAGTTCCCCATCTTGACCTCTTGGTCTTTGGAACTAGGTTAGTATTTGTATCATTGTTTACATTCAATATACTTACCTGGTCTTTGGAACTAGTTTTCCTTGTGCAACCCTAGTGATCGGCCCCTGCGCTATCACTGTTGTCTTTATCATTACTTCTTTTTGCCTTGTGTGTGGTGCTAGCCCCACCCCTCACCTTGGTTTGTGCTTTGAGCCTGTACCTCCTCCGTGCTTTCTCCCTTCATCACCACAGTGTTCATTGATCATTTTTCCAAAAGATTGTGACTGATCCCTTCACATACTACTGTCACGTCAGAAGGAATGGCAAAGATATATTGCAACCGCATTTTTTCTATCCACGGCATTCCACAAAAAATCATACATGATCACGGACCTCAGTATCACTCCCGATTCATGAAGGAACTTTACTGTCTCTTAGGAATAGAAGCAAATTACACCATGGCATATCATCCACAGACTAACTGCCAGACAGAATGGACAAATCAGGAGATCAAGCACTATCTCCGCCTGTTTATCAACTACCATCAAAACAACTGGCACAAATGGTTACCCCTTGCAGAATTTGCTTACAATGACCAAGTACACTCTGCTACAAAAGTATCCTCCTTCTATGCTGACAATGGCAGACATCCCTATAAAGGAATGGCACCTCAAATGACTTCAGACAACCCCACAGCACAGGTGTTTGTGGATGGAATGAGGAAGGTTCAGGAGGAAGTAGGAGCGGCCTTAGGGAAGGCCAATGATGATATGGAGAAGTTTTATGATAAGAAGCAAAGAGTTGGGGTGGAATACAAGCCAGGCAATAAGGTTTGGCTTGAAGGAACTAATTTGTTGACAGACCAGCCAATGAAAAAGTTGGGAGACAAATGGTTCAGACCATTTATGGTCAAGAGGAAGATAGGTGCTAGTTACTATAAACTAGACATTCCCACTACGTGGAAACATATTCATGATGTTTTCAATGAAGTTCTTCTCACTCCCTACAGGGAACCACAATTCCCATCTCAACCTGTTATATCTATGCAAGCTAAGTCTTTACAAAGCTTCACAATCTATTCTGCTACTTAGATATATCACTTATATCCTATTACCACTATGCAATTACTTTGCAAAGGAATTCCAACACAAAGCAATTACTCATTATCTCTTCTCATCCTTATCGGATTCACACTATTCCTTTTATATTCTTTCCTTTGTTCTTTACTTACGAGCTAACCCATTTGGGCATGGCGTCGCTTCATGATCCTGACTTACCTTTAGTATAAAGCTATGGTATCAAATAGGTAGTTCCCTAGTTAAAATATCAACCTTGATGGCACTTCAATAGTAATACCTGTCATGAAGTGAGCCACCCCTATCATTTTCCTTTCTTTATGATACACCATCCGAGCTCTCCTACCTACAATAATCATTCCGGAACCTTCCATTCTATTCTATCAGTTCTGTTCCATTCCTTGTGCCTGAGCTATACAGTATTACATCATAATTCCCACACTCTGCCTTGTATATATAAGCCAGCCCCCACAACCTGGTCCCTTATCTTGACCTCTTTGTCGTTGGGACCAGGTATGTCTTTTACTTACTTCCTTGTATTTATTATCAATATAACTTTGTCGTTGGGACCAGTATCTGTCCGCCTCCGCTCAAGTCTCCGCTCTGCTCCGCCACTGTCGTCACCTCTTTGTGACAATACCAATTAATCATTTATACATATCATCGTTTTAACATCTCTACTGTCAATATGTTCTGCGAAGGACATTGCGAACATAACATGTTTACTCTCTTCTCTTTCAGACACGTGAAGTGTCAAGGACTCTACTAATAGTGGAGTCAAGGTCTGACTACATTGTTTAGGATCGTGTTAAGACTGTTCTGGTGAGGTTCCGTGAGGTCTAGTATGAATGGGATAGTATAAAGTGTTCTGATAGTTTCTGGGTTTGTACAGTAACTACCAATCAGTAGAAAAGTGAAATGGTAAAATCGAACAAGAACCTTAGCACCACTTTCAGTAGTGCTCCCACTATGTTGTAGTGGTTCTGTGGATGTTTGTAGATTTCGGATGTCCGGAAGTTGACCAGATAAGTTTGGACAACTATAAAGTAAGACTGGAAAGCCCGGACGGAGTTATAGTGATAACCGCTCTAGATCGGAATGATCTAAGTTGATATTTAAACTGGAGAACTATCTACTGGACACTAATGCTTATATACCAGTAATCCTAATTGTTAAAAGAAGAACAATGAGTATCTGGGATAAAACAATAAGTATTGTAAAAAGTTCCCAATAATATAATTAAAAGATAATAGGGTGGGAATTAAAAGTAATCATATCCGTTAACATCAGATGTCGTTGTACGGTCCGGTCCCGAACCGATAAGGGAAGGATAGGAACGAATTATAATTGTTGGTTCCGTAACTTCCAGATGTTCCATACGAGGTAGCGGAAGCATACCCGTAACAGATCGTCTTACCTCACGAAGTAATTCTTTTCGCTATTTCCCACGATTAACCCCACGACCCCTTTCCAATGATTCATCAGTGCACAATCATAACAGTATATTTAAACTCACACTTAGCACATTTGTCCTCATGACCTTTCACATTCTACTCACCAATTTCACCTTCTTCAACAATGGTCTATACAAGGAGCAGACAAAACCACACCAACACTGGGGTATCCGATGAGTCGGTAACAGAGGAACCGGAAATGGTTAATCCTTTCGCATCAAATGTGACAGCCTTCGCACCATTTGTGGAATCAATCTCGGGAGCAGGACATTCTCAATGTCGAGCTAACATCTTTGGTCCAGCTCCAGGACAACCTGCTAGTGCACGGGTTTCAAGCCATCACACCCTTGGTCAACCTGATCATTCCAAATTCAAGTACCAAGTACTCTATACAGAAAATGGTGATCCTGTTACTGTTCGAACACTGCAAAGAAATCACATGGTGATACCAACAACAGAGATGGAAATCCCACCATCTCCTACCACCTTTACCCTTGCTGACAGAATGTGTCAGCAGCTAGCAAACATTCACGGCCCTTTGCAAGGTCAGATACCAGTTACCACTGCGGAAATTCCGGAAAACATCGAGGAAGCGGAAATTGATGAAGAGGTAGGTCCTGAAGAATCAGGAAATCCCAGAGACCCAGGGGGATCTGATCCCAATAGTCCTGGAGCTCCTGGAGCACCTCAAGGTTCTCACATTCTGTTAAGATTGTGCAACTCTGGAATCACGATATAATCACGGAATGATCGCAATATAATTGCGGAATTGGTTGGGAATGTGAGGGGATAATTCCCTCGCGAAGGGAGGAACAATTCATGGAGTTATGGAAAGGTAGTTTGCCATCAACACTACTATCGGTAGTGCCCTCAACACATTGATGGTCCAATATGAAGGTAATAGCAGCATCAGTTCGTGGAATGTCAGAGCTGTGTTGAGAATGTATCACAGAAAGTGAACATCTGTAATACGAAGAGAGAGCAGATCTAAGTTGATATTAAAACTACAGAACTACCTATTCAATGTTGTAGCTTTATACTATGCATTACATAAGCGTCGCGAAGCGATACTAACTCCGAATAGACTAGCTTGTGGAGTAAAGATGTCATATGTATGTGGATCGAGTTATTCTGCGATTCCGCAATCCATTTACCTACTTCGCGAAGAGTTCCTAAGCTAGGACTCTTTAATTAATTACTTCGCGAAGAGTTCCTAAGCTCAGGAATCCTTCGTTATCTTTCCTAATCATTATCGGATGAGTACTATACCTATTATATCCCTTCCTTTGTTCTTTACTCCACAAGCTAGTCTATTCGGAGTTAGTATCGCTTCGCGATGCTTATGTAATGCATAGTATAAAGCTACAACATCGAATAGGTAGTTCTGTAGTTTTAATATCGACTTAGATCTGCTCTCTCTTCGTATTACAGATGTTTACTATCTGTGATACATTCTCAACACAGCTCTGACGTTCTGCGAAGCAACCTTCGCGAACTGATGCTGCTACTACCTTCATATTGGACCATCGACGTGTTGAGGGCACTACCGATAGTAGTGTCGATGTCCAACTACCTTCCCATAACTCCGCGAATCGTTCCTCACTTCGTGAGGGAATTATCCCCTCGCATTCCCAACCAATTCCGCGATTATATTGCGATCATTCCGTAATTAAATCGCGGATCTGCGATTATATCGCGATTATTCCGCGATTCCGGAGTTGCATGATCTTAACAAAAGACCAAAGGAAGGGATATAGTAGGTATAGTACTCATCCAATAATGATGAGGAAAGATAATGAAGGATTCCTGAGCTTAGGAACTCTTTGCGAAGTAGGTAAATGGATCGCGAAATCGCAGAATAACTTGATTCGCATACATATGACACATTCCTAGTTGTTCTAGGAGTCCAGTGGAGCAGGTAAGTAGTGTCCATCTGGACCCTACTGAACAATGCATCTTAGATGTGTTTCACACATTTAAAAGTTCGCTTGATACCCTTGAAGCACTTCTCGCAGGCATGAATGCTAGCAGCCCCGTGGAATCCGGAAGATCAAAAGTCAAGGATCCCGAGGTATTCGACAGATCTGACTCACAGAAACTGAAAGGTTTCCTAGTTTCCTTATCTTTGGTGTTCATTGATCGTCCCTCGTATTTTACTGATCAAAAGAAGATCAATTATACTCTGTCCTACCTTGGCAGTTCCGCGAAGGAATGGTTGTTATGATTGTGCACAAAGGGATCATCGGAAATGATCGCAGGATGATCATGGGGAAATTACGAAGGAAAATACTTCGCAAGGTAAAATGATCCTAAACAATGTAGTCAGACCTTGACTCCACTATTAGTAGAGTCTTCGACACTTCGTGTGTCCACAAGAGAAGAAAGATAAATGTGTTCCATTTGCGATGACCGTCGCAGAACATACTGACAGCAAGGATGTTAAAACAATGATATAGCTAGGTGATTAATTGGTATCACTATCGGAGTGCTATCAAGGTTGATATTTAAACTAAGGAACTACCTATTCAATACCGTAGCTTTATACTAAAGGTAAGTCAGGATCGCAAAGTGATGCCATGCCTGAATGGGTTAGCTCGTAAGTAAAGAACAAAGGAAGGGATATAGAAGGAACAGTGTGAATCCGATAAGGATAAAACAAGATAACAAATAATTGCTTTGTGTCGGAATTCCTTCGCGAAGTAATTGCATAGTGGTAAAAGGATATATGTAATATTTAAGTAGCAGAATGGTTCACGAAGCTTCATAAGGACTTAGCTTGCATAGATATAACAATGGTTCAAACCAGATATTCTGGATCTGAATCTTTCTGCAATGCCAGCTTGGATGAGTTCCTTCGCAGCATTGGTGAAAGAATTACAGGACAATTTTGCTTTCTCTTGTTAGCATGCTAATCATATATGCACAACGGTACTGCTCATGCAGAGTCTGGTGGGGCATATCAGCGCAGAATGTAGAAAGTGTATCAATTGTAGTCAAATAACGTAATTACTTGGAGTGACTTCTAAATTAGGTATGAGTGACATTTGTAAGCCAGCTCGCTTCCGCTGTCAGCAAAAGTGACAAACTTTGAACATCCCTATTTTATGTTCCTTTACTAGATTCCTCTTGTGAAGCAGTTTTAGGTTACAGTTTCTTGACCCATTACAATCTGTTGATTGACTGGGCATCAAGAAACATTACATTCCACTCCACTAAGCAAGTTGAGATTCCCTCGATGTCCTTACTTCCGTGAACATCCATTCCGGAAGAAACTGTCCCCTCACAGGGTCAGCCTACCATTAGTTCTGAAAAGAGTCCTTCACAACCTTCTTCGCAAACTAGTTCTCACCATTCACCTCGTCCTTTATCAGACTTTTTCCCCTATGAACCCATCTATTCCTATCCTTTGGTGGCTCAATTGGCCACTTTGCGACTCGAAAACCCGGAAATTGACATTGCTTTTGGCAACGTGGAACTATTCAACCATGCTTGCAAGAATGCCAAGTGTGAACCATTGCTTTTATGCACAGTTCACAGTGAAGTTACAGTGCAAGCTGCTTTGACAACTTGAGCAAACAAAAGTGATCCCTCATCATTACCAAAGCATTATGCGGACTTTGCAGATGTCTTTGACGAAGTTGAATCTGAAGTGCTGCCTGAGCACTGACCTTATGACCTCAAGATTGAATTAGAGGAAGGCACTGAACCACCTATAGGATGCCTTTACCCTCTTTCTGCTAAAGAATTAGAGGCTCTACGCGATTTCATCAATAAGCACCTCAAATCAGGCACTATCCAACCTTCGTCCTCTCCTCATGGAGCCTTGGTATTATTCGTACCGAAGAAGGATGGAAAACTTCGACTTTGTGTAGACTTCCGAGGTCTTAATAACATCACAAAGAAGGATTGATATCCTTTGCCTCTTATTTCTGACTTACTAGATGCTCCGAAAAAAGCTAAGTTTTATACCAAACTGGATCTCGCTCATGTGTACCATTTAGTTCAAATCGCAGAAGGCAACAAATGGAAAATGACATTCAGAACTCAATGGGGTTCTTATGAATGGAAGGTTATGCCATTCAGACTCACTAATGCTCCAGCAGCTTTCCAAAGGTTTGTTAATGACATATTTGCAGATCTTTTAGATGTTTATGTTATTGTCTATCTTGATGACATACTTATTCACTCCAATGACGAGGTATTACATCGCAAACATGTTCGCGAGGTCCTCCATCGGCTTCGTAAACATCAACTTTATGTGAATCTTGCGAAATGAGAATGTGAGGTAGACACGGTAGAGTATCTTGATTATATTCTTTCCCTGCAGGGCTTAATAATGTGTTATGATCGTGCACAAAGGGATCGTCGGGAATGATCGCGGGATAATCGCGAGGAAATACAAAGTAAAATACTTTGCGAGGTAATACAATCCTATACAAAGTAGTTGGACCTTGACTCCACTATTAGTAGAGTCCTCGACACTTCGCGTGTCTGCAAGAGAAGAAAGATAAACGTGTTCTGTTTGCAATGAGCATCGCAGAACGTACTGACAGTGAGGATGTTAATGATACAGACAGATGATTAATTGGTATCACTATCGAAGTGCTATCAAGGTTGATATTTAAACTAAGGAACTACCTATTCAATACCGTAGCTTTATACTAAAGGTAAGTCAGGATCATGAAGCAATGCCATGCCCGAATGGGTTAGCTCGTAAGTAAAGAACAAAGGAAGGGATATAAAAGGGATAGTGTAAATCTGATAAGAATGATAAGAGATAAAGAGTAATTGCTTCGCATCGGAATTGCTTCGCGAAGTAATTGCATAGTGGTAAAAGGATATAAGTAATATCTAAGTAGCGGAATAGTTCGCAAAGCTTCGTAAAGACTTAGCTTGTATAGATATAACATGATGTCGAAAGACAAAGTTCAAGCTATCATTGACTGGCCGGTACCTTGGAAAGTCAAAGATGTCCAGTCTTTTCTTGGCTTTGCCAATTTTTATCAATGTTTTATTTATAATTATAGCAATATTGTAGTTCTGATGACGCAGCTCATGCAAAAGGATACACCATGGAATTGGAACACCAACTGCCAGGAAGCCCTTGAGAAGCTCAAATACAGCTTCACTCATGCTCCTATTCTGGCACATTGGGAACTGAACTGACATCTAATTGTGGAAACAGACACTTCGGATTACGCATTAGCTGTGATCCTCTCAATCCTACTACCTGACAGAGAAATCCACCCTATCGCGTTCCTCTCGAGGATTTTTCAAGCTGTGGAACTCAATTATGACACTCATGACAAGGAGCTTCTCGTGATCTTCAAAGCATTCAAAGGCTGGCAACATTACCTCAAGGGATTGGGAGATCCTATCGACGTCATTACTGATCACAAGAATCTCAAATACTTCTTGATGACAAAAATCCTTACATGATGACAAGTTTATTGGTCAGAGTACCTGCATCAATTTAATATGGTGATCTGATTCAGACCAGGTAAGCTAGGTGGAAAACCAGACTCAATGACTAAATGCTGGGACATCTACCCAAAAGAGGGGGATATTGGCTATGCGCAAGTTCACCCATAGAACTTCAGACCTATCTTCACTAATGAACAACTAACTACTTCCCTTTGAGCTACATTTCTAGAAGGACCGGCACTTTGTGCCTCCATCATTATGGATATAGAGGCACTTCATTCCGCTATTCACAATTCAATTGAAATGGATCCGGAATCAATCGCGGGATTGAAGCTCGTGAAGGATGGTTCAAACACTCATTGGACAATAGGTTCTGATGCACTGTTACGACTTGACGATCACATTTATGTTCCTAACATTTCCAATTTATGCCTTCAAATTCTATGTTATTTTTATGACCACCCCCTCTTGAGTCATTTTGGTCAGAACCAGACTCTGGACACTATTTGATGACAGTATACTTGGCCAAAGGTTTGCAATTACATTAATTCATGTACAGTTTGTGGACACAACAAACCTCATCGACATAGGCCTTACGGTCTACTCAAACCACTTCCGGTCCCTGTCTGTTATGATCATGCACAAAGGGATCATCAGAAATGATCGCAGGAAAATTATGAAGGGAAATACTTCGCAAGGTAAAACGATCCTAGACAATGTAGTTGGACCTTGACTCCACTATTAGTAGAGTCCTCGACACTTTGTGTGTCTGCAAGAGAAGAAAGGGAAACATGTTCCATTCACAATGACCATCGCGGAACATACTGACAGTGAGGATGTTAAAACGATGATATAGCTAGGTGATTAATTGGTATCACTATCGAAGTGCTATCAAGGTTGATATTTAAGCTAGGGAACTACCTATTTGATACTGTAGCTTTATACTAAAGGTAAGTCAGGATCACAAAGCAATGCCATGCCTGAATGGGTTAGCTCGTAAGTAAAGAACAAAGGAAGGGATATAAAAGGGATAGTGTAAATCCAATAAGAATGATAAGAGATAAAGAGTAATTGCTTTGTGTCGGAATTCCTTCGTGAAGTAATTGTGTAGTGGTAAAAGGATATAAGTAATATATCTAAGTAGCAGAATGGTTCGTGAAGCTTCGTAAGGACTTACCTTGCATAGATATAACAGTATCCCCCTCTTAGGCTTTCACCCTCAAAAGCCTATGCGATTGTTAATGATTAACAATTCTAAAATTAGGTAGAATGGAAAAGTAGAAAGGAAAAGTAAAATTTTCAAAAATGCCACATGATTTATGATCGAGGTAAATGAAAAATTTGAAGTCAGACCTGCCCTCAATGACGAATGCATATAAAACGCAATGGTTTTCTCTGTTTTTTCCTAAGTCCTCATCACTTATAACAATGTCCTTCACTATCACTGCCACTGAAACTGTGCAAGAGCGACGAGCAAGACTCATTCATGAACAGGCAGAATGAGCTCGCCTTTGTCAAATCGAAATTGATGCGCAGGAGGCTGCCTTCGAGGAGGAGATGGTTAGATTGGAGGAAGAAGCTGCTCGTGAGGCAGAGTGCAAGGCAGAGGAGAAGAGACTCGAGGAAGAGAAACGACCCAAGGAGGAGAGGCAAGCTGCAAGGAAACGAGAAGAAGAAAGGCTCATCGAGGAGAGCATCATGAAGGCTAAGGCCGATGCCTTGAAGAAATTGGCTGAGGAGGAAGAGACTAGGGATCATCGGAGGGCACAAGCCCTCACCGAATTACAAGAATGATGAGAGCATGCAGCACGTGCTGCATCGCAAAGAACGGGGGCCACAACGAGCTTGCAGGAGCCTTCCAGCTCCATGAAAAAATTGTATAAGGCGACTTCTATGGTTCGCGATACTCTGGATGTGGAGATAAGAGTATTGAAGAGGAAATGAGTGGTTCCTCAGGTGAGTATATATATATTTTTTCTTTGCGATGACCTAGTTGCTTAACCGATCTAGGTTGATTCTGCTCCTGACCCGGATGACAACAATGACGATGATGATGAAGACGATGAACCACCTCCGTCTACTCCTTCTCATAGTCACAAGGCCTATGTACGATGTGTTACGCAGGGTAAAACGATGAATTGTATTGCTCAACCTGGTAAACCCCAGACTCAGGCTTGTTTAGCCTGTCATCTGCAATGACAACATTGCAGTTGGTCCGGGGATAACGCAGCCCATAGGTCTCGAAGGAAAAAACCCTGGGTCAACAAAGGACTGTATCAAGGTCCCGCGAAGCGCATCGCGGAAAGAAATTTGGTGGGAGTAGGATTGAGAGAGAAGCTAGATCTGCTCACGCAGCAGAACGAAGACCTCAAGCAGCAGTTCAGTTCACTGCTGGGCTTCACGAGTCATGCCGCTTCCACAATGGAAGCCCTTGTTCGTTTAGTGCAGCCACGACCACCTGGAGAGGAAGAAGTAGAAGGAGACAAAGAAAAGGAAGAAGGGAAAGGGACAGAAGAAGAGGAGCAAGAGGACAAAGAGAATGAAGAAGAGGAAGAGGAGAGCAAGAGAAGAGAGATTCGCGAAGGAAAACGATGCGCGACATGATTCTTGTGAAGGATTGTAGTAAATCTTGGGACTTGTAATTAATTATAAGTAGTTGTCTAGTATTGTTTTTATTGTTTTTTGTTTTTTGTTGTCTTTTGCTTTGTTTTGTTTTGGCTAATGTTGTAAGTCTTTTGCCCTTTTTGGTGGTTTTGGATACGTAAGGTGTTTGGAGTTGAAATTCATTCCGCAATGGTTTTAGAAGGAAGGAATTGTGAGAAGTTAGGATTCATTCTGCGAGGAAAGAATCGCGATGGTTTTGGAAGTAAGGACATGTGAGAGTTTGAAGTTAGCTCCGCAACAAATAGATCACGGAACTTTATGGCATAAGGAGTTGGAATTTAGTAGGTAATATAGTGGGTAGTATGGAATGTAATGGTGATGAATCGCAAAGGTTTGGCAAGGAGTTGTTTAACTAGTAAAATAAAAATTAGTATTTCCAATGAATGAATAGTAAAAATAAGTGGTTGTTGATCATAATGGTCCAGGTTTGTGAGGGTAACGAAGATGGAAAGCTGGAACCAGCTTGTCCGCGTGAATTTCATTCGCGGCGACCCAGGAAAACTCTTCGTCTGTACCTTCGTAACCTGCCCACCATATGTAATACTGCAGTGGACATTTTTTGTATCGATGATCCAATTTCGAATCTAATACCTCCGCGACGTTGTATTCCTCTTCGCCATCGACTTCCACTGGAGGTGGAGGAGTTTGTTTGTGATGTGGGATCGAGTTCAGAGTATATGGATTGAGTTGGGATACATGGGAAACTGGGTGGATACGACTGAGGTAGGAAGGGAGTTGTAACTTGTATGAGAGAGTCCCTACACGCTCAAGAACTTTGAATGGTCCGAGATACTTCTTGGAGAACTTCGCAGTAGGTCGAGTGGTTTTAATGTGCTTCGCCAATATGAATACCTGTGAATCAATGGGAAAATCTGGGTGGTTAATACATTTTCTGTCTGCTTGCTCTTTGTATCGAGCTTGCGCATTAGTAATTTCTTCGTGGAGAAAAGAATGAATCTCATCTAAATTCATCATGAAGTCAATCGCGCGATCAGAACAGATGTTGATTTCAGGTTTCACTGTAATGTTAGAGTGATAACCTTTATTCGCGAAGAACGGAGTAATACCAGTGGAGGCATTAGGAGCATTGTTGTATGCAAATTCCGCGATAGGCAGAAGTTTTGCCCAATCGTCCTGTTGATATGCACAATACATACGGATGTATTGTTCCAGAGTCTGGTTAACTTGTTCTGTTTGTCCATCCCCCTCAGGATGGTATCCTGAGGTGAAGTGTAGTTTGATCGAGAGAGCTTCTCCTAAAGTGCGAAAGAAAGCCAAAACAAATTCCAAGCCTCGGTCAGAAGTGACATAGCTAGGAACTCCATGTTTCGAGAAAATGTGATGGACGAACAGTTCCGCGAGCTCTTTGGATGTTATTTTGTCATGTGTCGCGATGAAAATGCCTTGTTTTGAGGCTCGATCCACAATTACCAAAATAGCCATATGTCCTTTAGAGTCGGGTAATTGTTCAATGAAGTCCATCGATATAGAATCCCAAGGTTGGATGGGAACTGGAAGTGGTTTAAGTAGACCGTAAGGCCTATGTCAACGAGGTTTGTTGCATCTGCAAACTGTACACGAATTAATATAATCGCGAATGAATTTGCGAACCTTCGGCCAAGTGTACTGTCGTCGAATAGCTTCCAGAGTCCGATTTTGACCAAAATGACCTGAGAGTGGGTGATCATGAAAGTAACGTAGAATTTGAGGTCGTAAATTGGAAGTGTTAGGAATGTAAATATGATCATCAAGTCATAACAGTCCATCAGGCCCTATTGTCCAACGAGTATTTGTACCATCCTTCGCGGACTTCAATCCCGCGATTGATTCCAGATCCAGTTTGAGTGAATCGCAAATAGCGGAATGAAGTGCCTCTATATCCATAACAATGGAGGCGCAAACTGCCGGTCCTTCTAGGAATGTAGCTCAAAGGGAAGTAGTTAGTTGTTCATTAGTGAAGATAGGTCTGAAATTCTGTGGGTTAACTTGTGTGCATAGCCGATATCCCCCTCTTTTGGGTAGACATCCCAGTGTCTAGTCATTGAGTCAGGTTGTTCACCCAACTTACCTGGTCTGAATCAGATCACCATATTAAATTGATGGAGGTACTCTGACCAACAAACTTGTCGTTGCATAAGGATTTTCATTGTCAAGAAGTATTTGAGATTCTTGTGATCGGTAACAACATCGATAGGATCTCCCAATCCCTCGAGGTAATGTCGCCAGCCTTTGAATGCTTCAAAGATCGCGAGAAGCTCCTTATCGTGAGTATTGTAGTTGAGTTCTGCAGCTTGAAAAGTCCTCGAGAGGAATGTGATAGGGTGAATTTCTCCGTCAGGTAATAGGATCGAGAGGATTGCGGCTAATGCATAGTCCGAGGCATCTGTTTCCACGATTAGATGTCGGTTTGGTTCCCAATGTGCCAGAATAGGAGCGTGAGTGAACCTGTATTTGAGCTTCTCGAAGGCTTCCTGGCAATCAGTATTCCAGTTCCAAGGTGTATCCTTTTGCATAAGCCACATCATCTAGCAAATCCAAGAAAAGATTGGACGTCTTTGACTTTCCGACATACCAGCCAGTCAATGATAGCTTTTATTTTGTCTTTTGACATCGTTAAGCACTCCAGGGAAAGGATATACCCAAGATACTCTACCGTATTGATCTCCCATTCGCATTTCGTGATGTTCGCGTAGAGTCAATGTTTACGAAGACGATGGAGAACCTCGCAGACATGTTCGCGATGTAATGCCTCGTTGTTGGAGTAAATAAGTATATCGTTGAGGTAGACGATAACATAAACATCTAAAAGATCAGCGAATATGTCATTCACAAACCTTTGGAAAGCTGCTGGAGCATTAGTGAGTCCAAATGGCATAACCTTCCATTCATAAGAACCCCAATGAGTTCTGAATGTCATTTTCCATTCATCGCCTTCCACGATTCAAACTAAATAGTACGCGTGAGCAAGATCGAGTTTGGTATACAACTAAGCTTTCTTCAGAGTGTCTAGTAAATCAGAGATGAGAGGCAAAGGATAGTGATCCTTCTTTGTGATGTTGTTAAGACTGCAAAAGTCTATGCAAAGTCGAAGTTTTCCATCCTTTTTTGGTACGAATAATACCGGAGCTCCGTGAGGAAAGGACAAAGGTTGAATAGCACCTGATTCGAGGTGCTTATTGATGAAATCACGTAGAGCCTCTAATTCTTTAGCAGAAAGAGGGTAAAGGCATCCTATAGGTGGTTCAGCGCCTTCCTCCAATTCAATCTTTAGGTCGTATGGTCGATGCTCAGGCAGCACTTCAGATTCGACTTCGTCGAAGACATCCGCAAAGTCCGCGTAATGCTTCGGTAATGAGGAAGGATTGCTGTTGTGTGCCAAAGTTGTCGAAGCAGCTCGCACTGTGACTTCACTGTGAACTGCGTGTAAAATTCATGGTTCACACTTGGCATTCTCACAAGCACAGTTGAAGAGTTCTGTGTTGACAAGAGCAATGTTGATCTCTGGGTTTTCCAGTCACGAAGCGGCCAATTGAGCCACCGAAGGGTAGGAATAGATGGGTTCATAGGGGAAAGAGTCCAATAAGGGATGAGGTGAATGGCAAGAATGAGTTCGTGAAGATGGTCGCGAAGGGACCTCTTCGGAACTAATGGTAGGCTGACCCTGTGAGGGGACAGTTTCTTCCGGAATGGATGTTCACGGAAGTAAGGACATCAAGGGAATCTCAACTTGCTTAGTGGAGTGGAATGTAATGTTTCTCAATGCCCAGTCAATCAACAGATTGTAGCGGGTCAAGAAACTGTAACCTAAAACTGCTTCGCAAGAGGAATCTAGTAAAGTGACAGAAAATGTCAGTAGGAGTAGCTCGCCGGAGGAAACCAAACATTAAGAGACGTAGTCTCGGAAATTGGTTTCGGAGATAAGGAACCATCGAAAAGTCGGAGATTGATTGGAGAAATAGAAGAAGTAGGGAGAGAATGTTTATACAAAAATCGAGAATTAATAAAACAGTCAGTAGAACCAGAATCGAGTAATGAAACAAAGGAAAGCTTTGCGGAAACATCACAAAGTGGAAAATCTATAGTAAGAGGTATAGTAAAAGATCGTTCATCATAGGAAAGAGTGGATGCGTTTAATTTAACTTCCCCGGTAGTACAAACCTGGTCAATGCAACTCCCACTTTGTACTGGGGTACAGGAGTTGCAGACTATTTTTCCGATACCAAAGAGGTACTTGCCACTGCTTCCTGTGTTTCCGCAGCACGTCCACGAGCTTCGCGAGCCTTTTGTTTTTCGCAGTCATTGAACTTATGATTCCTGCCACAAAATCTGCACAACCCCAACTTCTTTTGACGTTCCGACTCCTTCGCGAGGAGTTTTCCATCTGAGCCAAGGTTGCTCATGTATGCAGGTTGAGACACCACAGAACTCATCGATGATGAGGAATTTCCACCTCCACTCAGCTTACCTTTCTTCCCTGAGTTATTTGTTGAGGTTGTGGTTGTGGTGGTGGTGGATGTAGGAGATTGTGAAGAACCTGGCAAGTTCTTCTTTGACGTGTTTGATGCTTTCCCTCCCGAGGAAGCACCTGTCAATCTAGCAGTGATATGCTGACTTGGGGCTGAGGGCAAAATGCAGGTGTAGCAATACACACACTAACACCAACACACACACACACACACAACCGAGTCCAACACTAAGTTCAAAAGGGGTGTATAAAAGATATATATAATTTAATTGTGTGAAGCTAACTCTGCCTAATAGAGTAGGGATGAAGAAGTTTTATGATAAGAAACAAAGAGTTGGAGTGGAGTATAAGCCAGGAGACAAGGTCTGGCTTGAAGGGATGAATTTGTTGATGGACCAACCAATGAAGAAGTTGGGCAACAAACATTTTGGACCATTTACAGTCCAGAAGAAGATAGGTGCTAGTTTCTATAAGCTAGACATCCCCACTACATGGAAATGTATTCATAATGTCTTCAATGAAGCACTACTAACCCCTTACAAAGAACCACAGTTTCCTTCTCAACCATGAAACACCTGACTGCCTCCTGTTGTTATAGGAGAAGAAGAAGAATTAGAAGTCAAAGAAATCCTCAACTCCCAAAAGGTAGGAAGGGGAATCAAGTACAAAGTCCAATGGTGAGGGTATGGACCACATGAAGACACTTGGGAACCTTGTTCCAATATCACCCATTCCTCCGATTTATTGAAGGAATTTCACGATAAAAATCCAACTAAACCTAAGCCTGCCACCCTAAATTGACTTGAAATCCCCATTTCATTATTCCCTACTGAACTTTTCCATCCTATGCCAAAACTGGACACTGAAATAATGCCACCACAGTTACCCTCTGAAAATTTTGTTCGCTGACAAGCACTTCATGGAACTCGCACCCTAGGGAGGGGGTAATGTTACGAAAGCATTTATTTTCATTATTCTTTTCTTTTCTTTACTTACCTAATCACCGAAGTGCTTACACCAGCACTCATTACATTTTCATTTCCATTTAGATTACATATGTCAACCTTATTGTTCTCATGCTGTCATTTCATCTGTGCACAACTTTCTTGTGCCTGTCAACTCATTGACAAGACATTGTCATTATTGTCCCACTGTTGCATTTCTTTTATATTGCCTTATTGTTTACTCACCAAATACCTACAGCTTTACTTATGGATACAGGCAACTTTTATTGTATATCCTCACGGTTATGGCATGAGATACTTCTCATGACTTCATATCCCATATGTATATAAGACCTAGTATTTTGTAGTTATATTCCTTAGCTCTATTCTCATCTATTCTCCTCAGTAACTAGACTTGTATTGGGTTGTTTTATCCATTCTCATTTGCTTTTCATCCTCTTGCTCATCACCTATTGTGTGATGCCTGGTTGCCTCTTGTGAAAGCTAGTGAGTTGCTGACAAGCATCTGCCCACTTCCATTTAAAGTCTCCACTCTGCCCCACCACTGTTGTCACCTCTTTGTGACACCAAGCAAGTGAGTGCCTACAGACAACATGGTATCCAAACAGTGGGCAATGCACTTGACCTAATAACCAGATGCAAGATCTTGGAACACCAAGGTGACAACATTGCGTGCAATTGTATGGATGTGAGAGTATCTGGATAGAGTATAGCTGCAAACACCCAAATGGATGCATGAACCAGGCAAGGAAACTGCTTGATACCCTGCCCCAAAAATAGGACCCAAGGTCAGAAACACCAGAAGACTATCAAGGAGGGTACACACCTACTGAAGATGATGAACGGGATGAAATAATACCATTTGACAAAAGGGTGATTACAAGGGGATCCCTGGCAGACATATTCCGTATCTTCATGACCAGAAAGTGCAGCTATCAGACCAATTACCATACCTTAAGCAAAGGACAGAGGCCCCTAGGAGGACTATCATTGCAATGGATGGCTCTTGCGAGCATAACGGGGAAGAGAATGTAAGAGCGGGAGCCGGAATCTATTTTGCCAAAGTACACCCAGATAATAGGTCAATGAAACTGCCACAATATCTGGCACAGTCAAACCAAACAGGAGAATTAGTGGCTGCAAAGGTCGCAGCAGATATCACAAACCCAAATGAAGAACTCACAGTAGAAACAGACTCGATATATGTACTAAATATCTTAAAGAACCATCAAAGACTAGAGGATACAGGATTCATAGGAGCTCCAAATGCAAGACTAACCCAAAGCACCATCGCAAGCTTCAGAGACAGACCCACACAAACTCATATGAAATGGGTGAAAGGGCATAGTGGACATGAAGGAAATGAGGGTGCAGATGTTCTTGCAAAGGCTGCAATCCAGAAAGAAAAGGCCAGCTATGTGAATCTCAAAGTACCAGCCAAACTGCAGGTCACAAGAGCTAAACTAAATCCCTTGACACAAGCTCTGGCTTATAGGGCAGTTATGGCAACAGGGTCAAGGAAGGAGAAAATGTACCGAAGACGGACTGATATAAGAATAATGAGGGCAAAAATTGTATTGAGGATATGTTTGGATACGCACCGACATCCGAAGCTGTGTGGAAGTCAATCCGACATAAGGATTTCGACCCGGAAATCTAGGTTTTCCTTTGGAAGATAGCCCATGACGCATACTGGATGGGGACACACTGGACCAGAGCAGGCATGAAACCGGAACTACAAGTGCGGGCAATATGCCAAAAGTGTGGAGTAGTGGAGGACCTTGACCACACCCTGACCAAGTGCGAGTCATCAGGCCAGGAAATGATATGGGAGATGGCAGGAGAGCTCTGGAGTAAGAAAAAAACCAATATACCATGGAGAGCCCCAACTATAAGGGATATTATTGGTTGTGGACTGGCCAGGATATACGGAGATGGAACAGAGAAAATCCTTCAGGGTAAAAGTCAGCGCTGGAAGCTCTTAATAGCCCAATCGGCACACCTAATATGGTCTCTGCATTGCGAAAGAGTGATTAGGCATGAAGGGAGGAATTTCACAGAGAATGAAATCCATAACCGCTGGGTCAAAAAAAGTGAACGATCTGCTAGATCTAGATCGTAACATGACGCACCGTAAATATGAAAAAAAAGCCTTATCAAAAAGGCTTGTCCTCCAGACCTGGAAGGCGATCCTTGTAAATGAAGATTGATTACCAATAGACTGGACGGATTACTGGATTGACGGGGTTTTAGTGGGTACCACCGGGAGGGATGGGAATGGAGGAGTAGGGTAGAGGTAAGTCGGTAAGTCAGGAAGGAAGAGTGGTGATCGGAAAACCCGGAGACCGAGTCCCACACTTCATGCGTAATGCATTTCCCCGAGGAGGATGAAGACGAAAATATGTGATTATGACTATGAAATATGCTACCTATGCTGACTATAGCAGGGAAACATCCCCTGCAAAACTGCGTGGACCCAAGAGATGACGAATGAGTGTCGGCTACTTGGCAATCCGTGAAGCGCCCCTCCAAAAAAAGAAAAGAATTCACTGGCCAACGCATTGTCCCAATTCAACAATGACAGAGCATACCAACTATGCCCTTCAATATCAATCTTCAACTTTGAACCCCCTCTCATGCAGCTGGAGGCAAGTGTACAATGATTCCTAATCTACCACCCTCCAGACAACCTTTGCGGGAAGTCTGGAGCCCATGCACGCTTTGAGCACAAACACGCCATTGCCCTTGAAAAGTGTCCTCGAGCCATCTTCTTTATCATCTTACTCTTCTGCCCTACAATTGTATGCCACATTCTGTCGAAATCACGACTTCCCGATTGAATCAACTGCTGACACCTTATCATTCTACATTGTACACATTTTGCACTTTATTAACCCGAAATCCCGTTGACAGTTATCTCCCTGGAATCTGTAGCAAATCGAAACCTTCTTCCCTGACATTTGTCAGGTAAGAAAGCAGCAAAAGTCTATTTGTGGCTGCAAGAACTTATATGCTACATCTGCTTCGCGCAAGAGACCACTCCATCGCTCCGAATTTACTGAAGCCTATTCAAAGTTGCATGATTCCTCCCATTACACCACATGCCGTATTGTTTGTTGGACTCTTCGCTCTCATACACTCTGGTGAATCGGTCTGGCCAGACAAAAAAGCTCACCATTACTTTCGCAAAGTCATCCTTTGGTCTACATACAAACATTCAAACAATCACTTCGTTCACGGTGCCCACTCCCAGAGCCGACCGCTGGCAATACGACCCTCATCCCAGTCCACTCCCAACATTGACAACCCTGTTATCTTCATGGTACTTTACTTGAAAGCTCGCAACGAACGGTTCCATGCTTCACCGCATCTTTGGGTGAAATCTGATGAATCTATCCCTACACGTTCGTGGTTCATCAAACGTCTCTGAACACTATTCCACGACGATGTCGCCATTCGATCTGGAGGCGTAACATTCCTAGCAGAACAGGGAGTTCATAGTGAACTCATCTAAGCCACCGGCCGGTGGGCCTCAGAAGCATTCAAAGTATACATCCGCAATCGCTCCATCCCGCTTACTGCTTTACTCTTCAGTCGCCAACCCCGGACTTGACACTCCATTCTCCTCTCTTCTCTTGCACTCTATCATCATCAGAAACCTCCACGTCTCCTATAGCCTATACCCATATCTCATGCGCTCAAATTTTATTCTTTCAGGTGGCTACCACTATTTTAGGGCAGCCACCGTGTTTTGGCCGAAAAATCACGCGTAAACCAGATAAACGAAACGGCTGCCTTCATTGATTAGATGGGCTCACGCTATAGAATTGGTCTTGATAAATATTAGATAGCGAAGAGAAAGTTTCTATGTACTAAAATCTGCACCTACAAACAACAGCAAGCTACCCACACTTCGCGACGGTCACTCCGGAATGCTGAAAGGGAGTGGCGTCCTAGGTTTCGATGAACCATCGCCAACTGCAGGCTTTGTGCTTTGCGGACTGGTGGCTGCGCTGAGAGGTTGGTGGTCTGAAAGTCGGTTCTTCTTGTTAGGATTATCGTCCGTGCTTCCGGATGATCTCACCTTCCGCAAAGGAGCATTCGGTTTATAACCCTCAACTAATCCTTCATCCAGCAGACAGTCCATCATTTGACGGAAGGCCTTTTCCGTTTCATCTTCCTTTTTTAATTCTGGATGCTTGTCTAAACAAACATCGAAGACCAAGTCAGAAGCTCGCACTTGTTCTGAAGCCTGCACATGTTCTGAAGCCTCCACGTGTCCTGAAAGACGCGTTATAGTATCCTCATTCTGAGTTGCCCAGTCCCCGAGTTTATTGTGCTTGAACGTTACGCGAGAGCCTGGTTGCAGCAATAAACAGTGGCAGTGACGGTCGAGATCGGATGACTGATTCTGCCATTTGATTTGGTTGCGGAGAATCTTGGCTACCCCGTCAGAATTCCAGGCAATGCAAAGATTGAGCGGTAGAATGCAAACAGCGTTGAGCCTCTGGTCGCCCGCCTTGACGATTTTAGCGAATCGTGACTCTCCCTTATCGTCAAACAGATAAAATCCAAATCCAAAATCTGATTTCGTATTTCCTAGCCTGGCGGAGCCCTCGCCAGTATCAAACTTCTTTCCCGCCTCCTGTAAGACCAAATAATCTTCGACAGTAGCAATATAGGATGGAGGATAAGGTTTTCCCTTCTTCTGGTCGTTCTCGATATTGTGGCTTACTTCATCCCGCAGCCTTTCGACATTCTTTAAGAAATCTGAGAGAGTAGCATTAGGTAGATCCTTGGGGGGAGACCAGTTCTCAAATTTCTCGGGAATTATATACCCCCAAGAAATGCAGCGCGTTTGGGTAGACATGATGTCAGTCGGGGGTTGCCTTTCCAAGACTGTCTCAGTGTTAGGTTCTAGACCAAGACATTTTTGGAGCGTAATAAAGCAAATAAATTCGACAGTCCTTCGCGGGAGTTCACTTCGTACTCGTGCTCGAGTAAGCCACGCCTGGGAACCATCCGATTTAAATTCGAGATAGCAGATTTTGACATCTACGTGTCTGGGGATTCGCCGCTCAACAGTGGAAGATCGTAGTGGGAAGGGAAATGCAGCAGCAAAAGCCCCACTGAGGAGGGTATAGGCCACGAGAAGGGATATAAACCGCAGAAGTCGTGGCGATGATGACAAGGTAAAGATTTTCGACATGCCGTGGCAGGGGCTGAATTAACAATGATAGAGTCGACGTTCGAAACGATGTGGTCAATGGTCAAAAGGCTGATGGACTGTGTTGACTGTGTGGGGTTGATGAACACGGAAATGTGATAGAGACACAATGAGGGACTTTTTTTCTGATGGATCTGACAACGAGACGGATGGCTTAGAAGCTTGGTGAACAATGAGGTGACGGATGTAATGTTGGCCTATCAAGCAAAATCGCATCAGCTGAGCTCAGAATTGCTTAGACAGAGAAAACACATACAATATGGAAAATCAGCGAGAGATTCTTGGCCAGCAAGAATCAGCACGTTCTGAGATAAACGAGAGTAATCGACGCAACGAAATCTAAGTAGGAAGACCAACTAGTCAGCTATTGTGTGAATTTAAGGGATGAGAGATAGGGATGGCAGGAACTCGGAACAAAAAAAAACGACAAGAAAGAAAGAGAGGCATACCAAATCAGATCGAAGTATGAGAGAGAGATTTTTTGGGAATTCTATGTTCTACCTCCGTCGGGCGCAAACGGCTCACGTTTACAGATGTTAAGGGCAAAGGCGACACGTATCAGTCTAACTCAATTAAGAGATTTTTTTCGAGCGCAAATATCTGAAGAAATATTTTTGACATCGCCAAACCGTCGCTGTGGTGAGAGTGAGATCCACGCTGGAGAGACCTCCTCGGGACAGTCCAAATCAAAGAACATGTATAACTCGAGATTGCTTGCAGTGCTTCAGGAAATTGATGTTAGTAGAGAAAAAAAACGACATGAAAAAAAAAGCTGGCAGGGTGCTCGAGAGTTGATTGTATATACATCCGCATTTAGACACTGAACTTTTGGTCTTCTGACATATCAATCAGGGTCTGAAGGGGCAAGTGATCCAGCTTCCAGACATGAGCATCTATTGATGGAAGGAGAATGTAATGAACATGGATTCCAAGTTACACTCAAGGCCTCCGCTCTCGAACGCGGCCTCCTTGAAAGCTAGCAAGTTGCTGATAGAAAAATAGAGCTTCTACACACCACTCATCAAGACCAAACATTGCTTAGGATTCAATGTCATTGTTGAAAACTAGTATTCACTACATTACACATTTACTCTTTTCAAAAAACATTTTTACCTTTTATCTTTCGTATCACCATGTCTGAAGGATCCATACATGCTCCCACTATTACCCCTCCTCTCTCCAAAGTATCTGTCAACCCGCCTAGCCTCTACAATGGGAACCCCTCCACATACTAACCGACTACTTAGTCTAGGATCATTTTACCTCGTGAAGTAATTCTCTTCGCTATTTTCCGCAATCATCCCGCAACCCTTTCCAATGATCCCTTTGTGCACGATCATAACAATACTACTCACCCTAGACCTTATGGAATATCACCGGAACAGTCTTAACATGTCTGATATAGAAGAAAGAAAATGAGTTCCATTTGCGATGACCTTTGCGGAATGTACTGACAGTAAAGATGTTAAAACAATGATATGGATAGATGATTAATTGGTATCACTATCAAAGTGCTATCAAGGTTGATATTTAAACTAAGGAACTACCTATTCAATACTGTAGCTTTATACTAAAGATAAGTCAGGATTGCGAAGCGATATCATGCCCAAATGGGTTAGCTCGTAAGTAAAGAACAAAGGAAAGGATATAATAGGAATAGTGTGAATCTGATAAGGATGAGAAAAGATAACGAGTAAGTGCTTCACCTCGGAATCCTCCGTGAAGTAATTGCATAGTGGTAACAGGATATAAGTAACATATCTAAGTAGCAGAATGGATCGTGAAGCCTCATAAAGACTTAGCTTGCATAGATATAACAGTATCCCCCTCTTAAACTTTTGCCCTCAAAAGGCTATGCAATCTTTAACGATTAATGAATCTAAAATTAGACAGAATGGAAAGGTAAAAAGGAAAAGTAAAATTTTCAAAATGCCACACGATTTATGATCGAGGTAAATGAAAAATTTGAAGTCAAACCTGCCCTGAACAAAGAATGAGTATAAAATGAGGCATTCTCCTCTGTTTTTCCTAAGTTCTCATCTTCCTCAACATGTCTTTTACTGTCACCACTACCAAGACTGTTCAAGAATGACAAGCATGTCTCATTTGTGAACAGGTGGAATGTGCCCACCTTTGTCAAATTGAGATTGATGTGCAGGAGGCTGCCTTTGAGGAGGAGTTGGTGAGGCTCAAGGAAGAAGCTGCTCATGAGGCTGAGTGCGAGGTGGAAGAGCAATGGCTTGAGGAGGAGGAGAGAAGGCTCAAGGAGGAGAAAAGGGCCTTGAAGCAAAGAGAAGAAGAATGGCTCATCAAGGAGAGCATCATGAAGGTGCAAGCTGATGCTCTAAAAAAATTGGCTGAGGAAGAAAGGATCCGGGATCATCAGGGGGCACAAGCCCTCAATGAATTACAAGAATGACGAGAGCATGCAGCTCATGCTGCATCGCAAAGAACAGGGGCCACAATGAACTCACGGGAGCCTTTGGGCTCAAAACAAAAAGTTTACAAGTTGGCTTCCATGGTTTGCAATACCCTGGATGTTAAAATAAGAGTTTTAAAAAGGAAACGAGTAATTCCTCAGGTGAACAGTTTTTTTCTTTGCAGTGATATAATTTGATTAACACAATGTAGATTGGTTCTGCTCCAGATCCAGACATAGATCCAACCCCGGGGGACAACAACAACAACAACAACAACAACAATGATGAAGAAGATGACAACAATAACAAGGACTTCCCCCCCCCCCCCCCAACTCCCTCATGTAACCATGAAGCTTGCTGTCACAAAGAGGTGACGACGGTGGCGGAGCGGAGCGGAGACTTAGGCGGGAGCGGACAACTGGTCCCAACGACAAAGTTATATTGATAATAAATACAAGTAAGTAAGTTAAAGACATACCTGGTCCCAACGACAAAGAGGTCAAGATAAGGGACCAGGTTGTGGGGGCTGGCTTATATATACAAGGTGGAGCGTGGGAACTATGAGGTAATACTGTATAGCTCAGGCACAAGGAATGGAATGGAACTAATAGAATGGAATGGAATGTTCCGGAATGATTATTGTAGGTAAGAGGGCTTGGATGGTGTATCGTAAAGAAAGGAAAATGATAGGGGGTGGGCTCACTTCATGACATTACCCCCCTCCTTATGACCATTGCCCTCAATGGTCAAGCTTTTGCCGCCTGAGGGTGCTTTTTGTGGAATTTTCGGATAGTTGCTGGGGCGTGTTCAAGATTTGGTGCAGGTTCCCATGAGTTGTGTCCTGCATCGTAGCCTTTCCACTTTACCAAATACTCTAACTTCTTCCACCTAATCCGACTATCCAAGATGTCCTCGACCTCATACTCCGGCTCATCCTCATCCTCTAGATATACTGGTTCCGGTGGTGTTGCAATTTCGCCATTTATGGTGTTCCCTCTCCAAGGGTACAATTTATCGACGTGGAACACAGGATGGATGCGGTCCAGGGATAGTGGGAGGTCTAAACGGTAGTCCAGGGGCCCAACCTTCTCCAAAATGGTGTAAGGTCCTAGCTGTCGATCCCCAAGTTTCTCACTGGAAAGTTGGAGCTTGATGTCTTCTGCGCTTAGCCAGACCTGATCTCCTGCTTGGAATTGATGTGCCTTTCGTTTTCCTCGTTCATAGTTTTCCTTTTGCCATCTTTTTCCCAGGTGTAGAGCTGCCCCGGCATCCTGTCGCACCTCTCGAAGGATCTGAATGCGATCATCCACTGCTGGAATCCCACTTCGCTGACCAACGGGAATGTTAAATAGGGGGAGGTAGCCGTAAGTGAGCTCGAATGGGGAGATTCCAAGTGCAGAGTGGGTACGTGAGTTAATCACAAACTCCGCCATTGGCAAATGCTCTGCCCAGTCATCCTGACGACGTCCCACATACAGCCGGAGATACTTTTCGACTTCTTGGTTTGCCCGCTCGGTTTGCCCATTCGCTTGGGGGTGGTATCCCGATGTGAGATTGGATTTGATTCCCAGGCGGGAGAGTAGTGATCGCATGAGCTTTGCTGCAAACTGGGGTCCTCGGTCTGATACAAAGCGGAGGGGGAGGCCATGGAGGCGGAAAATTTCGCGGTAGTAGATGTCAGCGACACCTGCTGCTGTGATTGATGTGGTACAAGGGATTGCGTGGATTTGTTTCCCGTAGAGGTCGGTGCAGACAAGGATGGCATCGTATCCTTGTGAATTGGGCAGCTGTGTGATCAGGTCAACTCCCACTTCTTCCCACAGACCTGCTGGGACATCTAGGGGTAGTGTTACTGCTCGTGGGTGTCTCTGTATCTTTTTCCTAGCACAAGTTTCGCATCCTTCCACATACTTTTCTACAAAGGATCGCAGGGTGGGCCACCAAAAGTGGGTGCTAACGAGATCGAGGGTGTTGTGAAGTCCGGGGTGACCAGCGGAGGGGTTGTCGTGGCATTGTTTGAGTACTTCTGTCCGTAGGTCATCCTCTGGTGGGACATATACCCTACCTCGGTGGTACACCAGTCCGTTATCCTCCTCCCATTCTGCTATCCCATTGGCCAAGCGTTGGAGGCCACTCCTCCTGAGCTCTTCCAGTCCTTCGAGTACTTGGGCCTCTCTTTGCGAGGCCTTCTGGATGCGGTCCTCCAACGGGTTCTGTAGTGAGGCTGCTGCCACTTGCATAAAGTGGGCTGGTTTCAGAACGGTCTGTTGTCGGTTGTCTTCACTGTCCAACACCTGATGCGTTGCCATGCGAGACAAAGCATCTGCCTGTGTGTTTGCCTTGCCTGGGCGGTGAGTCAGCCGGAAGTCGAATCGGGATAACCATAGTGCCCAACGCGCTTGTCGTCGGCTAAGGTCCTGTGCAGAGCGCCAGAATTCCAGGTTTGCATGGTCGGTGATGATCTCGAAGGTCTGCGGTGATCCTTCCAGGAAGCTTCTCCAGTCCTTTAGTGCTTCAATGATTGCCAGCATCTCCCGGTCATAGATTTCGTAGTTTCGTTCGGCTGGTTGCATGGAGGCTGATCGAAATGCTACTGGGTGCCACTGACCATCGTCTTGTTTCTGCATTAGAGCTCCTCCTGTGGCAAAGCCTGATGCATCTACCTCGAGTTGTGTGAGCCTGTTGGGGTCCCAGAGTGCCAGTACCGGAGCTGTGACAAAAGCTTCCCTTAGGGTGTCGAATGCTTGCTGCTGATGTGTTCCCCAGTTGAAGCCTGAGTCTTTCTTGGTTAGGTCATTCAGAGGGCGTGCTATGCGGGCAAAGTTCTGTATGAATCGACGGTAAAAGTTGGCAAAACCTAAGAATCCTCGCAGCTCTCGCAGGTTCTTTGGAGTAGGCCAGTCACGAACTGCAGTCACTTTTACCGGATCCATGCGCACTTCCCCTTCTGATATCACTAGTCCCAAGTACTCGATCTGAAGCTCCTCGAACTCACATTTTTCGGGTCGTAGATAGAGGTCATGTTTCTCTAGCCGTTTTAGTACATCCCGCACTATCTGCCGGTGTTGTTGTAGCTCGTTACTGAAGATAAGGATGTCATCTAGGTACACTGCTACTTTCCCCGCTGCCACTAGGTCTGAAAAGATGGAATTCATGAGTGCTTGGAAGGTCGCTGGGGAGTTGGTGAGACCAAAGAACATTACACTGGGTTCGAATAACCCTCGGTTGGTTGCGAAAGCAGCCTTCCATTCATCACCCTCCTTAATTCGGACATTGTTGTAGCCCCATCTGACATCAAATTTGGTGAAGTACCGTGCCCCCTGCAGACGGCTGACGATGTCAGCAACCAGTGGGAGAGGATAGCGGTTCTTTAGGGTTACTTGATTTAGTTTCCTGTAATCTTGTACAAAACGGAGCTTCCCGTCCTTCTTCTTCACAAAGAAGACAGGTGAAGACAGTGGCGATTTTGAGGGGCGAATGTAGCCTTTTCGGAGGTTGTCATCCAGAAAACGGTCGAGTTCGCCTTGTTCGTTCAATGACATTGGGTAGACTTTCGTACGCATGGTTTCGGGTGCTCCTGGGATCAGTTCAATGGCGTGATCCCAGGGTTTGTGTTCAGGGAGACGTTCTGAGGCCATTTCAGAGAATACCTTTTTGAAATCCCTATAGGGCTCTGGGATCATTTCTTCGAAGGTTTTCACGGGTTTTGCTTTGTAGGCCTGCTCCGCTAGCTGTTGGGAATATGTGAATCCTGCTGCGCACCAGACCTCTTCTGTTTGTTCGTGTAGGATGCCTGACTTCACCCATGCACGCCGGGTTTGTCGGTTGGCTCGAATGCGGTGTATCGGCGACTCATCTGCCTCCTCTTCCTCTGCTAAGTTCAGTGGGGTTTCGGGAGTGATGACTGTTTCAATTTCCTCCACAGTGTCTTGTTCTTCTACCTCCTCTATCGTTGTCCGTTGTGGTCTAACCGAGAGTCGTCCCTTCTCCCAGTCAATATCTGGATTGGCTTTACGTAGCCAGGGGAGTCCCAGGATTAGGTCTTCACTTCCCAGATTGGTTATCAGCAAATCTGTCCACCGTTCTTGATTATCGACAGTCAGGGCTAGACGTGCAAAATGCGTAATCTGCCCTGCTCGGTTAGCAGATCCATCGATGTTAAAGACCCCAATGGGTTTCCTGAGTGGGAAGATCCTTACTTGGTGGCGGGTGACAAACTCCTGATTCAGGAATAGAGCCGTGGCTCCAGAATCAACCATGGCCGCAGTTGCTATACTGTGATTTCTTCCTCTTAATTTCGCGTTAATTCGGAAGTGTGACGAATTGGAGTTCAATTCCGAAATATTAGATATGGTACATGAGGGTAGAGAATCATATGTGGACGTAGCATGTATAGCAAATTGGTTTACGGGTACTCTCGGTGCGGCCGAGACGGGTACCCGCTTTAAAAACCCTCCTGCGAGCCTGAAGCGGGGGCCATGGCATTGGCTCTGTTCAGGAGTTCTTGGAGCTGGGCAATTTGGATGGAGAGGTCGGGGGTAGCTGGGGACTGGGCAATAGGAGCAGGAGCAGGGGCCGGAGTGGAAGCCGCAATTTGGACAGGTTCATTGGGAAAGAGAGTGAAAGGCGTTGAAGAGGAGGCTGCGACTTGTTGACGGCGGGGTTGTTGACGCTTACCCCGGCCGCGTTCTAGACCCATGAATTTATCCTGGCAGACTGACTCTAAATGACCTCGTCGCCCACAGTAGCGGCATACTGTGTCCTTGTACGAGCAGTTCCTCTTCTCATGACTCTGTGAACCACAACCGTAACACCTGCCTCTCATCTGGGCCACGAAGCTTTCTCTACTGTTGCCATTGGTATGCGTGGCATCAACGTCCATAGCATGGGAGTTGGCAGGGGGAGAGGAGATGTGAGAGGTACCCTGATTACGGCCTGTCATGGTGGGGTCATGCAGGAATACGTCTACCGAGATTGCTCGCCTGATTGCCTCCTCTAGTGTAGGGGCTAATCCCTGAGCTATGTTGACCACGATGAGATTTTGTCGAATCTCTGGGTTGAGGCCACTGTGAAAGCGTTCTCGTAGGTCGATATCTGAGAGCCCAGTTCGATCGCCGATGTCTTTGAAGTTCTGTGCAAATTCTGCTACCGTTTGACCTTTTGCTTGCCTGAGATGCTGGATTGCATTCCGGGCTTCCATGCCTGCGTCAATGGATTCGAATCGGAGGGTGAAGGCTGTTTTAAAGTCTTCCCATCGTCCATTAAACGGTTGTTGGTGATGACTGAATTCCAAGAGGTATGGGGTGGCCCAATCAGCAGCCTTTCCCGAGAAGAATCCTAGAGCCGCCTTAATCAGTTTCCCTTCGTTGTCCTTCAAATCCGGTTGTTCCACTGCCCAGCTCTGATACTGAGCAATGAAGCAACGGGCTTCCGCACTACTCGAGCCTTTGAAGAGCTCGGGTTTATTCATGCTCGACTTGGCTGCAGCTCTGTGAAGGTTGGCTGTGAGCTGAGTCACCTGCTCGATAAGCTGTGCCATGAGCTGATTTGTGTTGACTTCAGAGGTCGACATAATGGATGGGGGTGCAGTGGGAGTAGGGATAAGGATGGGTGTGATCACGGTACCGTCGGAAAGGTTCTCCTCTTCACTGATGGAGTTGGCAGCAGCGTTCGGACAGGGTTGAGAACTGCAATCAGCCCAGGAGCTGCTTTTGCTGCGGTGGATGTGGGTTTGGTCTTTAGTATCAAAAGCGTGTGGGTAGGCAGAGCAGTCGATAGCTTGGGCGGGCAGGCTTGGTGCGGAGGTGTCTGTAGACGTGGTGGAAGCGGAGCCTGCAAGGATAACCTAATCGGTAGGCTATCAGTGCAGTAAGGGATCTTGACCTAATGTCACAAAGAGGTGACGACGGTGGCGGAGCGGAGCGGAGACTTAGGCGGGAGCGGACAACTGGTCCCAACGACAAAGTTATATTGATAATAAATACAAGTAAGTAAGTTAAAGACATACCTGGTCCCAACGACAAAGAGGTCAAGATAAGGGACCAGGTTGTGGGGGCTGGCTTATATATACAAGGTGGAGCGTGGGAACTATGAGGTAATACTGTATAGCTCAGGCACAAGGAATGGAATGGAACTAATAGAATGGAATGGAATGTTCCGGAATGATTATTGTAGGTAAGAGGGCTTGGATGGTGTATCGTAAAGAAAGGAAAATGATAGGGGGTGGGCTCACTTCATGACACTTGCCTTCATTGTGTTATGCAGGGAACAAGTTCAAACTGTATCACACAACCTGGGAAACCCTGGACTCAGGCCTGCCTCGCATGTCACTTACAATGACAAAGGTGTAGCTGGGCAGGGGATAACACAGCCCAGAGGTCCAGGAGAAAGAAACTGCAGGTTGATGAAGAAGGGTTGTATCAGGGTCCCGTGAGACATGTCATGGAGAGGAGATTTGGAGGTGTTGAGTTAGGAGAGAAGATGAACTTGCTTGCAGAGCAAAGTGAAGATATGAAGAGGCAGATGGCCACTCTTCTTGGGTTTGTGAGTCAGACAGCCTTTGCGATGGAGGAGTTAATTTGTCTTGTTCAGCAATGACCTGGAGAAGATGTAGAGGAAGTTGGTGAGAAGGATGAAGGAGAAGAGGATGAAAAAGAGGATGAAGAAGAGAGGTGAAAAAGAAGGATTCACAAAGGAAAACGATGTGCAACATGATTCCCGCGAAGGATTTTAATACATAGTTTGTTGGACTTTGTAAATAATTATTTCTTTTGTATTTTAGTAGTTGTTGTTTATTATTTTTTGTCTTTTTGTTTGTTTTGTTTTGCTTTGTTAATATTATAAGTATTTTGACTTTTTTGGTGGTTTTGAAAACTCGTAAGGTATTTTTTGTGAAAATTTGTTAAGGGTGTAATGAGTGAAATTTGTTCCACAAGAAAAGGATCACAATTGATTGTCGAAGCAGGAAAATGTAATGGTTTTAAGTTGGCTTCATGAATGCTGGATTGTGAAGCTGTTTAGTGTAGAAATTTGGAATTAGTATGTAGGGAAGTAGATAGAACGGAATGTAATGCTGATAAATCATGACTGTTTCGCGAGGAGTTCCCCCTAAAATAATAGTAAAAATTAGTATCTCCAGAGAATGAATAATGAAGAGAAAGAATGGTCATTAAATCATGATGGTCCAGGCTTGTGAGGGTAATGAAGATGGAAAGCTGGAACCAACTCATCCATGTGAATTTCATTCGTGGCAACCCAGGAAAACTCTTTGTTTGTCCCTTTGTGTCCTGCCCACCATATGTAATAACATAGTGGGCATTTTTTGTATCAACGATCCAATTTCAAATCTAATACCTCTGCGACGTTGTATTCCTCTTCGCCATCAACTTCCACTGGAGGTGGAGGAGTTTGTTCATGATGTGGGATCAAGTTCGGAGTATAGGGATCAAGTTGTGATATGTGGAAAACTGGGTGGATACGACTGAGGTAGGAAGGGAATTGTAACTTGTATGAGAGAGTTCCTATGTGCTCAGAACTTTGAAAGGTCCAAGATACTTCTCAGAAAACTTCGCAGTAGGTTGAGTGGTTTTTATGTGCTTTGCTAGTATGAATACCTGTGATTCAATGGGAAATTCTGGGTGAATAATACATTTTCTGTCTGCTTGCTCTTTGTATCGAGCTTGCACATTAGTAATTTCTTTGCAGAGAAAAGAATGAATCTCATCTAATTCTGTTGCGAAGTCAATCACATGATCAGAACAGATGTCGATTTCAGGTTTCACTGTAATGTTAGGATGATAACCTTTATTTGTGAAGAACAGAGTAATACCAGTGGAAGCATTCAGAGCATTGTTGTATGCAAATTCCGCAATAGGCAAAAGCTTTGCCCAATCATCCTGTTAATACACACAATACATATGGATGTATTGTTCCAGTGTCTGGTTAACTCATTCTGTTTGTCCATCCCCCTCAGGATGATATCCAGAGGTGAAGTGTAATTTGATCGAGAGAGCTTCTCCTAAAGTGCGAAAGAAAGCCAAAATGAATTCCGAACCTCAATCAGAAGTAACATGGCTAGGAACTCCGTGTTTCAAGAAACCATGGTGGACAAACAGTTCCACAAGTTCTTCAGACATTATTTTGTCATGTGTCATGATGAAAATGCCTTGTTTCAAGGCTCAATCCACGATTACTAAAATAGCTGTATGTCCACTAGAGTCAGGTAATTGTTCAATCAAGTCCATTGATATAGAATCCCAAGGTCAGATGGGAACCGGAAGTGGTTCAAGTAGACTGTAAGGCCTATGTCGACAAGGTTTGTTGCATCCGCAAACTGTACACAAATTAATATAATCGCAAACAAATTCGCAAACCTTTGGCCAAGTATACTGTCATCAAATAGCATCTAGAGTCCAGTTCTGACCAAAATGACCCAAGAGTGGGTGGTCATGAAAATAACATGGAATTTGAAGGCGTAAATTGGAAATGTCAGGAATGTAAATGTGATTGTCAAGTCATAACAGTCTATCAGAACCTATTGTCCAATGAGTGTTTGAACCATCCTTTGCGAACTTTAATCCCGCAACTGATTCTGGATCCATTTCAATTGAATCATGAATAGCAGAATGAAGTGCCTCTATATCTATAATGATGGAGGCACAAAGTAATGGTCCTTCTAGGAATGTAGCTCAAAGGGAAGTGGTTAGTTGTTCATTAGTGAAGATAGGTCTGGAATTCTGTGGGTTAACTTGTGCGTAGCCAATATCCCCCTCTTTTGGGTAGACATCCCAGTGTCTAGTCATTGAGTCAGGTCTTTCACCAAGCTTACCTGGTCTGAATCAGATCACCATATTAAATTGATGCAGATACTCCAACCAACAAACTTGTCATCGCATAAGGATTTTCGTCGTCAAGAAGTATTTGAGGTTCTTGTGATTGGTAACAACATTGATAAGATCTCCAGATCCCTTGAGGTAATGTCACCAGCCTTTGAATGCTTCGAAAATCATGAGAAGCTCCTTATCGTGAATGTCATAGTTGAGTTCCACAGCTTGAAAAGTCCTCGAGAGGAACACGATGGGGTGAATTCCTCCGTCAGGTAGTAGGATTGAGAGGATCATGGCTAATGCATAATCTGAAGCATCAGTTTCCATGATTAGATGCCAGTTTGGTCCCCAATGTGCCAGAATAGGAGCATGAGTGAAGCTGTATTTGAGCTTCTTGAAGGCTTCTTGGTAGTCAGTGTTCCAAATCCATGGTGTATCCTTTCATGTGAGTCATGTCATTGGAACTATGATATCGCTATAATTATAAATAAAACATCAATAAAAGTTGGCAAAGCCAAGAAAAGACTGGATGTCTTTGACTTTTCGAGGTACTGGCCAGTCAATGATAGCTTGAACTTTGTCTTTCGACATTGTTAAGCCCTCCAGGGAAAGAATGTAACCAAGATACTCTACTGTGTTGACCTCCCATTCACATTTTGTGAGATTTGTGTAAAGTCAATGTTTACAAAGATGACAGAGGACCTCACAAATGTGTTTGTGATGTAATTCCTCATCATCAGAGTAAATAAGTATGTCATTGAGATAGGCAATAACATAAACATCTAAAAGATCAGTGAATGTGTCATCAACAAACCTTTGGAAAGCTGCAGGAGCATTAGTGAGTCCGAATGGCATAACCTTCCATTCATAAGAACCCCAACAAGTTCTGAATGTTGTTTTCCATTCGTCACCTTCCATAATTCAAACTAAATGGTATGCATGAGTGAGATCAAGTTTGGTATAAAACTTAGCTTTTTTTTGGAGCATTTAGTAAATCAGAAATAAGAGGCAAAGGATACCAAGCCTTCTTCATGATGCTATTAAGACCACAAAAGTCTATGCAAAGTCAAAGTTTTCCATCCTCTTTTGGTACAAACAATACCAGAGCTCTGTGAGGAGAGGATGAAGGTTGAATAGTGCCTGATTTGAGGTGCTTATCAATGAATTCACATAGACCCTCTAATTCTTTAGCAGAAAGAGGGTAAAGATGACTGATAGGTGGTCCAGCACCTTCCTCCAATTCAATCTTGAGGTCATAGGGTCAGTGCTCAGGCAGCACTTTGGATTTGACTTCATTGAAGACATCCGCAAAGTCCACATAATGCTTTGGTAAAGATGAGGGATTACTTTTGGTTGCTGAAGTTGTGGAAGCAGCTCGCACTGTGACTTCACTATGAACCGTGTGTAAAAGCAATGGTTCACACTTGGCATTCTTGCAAGCATGGTTGAAAAGTTCCGCGTTGACCAGAGCAATATCAATTTCTGGGTTTTTGAGTCGTGAAGCAGCCAATTGAGCCACCAAAGGATAGGTATAGATGGGTTCATAGGGGAAAGAGTCTGATAATGGATGAGGTGAATGGCAAGAATGAGTTTGCAAAGAAGGTCATGAAGAACTCTTTTCAGAACTAATGGTAGGCTGACCCTGTGAGGGGACAGTTTCTTCTGGAACAGATGTTGTCAGGAACGACTAACACTACGAGTAACTCTTAGCGCGCAGGCGCCTGTCGTAGGGCGCTTGTGTCCTGTGACTGGGCATCTGGATATTCTAATTCTTTGTTTTCCTTTACACATTCTACATTACTCATCGGGTCCTGTACTCAGTTACGACCTGCCGCTGACATCCTCTTGATTACTCATACTCGGTTAGCATCCGTGCTCGTATCTATCACGGACTTGTTCGTCATAGCGTTTGACCAACGACTCTATTGTAGATTAGATTTGTACTTTTGTATATAAGGTCAGCTAAGGTCTTGTAGTGACCTTAGCTTCGTTATTCAACTTGACTTCTGGGTTTCTTCTCTGAGATGTCTGAGACACTTAGCCGCTTGTGGTTTTGTGTGTCGACATCGACCTCTAACAGATGTTTGTGGAAGTGAGGATGTCAAGGGAAACTCAACTTGCTTAGTGGAATGGAATGTAATGTTTCTCGATGCCCAGTCAATCAACGGATTGTAGTGGGTCAAGAAACTGTAACCTAAAACTGCTTCACAAGAAGAATCTAGTAAAGTGACATAAAATGTCAGTAGTAGTAGCTCGCCAGAGGGAAACTGAACATTAAGAGATGTAGTCTCAGAAATTGGTTTTGGAGATAAAGAACCATCGAAAAGTCGGAGATTGATTGAAGGAATAGAAGAAGTAGGAAGAGAATGTTTATACACAAAACGAGAATCAATAAAACAATCAGTAGAACCAGAATCAAGTAATGAGATAAAAAAAAGCTTCACAGAATCATTGCTAAGATGCTCGCAAAGTGAAACATCTATAGTAAGAGGTATAGTAAAAGATCATTCATCATAAGAAAGAGTGGATGCATTTAATTTAACTTCCCCGGTAGTACAAACCTGGTCAACACAACTCCCACTTTGTACTGGGGTACAGGAGTTGTGCACTATTTTTCCAATACTGAAGGGGTACTTGTCACTGCTTCCTGTGTTTCCATGGCACATCTGCGAGCTTCGCGAGACTTTCATTTCTTGCAGTCATCAAACTTATGATTCCTGCCACAAAACCTGCACAACCCTAACTTCTTCCAGCATTCTGACTCCTTCGCAAGGAGTTTGCCATCTGAGCTGAGGTTGCTTGCATATGCAGGTCGAGACACCACAGAACTCGTCGATGATGAGGAATTTCCACCTCCACTAGCCTTACCTTTTTTCCCTGAATTATTTGTTGAAGTCGTAGGTGTGTTGTTTGTGGAGGAGGAGGTTGTTAAGACTGTTCTGGTGAAGTTCCATAAGGTCTAGGGTGAGTAGTATAGTGTAGAGGGATCTGATAGTGTATGGTATCATACGGTTAACTATCGATCAGTAGTAATGGATAATAGCGAAGTCGAACAAGAACCTTAGCACCACTTTCAGTAGTGCCCCCGCTATGTCGTAGTGGTTCCACTTATGTTTGTAGATTTAGGACATCTGAAAGTTGGCCGGATAAGTTCAGACAACTAAGAGGTAAGACTGGAATGTCCGGATGGAGTTATAGTGATGATCTGTTATATCTATGCAAGCTAAGTCTTTACGAAGCTTCGCGATCTATTCCGCTACTTAGATATTACTTATATCCTTTTACTACTACGCAATTACTTTGCAAAGGAATTCCAATGCGAAGCAATTACTCTTTATCTCTTATCATTCTTATCGGATTTACACTATCCCTTTTATATCCCTTCCTTTGTTCTTTACTTACGAGCTAACTGTCAGCGACTCGCTAGCTCTCTCAAAAGATAACCAGGCGTCACACGATGAACGATGAGCAAGAGGATGAGAAAAGCGATGAGGATAAAACAACCCAACTACAGGTCTAGCTACCGAGGAGAATAGACGAGAATAGAGCTAAGGAATATAACTACAAAATACCTAGTCTTATATATGAAATGGGATATGAAACCGTGAGAGATGTCTCGCACCGTAACCGTGAGGATCTACAATAAGAGTTGCTCGTATCCATAAGTAAAGCTGTAGGTATTAGGTGAGTAAACAATAAGGCAATATAAAAAGAAGCATGGAAGCGGAACAATAATGACGTCGTCCTGTCAATGAGCTGACAGGCACGAGAGAGTTGCGCCTAAGTGAAACGACAACGCGAGAACAATAAGGTTGACGTGTGTAACCTAAATGATAATGAAAATATAATAAGCGCTAGTGTAAGCGCTTTGGTGATTAAGTAAGTAAAGAAAAGAAAAGGAAAAGAATAATAAAAGAAAAGAATAATGAAAAAGATCGTTTCATGACATTACCCCCTCCCTAGAGCGCGAGTTCCATGAAGCGCTTGTCGTCTAACGAAATTTCCGGAGGGTAATTGTGATGGCGTGTTTTCGGTGTCTGGCGGAGGCATAGGGCGGAATAATTCAGTCGGAAATAAGGAAATAGGAATCTCGAGTCTACTTAGAGTGGCGGGTTTGGGTTTGGTCGGGTTTTTGTCATGGAATTCCTTCAACAAATCGGAGGAATGTGTGATGTTGGACCGAGGTTCCCAAGTGTCTTCATGTGGTCCGTATCCTCTCCACCTGACCTTGTACTTGATTCCTCTTCCTACCTTTCGTGAGTCAAGAATCTCCTCGACTTCGAATTCTTCTTCTGAACTGTAAACGGTCCAAACCGTTTATCTCCTAACTTTTTCATCGGCTGATCTGTCGATAAATTAGTTCCCTCAAGCCAAACCTTATCGCCTGGCTTGTACTCTACTCCAACTCTTCGCTTCCGGTCATAAAATTTCTTCATATCCTCGTTGGCCTTTCCTAAGGCCGCTCCTACCTCCTCTTGAACCTTCCTCATTCCATCTGCAAACGCCTGTGCTGTGGGGTTGTCCGAAGTCATTTGAGGTGCCATACCTTTATAGGGATGTCTACCATTGTCAACATAGAAGGGGGAAACTTTCATCGCAGAGTGTACTCGATCGTTATAGGCGAATTCTGCAAGCGGTAACCACTCATGCCAGTCATTTTGATGATAGCTAATGAACAAACGGAGATAATGTTCTATCTCCTGATTTGTTCGTTCTGTCTGGCCATTGGTCTGTGGGTGATACGCCGTGGTATAGTTTGCTTCTATTCCTAAAAGACGGTAAAGTTCCTTCATGAAACGAGAATGATACTGAGGTCCTCGATCATGTATGATTTTTCGTGGAATACCCTGGATAGAAAAAATACGATCCCGATAGATCTTTGCCATTCCCTCTGATGTGACTGTAGTGTGTGACAGAACAAGTCGTAATCTTTTGGAAAAATGATCGATAAACACCAATATGGCGTTATATCCTCCCGATTCTGGTAGTTCCCCTATCATATCAGTGCCGATTATTTGCCATGGTTCAGTTGGTACCGCATGTGGATGAAGTTGTCTGACTGGCTTGGTACGATGTGATTTTGTAGCTTGGCATTTCTCGCAACCTTCGACGTATTTCCCTGCATCTCGTGTCACCCCTGGCCACCAGTAGTCCCGAGTGATCAACTCCGTGGTCTTGTACTGTCCTGGATGTCCTGCTAATGGTGTATCGTGGTACTGAGTGATTATTTTGGACCGGAGTAGGCGGTTTTTCGGTACATAAACACGCCCTTTCCATGTAATAACTTTGTCATTTTCAGTCCACTCCGGGTTTTTGGCAGCTAGGGCATCCTGTACGGTTCGATCTACTTGGTTTCTACTCTTTCGGATCTCTGATAACAGGAGATCTTCGGGAGCCGATAGGTCGAGAGTTTGAATTAAAAGTTCCGGTTTCAGGAGAACGATGTTCTCGTTGTCCTTGTCCCCCGTCTCAAGACCTGTCATCCTCGACAGGGCGTCAGCTTTCGTCATCGATTTACCAGCTTTGTGAACGAGATCGAAATTATACTCCGCTAATTCCAGTACCCAGCGCGCTTGTCGGCGGTTGAGTTTCTGCGGCTTTTTGAAGTACTGGAGGTTTGCGTGATCCGTATAAATCTCAATCTGTTCCTCCGCACCTAGTAAATATTGTCTCCAATCGTCAAGAGAATCCATTATTGCCATTAACTCTTTGTCGTAGATTTCGTAATTCCGTTCGACCTCATTAAGGGAACGAGATCGAAAGGCAATAGGATACCATCTACCATCAACGAACTGGGACAAAACGGCGCCATTAGCATAATCAGACGAGTCAGCTTCCACCCTGAATTTCCCGTGGTTACGAGGAATCAATAAAACGACTTCCTCACAAATACGGCGTTTCAACTCCTCAAACGCCTCCTCCTGACCTTTCTCCCACTTCCAAGTCCCATTTCCTGTGAGCTGTGTTAGTGGCTTTGCTACCAGACTGAACCCACGAATGAATCGCCGGAAGAAGTTGCAGAATCCTAGGAACTGCTGGACGTCGCGCTTCTTTCGTGGAGTAATCCATTCTCGAACAGCTTGTACTTTCTTGGGATCCATGCGAATATTTCCGTTACCAATGATAATACCGAGGTAGTCGATAACCGGTTTTTCGAAAGAACACTTTTCGGGTTTAAGGAACAACTTGTGCTCTCGTAGAATGTCGAGTACTTGTTTTACGATTTGTCGATGTTCTTCTATACCGTCGGTAAAAATCAGTATGTCATCCATGTAAACGATAACATGACCTCTATTGACAAGGTCTCGCAAGATATGGTTCATGAAACCTTGGAATGTCGCAGGAGAGTTAGTGAGTCCGAAGAACATGACGGTCGGTTCGAATAACCCCTGGTTAGTTCGAAAAGCCGCTTTCCATTCGTCACCTTCCTTTATGCGGATGTTGTTGAATCCCCATCTGATATCCATCTTCGTGAAGATTTTAGCGCCTTTTAAACGATCAATTAGTTCCTGAATGAGAGGAAGTGGGTACCGGTTTTTAACCGTCATCTCTTTCAGTTTACGATAATCTTGTACTGGTCGTAAGGTGCCATCTTTCTTTTTAACGAAGAAGAAGGGGGATGCCATTTGCGAGGTAGAAGGTCGGATTCGTCCAGTTCGAAGGTTTTCTTCAAGAAACTTGTCGAGTGCCTCTTGTTCCTTTGGGTTTAATGGGTACACCTTACAATCTAAAGGCTTAGAACCTGGCGTTAGATCGATAGCGTGGTCCCAAGGACGTCATTGTGGCAGCTGGTTGAATTCCTTCTGGCTGAAAACATCGGGGTACTCTTCGATGTAGGGCTTGGAAGTGTCGAACTCTTGGACTGTTTCCTTTTTGGCTTGTTTTTCCGTCCACTTCCTCGACTGTACCTGCTCGTGAACATATCTGTCCCAGTCAAACAGGAAAAGCTGTTCGCCTTCCTGTAATGCCGCTCTAGAATGAGTATCTTCAGGTGTCCAAAAGTGTGGATTATAGCCGCATCGTGTCGGACACCTGTCAAAGGTTAATTCGGATGTCTCCCAGTTGATACTCGGGTTGTGATGTCGTAGCCAGTCTAGTCCTAGAAAGATGTTATTCTTTCCTAGACCTACTACTCCAAACTGTATGATTTCCGAGTGATCACCGATAGTCATTCGTATCTCGACATACTTATCTATTGATCCGGCGTCATTGAGCGTGCCGTCGGCGTTATAGACTATTGTTTTGACTGGTAAATCCTTGGTGATAAGACTGTGTCGTTTGACGAATTCTGAGTCGATACAGGAGCCGGTTGCTCCGCTGTCAAGAAGCCCTTGTGTAACAATTTGTCGACCATCCTCCAGTGTCTCGAGTATTGCTGGGAGTTTCAGACTTTTGCCGCGTGTCCCACAGACGTAGCTCCTCTTGTTCTTGAGACTTCTGATGGCGGTGACTGCCGTTTTCCAATTCCGTTTTCGTATATCCATGACGGTTTCCTCCGAAGCTTCTTTTTCTCGGGAGGAGGGCATCCAAGTTCTCAACAATCCCACCGCTCTTGGGATCTGATCTTCTCTGACTCTCTGAGTCAGCCACTCGGCGGTGTTGGGTTCGTACCGTATAGGTTTTTCGGATTTTTCGGATTTGTGTGTGAAGGTGGACGCGTTTTTCTGTTTAGTACCTGTACTGATTACTTAATCAACGCCATTATCAACAAATTCCGAAATGTCCGTATGCGAAGGCTCCTGCAGACCTATATCTACTGAGGAGCCTTGGGAAAACCCAAATCGTTAATGAAATCTGTACATTCCTGCTCACTCATATTCAACATAATACCTCTGACCAATGCCTTCCTCTTGTGAGGGCAATTCCTGCTCATGTGGCCTGGTTCGCCACAGTTGAAGCACAACCGCTTCTCTCTGGCCTGGTCGATGTCCATTGGCCTACCCGTTCCTCCGAATGTGGTGCCAGTGGAATCTCTACGCTGCACTGCGGGATACTCTGCTTTCGGAGCTGCTTTCTGCTCCTGCCGATTCTGCTGGTTGGATGACTGTCCACGACCCTGTCCCTGTGGGTTAGCATTCCACCACCCTGCATACCCGTAACCTCTCTTCTGTTCGGCCCACTGCCGTCTTATGTTATCAGCCCCTGTAACTACCTTCTTCAACTCCTTGTAGTCTTCAAAGGGCTCCGTTCGTCCTTTAATGATGTCGTAGAGAAGGGTGTGATCGACGGCCCTCTCTGCTAGGGTAAGAACGTGCGACTCATCCTTCTTGTATCCGGCATCCTTCAGCAACAATTCAAATTCTTTGAAAAAGTCGCCAGCCGAAGACTTCCCCTGTCGGATATAAGTTAGTTTATCGCGAGCTTCCTTCTCTTTCGCGACGTTCGTAAACTCCCTGTCCATATCGTCAATTAACTGCTTCCCCGTAATGTCCCATGACCCATTGTCAATGTTGAAGTGGTCATCAGAGTAGACCTGGGCCCATTCATCAGCTTTTCCTCCGACCAGGAAGGACATAATGATGGTCATGACACGATGGGAATTGTCGACCTGCTTTGTCTCCGTTAGCTCGGAGACGTAAGCCATCATTCGTCGTCGCCATGGCCGGTAGGTGGTGGGGTCGCCATCGTAGTTCCCTGGTGTATTGACAAACACCCGGCGTGGACTAGAAGTAACGGTAGCAATTTCTGCTGGGTCGGGCGCATGTATTGACCGATCAGTCATGTTGGTTTATAGGGAGGAGGATGAGCGTGTTTGGTAAAAATGAAAATGTGTAACGTATCGAGAAAACTAGTTTCCAACGGTGTGTTGAATCTTAGGCAAGTTTGTAAAAGTTTTTGTTGTGACGGGTGGTGTGTGGTAGAAGCTCTATTCTTCTGTCAGCGACTCGCTAGCTCTCTCAAAAGATAACCAGGCGTCACACGATGAACGATGAGCAAGAGGATGAGAAAAGCGATGAGGATAAAACAACCCAACTACAGGTCTAGCTACTGAGGAGAATAGACGAGAATAGAGCTAAGGAATATAACTACAAAATACCTAGTCTTATATACGAAATGGGATATGAAACCGTGAGAGATGTCTCGCACCGTAACCGTGAGGATCTACAATAAGAGTTGCTCGTATCCATAAGTAAAGCTGTAGGTATTAGGTGAGTAAACAATAAGGCAATATAAAAAGAAGCATGGAAGCGGAACAATAATGACGTCGTCCTGTCAATGAGCTGACAGGCACGAGAGAGTTGCGCCTAAGTGAAACGACAACGTGAGAACAATAAGGTTGACGTGTGTAACCTAAATGATAATGAAAATATAATAAGCGCTAGTGTAAGCGCTTTGGTGATTAAGTAAGTAAATAAAAGAAAAGGAAAAGAATAATAAAAGAAAAGAATAATGAAAAAGATTGTTTCATGACACTAACCCATTCGGGCATGGCATCGCTTCGCGATCCTGACTTACCTTTAGTATAAAGCTACAGTATCGAATAGGTAGTTCCTAAGTTTAAATATTAACTTTGATAGCACTTTGATAGTGATACCAAATAATCATCTATCTTTATCATTGTTTTAACATCCTCATTGTCAGTACGTTCCGTGACGATCATCGCGAACGGAACACATTTACTTTTCTTCTCTTGCGGACATGTGAAGTGTCGAGGACTCTACTAATAGTGGAGTCAAGGTCCGACTACTTTGTCTAGGATCATTTTACCTCGTGAAGTATTTTACTTTGTAATTTCCCGCAATCATCCCGCGATCATTCCTGATGATTCCTTTGTGCACGATCATAACATGATCTCTATAGATTGGATTGATCTAAATTGATATTTAAACTGGAGAACTATCTACTGGACACTAATGCTTATATACCAGTAATCCTAATTGTTAAAAAGAAGAACAATGAGTATCTGGGATAAAACAATAAGTATTGTAAAAAGTTCCCAATAATATAAATAAAAGATAATAGTGTGAGAATTAAAAGTAAACATATCTGTTAACATCGGATGTGTTGTAGGTCCGGTCCCAGACCAGTACAAAAAGGAAAGGAATGAATTAGAAATGTTGGTTCCATATGTTCCATACAAAGTAGTGGAAGCATACTGTTATATCTATGCAAGCTAAGTACTTATGAAGCTTTGGGAACCATTCCGCTACTTAGATATATTACTTATATCCTTTTACCACTATGCAATTACTTCGTGAAGGAATCCCGATGCGAAGCAATTACTTGTTATCTCTTTTTATCCTTATCGGATTCACACTATTCCTTTTATATCCCTTCCTTTGTTCTTTACTTACGAGCTAACTCATTCAGGCATGGCATCGCTTCGCAATCCTGACTTACCTTTAGTATAAAGCTATGGTATCAAATAGGTAGTTCCTTAGTTTAAATATCAACCTTGATAGCACTTCAATAGTGATACCAATTAATCACTAAACCATATCATTGTTTTAACATCCCTACAGTCAGTACGTTCCGCGACAGTCATTGTGAATGGAACACATTTCCCTTTCTTCTATATTGGACACACAAAGTGTCAAGGGTTCTACTAATAGTGGAGTCAAGGTCCGACTACATTGTCTAGGATTGTTTTACCTCGCGAAGTAATAACCTTCGCTATTTCCCATGATCATCTCCGATGATCCCTTTGTGCACAATCATAACACATACCTATAACAGAGGTGGGATTTTGTGAAGAACCTGGTGAATTCTTCTTTGATGTAGTCGGTGCTTTCCCTCCTGAGGAAGCACTGGTCAATCTAGCAGCTTCTCTTTTCCACTCTTCTTCACATCTCCAGTACCTGTTATCTACGTGAAGTACCTCATAACGGTATTCCACAAGTGTCTTTGGCTCTGGGAGATGAGCCATCTCATCTTTGATACGGCTTGCCAAGCCATGTTGATAAGCCCATTTAATGGTGTGCAAGTCCCAGTTAGTAGATGCCATGAGGGTATTGAAATGGATGTTATACTTCTATATGTTATCGGATTCCTTCATCCTTAATGTTCCAATCTTATCCTCAGCTTCCCCCTGTGCATCATACATACCAAAGTTATCCTGTAATTCCTTCACTAATGCTGTGAAAGAACTCATCCAAGCCAGCATCATGGAAAGGTTCAGATCCAGAATATCTGGTTCAAACCATTCATTTGTGGAGCCGCCGAGGTAGGAAAGAGTATAATTGATCTTCTTTTGATCAGTAAAATATGAGGGAGAGTCAATGAATACCAAAGATAAGGAAACTAGGAAACCTTTCAGTTTCTGTGGGTCAGATCCATTGAATAATTCGGGATCCTTAACCTTTGATCTTCCAGATTCTGCAGGGCTACTAGCATTCATGCCCATGAGAACTGTTCTGAGGGTATCGAGTGAACCATTAAATGCATGAAACACATCTAAGATGTGTTGTTCAGTAGGGTCTGGATGGACACTACCTACCCACTCCACTGGACTCCTAGAATGACTAGGAATACGAGAACCTCGAGGTGCTCCGGGACCTCCAGGACTATTGGGATCAGATCCTCCTGGGTCTCTGGGATTTCCTGACTCTTCAGGACCTACCTCTTTGTCAATTTCCGCTTCCTCAATGTTTTCCGGAATTTCCGCAGTGGTAACCAGTATCCGACCTCGCAAAGGGCCAAGAACATTTGCTAGCTGCTGACGCATTCTGTCAGCAAGGGTAAAGGTGGTATGAGATGGTCGTATTTCCATCTCTGTTGTTGGTATTGCCATGTGATTTCTTCACAGCATTCAAACAGTAACAGGGTCACCATTTTCTGTATAGAGTACTTGGTACTCAAATTTGGAATGGTCAGGTTGACCAAGAGCGTGATGACTCAAAACCCACGCACTAGCAGGTTGTCCTGGAGCTGGACCGAAAATGTTAGCTCGACATCAAGAATGTCCTGCTCCTGATATTGATTCCGTGAACGGCGCGAAGGCTGTCGTGTTCGATGCAAAAGGATTAACCATTTCCAGTTCCTCTGTTACTGACTCATCAGATACCCCAGTGTTGGTGCAGTTTTGTCTGCTCCTTGTATAGACCATTGTTGAAGGAGATAAAATTGGTGAGTGGAATGTGAAAGGTGATGAGGACAAATGTGCCAAGTGTCAGTTTAAATATACTGTTATGATTGTGCACTAATGGATCATCAGAAATGGGTCACGGGGTTAATCATGGGAAATAGTGAAGAGAATTACTTCACGAGGTAAGATGATCCTGAACTAGGTAGTCAGACCTTGACTCCACTATTAGTAGAGTCCTCAACACTTTGGGTGTCCAATATAGAAGAAAGAAAATGTGTTCCATTCACAATGACCTTCGCAGAACATACTGACAGCAAATATGTTCAAATGATGATATGGATAGATGATTAATTGGTATCACTATCAAAGTGCTATCAAGGTTGATATTTAAACTAAGGAACTACCTATTCAATATCATAGCTTTATACTAAAGATAAGTCAGGATCATGAAGCAATGCCATGCCTGAATGGGTTAGCTCGTAAGTAAAGAACAAAGGAAAGGATATAATAGGAATAGTGTGAATCTGATAAGGATGAGAAGAGATGACAAGTAAGTGCTTCACGTTGGAATCCTCCACGAAGTAATTGCATAGTGGTAACAGGATATAAGTAACATATCTAAGTAGTGGAATGGATTGCAAAGCCTCATAAGGACTTAGCCTGCATAGATATAACACTTATAAAAACTCAGCAATACTTTACAGTTAATGGTGAGCTATTTCACACACCAATGCTATTTCGCACCCCCAAATTGACCCGAGCTATTTCACAGTGCTAATTAACAGTTCCTATTTCCCCACACCCTACATGTCTTGTAGTCTGAACGTAGCAGCTTGTGGATCCGCCCTACATATTGAACTACCTGTAACGACTTATAGATACACAACAAGTACCTATGTCACATAACAAGAATTGAGGGCCACCTATGTCCAACCATAGTATCCTCAAGATATTGTTCTACAAGCATAACAGTAGTTGCAAAAGGGACAATGGTTATGAGTGATTGACATTCCTGTAGTGAATCAGTTGAGCAGACTGACTCTGCCGCCTGACAGTATGTATGTTGATGGTATACAGCTGTGTGGAATGACCCTGTCACCATATGAAGTAGGGTGTGGGGAAATAGGAAATGCTAATTAGCACTGTGAAATAGCATTGGTGTGTGAAATAGCTCACCATTAAATGTAATGTATTGCTGAGTTTTCAAAAGTCAATTCTTTCAATAAAATAAAATTCAGCAGTTTGCACAGTAGAAAGAGGGTGGGACAAGGTTCGGCAAGGATCTCCCGGATGTGATGGAATCCTAGAGGTTGGCATCAAATCAGGGCGGCCGAAATCATTGATGCAAGTCTCCTTTTTGCACCTTGCCATGGCTGATCCTTGCATACCTGATGCCTGGCACAAGTGGATTCAGCTTCTTGACAGTTATTTGGACAAACTTCTCAATGCCGTATCTCTTGTACGAGGCGACAAAGATACAGCATACCCAGGATTCATTGACTGGGGCATGTCCAAGGACTGGTGGGCCACAGGTAAGAGTGTTGACAAGGTGATTCATGATGAGTTAACTAACATTTTGGCACCTGCTCCTGATGGTACCTTTGAAATTAAGGAGCGTGGCTTTTACATTCACACTTTGAGATGTATTTTTGAAGACTTTGTTGTTCTTGCTCATGCTAGAGGTGGTACACATCAAATGTCATCATGGTTGTTGAAAGCTATCAAAGCTGCAAAGGGTTTATATGAAAAGTATGGGAAATATGTAAGCCTGGACAAGATAGATTGCAAAATAGGTGCAAAATAGAAGGCAGTCTGCATTGTGAAAGCTTTAAGTACAACAATTTTACATGTTTTGGCTTGTTGCAAAATAGGTGCGAAATAGATGCTATTTGTTGACGATAGGTTGTCCGGAGGAGACGAATACATCATCCTCAATATCTTCGAGTCCGGCTCAACAACAGCCCTCAACTCTGTTCCAGACGCATGGTCTGTCCCTTTCGATCTTATCCTGTACCTACTCCTTTAAATTTTAGGTCTCGGTGTCATGAAACAATCTTTTTTCATTATTCTTTTCTTTTATTATTCTTTTCCTTTTCTTTTATTTACTTACCTAATCACCAAAGCGCTTACACTAGCGCTTATTATACTTTCATTATCATTTAGGTTACACGTGTCAACCTTATTGTTCTCGCGTTGTCGTTTCACTTAGGTGCGACTCTCTCGTGCCTGTCAGCTCATTGACAGGACGATGTCATTATTGTTCCGCTTCCATGCTTCTTTCTATATTGCCTTATTGTTTACTCACCTAATACCTACAGCTTTACTTATGGATATGAGCGACTCTTATTGTAGATCCTCACGGTTATGGTGCGAGACATCTCTCACGGTTTCATATCCCATTAGTATATAAGACTTAGTATTTTGTAGTTATATTCCTTAGCTCTATTCTCGTCTATTCTCCTCGGTAGCTAGACTTGTAGTTGGGTTGTTTTATCCTCATCGCTTTTCTCATCCTCTTGCTCATCGTTCATCGTGTGACGCCTGGTTATCTTTTGAGAGAGCTAGCGAGTCGCTGACACTCGGTTTCAATCCTACTATTTACAAATGTACTGTGCCCGCTCGATCACAAATAGTTTTCTTATGTTTAAAGGTCTGTAGATAATTTTCGCACTCTCAGATTTGCACCTCCTTCGGTGTGCTCTGAGAGTGAGTACTTAGCCATTATTCTTGCCTGTAGGATTACTAATAATCGTTTCTTAGATACAAAGCTTACTATAGTCTTAGAGGTAGATACATCTTAATAGGAGATTTGCACCTCCTTTGGTGTGCTCTGAGAATACAAAGCTTACTATAGTCTTACAGGTTATGGGCCCCACCCGCTGCTGAACCTTGAGAATGACATTGAATATATATAGACACCCGAACTGATCCTGAACCTATAACATGGCGAGCAACGGCACAATTCCCCCTCCCATTCATGAGGTTCCTGAGGACCAAAAATTCGACAGTGGCATCCGCCTGAGCTGGATGCCAGTCAAAAGAAAGATCACGAGTACTTTGTGATCCAGGGGCTTGCTGGATACATAGACGGATCCATTAAGAAACCTTCTCCATTCCCTTCCACTTCCGAGTCAACTTCTTCCACCACTACTGAGGCCGCCTCGACATCAGTCTACTCCACAAAGCCTTCCCTGGAAGAATGGACTTTCAGGAACGATAGGTCAAAAGGGGTAATCGAGGCTCATGTCAATGATCTCACCTCTCTAATTTCATATGCTGACTCGTTGAATGCTTTTGAGTTGATGGAGGCGTTCGACTCGGAGTATGCGGCGAAAGATGAGATGAGAAAGGTCCTCACTGAAGGGAAGCTACATTCATACACCTTCAAGGGAGGGGAATCGATCGAAGGGTTCTTCAAAAATCTTCGTACTCTGCGTAAGGAAGCAGTAGAGGCTGGTAATGAAATAGATGACTCTACCTTTCGACAAATAATCCTTGCTGCCTTCCCTTCAAAAGAATTCGACACTATCATCCAAACCGTCTCCTCTCTTCCACAGAACAAAACTTCCGCGGCAGTCATTCAGCAAATCTCTTTCTCCTATTCCCGTGTCGAGTTTGAGATTCGAGTGCCACAACCAGTGGTGATCAGATCTCCACCCAGGCTCACCTCGCTTCACGCATAGAGGAGATCGAGAGGAAGATTGGGGCTCAGCTGGCTACATGGAACCCAAAGAATAGCAACAAAGAGTGCTCAAATTGCGGTCATAAGGGTCATATCAAGGAAGAATGTTATAGGAAGGGAGGAGGAAAAGAAGGACAATTTCCGTCATGGTGGTGAGGAAAGCAGGAAAACTTGTTATCTGCGAGTATGGCAGTTGCCGATATTCCACAGCACTATGCCATGATGGCATCTACTTCTGAGTCAAACTCTGTATACGCTGATTCAGCTGCATCTGACCATTTCTTTCGAAACCTTTCCGGCTTCATCACCTATGAGCCCTACCATCCGTCCGGCCAATCCTCAGAAAAGGACACAACTTTTGAAATCATAGGTCAAGGGCATGCTTGAACGACTCTGTATGAGGGAGAGAAGGAGGTCATCCTTGTTTTTGAGAATGCTCTCCATGCCCCAAAAATAACTTGGACCTGATTTCAGTTGGACAACTTGATCAGCTTGGGTATCAAATGATATTTGGAAAGGGCCAGGTCAAGTTCTTCTCACCCCAGGGCATCCACTTCCTAACCAGGTATGGCTCGGGACGCTTGTATCGATTATGGGAGAAGAAAGAAAGTCTGCCCATTGCGGCTTCAGCACGTTCCCTCAATAAACCAACAACTCTTGAAACATGGCATAGACGGTTGGCTCATGCAGGGCAATCCCGAATCGAGATGTTGCTGAAGAAGAACCTAGTGGACGGACTCATAGTGACAGAAGATACCGTGGTTGGGAAGTGTGTAGACTGTATAATGGGAAAAGCAACAAAGAGGCTGTTCAATGCGGAGGTTGTACAAGAATCCCGATTACTGGAAAGAGTCCATACTGACCTTACTGGCCCCATGAGGGTTCCCGCGAGAGGAGGATACATATACATGATGCCTGTGGTTGATGGTCACTCGGCATTTGCCAAAGACTACTATCTGCAGAACAAGGAGGCCGAGACAACGATAGAAGTCATGGATGGTTATCGAGTGATGGCTGAAAATGCGACAGGGGAAAAGCTGTCCTGTATATGGATTGACGGTGGGGGAGAGTTAAATAATTGAGTATGGAACAAGTGGGCCAAGAAGCATGGGATCAGGTTGGAACGAATCCCCGCATACTCATCCGCTGCAAATGGGGTAGCCGAATGGAAGCACAGGACAATTTTTGACAGGGTATGAACTTTGCTCAGTGACTCAGGTCTCCCTCAATCCCTGTGGATGCATGCTGCAGTGTATACCACTTACACCGAGAACCTACTACCCTCTGCACAAACTGACTTCCATATCCCTGCCAAGCTCTGGACAAAGAAATGTCAGGACGTTGCACATCTTTGACCATTTGGAGCAAAAGGATGGGCGACCATAGTAAATGGGAAACCTGGGAAGACTGACATGAGGGCTGAGGAAGGAAGGATGGTAGGCTATGGAGAGCGAGGAACATACCTTTTGTTCACAAAGTCAGCGGAGATTATTGAGAGTCGTCACGTAGAGTTTGAGGAAGGGCATGGTCATCGAACTTTGGAGCCGATTGGAGGGGAGGACGATGAAGGAAATGAAGACAAGCCAATCAACATCCAAAGTCCATCAGATCTCAATGAAGATTCTCCTGATCAAACCTCGACTTTCGTCCATGTGCCTCAAGGTACTTCGGTGACGGAGATAGATCCAAATCCACCTGTGCCACATACTTCTGACCCAGCTCCTTTGTGATGATCCAACAGAAACCGAACCCAAACCTCAGCTATCATAGCTTCAAGAGAGTCCGAGAGGAGAGAGATGGAGCCTAGGGAAGCAGGGGAGAAATGGGCCGGTTTTTCAATCCAGGAAAACCTTGCGAAAATTGTCGATATCTTTGGAGAGGTAGACTGTGAATTCAACTTTGCTCTTGCCACCATGGGAATTCCCCTTATACCTAAGACCTACACCAAGGCGATGGAGGATCCAACTAGATGGGAAGCCGCGATCAGAAAAGAAAAGGACAGGATGATAGAGTTTGATGTGTTTGGTGACCTTCAAGACCCCCCACCTGGAGCTACCATCCTCATACCCTTATGGGTTTTTGCTCACAAACTCAATGGCGATGGAGAGATAGTTGATGAGAAAGCCAGATTGGTGGTAAACGGAGGCAGACAAGAAGAAGGGAAGGACTACTATGAAATGTTTGCGGGTGTTATGCATCTGGAGTCTCTCAGGATGCTGTTATGATTGTGCACAAAGGGATCGTCAGGAATGATCGCGGGATGATTGCGGGGAATTACGAAGTAAATTACTTTGCAAGGTAAAACAATCCTAGACTAAGTAGTCGGACCTTGACTCCACTATTAGTAGAGTCCTCGACACTTCACGTGTCCGCAAGAGAAGAGAAGAAAGTAAACGTTTTCTGTTCGTGATGACTATCGTGGAACGTACTGACAGCGAGGATGTTAAAACGATGATACAGATAGATGATTAATTGGTATCACTATTGAAGTGCTATCAAGGTTGATATTTAAACTGAGGAACTACCTATTCGATACCGTAGCTTTATACTAAAGGTAAGTCAGGATCGCAAAGCCATGCCATGCCTGAATGGGTTAGCTTGTAAGTAAAGAACAAAGGAAAGGATATAAAAGGGATAGTGTAAATCCGATAAGGATGAAAAGAGATAACGAATAATGGCTTCGCGAAGTAATTGCATAGTGGTAAAAGGATATAAGTAATATCTAAGTAGCGGAATAGTTCGCGAAGCTTCGTAAAGACTTAGCTTGCATAGATATAACAGTATCCCCCTCTTATGCTTTCGCCCTCGAAAGCCTATGCAATTGTTAATGATTGACGAATCTAAAATTAGATAGAATGGAAAAGTAAAAAAGAAAAGTAAATTTTCAAAGTGCCACGCGAGTTATGATCGAGGTAAAAGAAAAATTTAGAGTTGAACCTGCCCTCAACGAACAAACGTGTATAAAACGCGAGGAATTTCTTTGGTTTTTCCTAAGTCCTCATCACTCTACGATGTCCTTTACTGTCACTGCTACTGAGACCGTACAAGAACGACGAGCATGACTTGTTCAGGAGCAGGCAGAATGAGCCCACCTCTGTCAGCTCGAAGTCAAAGCGCAGGAGGCTGCCTTCGAGGAGGAAATGTTGATGTTGGAGGAGGAAGCTGCTCGTGAGGCGGAGGAGACAAGACTCGAGGAAGAGAGGAAGCTCGAGGAGGAGAAGCAAGCCACGAAGAGGCGGGAAGAAGAAAGGATTGTCGAGGAAAACATCGCGAAGAGGCGGGAAGAAGAAAGGATTGTCGAGGAAAACATCGCAAAGAGGCGGTAAGAAGAAAGGATTGTCGAGGAAAACATTGCGAAGGCTAAGTCCGATGCCTTAACAAAATTGGCTGAGGAAGAAGAGATGCGAGATCATCGAAGGGCCCAAGCCCTTACTGAACTACAAGAACGTCGAGAGCGTGCAGCTCAGGCTGCACCATGAAGAACAGGAGCATCGATGAGCTCGTGGGAACCTTCAGGATCAAAACAAAAAATTTACAAGTCAGCCTCCATGGTTCGCAATACTCCGGAGGTGGAAATAAGAGTGTTGAAGAGAAAACGAGTGGTTCCCCAGGTGAGTATTCATTGACTTTGCGATGATGCGTTTGGCTTACCCCAGATAGATTGGATCTGCTCCAGACCTGGATGATGGAGACGACGACCACGGTGATGACGATGACGATAACGGCAATGACGACGACGACATTCCTCCTCCGACCCCTTCACGTAACCGTGAAGCTTGTCTTTATTGTGTTATGCAAGGTAACACTACCAACTGTATTGCACAACCTGGGAAACCGCGTACCCAGGCCTGCCTCCATTGTCATCAGCAACAACAACGGTGTAGTTGGTCCGGAGAAAATGCTGCTCGGAGGGCAAGGAGGAAAAAACCGAGGGTCGACAAAGGGGAAATGTATCAAGGTCCCGCGAGACACGTCGCGGAAAGGAGTCTTGGAGGTGGTGAATTGGGAGTGAAGTTAGATCTGCTCGCAGAGCAGAACAAAGAACTTCGACAGCAGTTCAGTTCACTGCTCGACTTCGCGAGGTGTGCCGCTTCTGCGATGGAAGAACTTGTTCATTTAGTACAGCCACGATCTGCAGAGGAAGAAATAGAAGGGAATGAAGAAAAAGAAGAAGAGGAAGAGGAAGAGGAAGAAGATGAAAAGGAGAGAAACAGAAGAGAGATTCGCGAAGGAAAATGTGTCGTGACACGGTACTTACATCATTTTCCTTACGTTTCTTTTCTTTCACGTGCTTTCTTTCCTTTCATCACATGATCGTGTTTATGACTGTTCATCGCTCAGCGCTCCTTTCATCCATGATTGTTCCATCCCTTCTCACCTGATACCATCTTTCCCATTGTTCTCTCCAATCCTTCTCGCGCTGTCGCTCCATTATTGTTCCCTGGAATCATTCCCATTCGCTCCTCTTTAAATCCCTCTCGCGCTGTCGCTCTGTTATTATCTACTGGAACTATTCCCATTCGCTCCTCCCTATTCCTTCTCACACTTTGCTCTGGAACTATTCCCATTCGCTCTTCATCTTTGCGCTCTCGCACTCTTATCTTCTCACCTCTGTTTATTATCTTCACGCTCCACCGTTTACATTCTTATTCGTTCTCAGCTCTTATTGTCAGACGAGTATATATAGTACCGTAGTTAGCTCCTAGTTCCCTATCTCGACCTCTTGGTCATTGGGGACTAGGTTCGTCACTGTATCTCTGTCTTTGCTACATTCAATACTAACTTGGTCATTGGGGACTAGCTTGCCTTACTTGAACCCTTGTGATTTGGCCCTTCGTGCCATCACTGCTGTTGAGATCACTCTATCCTTTCCGCCTTAGTGCACTAGTGTTGTCGCTGTCAAGGGCTTCGCTAGTTGTGTTTTGGCTTGTGCTTGTGCTTGTGCTTTTGCTCCATCGTCTCTGTCCTCGTCGCCACATTAGGTCGAGATCTCAAACTCGTACCATCAGCTGTTCCACCTGATCCTACGAGGTGTGGAAATCGGCGCTATCCGATCTTCCACCTCCAATTGTCATCACGCCTTCTTTCGGACTCTCCACCGACTGTACCACTCTTTACCATTCGTACGACACCACCGAGAACTGTGATTCTCATCGAGTTCCATCGGAAACAGGAACCTGGGAAAGCTGTGATTCTAACCCGTGCCCAAACCGTTATCAAACACCTATAGAAATCCCTGATATCTATTCTGAAAACGGTCGCTTTATCACCATCCCAGCTCAACCAGCTCCATCACCGGTTCAACGTTCCTCTAGAGTAGGACGATCTTCTACCTCACAACAAAGACCTATAATCCGGTCCGAACCCATTGTCCGACCAGTCTCACCTGTTATCGAAACCGTACCAGAATCAGAACCGACACCTATTGAAGCCGATCCTATCGCACCGAGATCACCTTCCCCCGAGCCTATTATTGTTACAAACCCCGCACCTGCCGCTACCATGTCTACCCCTACTCTTGCCGACCTCACTTTGCTTATCGGACAGCTTGCCCAAAATCAGAAGGATCTCCAGGCCGAGGTCACCAAAATTGCTAGCAACATGAGCACCACCAAGGGTGTTGCCAAACCCCAGAACTACGATGGGAAACGTAGTGATGACGCGCGCCGCTTCTTAGCTGCATTTGAACTTTGGTCGGAAGGTATCGCCTCTTTGAAAGACGATAAGGCGCGGATCAAATCCGCTATTTCCTTCTTGGAAGGAGACGCTGCTATCTGGGCCACTCCTATTTCGGAAAACATTAGCAATGTTGCACGCAAAGTCCCAAACATCACCCTTGCCTATGGCACATGGCAGGCCTTCAAAGACGCCTTTAAAGGGCGTTTTGAGACGGTCAATGCAGTTGTAGACGCCAAACTGATCCTGAAGCGCCTCTGGCAAAACAAAGACAGTGTAGCCGCTTACGCTTCTGCCTTTAGGCAGTACTCATCCCGTACCGGATACTCGGACCTTGATTTGAAGGACCGTTTTTATGAGCACCTGGCTGATCGCATCAAGGACTCCCTAGTCTTTGTTGAAAAACCCATTCATACGTTGGATGAGCTCATTGATGAGTGTATTAGGATTGATACTCGCCAGACCGAACGTGCTCAGGAGAAAACACGATCCACCAATCTGGTCACTGGATCTAGGGCCACACCTATCAGCTCCTTCAATCCCATTCCGTTCTCCGCCCCTGCTCGTGACCCCTTTGCCATGGACGTCGACGCCACCAGCACCGGCCGCTCTGCCGATGACTACCGGAAGTTCATGACGGGCCGCTGCTATGGATGCGGATCCAAGTCTCACCGCAAGGCTGAAGGAAACCACGAGCGTGACATCTGTAACCACTGCGGACTTACAGGCCATCTGGCCAGTGTCTGTCGCAGGAAGTTCATGGGACTCCAGAGGCCTACCACCACTCGCGCCGCTGCTACATCTAACGAGCCATCTACTTCCACCATTGCTGCTACCGCTCCCGCCCCGACCGTTGATTTTGCTCAAATCTTCCAACAGCTTGCTGCCAATCAGAAGGCGCTTGCTGAACAAATCTCCGAGATGCGCCAGAATTTTTAAATTGGGAACCCGCCACGGCTGCCGCCTGGTTCCCTGAATTGTACTCTAAATCGTCATCTATTTATGCTTCTATCTCCTCATGTACTATCGGTTCTATGCAATCCAGCGATCTTTCTCATTTTCGCGTACCGATTAAGTTACAAGGCAGATTCAAGAGTACAAACAGTGCAGCAATGATCGACTCTGGAGCAACTGGTTTATTCCTTCACCAACGTTTTGTGGATAAACACCAAATCTTCACCCGACCTCTCCTTCACCCCATCACACTCTATAACATTGATGGTTCCCTTAATACAGCTGGTAAAATCACTCACTCTGCCCGGCTTTTCTCCACGGTCGACGGTAACAAACCCCAACTCCTTGAATACCTTATCACCAATCTCGGGTCTGACGACATCATTCTCGGACTCCCCTGGCTTCGAAAGGTCAATCCAACTATCAACTGGAAGGAAGGACGGCTGGCTATTCCCATTCCCAGTAAGGTACCTCACTCCATGACTATCGAGGAAGTTCCGGAATCAAAGGAAAGTAACATTGGAGGAACTACTGAGAATATTTTGGAAATCAATCCCGATAAGCTCCCGCTCCCACCTCCTCCTCTAGATGAGGCTGACGACTTAACGGAAATTCATGAGTATGAGGATACTCCACCTCTCTATCGGCTTACTGGCAATCGGAAACGGAGAAGAGCACTGCTACGATCTGGTATTATCAGTCATACAACGGATGAGCTTTGGTGTGCCGCCGGGTATACCTACTCTCAGCAGCTTGCCGAAGCAGCTCATAAGGAGAAGCCGCAGAAGTCTTTTGGCGAAATGGTTCCGTCGGTCTATCACATACACTCCAAGGTTTTCTCTGAAAAGGAATCGGAATGCCTACCAGATCACAAACCATGGGATCATGCTATCGACCTGAAGCCTGATGCACCGGAAACCATGCGAACCAAGATCTATCCTATGTCACGAAACGAGCAGGAGGAACTAGACTGATTCTTGGAGGACAACTTGCGCAAAGGCTACATCCGTCCCTCTAAATCTCCTTTAGCATCACCGGTCTTCTTCGTCAAAAAGAAGGACGGGAAACTCCGGTTTGTGCAAGATTATCGACGTCTGAACGAGTACACTATCAAAAACCGATATCCTCTCCCTCTGGTCACAGATATTATCAGTCAGCTACGAAAGGCCAAAATCTTCACCAAAATGGATGTACGCTGGGGATACAACAACGTCAGGGTTAAAGAAGGACACGAGTGGAAGGGAGCATTTACCACTAACCGAGGACTCTTTGAGCCGCTGGTTATGTTCTTTGGGTTAACAAATTCTCCTGCTACGTTCCAAGCCCTTATGAACTCCATATTTGCTGATTTGATTGCATCCGGCAAAGTAGCAGTATATCTGGACGACATTTTGGTCTTCACCGAAACCCTAGAGGAACACCGCACGGTAGTCAACGAAGTTCTTACTCGACTCGCTAAGCATGATCTCTATCTCCGCCCCGAAAAATGTGAATTCGAGAGGAACTCTATCGAATACTTGGGATTGGTCATCAGTGAAGGAGAAGTACGCATGGATCCAGTAAAGATCGAGGCAGTCAAAAACTGGCAGCCCCCCACTTCGCTACGTGAACTTCGAGGTTTTCTAGGTTTTGCTAACTTCTATCGGAGATTCATCGAAGGTTTTGCAAAGCGGGCTCGACCACTTAACGACCTCACACGGAAAGACATCAAATGGGACTGGGGAACCACACAGCAAGAGGCTTTCCAGTCTCTAAAGGACGCCTTCACCTCTGCACCGATTCTCGTTCTATGGGATCATACCAAATCAACTCGGATCGAAGTAGATGCTTCAGGATTTGCAACCGGAGGGACACTATCTCAGCTACAGGAAGATGGACTTTGGCACCCCGTTGCTTACCGCTCTGCTTCCATGAACCCCGCTGAACGTAACTACGAAATCTATGATCGAGAGATGCTAGCTATCATTGAGGCTCTCAAAGATTGGCGCAACTTCTTAGAAGGATCCCCGGAGTCATTCGAAATTATCACCGATCATCAGAACCTCGAATTTTGGAGAACAGCACAGGACCTTACTCGACGACAGGCCCGATGGGCCCTATGGCTTTCTCGGTTTGATTTCCGTCTCAAACACCGTCCTGGAAAATCCAATACCCAAGCTGATGCTCTGTCCCGTATGTCTCAGCATGAAGTCATGGACGCCGACGACAACAAGGAACAAACAGTGCTTCGACCGGAACACTTTCTCAACGCATCCTCCATGGTCCTCCTTCAGAACCCCCTACTCGACCGTATTCGTCAAGTCAGTGAAAGGGAAGCGGAGGTTCTTGAGGGGTTGAGGAAGATTAAAGGCCCACAGACCCTTAAAGGAGGATTAGCGGACTGGAAGGAGGAAAATGGTTTGGTCTATTACCGAAACAAAGTTTACGTTCCACCAGATCCAACCTTACGAAAGGCCGTGCTGGAACAGTGCCACGACGCTCCTACTGCAGGTCACCCTGGCAGACATGGAACTCTGGAATTAGTCAATCGGCTCTACTGGTGGCCTGGAATGCGCTCTTTTGTGGACAAATACGTGGAAGGATGTGATACTTGCCAGCGTAAACGCCTGAATCCCCATCACTCCTCCCCACTTCAACCTCTCCCAGTCCCGGACGGTCCTTGGCAGGATATCGGAGTAGATCTCATTGGAGAGCTTCCAATGACGCAAGATGGTCACAACGCCATTATCACCTTTGTCGACCACTACACCAAGATGGTTCACTGTTTCCCTACTACCACCGAAATCACCGCTGATGGGGTAGCCGACTTCTTCTATCGAGAGATCTTTCGCTTACATGGACTCCCCCGCCGATTCATCTCTGATCGAGGACCACAGTTTGCCGCTGACGTCATGCGACAACTTCTGAAACGTCTCGGAGTAGGTTCAGCCCTTACAACTGCATACCATCCAGAAACCAATGGACAAACCGAACGCGCTAATCAAGAGATTGAGCGTTACATACGCATGTACATCAGTCGTCGTCAGGATGATTGGGATCACCTACTCCCTACTGCTGAATTCGTCATGAACGCCCGAATCCATTCCGCTCACGACCACTCCCCCTTTGAGACCCTCTACGGGTATACACCGGACTTCACCATACCTCCCGCTGTTTGGAACAAACACCCATCAATCAATAAACGGCTCGTGCTCCTGGTCCATGCAAGAGAGGATGCAGAAGCAGCTTTACGAATGAGTAAGCAGCGGATTCGAGAGGATATACCAGGGAAAATACAGGAATTCGAAGTCGGACAACCGGTATGGCTATCGCTAACTAAACTGAAAGTGCGACAAAAGAACCAGAAGTTGGGTAGCCGGCGACTGGGTCCCTTTGAAATTGCGGAGAAGACCGGTCCTCTCACATATCGACTCATCCTTCCTACTTGGATGAAAATCCATGACAATATCCACACCAATCGCCTCTCTCCCTGGAAGGGTAACGAAGTCAATGGAGTTACACCGCCTCCACCGGAACCAGAGATCGTCGAGGGAGAAGAGTTCTATGAGGTTGATAAGATTTTGGATAGCCGTGTCTACGGACGATGGAAGAAATTACAGTTCCTAGTTCGATGGAAAGGGTATGACGAGGGACATGATAGCTGGGAAAACGAGGATAATGTGGTAGGATCAAGTGACGATGAAGTCGCTGACTTCTACAGAACTCACCCAAGCGCTCCAAGAAAGATTTCGGCCGCCATCTTTCATTCTCTACCCTGGCAACATTATGAAAATTTCACGGAAGTGGTCGCTGGGACATCGACTGTAGAAGGGGGGTAATGTCGTGACACGGTACTTACATCATTTTCCTTACGTTTCTTTTCTTTCACGTGCTTTCTTTCCTTTCATCACATGATCGTGTTTATGACTGTTCATCGCTCAGCGCTCCTTTCATCCATGATTGTTCCATCCCTTCTCACCTGATACCATCTTTCCCATTGTTCTCTCCAATCCTTCTCGCGCTGTCGCTCCATTATTGTTCCCTGGAATCATTCCCATTCGCTCCTCTTTAAATCCCTCTCGCGCTGTCGCTCTGTTATTATCTACTGGAACTATTCCCATTCGCTCCTCCCTATTCCTTCTCACACTTTGCTCTGGAACTATTCCCATTCGCTCTTCATCTTTGCGCTCTCGCACTCTTATCTTCTCACCTCTGTTTATTATCTTCACGCTCCACCGTTTACATTCTTATTCGTTCTCAGCTCTTATTGTCAGACGAGTATATATAGTACCGTAGTTAGCTCCTAGTTCCCTATCTCGACCTCTTGGTCATTGGGGACTAGGTTCGTCACTGTATCTCTGTCTTTGCTACATTCAATACTAACTTGGTCATTGGGGACTAGCTTGCCTTACTTGAACCCTTGTGATTTGGCCCTTCGTGCCATCACTGCTGTTGAGATCACTCTATCCTTTCCGCCTTAGTGCACTAGTGTTGTCGCTGTCAAGGGCTTCGCTAGTTGTGTTTTGGCTTGTGCTTGTGCTTGTGCTTTTGCTCCGTCGTCTCTGTCCTCGTCGCCACAAAATGATGTGCAATGTAATTCCCGCGAAGGGTTGTAGTAGAGTTGTAGGACTTGTAATTATTTTATATAGTTTAGTGGTTGTCTTTTGTTTTTGTTGTTTTTGTTTTGTTTTGTTTTGGTTAATTTATACGTTTTTTGCCTTTTTTGGTGGTTTTTGGATATGTGAAGTTTTGGTTTTTTAATAAGTATAAGGAGTGAAGATTCGTTCCGCGAGGAAGGAATCGCGATGGTTGTAGAAGTAAGTATTCATTCCGCGAGGAAGAATCGCAATGGTTTTGGAAGGAAGAGAATGTGAGAGTTCGAAGGTAGCTTCGCGAAGGATAAATCGCGGAACTTGACATGAAGTTTTGAAATTTAGTAGGTAATGTAATATGTAGAACGGAATGTAGTGGTGATGGATCGCGGAGGTTTCGCGATGAGTTTTTTAACTAATAGAATAAAAATTAGTATTTCCAATGCATGAATAGAAGAAATTAAATGGTCCAGGTTTGTGAGGGTAATGAAGATGGAAAGCTGGAACCAACTCGTCCACGTGAATTTCATTTGCGGAAACCCAGGAAAACTCTTCATCTGTACCTTCGTATCCTGCCCACCGGATGTAATACCATAGTGGACATTTTTTGTATCGACGATCCAACTTCGAATCCAATACCTCCGCGACATTGTATTCCTCTTCGCCTACGACTTCCACTGGAGGTGGAGGAGTTTGTTTGCAATGAGGGTTCGAGTTGGGATACATGGAAGACTGGGTGGATACGACTGAGGTAGGAAGGGAGTTGTAACTTGTACAAAAGAGTTCCTATGCGCTCAAGAACTTTGAAAGGTCCGAGGTACTTCTCGGAGAACTTCGCGGTAGGTCGAGTGGTTTTAATGTGCTTTGCTAGTACAAATACCTGTGATTCAATGGGAAAATCGGGGTGAGTAATATGTTTTCTGTCCGCTTGCTCTTTGTATCGAGCTTGTGCATTAGTAATTTCTTCATGGAGGAAGAATCTCATCTAAATTCATCGCGAAGTCAATTGCGCGATCGGAACGGATGTTGATTTCAGGTTTCACTGTAATGTTAGGATGATAACCTTTATTCGCGAAGAACAGAGTGATACCAGTGGAAGCGTTAGGAGCATTGTTGTATGCAAATTCCGCGATAGGCAGAAGCTTTGCCCAATCGTCCTGTTGCTACACGCAATACATACAAATGTATTGTTCCAGAGTCTGGTTAACTCGTTCTGTTTGTCCATCCCCCTCAGGATGGTATCCCGAGATGAAGTGTAGTTTGATCGAGAGAGCTTCCCCTAAAGCACGAAAGAAAGCCGAAACAAATTCCGAGCCTCAATCAGAAGTGACGTGACTAGGAACTCCATGTTTCAAGAAAACGTGATGGACGAACAGTTCCGTGAGCTCTTCAAACATTATTTTGTCGTGTGTCGCGATGAAAATGCCTTGTTTTGAGGCTCGATCCACGATTACCAAAATAGCCGTATGTCCTTTAGAGTCCGGTAATTGTTCAATGAAGTCCATCGATATTGAATCCCAAGGTCGGATGGGAACCGGAAGTGGTTTGAGTAGACTGTAAGGCCTATGTTGACGAGGTTTGTTGCATCCGCAAACCATGCACAAATTCGCGAACCTTTGGCCAAGTGTATTGTCGTCGAATGGCTTCCAGAGTCCGATTTTGACCAAAATGACCTGAGAGTGGGTGGTCGTGAAAATAGCGTAATATTTGAAGCCGTATATTAGAAAGGTTAGGAATTTAAATGCAATCGTCAAGTCATAACAATCCATCAGACCCTAATGTCCAACAAGTGTTCGTACCGTCCTTCGCGAACTTCAGTCCCGCGATTGATTCCGGATCCAGTTCGATTGAATCGCGAATAGCGGAATGGAGTGCCTTTAAATCCATAACAATGGAGGTGCAAAGTGCTGGTCCTTCTAGGAATGTAGCTCGAAGGGAAGTAGTTAGTTGTTCATTAGTGAAAATAGGTCTGAAGTTATGTGGGTTAACTTGCACATAACCGATATCCCCCTCTTTTGGATAGACATCCCAGCGTCTAGTCATTGAATCAGGTTTTTCACCTAACTTACCTGGGCTGAATCGAATCACCATGTTAAATTGGTGCAGGTACTCGGACCAACGAACTTGTCGTCGCATAAGGATTTTCGTCGTCGAGAAGTATTCGAGATTCTTGTGATTGGTAACAACGTCGATAGGATCTCCCGATCCCTCGAGGTAATGTCACCAGCCTTCGAATGCTTCGAATATCGCGAGAAGCTCCTTATTGTGAGTGTCGTAGTTGAGTTCCGCAGCCTGAAAAGTCCTCGAGAGGAACGCGATGGGGTGAATTTCTCCATCAGGTAATAGGATTGACAGGATCGTGGCTAATGTGTAATCCGAGGCGTCTGTTTCCACGATTAGATGTCAGTTTGGTTCCCAATGTGCCAGAATAGGAGCGTGAGTGAAGCTATATTTGAAGGCTTCCTGGCAGTCGGTATTCCAATTCCAAGGTATATCCTTTCGTGTAAGTTGCGTCATCGGGAATACGATATCGCTATAATTATAAATAAATTGTTGATAGAAATTAGCAAATCCGAGAAAAGACTGGACATCTTTGACTTTCCGAGGTACTGGCCAGTCAATGATAGCTTTTACTTTGTCTTTCGACATCGTTAAGCCCTCTGGAGAAAGAATATAGCCAAGATACTCTACTGTATCAATCTCCCATTCGCATTTCACGATGTTTGCATAGAGTCGATGTTTACGAAGTCAACGGAGAACCTCGCGAACATGTTCGCGATGTAGTGTCTCGTTGTCGGAGTAGATAAGTATATCATCGAGGTAGACGATAACATAAACATCTAAAAGATCAGTGAATATGTCGTTCACGAACCTTTGGAAAGCTGCTGGAGCATTAGTGAGTCCGAATGGCATAACCTTCCATTCATAAGAACCCCAATGGGTTCTGAATGTCATTTTCCATTTGTTGCCTTCCGCGATTTGAACTAAATGATAAGCGTGAGCAAGATCGAGTTTAGTGTAAACCTTAGCTTTTTTCGGAGCGTCTAGTAAATCAGAAATGAGAGGTAAAGGATATCGATCCTTTTTCGTGATGTTGTTAAGACCGCGAAAGTCTACGCAAAGTCGAAGTTTTCCGTCCTTTTTCAGTATGAATAATACCGGAGCTCCATGAGGAGAGGATGAAGGTTGAATAGCACTGGATTCGAGGTGCTTATTGATGAAATCACGTAGAGCCTCTAATTCCTTGGCAGAAAGAGGGTAAAGGCAACCAATAGGTGGTTTGGCGCCTTCCTCCAATTCAATCTTGAGGTCGTAAGGTCGATGCTCAGGCAGTACTTCGTATTTGACTTCATCGAAGACATCCGCGAAGTCCGCGTAATGCTTCAGTAACGAGGAAGGATTGCTTGCCGAAGTCATCAAAGCAGCTCGCGCTGTGACTTCGCTGTGAACCACTCATAAGATTAATGGTTCACACTTGGCATTCTTGCAAGCACGGTTGAAGAGTTCCGCGTTGACAAGAGCAATGTCAATCTCTGGGTTTTCAAGTCGCAAAGCGGCCAATTGAGCCACCGAAGGATATGAGTAGATGGGTTCATAGGGGAAAGAGTCCGATAAAGGACGAGGTGAATGGCGAGAACGAGTTTGCGAAGAGGGTTGCGAAGAGATCTCTTTGGAACTAATGGTAAGCTGACCCCGCGAGGGGACAGTTTCTTCCGGAACGAGTGTTCGCAGAAGTGAGGACGTCGAGGAAAACTCAACTTGCTTGGTGGAGTGGAATGTAATGTTTCTCAATGCCCAGTCAATCAACGGATTGTAGCGGGTCAAGAAACTGTAACCTAAAACTGCCTCGCAAGAGGAATCTAGTAAAGTGACATAAAATGTCAGTAGTAGTAGCTCGCCAGAGGGAAACCGAACATTAAGAGACGTAGTCTCGGAAATTGGTTTCGGAGATAAAGAACCATCAAAAAGTCGGAGATTGATTGGAGAAATTGAAGAAGTAGGGAGAGAATGTTTATACACAAATCGAGAGTCAATAAAACAATCGGTAGAACCGGAATCGAGTAAAGAAACAAAAGAAAACTTCGTGGAAACATCGCAAAGTGAAAAATCTATAGTAAGAGGTATCGTAAAAGACCATTCATCGTAAGAAAGAGTGGATGCATTTAATTTAACTTCCCCGGTAGTACAAACCTGGTCAATGCAACTCCTGCTTCGTACTGGGGTACAGGAGTTGCGGACTATTTTTCCGATACCGAAGAGGTACTTGCCGCTCCTTCCTGTGTTTCTGCAGCACGTCCACGAGCTTTGCGAGGCTTTCGTTTCTCGCAGTCATCAAACTTATGACTTCCCCCGCAAAATCCGCATAACCCCAACTTCTTTTGACATTCTGACTCCTTCGCGAGGAGTTTTCTGTCCAAGCCAAGGTTGCTCACATAAGCAGGTTTAGCCACCGCAGAACTCGTCAATGATGAGGAATTTCTACCTCCACTCGACTTACCTTTCTTCCCTGAGTTATTCGTCGAGGTCGACGTCGTGGTGGTGGTGGTTGTAGGAGATTGTGAAGAACCTGGCATGTTCTTCTTCGACGTGTTCGATGCTTTCCCTCCCGAGGAAGCACCTGTTGATCTAGCGGCATCTCTTTTCCACTCTTCTTCTCGTCTCCAGTACCTATTATCTACGCGAAGTACCTCATAACGGTATTCCGCAAGCATCTTCGGTTCCGGAAGACAAGCCATCTCATCTTTGATACGGCTTGCCAAGCCGCGTTGATAGGCCCACTTAAGGGCATGCGAGTCCCAGTTAGTAGACGCCGCGAGGGTATTAAAACGGATGTTATACTTCCATACATTATCAGATTCCTTCATCCTTAATGTGCCGATCTTATCTTCGGCTTCCCCCTGTGCATTGTACATACCAAAGTTGTCCTGGAGTTCCTTCACCAATGCCGCAAAGGAACTTGTCCACGCTGGCATTGCAGAGAGGTTCAGATCCAGAATGTCTGGATCAAACCATTCCTTTGCGGAACCACCGAGGTACGACAGAGTATAATTGATCTTCTTTTGATCAGTAAAATACGAGGGACGATCAATAAATACCAAAGACAAGGAAACTAGGAAACCTTTCAGTTTCCGCAAGTCAGATCCGTCGAATACTTCAGGATCTTTAACTTTCGATCTTCCGGATTCCATGGGGCTGCTAGTGTTTGTGCCCGCGAGGACTGTTTCGAGGGTATCGAGCGAACCCTTAAATGCGTGAAACACATCTAGGATGCATTGTTCAGTAGGGTCCGGATGGACACTACCTACCCATTCCACTGGACTCCTAGAATGACTAGGAACACGAGAACCTCCAGGGCTATTGGGATCTGATCCCCCTGGTTCTCCGGGATTTCCTGACTCATCAGGACCTACCTCTTCATCGATCTCTGCTTCTTCGATGTTCTCCGGAATCTCCATCGTGGTAACTGGTATCCGACCTCACGAAGGGCCAGGAGCATTTGCTAGCTGCTGACACATTCTGTCAGCAAGTGTAAAGGTGGTAGGAGATGGTGGGATTTCCATCTCTGTTGTTGGTATCGCTGTGTGATTTCTTCACAGCGTTCATACAGTAACGGGGTCACCGTTTTCTGTATAGAGTACTTGGTACTCAAATTCGGAATGGTCAGGTTGACCAAGGGCGTGATGACTCGAAACACGCGCACTAGCAGGTTGTCCTGGGGCTGGACCGAAGACGTTAGATCGACGTCGAGAGTGTCCGGCTCCTGAGATTGATTCCGCGAAGGACGCGAAGCCTGTCGCGTTCAATGCAAAAGGATTAACCATTTCCGGTTCCTCTCTTACCGACTCGTCGGACCCTCCAGTGTTGGTACAGTTTCGTCTGCTCCTTGTATAGACCATTGTTGAAAGAAGGGAAATTGTTGAGTAGAATGTAAAGGGTAATGAGGACGAATGTGCCGAGTGTCAGTTTAAATATACTGTTATGATCATGCACAAAGGGATCGTCGGGAATGATCGCGGGGAATTACGAAGTAAATTACTTCGCGAGGTAAAACAATCCTAGACTAAGTAGTCAGACCTTGACTCCACTATTAGTAGAGTTGTCAGCGACTCGCTAGCTCTCACAAGAGACAACCAGGCATCACACGATAGATGATGAGCAAGAGGATGAAAAAGCAAAAAGCGGATGGATAAAACAACCCAACTACAAGTCTAGCTACCGAGGAGAATAGACGAGAATAGAGCTAAGGAATATAACTACAAAATACTAAGTCTTATATACTATTGGGATATGAAGCCGTGAGAGACGTCTCGCGCCGTAACCATGAGGATCTACAATAAGAGTCGCTCGTATCCATAAGTAAAGCTGTAGGTATTAGGTGAGTAAACAATAAGGCAATATAAAAAGAAGCATGGAAGCGGAACGATAATGACGTCGTCCTGTCAATGAACTGACAGGCACGAGAGAGTCGCGCCTAAGTGAAACGACAACGCGAGAACAATAAGGTTGACGCGTGTAACCTAAATGATAATGAAAATATAATAAGCGCTAGTGTAAGCGCTTTGGTGATTAGGTAAGTAAATAAAAGAAAAGGAAAAGAATAATAAAAGAAAAGAATAATGGAAAAAGATCGTTTCATGACAAGAGTCCTCGACACTTCGTGTGTCCACAAGAGAAGAAAGTAAACGTGTTCCGTTTGCGATGACTATTGCAGAACGTACTTACAGTGAGGATGTTAAAACGATGATACGGATAGATGATTAATTGGTATCACTATTGAAGTGCTATCAAGGTTGATATTTAAACTGAGGAACTACCTATTCAATACCGTAGCTTTATACTAAAGGTAAGTCAGGATCACGATGCCATGCCATGCCCGAATGGGTTAGCTCGTAAGTAAAGAACAAAGGAAAGGATATACAAGGGATAGTGTAAATCCGATAAGGATGAAAAGAGATAACAAATAATGGCTTCGCGTCGGAATTCTTTCGCAAAGTAATTGCGTAGTGGTAAAAGGATATAAGTAATATCTAAGTAGTGGAATAGTTCGCGAAGCTTTGTAAAGACTTAGCTTGCATAGATATAACAGATGCTGATTGCCCTATGGGTCTCTCTTGGATACTACATCTGGCAAATTGACTTTGCGTCAGCATACCTGAATGCTGACCTGGACGAAGAGATCTATATTTGGCCACCCGAGGGATACGAAGGCAGGAAGACAGGAAAGGTTATGAGGCTGAAGAAATCGCTCTACGGCACCATGCAGGCTGGACGGAACTGGTGGTTCACTCTTGACCGAACTTACAAGGATCTAAGCTACAAAAGATCACAAGCAGATCAATGCGTACGAGGGAGAATCTCAAAGGATGGAGAGATGATCACTGGGACCTACACTGATGACACTCTCGGAGGTTCGTCTTCGAAGGAGGAAATAGCTAGAGCAAAGCGAGAGATAGGGGAGAATTATAGAATCAAGGAGACGGATGATGTTCGATTTGCCTTAGGTATGCGTCTCACCCACAACCGCGACGAAGGAACCGCCACTCTGTCAATGGAAGCATACTGGGACTGACTCTTTGTCAAGCATGGACTTCAGGACATGAAACCAAAATCTACCCCTCTTCCTTCAGGCATCGCGCTCTCTACAACTCAATCGCCAACGAACGAAGAAGAGTCTCTCTTCATGAAGAACAAGCCGTATTCAGAACTTCTCGGAGCAATCCAGTTTGGACAAGCATCATGTTGACCTGATATTGCTTATGCCACCAACCTGTTGAGTCGATTCACACAAAATCCTGGTCGACCTCACTGGAATGCGCTCCTTCATCTTGTTCACTACCTCATCGGAACAAAATCCCTTGGCATAACTTATTGACAAGACGTTTCAGGAGGATTGAGGCCAATCACCTATGTGGATTCAGACTATGCGTCCTGCATGGACTCCAGACGCTCTGTAACCGGAATCTTGACAATGATGGCTGGCGGGCCTACCTTTTGGTCTTCGAAATGACAGGATGTGGTAGCTCTCTCGACGACCAAGGCTGAATACATTGCCTTAGCAAAGGGGTCACAACAGGCGAAATGGGACCATCAGTTCATGTCTGAAATTGGACACAGTATCGCTCTTCCATGTCAGATACGAGGGGACAACCAAGGATCCATTACACTTTCTCAAAACCCGAAATTCCATGCCAGGGTCAAGCATATCAACGTCCGGTACCACTTCTTAAGAGACAGTGTGGAGAAGAAGGAAATAGTGGTGGCGTACGTTCCCTCTGATGAGAATCTCGCCGACATCTTGACCAAACCGCTCGGTCCTATCAAGCACAAAACTCAAGTCAGTCAGTTGGGCCTCCTCGGTCAAGTCGATGCATCCGTCTAGGGGAGTGTTGACGATATGTCCGGAGGAGACGAATACATCATCCTCGACATCTTCGAGTCCGGCTCAACAACAGCCCTCAACTCTGTTCCGGACGCACGGTCTGTCCCTTTCGATCTTATCCTGTACCTACTCCTTTAAATTTTAGGTCTTGGTTTCGATCCTACTATTTACAAATGTACTGTGCCCGCTCGATCACAGATAGTTTTCTTATGTTTAAAGGTCCGTAGATAATTTTCGCACTCTCAGATTTGCACCTCCTTCGGTGTGCTCTGAGAGTGAGTACTTAGCCATTATTCTTGCCTGTAGGATTACTAATAATCGTTTCTTAGATACAAAGCTTACTATAGTCTTAGAGGTAGATACATCTTAATAGGAGATTTGCACCTCCTTCGGTGTGCTCTGAGAATACAAAGCTTACTATAGTCTTACACTATTTAGCATGCGAAATTCACTGCGAATTAGGTCCAGAGATTTTATAGTGCTAAATAGCTGTGCGAAATAGGTCCAGGTCCTATTTCCCCCCACACCCTAAAGACATGTATCCGAATGCGAGGAAATGTGATGGATTGCAATGATTGGTAATGATTGTATAAGGAATACGTTTGACACAAGCGGGTACAAGAATCTGGACAATTTAGCGATGAAGGATCCTCAATTGGCTCTTTCTGCATAGGCGACATATTCTTTGCTCTCTTGGAATTTGAGGTCTATCTCTTTCATTCCAACGCAACCTTCCTATTGCAAGTTGGGGATTTCCCGTGACAATCTGAATCAGTGTCTTTCTATGAGAGCTATACAGGATTGTATGGTCCTTCGAAAAGAAGAAGGCTCAATCAAGGCTCCCCCGACAACGTTGATTACGCAGCCCGAAAGTGACTAGCGCTGTAGTAGATGTCGATGAATCAAATTCCGATGCAACAGTAGACTCGAGACTATACCCCATGCTGATACCCATTCTCCGTTCATTCCCGTCATCATAACGACTGCTGCAATATCCGAAGAGGTACATGCAACAACCACTGATACGACCACAACAGTTTGAAGAGCTCGAGACCCAAGTCAAACCGAAGCACAGTTTAATATGGGCTCCTGCCTGTTCCATTCACGACGTGGCATTACATTAGATAAATACAGATGTAGGATGAACATGGCTACTATGATACATGAGATATAGCGATGTGAGGACATAACTTGAGTAAAAATGATTGGAGATTATGAGACACACAAACGCGTTCGAAAAAAATCATCGTAGATTCAGCAAGCCAGCCCTTTCCTCCTTCACACCAACCAACAGAACCCAGCTGTTTCCTTCACTCCTCTTCTTTGCAACGGCTTCGCGCACTTGCAGTGCATATCCTGGATTAGAAAACTCGCCAGCTAATCCCTTCCATAGTTCCTCGTCTGTAAGCCAAGCGGCGTTCCGCGTGAGTGCGTCGAACAGTGATGACGATATGTCAACGGCAACAACGGGCATTCCACCAGAGCTTTGAAAAGTAGCCTTGAGGTCCGAGGAGACGTCAAAAGCTAGAGTTCTTTAAGTGAGTTCATAACTTCAACATACTAGCAAGGACAGCGTACCTCGATCCAAGAACATCTGCTTGACTTGCCGACGTTGTTTCTTTGTTTCCTGAGGGAGACAAAGCTGAACATCGGAAGAACCCGGTGGTAACACTGGGCCTGACCGTCCGATCTGGGAGACACTAGGAACTCCGAGCCGAGATGATGCTGGCGTACATGCAGTTGTCGCATCGATGCGTTTCTGCTCTCCGATTTCGTGTTGCAGCCATCCGATGAGATCTGCCTTAGAAACTGGAAACGCAAGACCTATCAGTCGTGAGAGCTAAATTCGACAGGTACTGCCATACCTTCGTACTCCGTCCCTTTGAGAATGCTCTTTACTTTAAAAGCAGCCATATCACGACGACCGGCTCGTGGACGTGGGTAAACAGTGAACCTGGATTGTCAGAATAAGATATACACCATAAACCATTATAGCGTTCAACGACACGTACAATATTCCCTCTCTAGCACACATATCAACCTGGTTTTCCTGTTCCACCTCTTGCAGCCCAGACTCGTACATGAGATCTGCGCTTATTCCGTGTTGCCAGAGCCAAGCAACGACTTCGAGACGTTCTTGCAAAAATCCAGGGTGGTAGGATATAACGTAGACGTCGCATCTTCTGGGGACTCCAAAAACCGAACGAGCGAGTTTCCTTGATGAGCGGCTGCACGGAAGTACTTTGGAATAGAGCAAGCATGACGGAAATCTTTTCGACATCAATCTGTAAGCCGAAAGCGAAGCTGCCCTGACCTTTCGATTTTGGTTGAGTGAACTGGTTGATGAGGTTGTCGTAGCTACAACAGTACATTCAATAAAACACCGACTTAAAATCGAAGACCAAGTACTCACCGACCACCAGCTGCAAGGATATCTGTCCTTCTCGACTTCTTCGCGACCTCTATTAGGACTCCATCCTTGAAGTGAGTGAAGCAGGAGCCAAGCATCAACGGCCTGAAAAATATCGACTGTGTAACCCCAGCGCAAACTGCGTGCTGTATCGTGGTTTTGACTTCCTCTACTGCACTTCGTAGTTGCTCAACGAGAGACGATTGATTTTCTCGAGGCGAATCATCACAGCGTCAATATCATCATCTGAAAGGGAGCTAGTGAGAATCGAGCTGCGCAGAAACGAAGCAGGTTACTCACCTGCGTCCGTAAGCACATCCAGCTCGTCGATGAGGCTACGAAGCAAGCCTTTCTTGAGGAGATTCGCCTTCTTCTGTGATGGTGACGATTTGTTATGTTGGATGATATCCAGAACGGCGGTCCTGTAGGCATCTGGGATTCGATCAACTACTCTGGAGACAACTGTGAGACAATGGTGAGCAGAGAAAAACAAACAAAGAAAAAAAGTCCTGACTGTCGGAATGGGAAATATGAACCTCATACGTCGGAGTCAGATTCGGAAAACTTTCCAGAATGTCATGAGCAACGGCGAGTATTTCAGCTCCAGCAGCAATGGGCCCATGAGATAGATCTGGTGTAATAATATCGAAGACGCCTGCTTTCCATACTTTTGGATGTCCAGGAATGAGACTGAGTAGAGACGTTAGACACGGAATTATATAGCGAACTGAAGCTCACCTTGGTCGATATATACTTGACAAATGATAGCGTTTGATTCTCTGTACCTTTTCTCGGGCAGCAAGTCTCGCAAACGGAACAATCAGGTTGTTGGGAAGGGCCACTACTTCTCCGTGACGATCAACAAAAGCAGCCTGAGTTTTGTCGTCGCTGTTTGTCACCGGTGTGAGAAGCGGAGGTTCCATATCGACGGCGCCATGTAATCGGAATAAAGTTCCTAAGCGATCTTGTACCACGCCATTCAAAGAGGCATACTCAGGCAACTCCGCCTCTTGGTCATACAGGAATCCTCGGACAGGTTTTGGAGCGTTGCTGAACAAGGCAGAGAGCACAGTTTGAAGATAAGGAGAATCGGGTTTGGCTAAAGACACAACAAGTCGGTACACAATGGTAAAAGTGTATGAATTAAAATATACCCATTAAGCGAAGAGCACCCTTGAAATATTCGTCTTCCATCCGTGGCGGCATCAAAGAACTTTGTGATAGTTCTATTGCACTGGGACGGTGATCCGGTTCATGCTGGAGTAACCAACTAATGACTGGAAACAGTCGTCAGTATATTTACTTTGAAGCTTGATTCAAACGAACTTTCGCGCTGACGCGTTCGCAAAGGGTCCCAAGTTGCCGGGAATTGTATGTCAGTTTTGCGAAGCCTTTCGAGGACAAAAATACGCTCAGAACCAGTAGAGAATGCATAGTTCATTTCGAAAAATACAATCTGCTAAAGCAGTGAGCAACAAGAAGAATACTAATTGATTGAATGACGCACCCCAAGACTGTACATGTCAGCCTTAGAATGATTGGTGGGTCCACGTTTTCTCGATTGAACCTCTGGTGCAATATACAATCTAGTGCCGACCTCTGAAAGAAATGTAAGAATGATGATGGACGAAATATTTCACGTAGCAGACCTAAAGTCATATCCGCCTGAGGTGCTATTGCTCGTGGTGCTACATCTGAAGGATCAACAGCAGCGAGGCTAGAGGTTGCCAACCCGAAGTCTCCCACTAAGGAGATACCCAGTAAGCAAACATTGATACATGCCAAGCCGTTGGAATTACCTTTACAGTCACCATTGCCATCTACGAGGACGAAATATAAGAACTAGCTAATGCTTCTAATTACAGGAACACATACCGATGAAGATATTCGTTAACTTGATATCTCGATGGAGCTAGAGTAACAGGTAAATAATTTGGTATTTAGACACCGCTGATTAGAACACCTACAATTCCTAGACTCGACATGTGAGCAAGAGCATCCACGATCTGTTGAAACAGCCTCCAAGCCTCTTCAACGGAAAGTCCTTCATCAACACGCTATAATTATGATGATGAGTGATTAGAATAATACATAGTAATGGTGCGAGTACCTCTTTGAGAGTCTGCCGTTCAACGAATTCCTACAATGGTCTTGGTTACTTTGTTAAATGTAGATTAAAAGGATGATTACCATCTGAATATACAGAGTACGTTGCAGCAGCAAAAGTGGAGTTGGGCGAACAGGCTCGGGCTTGAACAGACTGTCAAGCGCCAATGGATCTCTATCGCTGTCGGTATCCTCATCTGCAATCCGTGCTTCCGAAGAACGAGCACTGAAATGTATACTGGGAAAAGACCCTCTAGAGGCTCCTGGGTCGTCTAAATCGTCCAAGCTAAAAATTAATCCATCGTCCGTACTTGTTGTGCGCCTAGGTGATAAAGAATTCGGCACAGAAGTCATGCCGTCCGCAGTGCCCGAGACGTTCGAAGAGTCAGATTCTTCGTCGGAGTCATCAGACGCAACGGCGGAGGATGGCTCGGACGTCTCTACCCAGGTCGTATAATATCTGACGATGAACCGATGAGACAGACGACTGAGCGCATTGACTTCTCGGAAAATCTTGTCGCTTTGTGTCGTTCGCAGACGGACTTTCTTGACTGCATAGAAAGTAAGTGACATATCACGAATGAGCAAAAACAACGGACCGGCATAAATCCTACTATCAATCCGGTTACGCGCTTTGACCACAGAACCAAAGGCACCTTTGCCCTACGAAAGCATTATTCCAAAGTCAGATTGGAAACAGTGTTTGACGCACAAGCAGTTCCAATTCCTCCCAATCCTCCTTCCATCGGCTCGTATGCCTTACGCCCATCGGCCGGAAATAATCGATCTCCGGCGAACTGCCATAGCCAAGCTGCATGGGAGTCTTCATATCTAGGCAGGGACATTGAGATCAGTCGTTTGAAGTTTCAAAAGGAGTAAATACCAGAAGAGATAGGAACTAAGGGACTATGTGTATTTTCACCCATAGCATCCTCTGCTAGATCCGCTATCAAAGTCAGACAAGAAACATGGTTCTTCTTCGGAGGAAATAGCATGTTCAAAGCGAGGGTCTGCAATCTTGGGGAAATCAAAGCTATGCGCATCTAGACATTAGACTAAATCAAGACTCATCAAGTCATTCACTTACAGTGTTTCAACGCCGTGTGGACATCTAAGAAACGCCAGACAACATCAAGCCCCAATAACATTTGCATGAAAACAATGCCGACAGAATGTATGTCGCGATGACGAGTGTAAAGCAAAGACGATTCATTCTTTACATCTTTGGATAACCTAAGACGATGGCCATGTAAGAGATTATCGACGAATGATGGAATTGCTCACGAACCAAGCATCGGGGATTTGCGGGTCTTCATGGCTGAAGTTGAGCATTGTTCGGAATTCGTTGGATTTATTAAGGTCAACTAGACGAGTATGGTATCCAACTTTGAAGAGCCTTATCAGCTTGGAGTTAGATTGGGAATTACGGGACTCCAATCCAATACATCGAGGTGTGATACCTATTCGACTAGATGTCAATGGAAAATAACGGAACGTATAACGTTGAAGCTCACCTCGATGTACTAAGTCCACCGCGTGGATTACGTTGAGTCCTGCTAGAATTTGACCCAAGTAATCCTGCAACATGTCGTTGGAATAAGCATAGACGTGAGCATCACATAGACTTACGGAAGCGCGCTCTTCTCGTAGGTAGTCGCAGTCTTGTAAAACGTCTTGTAGAGTTAACGCAGGGGGTGGTTCGGAGAGAATGGATAGTCGTGATGGCGCATTGGAGTTTGGAACATGAAGTTTTACAGCTAACGTGCGAACAATGTTCGAGTGTCGGATAGCTGTTAGATGTTGTATCTCAGTCTCTAACTGTTTAAGTTTCTTGCGCCCTGTGGGAACGGTTCAAATAGAGAGGAGGTCAATTTATTGCAAGTCCTTACCTTGAGTAGTCGAGTAATACGGGGTGTCGAATGTAACGACATGGAGCTGCAACGAAAGTGTAGCGTTCACGTCATCGCACAGGGGATCGGCCGCGTAGGTCACACCAAGGCATTCTGCGAGGGATGAAGTCAATCACGACGGAAGGTACAACCATGGGAACCGCACCATTTCGGGGATGAAAGTATTTTACAGTATCGAAACGGACGCCTTGGAACTCAATTTCGTCGACAAATGATTCTGTCGGATATTCGTTGAACATAGGTACTGCAGTGGCTTCAGAGCTTGCTCTCTTGCGAGACCTATACTCCCTTTCTCGGGCAACCTGCTGTCTTGCGGAGTCGAGCTTGAGCTGTTCTTCAAGTTGTTCCTCTAGTTCTTGAGCACGCTGGGTCGCCTTCTCTAGTTCTTCGAGTGCTAATGCATCAGCCTTCTGTTTTCGTGCCTATAGACTGGTTGGGCTAACGGAAAAGAATAACTAGTACAGGACCTACCTTTTCCTCATCCTCGGCACGTAGGTTCATTTGTAAAGCCAACGACCCTGGGACATCTATGACCGGGACAACATTGTCAGTCAGCCAATCTTGACAAAAAGTGACAATCTTGGAACAAAGATTAAGATCGAGTCAGAAAGTTGAGTGTTACTGACTCACCTCCATAACCATCTCCGAACCTCGCCTGACTTGGGCTTCTACATGGATGGCATGTGCTAGTTTCGTTATTTGTTCATTAGAGAGTCCATTGATAGGTTTTTGAATCGTAAATGTGGGGTTCGTCTTGATAGGATAAGTCTTGGGAAGCTGGAAAGCTAAGTCAGCTCATTGAACCGACATATAAATATACAAGATACTCACATAACATGTAGATTAAAGCAAATCTTCTTCGCAAAATCCGGATTAAGATGCGGAACTCGGATACTAAATTCTGGCAAATGTGCAACGCCCTGATAGCGTAGTAAGTTTCTAGTTCCCTCTGCGGAGCTTAGCTCACCTTCCAGGCCTTTGGTGGTGGTGTTTCTATGAAGTCTTCGGCGTAGATGGATTTCAACGCAGTAAGTTCGTTCTGCTGTAGTTCCTCGGTAGATTCCATGGTGATGTCGAAAACGTATTGAGAAGGGGAGGACCTAACGGACCTCAGCAACTCAATTCTCCATGGTAATACCACTACGAATGAGAAAATAAAAGTAAACGAATGAGGATGTAAATTATATTCATAGCTGCCCCCTTATAAGGACGTGACGGCCTCGTTCATGATGTGACTGTTATCCCCATACGTGCCGTCCGATCAGGTCCGATGGCCGTTGTTGTTAACAATCTTATCTTCAATTACAGGAAGATAAACTGGTGCTTTGACCACCTACGAAAATAGTAAACGCTGTCGCTTTATCAAACAGCAAAGGGCATAGTCAAAGACTCAAAGCCTCTTCCTAGTGTGAGGCTCAGTAATGGTGACTGTCCTAACTCATGAAAGAACAAAACGAGGCACTAAGCGAAATGTTTACTGTGACAACGTGTTGTTGGAATCCAATTCATTATTTCGACAACTATGTTGCTGTTATGTACTGTAGTTATGTGCGATGATGAGAATTGCAAGACTACCATAGCATATAACACGCTCGTGTGTTCATGGACATTCCACGAAAGGGCAATGAGGAGTTATAAGTAAGACGGGAACATGAGGGGCGTTGTAAGCACCCTGATTCTTAGTCAGAAATCAACTCAACAACCATAGGGAGACCTTTTTCTTCTATAAGGCTACCATCGCTTGTCACTGAGGGTCGGCGAACTGACGGTGAGATGATCTGTGAGAGATTCCAGACTATCTCATCCTTCGTCGACGAAAACCGGAATCGACGCAAAAGCGTTGCCAGAATAATTTCTAGGAGCATGAGATCAATGTCAGTTTTGTAGGAAATACGTTATCAACCCTGAATTGAAAGATCAGAACAAGAGAAGTGACGATACTCACTCATTTCAACCTGGGCGAACCTGTATCCACTTGGAAAGAATGAAAGTAGAAAGGTTAGCCACCGAAGAGGTTGAATGCAAAGCCCGGGACTTACATGCAAGATCGGCCACCTCCCAAGAATGACATCCTGTTCAGAGAGTCAAAAAGCTCTGCTTAGCCACTCGAAAAATACTGCCCCCAAGTCATAGCGAATGTGCTCACATCCCAGAATAAATGCCAGGTAAACGTATAGAAGCTGGGTTTTGACTAAAGATCCATCGTTCCGGCCTCCATACCTTTGAAATACAGTAATTCAGTACCGAAACCAAGAATATATCATATAGTGACACTATATACCTTCGCATCCGCACCCCAAACCGACTCCAGCCGGTTCGCTCCTGCGATCCCCACGAAAAGGGTTGTACCAGCTGGAACGATTACAGAAGCGTCTACTACATCAGGATTGATGCTCGAGTACATCAATGTCCTTTCTTTTGTGGCTCTGCACGAAGCAAGTAAACACGAGTTATTTGGGCACAAACAAGGCTTCATTCACTCACGTCCTACGAACAAACGGAACAGGTGGGTACCTTGAAATAATATTTTGAGTGGAAGGAATCGAACAACATTGAATAGAATTGCATGAATAAACTTACAGTCGTAGTGTTTCCTTTATTACAGCATCCAGCCAAGTGAGTTCACAAATTGATTCGTATTCAAGCCTTTCTGCATCTGCAAAGGCAGTCGTTATTTCCTCCCGTACCTGCGCCGCATGTCTGAAGTCAGTGCACGATCTCAATCCACACAAAGACTGATCACCTTGTCCTGTACATATGGGCTCGTCGCCAGCAAGTATAGAATCCGGGATAACACTGAGGATGTCGTGTCTTGTGCCCCGAATATGAGGACTCTGGAAATTGGGGAGTATGCAAGGTCAATTTCTAAATCCCCTAATTTTCTTTCAGAGAGAGTTATGGGATACGCACGTCATCTGACCGGCCAACTCTGACTCTGAGAGTTTCTCTCCCACTGCGGCTTTCTCATTCGCACGAACTGGGCGCGATTTCACATAAGCAAAAAAAGACGAGATAGGACGGAGGGAAAAATATGGCCCACGTAGAATGCTGATGATATCTTTATCTTCGACATCTTCCGCTTGGTTGTATAAATCTGATTCCTCCTTGTTCATCAAAATCTGCTTCTCTCGCAAAATGCTTCGAGCCGTACGGTCCATGATATCCGATATATCCTGAGTACAGAAAGCCAAAATTCAGTCACTGTCCCTGGCATTCGGAAACGTGTTGCGGGACCTCACAACTGGTATACTTACCTTGACTTTCTGGATAGCCCGATTGGGCGCCCATTCAACGAGCTTCCGCCTGAACCGAGGAGTTCCCAACCGCGACAAGAACGGTGCAAACTGACGTAGGACTGATAGAGAAAATAATGTAGGACTGGGAACGAGTCCGAATCCGATATCAGAACAAGTTCAACGTGCACAAAGCATGACACTGACGAAAGAACTTACATTAGTTCCTTGATCGCAGAGGTGTAGGGGTTGTTGTGTGGTGAATCCAATGGATCCTATATGGTCGTAGTAATGTGCGCACAGGAGGCATGGAAGGTATTGATAATGCAAAAGATGTATTGCAGGTGCAAGGGGATCGAGACTCAGGTGAGTAGGAACTTAGGGACACTGGTGGAATGATCCGAGAACTTGAACTTACGAACGAGTATCCCAACACCGTGCGTCCAATGGTTTCTAGCGCCACACGAGACATCCACTCAGACATGTCTAGAACACTGTTGCCTCTCGCTGCATGAGAAGCGTGAACTTCCCTCGTGAGCACATCTGCAAGCTGAAAGGAATCATCATTATTCGTGCGCAGTTATACAATTGAGTTCAGATCAACCACACCTTCTCTGCGATATCATATATGACCGGCGTTATCCTCTTCAACTGAGGCACAGAGAAGACGGGAGCAACTATTTTACGCTGCTTCTTGTGTACATCACCTATAGCGACCAGAATTTGATTGATTCCCATTTTACGATGATTCAATAAAGAGTTCAGTCAGCTCAGACTCCAGCTGCAAGAGTCAGAAACCTACCTGTAGTGCTTACAAGGCCTATGAATGCACAGATTGTGGTAAACAAACAAATGTACGCCATACACTAGAACTAAATCAATCCGTTTGACTCACCAGGCCCAAATATGACTCTGTTAGTACTGTTGGGGGACTGCGATGAGCCCCACATAATCTACGAGATCCCATTATAACGACATACTCAATAAACACAGCCGTTTCCTCAAAAGCGTCTTGATCCTTGACGATAATGCTTTGTAAAGCATGGGGATCGGAGACGTACAATTGTTCATCCTGCTCAGACAAAGAATTTTGTGGTATCAGCTTTCATCTTTACGAATCGGCTGACGGTGTTTGCGTTGGGGCCGGAAAATATCGCAAAGAAAATAAAATGAGATAAAAATAAGAAACCCACTCCGAAGAACCCGTGGACCTTGACCATGCCACCGTAACGGTCGACAAGGTGCTGATGAAATGGCAAACCTTTGGCGTTGAATAGCTGACCCAGGTTCCCTAGTAATAAATCATTCAAGCAAGGCCGTCTTGAGGGAAGTCTAAGGCGAAAGGACGACTTACCTTTGAACCACGATTGAGATGGAGGTCCTTGAATGTCGCGAAATCGGGGGAAGAGGTAAGGAGTCAAAAGCCACTTGAACATCCGGTACACGCAGTAATACAGGGCAATCTCAATGATTAAATTCATGTTGAGAAAAGAAGAAATATTGTGCCAGTCAAGCATTTTTGTGGTGGGAGGTTTTTTGAGAGTACAGACCAAGGTACTATAAAGTCTTATATGTTTTCCCCCTTCTTCTAAATCCGAGAAGGCTGCGTCTGTCCCGTTCCGAATCCCGCGATAGTTGAATCAATAGGGGATTAGTTGCCGCTGAGGACTCATTATTATCTACTATGAAACAACAAACGAGTGTATCTATCATTGGAGCACTTAGCGGAAGGATGGTGAGAACGAAGGAAAATCAATGAGTTAGCCATTGGCCACAAATACTTCCCTCGTTGAAACACCGAGTGCACAGTGTACACCATTACTGGTAGTGCTAGTCATCCGGGATTACTTGATGGAACACGGAGTCTAGTCAGAGCGCAGCACAGGAAAGAATAACGAGTCATTCGCATTCCCAAAACATGGTGGCCTATCGGGTCTACAGCGGTGCATGCGCTCTAAAGTATTGAGACAAGAATAGTCGGAAGACTGCCTTTAGGAATTAAGAAAGCGGTCTTCCAGTGCGGGAGAGCATTGTTCACTGTTTATCGGGACGGGGATTTGGGAAATGGCTATAGCAGACAAGTACAAGTGTAAGAGTAAGACAGATGTAAGGTGTAAAGCAGAACAAAATAGGCAAGAACGTAACAGTGAGTAAAAAGGGGGATGAGACGAGCCACTGGAAGATGCAGAGGATCCAACTCCCGAGCGAATATGTATCTATTTTATCGATGAGTACTATACTCATACCTCTGGGTCGAAAGTTTATGAGGGCGATAAACCGCATCAACCGTATCCGACTCGAGCAGCAATTGTCACCAAAACCAATTGCACTAGTAGAGGGAGCGTTTAGCGGCATATCAGGAGACAAAGATACGGATCTCTATATACAACTTTATTATAAGAGATCACATAACGTATTGATTCTCAGCGGATGGTCCCAGACGGGATTCGCAGTGAATGCTCCGTACCTAGAGTATGTTTGATACTGAATGGTAGCTCTACACGGTTTGTTGTCCTGTGACTCTTAGTCAAATATTTACCGTGAAATACAAAGAAAGAGAGGTAAGTATTGAAGTATTTACTCAAATGCTTATTAGGCTTTTCAAGTTTTTTTACTTAGGCTTGAACAAACAGTCGTGAGAAAAGTGCATCAGACACCTCTTTTCCACAAGCTACAATGCCTATAAACAATGTCAATGATAGCAGCGACTCCGACAATGAACCAGAAACATTCACCCTCTCACAAACTAAGTCCACAGCTCAACAGCGAGCCGCTGCACTGCGCGAGCTGGAACTAGCTGAAAAGCGGGAAAAACGAGCGAAAAATAGAGCGAGGGACAGGAAGTTTAAGGAGCAGGCTTTGTTGAGTGGGAAGAGTGAGAAGAAAAGACGTAAGGAAAAAGAGGAGGTTGAGCAAGATGATAAAGATGTCGATCTTGATAATGAAGGAGAAAACGACGTCGAAACGCGAATGCTTCGAGCAATGCAACAGGCAGAGGATGAAAGCGGCGACGATGAACAAGACGATAACTCTTCAGCAGATGATAAAGCGATTGAAGACAGTGACGACGAGATGAAGGGTCATGCAATAGATGGAGACGAAGCGGGAGACGAAGTCGAGGATGAAGAAATGGACGATGATGAAGCGGAAAGCGACGACGAAGAAGAAGAAGAAGAAGAAGAAGAAACAGTTTCCGATGAAAAGATGGTCGAAGAGCCCTCGAAATCCAGAAGGAATCACCTTCCGGATCATTTGTTCGCTTCTGCATTCTCCAAAAAACCACAAGAGCAGTCGTCCATATCATTACCAGCAGCCAAGAATTCACAGAGACAATCAAAAAAAGCTCGAAGGAAACGCTCTGGGAATACTTCGAAGGATCTTATCGTTGGGTACGTACTTAAACCTTAACTCGTTCTCCCTTTATTCTCACCAACAAAACTTGACGGTGATCATTATATATGTAGTTCTCGTGTCTTACGGACCCTACCCAAAATTGACGCAGCCCCACGAGCATCTGCGTCGATGCTCCCTTCCGCAAAAGTCAAAAAATTTCTCGACCAAACTTTATCGATTAAAGGAAATAAATCGAGGACAAGAGGATGGGAACGGAAAGCAGGTTAGCTCACACTCCGTATGAATCCGCGAACAACAGTTATTGACACTCTTGTCAGCTAATATAGGTAGCATGCGTCGTCAAGGCCCTGCAGCGCACTTCGTTAGAGGTTAACTTCACGCGTAGTCGAATGGCTTATGTGACATGGAGAGGTAGATCAAATATTTCTACCCTATGTGATATCCTACCCACCTGACCACGCGAATGCCTATCAAGGGCTTGAGACAGTAATGCTGAGAAAGAAATGTTACACCCGTCTCGCGTCCGGAGGTCGAAATTCGCGCGAGGAGGATACACTTACAATGATATGTATCACCCTAAAATTGCTCTGAGGAAGCCGTATTCTCTATCATTGATTGCGCATCATGTTCGAGATCGTGCGCGTCTTTACATTGCGGGCCATGACAGCTATATAATAGATATACTTCATCGAACAATTCGAACCTGGCTGCTATAACATAAGTGCGACGAGATACATACAGTGAAATTTGTCTATGATACATTTTACGTGAGGATAGTGCAGACGTCTAAGCGTAGGTATGAGAATGTTAAGCAAAAAAGAGATAGTATAGAGATAAGGAGACAAGAGAAAACCCAAAATGTCGAAAAGCTCAACATACTCAGTAGTATATACTCATCTTTTCCTCAAAACATGAGGATACACCGAATCCGACTTTAGCAACGCCTTAAAGAACTGCCGCCACGAAAGTGGGTTACCCTATGTTCATCGTTAGCTTCAATTGCACCTCACTCAAGTATTCCCAAAAAAAAATCGCACCTCGTCTCGCGACATAACACAAAACGTCCCCTCTAACCCTCCGTAACTGAAATTCTCCATCTCTAACCATCCTTTGAATGCGATCTTCCGGGCGTCCTTGCCCCCAACGCGGATTTTCCATGTGCCGTGTGTGCCCCCATTGCTTCCCCCGTTTTGACTATTTTGAGAAGAGCTCTCTTTATACACGATTCCTAGTTCCCCTAACGTCTCTTTGACAATCGGCATGAGCAAAGCCGGACCCAGGGCTGCGTAGAACCGGGTGAGGTGTGGAGTGTATCGAGCACCGGATTGGGTTTGAGACTAGAAGGAGGAAGAAGGAACGAAGATCGTGAGATCATGAAGGAGGAATAATAATCAGAGAGACCGAATACGCACGAAGAGCATAAGCGACTGGGTAAACTGTGAGTTATGTGCAGCTGCAGATTGCATCTCCGTGTCCGGGTCTCGTCGGTCGACATCCATAGACCTAAATGCGAACGAGGCCTCATGTCAGAGAAGGGGCTCTCGTAAATAAGGGACAGAGACATACGATTCCGCAGGCATAACATAATCCATATCCCCAGTGACCCTCAATGATTCTGTGAGTTTGTCTGCAAGGACAGCAGTGCTCTGCCGTGCGAGTTGGCTTGATCTAAAAAAAAAAGGAACAGATTCGTTAACGTTCAGTTATTTAAATGGTGGTTGTGTTGGAAGAATACCTGATACACCAAGGATGCTGCTTGGCTTCTGGAAGAGTTAATCTTTGTGTAGGGTTGATGGTCAATAGCCCGAAAATTAGAGCTATTAGTAGTGACAGCAGAACAGCAATGAGTTATTCGAACGAACCACGTCACAAGTTAATGAAATTCACAAAGTGCGTCCTGACTGAGCCGGTTCCAAGGATCTTCTTCGAATATGTCTCCCGCCTTATACCGTCGATATTCCGGACTATGTCTCGTAGGCTCGTCCCAAGGGGTGTCTAGTAATACCAGATAAAATTGGAGTCAACACATCGTTCAATAGTCATGCGTGACAAACGACGTATGGATGGATGAATCGATAGAACTCACTTCCAGCAAGTAACGTGAACAAGATCACACCAATGCCCCACATATCAATAGGTTCCGCAGAGTAAGTCTCGTCTGTGTTCAACTACCAATCCATAAATCATCAGTATCAACAATACAAACGAAAGTGACGTTTAACTTACCTCCGGAGCAACATACGGTAAACTCCCACATCGTTCTGATAACAGCCTCGTCTTCCCGTTGTTCAGCCTAAACACAGCGGACAACCCAAAATCTGAAATTTTGAGGTTCCCGGCGATGTCGAGAAGGAGGTTTTCTGGTTTGAGATCGCGATGGCATATGCCTTTGCCATGTATGTATTCCTGTGTAGGAAGCAAAGCATGAGGACCTTAGTCCCAGGCGTCTACGACGGAGTAAGAACATATACTAACCATCCCGGTAAGTAATTGATTGAAATAGAGATGAGCTACTTCGTCGCCGACGCCTATGTCCGGAGCTATGTGGAAAGAGATAAAAATCAGCACTCAGAGGAATTCCACACCCCAGACTCAAACGTACCAATCTTATCAAATAGATCCCCACCCGCTGCGAGCTCCAAAAGCATATATATTCCAGGCACATACACTTCCCGATACTTGAGCTCGACAGTGACAGCACAGATCAATTCTAGTACATAGACATGCTTTAACACTGAATGGATCCGAGTCTCTTTATCGATTGTTTTGCGGTCCTTTTCCGTTGTCTGGTCGGTGATTAAGATGACTTTGCAGGCTGCTACACGGTGTTCTTGGAGATTAACGGCGCGGAAGACACTGGGGAGACCAAATGAGGGAAGAGTTATCAAAAGTAGCAGAGAGAAAGTCAGCAAAGCCAGAAGAAGCAAGAGACACGAGACACGAGAGAAAGGAGCGAAGTACGAGTGTATCAACGCGTTGAATGAACTTACGTTGAGAATCCACCGCCGCCTATTTGTTGAACGAGGTCGTATCCTGCAACCTTTGGGTATTTGACAGTCATAGAATGTGCGTTGATAAGGAAATAGTGAACAGAGAAAAGATGTCGAATGATGAAAGAAACTGAGAACGTTTGATTTTCAATGTTGACTCATCAAAAAGATATCACGATACGCGTGGCACGTGGGTTGGGGCGTTACTGTGACGGTACGCGTACGCGCTAGAAACGCGTTGTAGTCAAAAACAATACAGAGCACTACGACCAGATTCCATAGGCTACATCAGTACATAGATACATTTGTTTATTTTTAAGCTACTGGAAGAAGTATTGGAAAGAAGAAAGTGGAATCGACAGTCTGTAAGCCGAGACCGCCCCGAAAGAGTCAAAAACCTGTGGTCAGATTACAAATGAGATGCACCGAACAGCAGACTCACTATCAAAGTTATCAGTTCAAGCATAGTCGATGGTAACTACATTCTCGCTGATTCTAGTGATGGCAAGGAATGCGTTATTTTGCACCATGTCCACTGCCACCCCAACAGAGGCGAATATTTCCTCTACACCCGTAAATGCGGCGGCATCTGTAAACTGCACTTCTCCAAAGGAAGCAAAAGGAACGAGCTCGTCATCTTGTTCAAAGTCCTCGACGATCCATTCAGCTGTTTCACCAAGGAGAGCAGCCTATTCAAATAAAGTAAATACAGATCACAGAAATGAAAGCCTTGAGCTCATGTGACTCACATTATCGTCGGGAGCTAAGACTTCCTCACTAACAGCCTGGCCCGTGCTCTCGTTGGTCAAGGTTACAATTCCTGCAGTAGAGTTCACAGCTTGGACACGGAGAGCAATTGTGTGGCCAGCGGAAACAAAAAAGTTGGTGAATTCAAAGGCATATTGGGGGTACCTGGAAGACTCAAAAATCAGTCAAAAGGAAACACTATCAGTTCAGAGCCAGTTACCATTCAAACCACGCAAAGGAGTATTGTACACCACTGATACTATAACAGTCAACGCCAGTCTGCAAAATAACCTCCGGGGCGTTAGGTCCTCCATCAATACCTATCCAAGCAGACATAGCTCCATCTCCATTGTTCCCGTCAAGAGTAGGAACAATGAAAGTACCACCAACGTCTGTGAAGCGTTGACCAACGGGAGGAGACTCGAGGAGACCACCAGCCCAATTCGTTGAGTACAGATCTTGCGCGGCGTTGCTAACGAGAGCCGCCTTATTGGGAGTATCGGTACTGTTTATGAAAGGCCTCGAGGTACGGCTTTCACGAGCAGCGAAACGCACAGCAAGACCCGAGCCCGAGGGACGGGCAATGGTAAGGCAGAAGAGTAGAGTGAATGAGGTTAAGAGAGTAAAGAGCCTGAAATTCATCATGGCGTTCTGTGATATGTCCAAGACACGATCCACTTTGCGTCTCGATTACTGGAACCAAGGAAAGCCCTAGATTGACGCCAAATAACTTTTGAGCTTCGCATATATATACACAAAATTTGACTTCGCTCAAAGAGCAAGGTATCATATCGTTTTCGGGCAGGTACACCGTACGGTAGAAGACAGTAGACAGAGAAAGAGGCATTATCAGACCTTCTTTGACATTTCCATGGCACTTACGTGGACAGGGCAGCTTGAGAGGGGATCTAAGGCTGCAAGCAGAGAACGTGGCGGATCAACCAATCTTCAATATGTCCATGATCATTGTTAGCGAACAAAGGTACCTAAGTTGCCGCTAGCACCTCGGGGAATAGTGTAATAATGAAAAGCATTGTAGTCACGCACATGCTAGGTCGACCCCCTTGAGGGGTGTATTATTAAAGCAAAATTTCTGTCACGCGTGTGGTGCTTGAATAGTTCCGTATACGCCGGGAAGAGACCAACTTGACAGTGTTCATTGAATTATACGATTGTGATGGCCAGGGGAATGAGGGGGGGAAGAACGAGAATGGTTCAATGCCAGTCCACTTCAGAACTCTTTACCTTACTTACCTGATATTAGCCTGGCCCGGCCCAAGCCGATGCATCGTTGTCTACCTATGAAACGAGATTCTGTGATAGCTTGGAATCGCGAACTGTAAGCCTTCTTTTCCATTGAAGCAAAATATATGGTTCTCAAGTGAGGATAGCATACGAAATAGAGGACCTATCGGATCTATGGTCATCGCCTTCATTAAATAGAGATACTGTAAAGATTAATAGTGTAGTGAAGAGAACTTCGATGCCTTTGTGGCTGCGAAAAGAGCTTATCATTATTTTCTCTTTTTTAAAGAATAGCCATGGCATTAGGAGGGCTGGCAATACCACCGACAACATTTAGGTCTTGCAAGGTAAAAAAGAAGGAAAACTTCTTGAACTCATGACACTTCTCCGCCAACATTTCCAAGTCAAGGTACTCCACTAGATGGAAAAAGGGTATCGATTGATGAATGAAATCAAAGAAGGAATGATTCAGGCTCACCGATACTCTGTCCCCATCCACTAATAAAAATCTCATGCAATGACCTGTTCTGGCCTAAAATTATGCCACCCAAAGGAGCACTTTCCACCGTAGGATTATCCCCGCCTATTATACTAATCTTCTTGTCCCAAACCCACCTTAATGTTTCTTCACTTGCTTCAAGCCCAATCGACTTCGACACATCTCTGAAAGGTAAAACTTCCTGGTCATGGGTAGAGAGGGCGGTATACTGTTTGATAAAACCAGTACGGACGACAATCCAATCTCCGGGTATAGTGAAGTTCGAGGGGTTGAGACCTTGCCACATGACGACCTCATCAAGCTCGGAGACTTTGATCATTTCATCCTGTAGATGGCACGTTGCAAATAAGAACCTCAAGATGTAAGTCGAGCGCTTACTTCAAAAGACTGATAGGTCTCATTCTTTGACTCTTTCCATCCAGCCCAGTCGAGAAGTACTCCGCGGCCAGCAATTCCTTTCTGAGCGGAGTCTGACAATGAATGCAAAGGTACGATTCGGGAGGATCACAATTATTTCAAAAAATTCGGTATCAGCACTCACTTTGTATACCAAGAGTCTTAATCGGTGAACCGGGAGCAATGATATCGTCAAATGTGATCAACTCGTTATAGAACTGATATGTATCAACGCTCTGGTTGGTCGAGTAAGGAAAATGCCTCAGTCCGTCAAATTGAGTTGAGGCTTGCGTGTTCAGACTAATAACATCATCTGTGTAGCCCGGGAAAGGGACGAAAGCTAGTAAAACCCCAGATGAATATATGATTGAACCTGATTGTTGAATAAGAACTACCATGGATTATAGCAGGTCGATTAGGGTTGAGAGGAGGATTGGGAATATTCAACTCCAGATTCAAGTTGATCGCCACTCCGTACTGAATTTCAGCCGTTGCAGCTCGGATAGTGTCAGGTGTGATGTGGTTCAATGCCCCAAACTCATCATCAGATCCCTGGGAGAAGTGGTTAAAAACTGTGATAGTCTGAATGGGTTGAGCAGTAGACTCACCCAAACACCCCATGCAGCTTTTGTAGGAAATGTTGGGTGAAGCGGAAGGTCATCAAATGTCGGCCAATTCGCATACATATCCGATGAGCTATAATTTCTGGCTACCAGAACCTTTGCAGATGGTATTGGATTGGCACATGTTGCCCCTAGCAAAGTACCAAAGACGACTGTCGCTTTTACTGCACAAGAGAAAGGTATCATGATCGTGAGCGAGACTGAATATGAGAGAGCAACCAAAACAGAACACAGCGACCCCTTTATATACCCATGACCAAAGGCGAGGTAGTTAGAATGCTATCTTGGGTCCTCACGAGGATGGACAACTAGAAATAAGTATATGTTCGATACGTAAATGAAAGTATTGAGACTGACCGACCATGGGTTTCGAAGTTTGCACCCTCTTGATGACTGGGAAATTCAAGCTGTCATCAAGGGCAGTAGGACAACAGTATAAAGCAAGGCAGATTGAAAGGACACATCTTCCAAGTCGCCCGGACCGCCTGGTCCCAAATAGCCCCATATATTTCTAGCTGTCTGGGTCTGAAGCTGGGGAAATCTGACGTCGTTTCAGTAGTCCTAACACCCTTCTATTGTTATCGGAATGTCATTACACCATATCTCTTCTTTAAAGAATAGCCGTCGCGTTAGGAGGGCTTGCAATAACACCGACAACGTTTAGGTCTTGCAGGGTAAAGAAGAACGAAAACTTGTTGGACTTGTGACACTTCTCCACCAACGTTTCTAGATAGAGGTATTCCACTGGATAAAGAATGATTATATCGATCGATGAATTAGTTTAAGGAAGGGTTCGAGCCGACCGATATTCTGTCCCCATCCACTAATGAAAATCTCATGCAATGACCTATTCTCGCCCAAGATAACCGCACCGAATGGATAACTCTCCACCCCCGGATTGTCTGCGCCTATCATACTGATCTTTTTCTCCCAAGCCCATATCAGTGTCTCCTCGCTAGCTTCAAGCCCAATCCACATCGGGAAATCTCTGGGGGGTAGGACCTCCTGGTCATGAGTAGAGAGGGCATTGTACTGTTTGATAAAGCCAGTACGGATGATCACCCAGTCACCGGGATTGGTGAAGTCGGAAGGGTCGAGACCTTGCCATGTAGCGACTTCGTCAAGTTCTGAGGCTTTGATTATATCATCCTGGGAAGTAATTGTCGGCATTGCTGTTTGGAGAACACATCGCTGCTCACTTCGAAAGGCTGATAGGTTTCATTCCTTGACTCTTTCCATCCGGCCCAGTCGAGCAGGATTCCTCGACCCGCAATTCCTTTCTGAGCCGAATCTAGCCGTGAAGAAAGAACGAATTGAAAGGAAATACAATACCACTACATTTTTTTGACTTACTTTGTATACCCAAAGTCTCGATAGGCGATCCAGGCGCAAAGATATCATCGAAAGTGATCAACTCATTATAAAACTGGTAGGTGTCTACACTGTTGTTAGTCGAGTAGGGGTAATGCCTCAGTCCAGCGAACTGTGTTGGAACTTGCGTGTTGAGTGTTATAACGTCGTCTTGATATCCGGGTTGAGGCACAAAAGCTGGAGTGAACATTTTAAGTCATTGCGAGGGTACATAAGATATGCCAAATGCTGTACTCGCCGTGAGCTATGGGCGGTCGAGTAGGTACAAGAGGAGGATTGGGGACATCCAATTCCAAGTTCAAGCTTATCGCTATACCGTACTAAATTTCCGCCTTAGCAGCTTTGATAGTTTCAGGCGTGATATGATTTAATGCCCCAAACTCGTCTTCCGGGCCCTTCAACAACGCATTTCCGAGACCGAGAAAAAAGTTAGCTGTGCTCACCCAGACACCCTCAGCGGCTTTTGTAGGAAACGACGGGTGAGCGGGAGGTCGTCATAGGACGGCCAATTCGCATATAAATCCGACGAATTGTAGGTTCTGGCAACTAGGACCTTTAGAGGCGGGATTGGATTATAGTAAACAGCTCCAAGCAAAGCACCCAAAGCAAACGGAGTCGACGCTGTTCAAAAGGTTAGAAGCATCCTGAGGTGCAGTGAGAATAGATACAGGACGACCGAATTTTCAAGGGAACTCGAGCCCAATTTATACTTGCGGCCGATTAAGGTTAGAAAGCCATTTCGCAACACCGCTGAGCTAAATCTGAAATTCTTCATAAGGATGTGACGACGAACTGGCAAGTGGATGGAATTTACTATTGTGATGGGCCGACCGTGGGTCTTCGATATAGTTGAGTCCTAGTTGAGTGGGGGTAACACGTTAGACTTAGAGACAGTAAAATGCATAACTACTGACCACACTCATGTGTAATGGAAATTATCTAAGGAAAAGAAAGTATCGTACGTGGTAGCACGATCCGGGAACGCCTAACCTCCGACTCCGATTCCGAGCATTCGAGGCAACAAGATTATTCACAAGATCTATATTGTACAGATTGAAACGAAAACATTCGACAGTAAAACAAGGGATCTAAGTAGAGTAGGGAAACAGTAAGAAAGGAAACGAGTGAATAACGCAGAAAAGCAAGCTTATCTATAGGATGTGACATCAAATAACTACACTCAGCAACTCTTTTTCTCTCTCGACGAGTAGATTCATAGCTATAGTTTTAGGATAAGTGAGACTAAACACCTCCAGTCTCCGTCCTCTGTGATCGTTGTGAAAGTTCCGACCGCTGCGACTGATGCGACCCATACGACTGTCCGCTCTCGCTCTCGCTAGGCGCACCATTTGTTGGAAGATGCGCATAGTCCCGTGCAGTTATTCGCGTAGGAGTCAGGGTCCGACTACCCAGTAAAGGTGCGCGTTCATCAAGGCCGTTGTTATGAGGGACCATGGCTTGAATATTGGTGTTGGATTCAACGGAGCCAAAGTTCAGGTGCCCGGCGCCGCCGCCGAGGTTGGTTATGGATTTGTAGGAGCCGAATGAGTCGCGCTTGCGTTCACGTTCGACGATTCTAATTCATAAAACAGATTGAGGTCAACAAATTCTGACTTCAAAAAAGCACCGCGTACCCTCTCATGATTGTAGCTGTCGTTGCCCGCCTCGCTTTTCTTTTGCTCACATTATCCTCGTACCGATCTGTCTCATCGACGATTTCTTCAGATATTATTTCCTGTGGATCATCGTCAGAGACGCAGTGAAAAAAAAAACAAACGCAAACTCGATTATGTACCTCAATGATATCTTCCAACGTGATCACACCGAGAGCGCCACCAGCAAACCCGGGGGTAGCGCTAACAAGCAATAAATGCGCCCGTCCTGTTTGGCTGTAAGGATTGGAGTGGTTCAGCATGAACTGTGGGGGGAAAAACAAGGCGAGACGAGCCTACGAACTTACAAGTAATCCAAAGCCTGGAAACAATTGATTGTAGGCGGTGCCTCTGGTAGGATCGAAAGAGGAAAACTCGATATCGGGAGAGCTTGAGACGGATCGTATTGAAGAAGCTGAGATAACGATGTCGGGTATCGTGTAAGTGATTAAGCTTTCCCAGGAAAAAGGGAAGCTTGCCTTTTTGATGAGTAACAGCCCAACAAATGCCAGCGGGTTACCGGGTTCATGAATTGGGAAGCGAGAGTAGCCACTTGAAAGACTGCAAAACGGGTGACTGGGTCAATTGACGGGACGCACAGGTTGATTGCGTTGCTTACATTGCATCCAACGTTTTATGATCCAGAATTGTGTCGGCGCTGAGTTTCACGACATCCTATGAAGATGTGGCATTTAATATTTAATTTGAGGACACTGGCAACGTCGACGAACCTTGATCGGCGTCATGATACTCTCCACACTCTTCGTGTTAAGTTCCAACACCCCATTCAAAATACTGATTTCCTCGTCTCTTAATGGCTCCTCTCCTGTACGATGGAATTGAAGAAACGATTTCAGTTCAGCCTTCTTGTAAGTGTGGGATTCGTTAGCCCCAAGCACTTTATCAAGTAGCTTGGCGATCGGATACGCAATGGGTGCTATTAGTTCGGGAAGATTAGGCGAAGAAAAGTCTAGAACTGTGACTACAGACACAGGATCCACATGAGAGCAAGGACGAAGGGGGCACATTTTGCTCCTATTGATAACCCGAAACGAACGCTGGCTGCTTGAGGAATGATTCTAGTTGCAGGAAAGCTATCATTATTAAGCAGAAAGTAGAAGAGTTTGACTCGTAACGCACTCTCTAGATTCGACAGTGAGCCCGATGTGAGTTGTTGGAAGCGTCCCTAAGCACATACCCAAATATGACTATCGACAGCAAACAATGAGAAACTAGAGTTAGCTGAGTAGGAAGCGAACACACCAATAGCCGTAGTGGAAATAACAACAGCAGCTATTCCGCCTCCGAGCTGAAAAGGTTTTCAATAATTAACGCCGTTTGTGGAGGTCAGAACGCACCGCTCCGTCCAGGAATATAGGTAAACTTTCGTTGACAATCTGTTGGAATCCTGAGCGAACTTTTACTATAACGTATGAAAACGCATTTGACGAACCACATTCCCCAATAGAAGAACCTGTACATAGTGAATGAGCAATAGAGCAGGATCCTGTCAAGAGACGTACCACTAAGACCCAATGTCTGCCTTTCGACATTAGCTTAAGTACTGTATTTCAGAGGCACCTGAGCAACTATGCTCTTTGTAAAGGTCGAGCGCACAATCAACACACCCTTCTTAGCATTTTGCTTCTCAATTGGGTTGTCAGAGGATGCAGCCAGCACACGAAGATGTAGCTCATCCAGACCCATGAGTCCTAGAGTCAGTCTGTTGTAGTTGTTAGACGTGAACTGGCCAATTCATATCGAGAGCGTACCCAGCAAAAACGCCGCCTAGAAGTACCAGCAAGACACTGATTCCCATCTTCCACCAAAATTCAGGAGAGCCATATTCTGGTGTTTCGTCGTGGGCCGCTGTGTCGAGTTTATTGGTGGAGACTACAATATAAGTGCCGAGTAATGCCTTGAGAGGAACTGCAAAAGTTCTGCGAGCAAGGAGAAATAACGAATATTTCTTCAGCATATAGAAGGATACAAAAATGAGCGTGAAAGATATGTTAAAGGAGTCGATGAGGAGAGAAGAAAAGCCAAAGACAACGTCGGCGAAACCGAAGAAGTATACACCGATCAATTTACTTTCGTCCAATTAGCCATCATTTTCATTCATCCACCCCAAGTTCTGTTTTATTCTACTAACTACGCTTCATATGCCCTAATTCCCAAACTATTCCGCCTCTAATTCTCTATTCCGCATTCTCATCCAGGCCAATCCTTCTTTCCTACCCGCCGTGGTTTTCAGTCATATCAACTGAAAAAGACCATTCGGTTTTACAGTCAAGAACAGTTGTGGTTGGCCTACAGTGACTCTGATGTTGTTTACTGCAATTATCGGTGTGATGCTATTTTTCGCTGAGGTGGGAGGCGTCGGAAGCAGATGCAGTAGAATGATGATGATCATGCTAAGAGGAAGAATAATATAGTGGTAGCATAGGAAGCTGAAAGGCTATGAACGTTGATGAGCTGTTCTCCTAGACTGGTTGGTATGCAGACACCAAATTTCAACCTGAAGAGGGTAAGCAGCATATAAGAGGCTATATCGCGAGGAACCATGGGCGTGGCGAATTGATGTATAGCGGAGATCGTTGCTACCTCCCTATATTCACCTATGGGCATACAGTATGGGACTGAGTGATACTTATTGGTGGTTTTCCGTCACAGGACCACTTTCAGTCCAAAAACCGGTTGCCCATGTAATATATTCTTATTCTTATTCATGCTGGAGGTAGGTTGTTGCTCCTCCACCATCGTCAATCCTATTCTAGCAAAGCTTCCGCTCAAATACAAGCACTCCCCAGCATGTGGATGTTCATTTTGACACCCACAGATACAACCTTTCAAAAGGTGTATTCGTCGTGACATTCAACGCGAATATATCCAAATATAGTGAAAACACGTTTGGCCTTGGGTTCTGGCATCTTCCTGTATCCCGAAGTGGATAAAAATCTTTATAGGGGATCTCCCTGCCTGTTTTGCAGGAACATTCAGATGATACCGAGTATCTGACACATTTGTAGATGGTTGCGCTCATGGGATATACTGGCTCTCTTATAGATCACTCAGTGCTATGAGGCGATGATTACTTTCGAGATCTGTCACTTTCCAGCAACAGTAGATGGCTAGACGGCCTCTAGTATGGGCAGCAGTACGGGAAAGAAGGTTCTGACCCCGAGCTCGAACAACGAATGCCTTCTTCAATTCCGAATCTCAGTTAGATTTTACTACGATTCAACATTAGTCATAAATGTCAAAAGACTCACGAATCAGAGCAATAGACTCGCAAATTCTAGCTCGGCAAGCTATAACTTCAACTCCCCGCTGGTTACTCAACGAAATCGCAGCGTCTTTCAGGTGGAGTTTGTGGAGTTTAAATTTACTCTGATATCGGTCCAGGTATGTATTGAACAGTACTGCATTTCATCGCTACCGATAATCAGGGATGGATAAGAACCCTTCCTTGGGCTCTATAAAGTTCTCACTTTTTCGATACCCCCACTTCAATTTATATCCTTTTCTGCCTACTTATATGCCCAAGTTATTCGAAGCCAATCGCTGTGCAGTTTTCTCTGCCCTATCTGTGGTTGGATCTGCTCGATGTATTTCACTACTGTCGGCTCATGCACATGCTTTTCAGTTAGGTCTACTTTACACAATGTTACTGTTACGGGGAGGATTCCGAGGGTTCCCCTACAACAGAACCCCTATTTCTTTAGAAATCAATCCAATGCCCGAGAGGGAAAACGCAACACTCGTGTTCTTGGCCCGTAATTCCGACTTGAAGGGCGTGCTGACCAGTATGAAAGACTTAGAGCGCCAATTCAACCATAAATATCTATATCCTTGGGTATTTCTGAACGACGAGGAGTTCACGAATGAATTCAAAGGGTGGGCTCTTGATACACTTCCTTCTAAATATTGTTCACTCATCATGATTCGCAACACGGATTGTAGTCGCGTAATGTTGGAAACAGATGCTCAGGTTTATTTCGGATTGATTCCAAAAGAACATTGGGTTCAGCCTGCTTGGATCGATGAGAGGAAGGCAGAAGAGTCGCGTGAACGATTGATGAAACAAAAGGTCATATATGGAGGTGCGCATGCATTTCTCTTCGCACTAGACTTCGTTTTTAAATTCAGAGCATGTTCAACAGGCAGCACGTCTTATAGAAATATGTGTCGCTTCAATTCTGGAGTGAGTTTTTGTTGCTCGTCTGTGACCTTGTGAGTATTTCAAATGACACCGGCCACCTGTAGTACTTTTTCCAACATCCACTGCTACAGCCATTCAAGTATTATTGGCGGGTTGAGTAAGTGATCATCTAATACCAAGTGTGGAATATTTCCCACTAGTTAACCTTCCTCAGGCCTGACGTTAAATACTTCTGCGAACTGAGCTATGACCCCTTTCAATATATGATTCGGAATAATCACAGTTACGGTAGGTGTCTAGTAAGTAGTTTCACCGCTCTACGACTGCGCTTACAATGAATGTAGGTTTCACAATTGCATTATACGAGATTCCAGAGACGATTACCACTTTATGGGATAGTGTGAAAGGCAATAATGATTTTTCTGTTGTTGTCCTATCCCTTCTGAACGGCATGTCTTTTTCTCTTCTCATTCAGAGTTCATATCCAAGTATCCTCAATACATCGCCAACGACAATGCTATGGAATTTCTGAGTAGTGATGGTGGAGAGACTTACAATCTGTGTCACTGTATGAACTATCTTTCATACTACCGAGTTCTTACTCAAACTTTTCTTGCTTTTTATCACTCGCAGTCTGGAGTAACTTTGAAATCGCAGATCTTGATTTCTGGAGAAGCGAAGCGTATCAAGCTTTTTTTCAATTCCTTGACGCAAAAGGAGGGTTTTATTATGAGGTTTGGCCTTCCTAGCTTGAGGTATTAGGGATAAGTATGAAGCTCACTCTTTATATGTCAACTTCACAGAGATGGGGAGATGCTCCCGTACATTCGATCGCTGCTGCATTATTCCTACCAAAGCACAAACTGCACTTTTTCCAAGACGTCGGTTATCAGCATGCGTCGTATCAGCATTGCCCTTCAAGTGATGAGTCCACGGGCAATACGTGCTCTTGCCATCGTTGGAATAGTATTGGTGAGTCCATGTGTAACCATCACTCTCACCCAGTGTTGACCAGTGATATTAGATACAAAGAAAAAGCAATCCTGTTTACCGCAATACAAAGCTATGCTATCAGATAAAGATGCAAGGCCAATAAGTCCTGTTAATGGCTTGCTCACCTGGTTCACAAGTGGACAAGAATAACCGCATCCAATTGGCGAGTCAATGAACATTTCCAAACCCTAGGCGACGAAATTTCAGTTCCGCGGCCGAAGGATGAGTAGATGAAGAGGGAGAGGGGATACAATCAATACTTTGCTCACAAAGAACGAAAAGAGCGATGCTATGAGCATCAGATAAAAGGCAGACACGATAGATAGACCAGATTGAGGAGATGATGATTAAGGTTCAGTTGAGGTATCATAAATCATTAGATGAGAGTTCTCAGATCAAGCGTGGATTGCAGAGATGTCCCCAATGCAAAATTTGAGGGGCTGCATGCTTTTACAAAATTATATTTCCCATCCAGGTCCAACTAGTGACCAATCTTGCGTGGATGAGTATACGAGAACGCGAGAGAAAGACCAGTTCCCCGGACAGGGCTGTGTGCAAAACTTCCGGTAGATAGATTGTGTATTAGATTATGCATGAGATTGTGAAGGGTAAGTTTTGTCGGTGCAAGGATGATTAATACCACGTGATCAGACTTCTCGGCCCGCGAAGGAGGGTTATTAGGTAGTGACGACAGACAAGACGTCCCCTCAACTTTTTTTACTTCCAACCACCATGACTACTTCCCTCGACTATCTTAAACAGAACGGAACCGTTGTCGTCTCAGATTCCGGTGACTTTGAATGTAAAGAGTATGCGCTCTCGCAGCATTCTGCTTACTGACAATCTTTGTACAGCAATCGATGTCTACAAGCCTCAGGTAAGAGAGAATGCATTGCACACATAAATCTTCGTGTAATCTTCACGCACTACAGGATGCTACAACTAATCCATCGCTGATCTTGGCCGCTGCCAACAAACCAGGATACGCTCGCCTTATTGACGCCGCAATTAGCTACGCCAAGAGCAAGAGCGACAACCTTGACGTCCAGGTCAACGCCGCGATGGACCGATTGGCGAGTTTTTCTCTTGCATATAAGTTGTAGCAACCCTAATATCCACTTCTTTGGTCACAACTAGCTGATCGAATTTGGAAAAGAGATTCTTGCAATTATTCCCGGCCGAGTTTCCACCGAAGTCGATGCACGTTTGTCCTTCGATAAGGAGGCCACCAAGGCCAAAGTACGTTACCACGAAACAAGCATATGTTGTACCCGCTTTTATAATTCGTTGCTTTTCTCAGGCCAAGGAACTTATCGCTCTGTACGAATCTGTTGGCATTAAGAAGGAACGAATTCTCATCAAAATTGCCTCGACATGGGAGGGTATTCAGGCTGCTCGAGAGCTTGAGCGTGACGATGGCATTCACTGCAATCTCACCCTTCTCTTCGGCTTTGGTCAGGCTGTTGCTTGTGCCGAAGCCGGGGTTACTCTGATCTCACCCTTCGTCGGACGTGTGAGTACATTTACCTTACCCTCGAAGGATCTGTTAAGCTTTGCTTACTTTTCTTTCAGATTCTTGACTGGTACAAGAAAAGCACCGGCAAAACGTACGAGGGCGATGAGGATCCTGGGGTCCAGTCCGTCAAAAAGATTTTCATCTACTACAAGCAACACGGATACAAAACTATCGTTATGGGTGCTTCATTCCGAAACGTATGCTCACCGCCATTGGAATGACCATGAGGCTGACTTTTTCCTGCCTCTTCAGGTTGGCGAGATCAAAGCACTTGCTGGTGTCGACTTTCTCACTATTTCCCCATCGTTACTTGAGGAACTCAAGAAGTCCAATGACCAAGTTCCTAAGAAGCTTGACGCTGCTGCCGGTAAGCTCAATGTAATGTCCATATTGATCTTCCTAACGTGTTCATCACTCGTAGCTGTCAAAGACACACCCATTCCCAAAGTCAGCTACATCGACAATGAACCCGAATTCCGATGGGTGCTGCTTGAGGACCAGATGGCGTTCGATAAGTTACACGAGGGTATCAAAAAGTTCGCTGAGGATGGCCAGACTCTCAAGAATGTACTCCGGGAGAAGCTCGCCGCTTGAGCAGCCTCCTGTCTTCTCCGTCCTGCATCCCTGCTATTCCCCGTCATAGCCATTATACTCCTGTAATACCTTACCTCTCCTCTGATGGGGGTTTCGACGGATGGATGTGCTTACTCTCATAGATGATCGATGCCTAAAGAAAAAAGTGTAATTGTGTAGAAAAAGAATGAAAGTATAGAGCATACAGAAACCATACTACATAATGAGCACCTGTGGACGCGAGAGCATAAACGCATAAAGAGAGTGTGGAAGATGCAGACAGATGAGGTAATTTAAAAAAAACAAATTCGTTCAGATGAAAGAGTTAGAACAAGAATAAAACTCAAGGGAGGTTGTCCAGTAAATTGAAAACTCGGCCGGATTCAACCATAAAGTACCCCTCCTGTCCGTTCAGCAATTGTGCGCAAATTCCATGCGATATACGACGGCATAAAAAAGCCCCCCAATCAGGTGGGACATCGAGTATGATAGAAGGAATGAACCGTCGTGTGATGCGGGAGCTCTTAAAACCGCTATAAAACTTCATCCGAGCGAGAAACTGGGCGAGGGCTTGATGATTCCTAGTTTTAATATCAAGAACATCCAAGGATCCGCAGGGAAGGATCCCAGGCTCGTCATCTTGCAGAACCAGAGCAACATTCAAAGCCATGAGCGTTTCAGGATCAGGATCCACGATGCGCAAGTTTTTGAGTGAGCTGCAATTGAGGAATAACGTGGTGAAGACGGGAGGATGCACTGAAGGTTTTCGGCCTGCGATGAAATCATGGTGAAGGAGAGTAAAGCTGTCCTCCTCCGTATATGAATGCGGCGATTCAAGGCTGAGACACTTTAATTGCATTAAAGGCCAATTACGGAGTATCTCGAGATAGATGTTTTGTGGATGTAGATCATTGAACGTGTGATATTCAAAACATACCCCTCTGTTCGTAAAATCGCAAATCTCCAGAGACTCCAATCCTGGAACGTCGAGATGTGTCACAAGAATCAGATCATTCTCGACGAAAGAGAGACCTAGTTTCAGCGTCCGGACATTGGGTAGAGTGATTTTATCGTTGTCTGGTACAGGTTGAACTGACTGCGGTGCAGAGGTAGATAATTTAAGCACCTCCAAGGTAAGTTTACTACTAAGTAGCAAAACCTTGAGTTCCTCGAAGGTCGGGCGGGACCTCAATGGTAGATTGCTCAAATCGAGAGAGACGAGATTTCGAGGAACAAGCCGTCTCCAGCCATGGGTGATCCCACCTAGTGACAAATACGTTAGTTTGGGATACAACGCTTGATTGACCTCGATTGACGGGCTGTTATCCACAGGGCATTGAAGAACAACGTTCTCTGGCAGCAGATTTCCAGCCGGGATGAAAACTCCAAGTATAGAATTGTCCAATGCAACATTCCATTCCTCGAGGAACGGCATGGAGATACCAAAAAGGGACTCTGAAAGAAAATGGATAGGGTGCCAGACGTTCGATACCATTACCACGCTTCGGAATCGCGCAGCGTGAGGAGCAAGAATACGAGAAAGTATCATGGAATGAGCCGGAGCCCAAGGGATGTTTAAACCTTGCTTGGGGAAACGCCAGTCATCAAATTGTGGGAGCTGCAAGCGAGTTTTAACGATAATATCAAGGTCGATGGGTCGAAAGCCGGAGCGATGGAGGAGAGTGGCCGGCCACGGGAAAACTTCGAGCGCACGGGAGGGACTCAAGGTGAGTGGATCGTCGAAAATGATCTCCGAGTTGATCAAGGATATATCGACGGGGATGTGAGTCCAAAATATCGACGTATTCACAGATAGCTCTCGCCAAAGCTTGCAAACGTGAGATATAGTGAGTATTCTATCCCCATTTTCATGCACAGCATGAAAGATGTCCAGGTGGATGTTGCTTGGGAGGGCAAGAATTGAATGAGAATCCATGGTAAAAATTTCTGAGTTGCAAATATCGCGGAGAAGGTTAATGACTGCACAACAGTGAAATAAATTATAAAAGGTGTAAGCATCAAAACCATTTAAACAAGCACCCACTTACAGTTTGCTGGAGACAAGGAAATACTAAGAAGTTATAGCACCGAGAACTTTGACAGACACTCTTATATACTTTGGAACAGGCCATTGTTGATTGATAACGTCGACCAATTTGAGTGCACAATACCAGATCCCTTGATAGCCACCAAGTACTTAGCCGGTTATTGTTCACCTTCTCAGTATGACAATGGAGAAAGCACATTGGACAGCTAATGAGTCCGCATTAGTCTTGTGTCACACTGGAATCGAGTAGGTATGCACATCATATATTCTCAGGAGTAACATAGCAAACGTGAACATATGAACATAATATAACACCCACATGAAAACCCCTAACACTAGTCACTCAAAGCTTGCCAATGCTAGCAGCGTTAACATTCTGACCAGCGGCCTTGGCGCGCTTGCGAAGCTTCTGAGTCGACTTGTTACCACGAAGTCCTCCGCCCCACTGTCTGCGCTGCTCCTCGTACTTGTCAGTGCTAAGAAAAGATTAGAATATTAATCATCACTAAATTTTTTTTACGACATACAAGTTAGCCTTGGCAGCGCTGACGAGGGTAGCCAGCTCTCGTTGGTCCTCAGACTTGACCTCCTGCAGAGCGACGACGGCAGCCGTCTTTTTGTGAACAACAGTACCGAGACGGGCTTTGCCTTTTACGATCACGTAAGGAACACCCATCTTGCGACAAAGCGCAGGGAGAAAAACAACTAGTTCTATAGGGTCGACATCGTGGCCTATAACGACCAGAGCTGCTTTCTTGGCTTCGATGAGTGCCACGATGTGGTTCAAACCGTACTTGACGAAGAGAGGCTTCTTAGTCTCCTGGAAGAATTGCATGCGTTAGGCCTGACACAAAAGAAAATGTTGTTAAACGTACCTCTTTGTCCTTGCCTTCTGCGGCAACAGCAGCAGTAGCTTCAAGACGAGCCTTCTTCTCAACCTTAGACTCGGGACGGTATTTGTTCAGTAGCTTAAACAGCTGAGTAGCAGTGTTTTTGTCTAAAGCGTGGCTGAATTGAGCAATCGAAGGAGGAACTTTGAGACGTTGGTTCAAGATCGTCTTCTGGCGCTGCAGACGGACGTATTCAGGCCATTTGACGAATCGACTTAGGTCAGTTTGAGGCTGAACATCCTGCCCTAATATATATTTAAGAAATAGGGAAAGGTAAGCGAATTCGTATGACTAGGCGCACCGATACCAAAGTTTTTTGGGTTAGCTTCGAAGAGAGGGTTCTTCTTCGTCTTCGTAGACTTGCTACCAAAGGGAGCAGCAGCAGGTTTCTTGGATGTTCCTGTTTTGGCTTTGGGCTGGTCATTGAGACGAAGTCAGCACAAGTCAAGAAATTATCGTGACAAGAGCGCCTCGGAGCTCTAACGTCGTGCAGATTGTGCACAACCCAGCAGTTAGCTTCTTTGCCAACGAGGCTCAGCATCGGAGATTGGGATGAAATAATCTCGGTTTCAAGATGGATTCTACAGAACGATTTGTTAGATTCCACAAACGTTATCCAAAGGAAAACTTACAATCCATCCCGCTGAGTTCTCTTCTGGAAGAGCCCCGAGGCCTACAACTAAAATACTGACCATTTTGAAGGGTTTTGAGCTCTTGCTTGGCTGTACAACAGGTAGAAGTTGAATCGGAAGTCAACGTTGAACTGCAGGGAAAAAAAAGAGGGAACCGAAATTTACCGCCGCCGGCAGATTTCGGACTCATCGGAGGCATAAGCCCCTTTAGGCTTTAGGGTGATCAAGCTTTTTTTTTTCTTTTATCCAGATTCCAAAATTCTTATCAAGGAAGAAATCAAGTAAACATGCGATGTTCAATCCATCTTTCTCGACTCAGAAGTTCTAAAAATGATCACATATTTAGTTGGACCATTGATTACTTCTTAGGCGAAGTTTTACAAAAAATGTATTCCAGGCTGTGAAATGGGGATATTCAGATTCTTGCTACACAATGAAATTCTACCAATGAAGCGTATCCAAGGGATATCCTGTACGCGGGATTGCCATGGTTTTTCTTTTTTTTGCGGGCCAACTTCATGTGTAGTATCAAAGTTCGTATTCACCCCGCACGAGCTCGTGCTACTACATAACTCATCATTTTCCTCATCTTGCTTCACTATCGTCCGCAAATTGAAATTCAACTTCATTAGGTCGTTCGCTCGAGATATTACTGAGACTCTCACGATCTTTTATATCAAGACTACTCGCCTAGAGGGGGTCTTTATCCCCAAGACGATGCTCCAGTAGGAGGTTGTGTATTGTCAATGCCATTTCTCCACTTAACATGGATAGAATGCTAATCCCGACGTACCTAAGGAGCGTCTCAATCGTGCACCGCCGTTACCCATCGAAAATGTCTTTCAACGCCCCGAGCGCCGTCTTTCGACCCAATAGAGGGGCCTCTCCTCAGGCTGAAAATCCTTTGCTATATCATATGATATGCAAATGGATTGTTCTTTGTGTTTACTGTTTGGATTGTAATAAAGATGAATGTCTGATGTTAATGAAATCAGAATATAACACCCTTTAGGAAAAAACACGAGAGGAATCATTAAAATGCGATACCTGTATCTGTGCTTACTGAAAATCCCGTAAGAGCGAGTAGAAAACAATTATTGGAACATTCACAGTCTTATTCATTACAAAATAGTGTACATGAAAGTAGCCTCGTAAAGTAACATCATTGAGGATCTTTCGATTTGTCTAACGAGTATAAACTTAAAACCCTCTTTACTCAGTATGCACTCGCACCTTCACCTTCTCGTATCCGTTCGGGTCTGCGTAAGGGCCCAAGGTACGCTTGAATACTGTTCGTGCGATTGTATACCATCACAGATATTCTCTTTTTCAGCTTGACGAGGAATGAGTTATCTCCGAAGATATTCGATGGGATAGGCTGTCATACATATTTCGAGTCCCGTTGGCTACGATGTTATCAGAAGCCATGTTGGACGAGCCGGCATGGAGTTTTTATCCTTTCACGGTAGGGAGTCTTATCTCCATAGACAGCAGCCCTACATTCTCCGCCTTTGAGGAAATTACATATAGACTTATGTTCCTTCCAATGTTCTGGCATACGGGGAATTTTCAGAAACGCCGAAGAATTGAAAGAGTAGGAAGAAAGAAGGTGGTGGCGCACCTATTACTTGACAGATAGACACCTAGGGCATTGACTTGGTTGGTATTGTTTTCCTTTACGCATACAACACACTCAGTATAGTTCATAGGAATTCCAACTTTTTGCTGTCCGAGGGGCGCGAGACCAACCTGGAAGGACCTTCGGTTCGGGACCGTTTAGGTGATAATTCTACTAAGAAAAGCCGTTCATGTTGACAACAGGAAGGAGAAATCTCCGTTCTTCTAGACTTACAGCATCCCGGAACGTCTCTCCTGATCTCGAGATAGAATTTGTGTCCTAATTTTTCATGCGGCCTTGATTTAGCGTCCAAATCACTTTCCTCTGCCTATCCACCATATTTATGGGGGAGGCGGGTGTTTTGTTCGAATTATCACCTGGGATTTTGCCCTATATAATCAGGGGGTCCTTCTTGCACCCAGGAAAGTGTATTGATAGCAGGCGTGTCCCTAGTTGCATGACAAAAGAGAACGATCTAGACTCGGACCAGACGTGATGAGCGGAATCACTTTTTAGGCTTCGTTGACAACCTTGAGAGCCAGTTTAATTTTCAAAGTGTCAACACCGAAGCTGCTGGCTCAAGTCCAAGAACGATCATAGCGGGAACCTCGTTTATTGAATTAGAGGACTTACTTGAGCCCGCGATGGTAGCAGAAACATACCTCATAACTAAATCGCGTAATTGCGGTCCTTATTCTGTGTGATGGGAATGAGGAAACCGGTAACGAAGCGACACAATTGTTTGACGAATGTCGAGAAAGACGTTCTTGTACAGATCCCGAGCATTCTATTGACCCTGGGTCCGTGCGCATGCGTTGGTGAATGCTTCCCGTATTCAAGCGTTTTGACTGAATCCAGTACACGGCTGGACGAAAGTTTTTTTCGATCGCATTATCAGGATAGGTCCAAGGGCGAAACTTTTTTTTTTGCCCATACTCTGTATCAAGTTTGATTTTTTCTGAGCTTAATGGAAGTTTTTTAACGCGGTTGGCTTTGTCTAAACCTATCTTGCCCCAATTAGAACAAATCGAGCAGTCGGTTTTCTTATGATCCCTGCACTCGCGATTCTACTCTTTGAATCAGCTTGAGTTCGTTTGACTACCTCATACATTGGAAATTAGAACGGGGACCTACTCAGACAAATTGACAATGACTTTAAATGGACATTTAAGATGGAATGGCTTTCAGTAAATGCAGAAAACGTGTCCAATATTCGAAGGTTGTGGTTAACCTGGTAGTTAGTACAACACAGCACGTCAAACATATGCGCACAATTTCCTCGCCCCAGCATAATGGCGAGTTAGAGCCTTGGAAGAAGTTGAATGCGGGTTGACGTTAGGACTAGCACTTCGGCGTTCTCCGAGTCGCGACTGTGTAATTAGAGATAAGACTCAAATCTCCTCAAAGAGGTAACAGTTCTGAATTGGTACAACTGCATAGAGCAAACCGCGGCAACGGGAAAGAGACGGTATTAAGTTAGTAAATAGTACACGTGGCAATATAATTTTGCACTAGCGCTACCACAGGGATAATTCACCGAGACCTCAGAATGTTGCAAACTTGGAGAGAGATGGTGCATCAGAGGACCGTAGATATGCTTTGCTAAGATCGTGCTATAAACAAATGCAATATCTAACAAGTACGTACCAGACTACTGGTTGGCGCTAGAGTTCGATAAGGTCATGTATGCCATAGAATGGAGATAGCAACGTAGAGGAGTGTCCAGATACCTGAGCTCTCGCGATGAACGGTAATCCTTGCGGCCGCCACGACACAACCCACATCAGTCCCTCCCATTGAGAGACAATGAATCGTTGAGGTTGAGTGTGTGGAATACACTTGGATTACCGTTGATCTTGAAAACTAGCAGGAGGAAGTAGGAATGGGGGAAAAAGATAAGGATAGGAAGATATTTAGAGCGATTTTATAGCATTTTCTTAAGCGAGCTTACCGAACAAGTAGGGCAGGTCAAGAGCGCATCGGGATGACACTGCCTACCGTTCGGAACGGAGGAAATTCAGTTCTGGTCCGGTTGACCCAAAAGAATGTGTTATCCGGAGAGGGCTTGAACGAAAACGAGCAAAAAATTGCAGTACACTGGGAAGGTTGATCGGCGTACAATAGAAGCAGCCTTGACTGAATCTACTCGGCTACTCCCGAGCTAGCAAGAAGGCTGACAATACTTGATTTGGGGAAATTTTCAGGACGAAAACAAAACGAGAAACGGGCAGATTACCTTCATCCACGCAAAATGACAATAATCATTATCGACTCAATCTACAGCTGTCGGCAGCTTGTATAACGGCAATTGTTGGACGAATGCCGCAAGGAAAATACGAGAGCATTGGGAAGTGACAGTAGAATAAGAACAGTAAGATAGCGTGCCTTATTTGTTACAGTATTTTCTGCTTCTAGATTAATTCGAGGGGTCATCTGGGCCCCGGAAACGCACTCCACAATGGCAGACCAGAGAGAAAAAATCAACCAACATTACGATTGGTACACGCACGACTGCTATTATAGCTTCATCACTGTTCTCAGTTTTTCCGGAGCTACGATCTAAATATATGAATTGCACGCACCGCCTGTATGGGTATCCGAGAAAAGGCTCCGCCCGCTGTTAGTATGGGCTCCGAGCCAGTTCTGACAGCACTTGAACAGCTCTAAACCCAGCGGGGAGCTTGGCGAACAGGAGAGAAGTGAAGGTTGGCGAGGATGGAAACGTGTATAGATGCAAGTCTCGTGTGGTTCTTCCCATACAGTACTCGATATACTTACAGACATGCCAGTGGAGTTTGTTATTAGCTATCAGGCTCTGGGGAGCTTCCGAAAGAAGCGCTGTGCCGGGCGGCAGAGAAAAAGGTGACATTCGTTATGGGTAGGTCGAAAAAGGAGAATTGCATTTAGCATCCTTAACTTTGTTTATGTTTTGACCTCAACACCTTCCTTTGAATTTGGCAATTCATAAGAGGGGCATGGGTTTCTCTGCGGCTATGAATTCTGAATTTAACCCTTTAAATCAAGCACATGTAGCCTACGACGACTCGGACATATGAAGGGAGCTGTAGAGTTTGAGAAACGCGCTATTGGCAGAGCAGGGGTGGAAAATATTTCTTCCAGGCCAAGTGGGAACTGGTGACGACGTCGTTCTTGACCGAATTTGTACTAGTAGAAGCTTCAAATATTGTTTCCACGCCGCATGCAAGGAGGGAGGTAGAGATCCGCTTCTACTTTCATACAATGAATGTGTCATTGAAGGCTCTACAGGGGCTCTTTGTCAACTCACGATTGCCTCCCTTACTGCCTTTGTTTAAATGTTCTTGCATCCCCGCTAGCAGTGGAGTTTATATTTTTGTGGAGAATTCGAACAATATCATAGCACGGTATGAAAGGCGCCACCCCGGCAGACAAGGATATGTCATTCGCTAGAGAAGAAAGTTTAGATGAAATGTAACAGGCGCTGGGCGAACAGTGCACCTGGAAGCCTACGCCGCTGCAGATTGTCGATTCGGTATTGTCAAAAGACATACATACTGCGTCATCTGTTCTGGGAGAGATATTTACGGTCTCTAGCATGAGTCAGTCTTTGATTCAGTTCTCACTCTGTATGCATTTCTAAGAAGGTCATGGTGATTGCCACTGATGATGACTACTGATGAAGGGACCACACTCGATGCTCATGACAGTGTATTATCCGGGAATTCTCCAGGCCCGAGGCTTGAGAATTTCTCTCTCAAACTGGACACATATTCATATATCCGTGGCACGGCTACATGAGTACGCGTACTTATATAGCGCAATGTGTGTAGCACGAGCCTCGGCATGAGATCCTGCGCGTGTCGACTCCCTTTGCAGATTTCCTGTCGCTCAATCTGCACTACCCAAGTATACCAAGATAACTTGTTATGATTTTAATGCTTACCTAAGTTAATCGGATGCATGAGATACAAGTTCAACTCTACGTTCCTTGTCCCATACGAGGTGAAAGACCTGGTAAAATGAAGATGGTCACGAGACCGTGCTTACTCCGCAGTCCTAAAAGAGGGAAATATTTAGTCTATGTACCTGGCTAAGCGGGAGCAATGTTAAAGCTAACTGTATTGTTGGTTCGACGAAATCTCAATCAATCTGAGAGCCTTACGGTGTTTATGGATGTATGACGCCAATGTGTCACTATGGTACAATTAATTCGTCCTTGTGTTGCTAGGTGTTGGCGGCTGGATAGTACGGGTAGAGTAGAGATAGAAAATGTATAGTAGAAATACAAGTACGAGGGGTACGAGCATGAGTGTGATAATTTAGAGATGATAGAAGTATGATACAAATGAGTGAGGGAGTAAAAAATAATCACTGAATGATACCTATGATAATTGGAACCCTGGGCAGCAACAATGATCAAGGGATATATATGACGTTCCAATTGAGAACGGGAGAAGGCAGAAGGCACACAGGGAACGAGCGGGTAGTGGTAGCGGCATACATCAGATGAACAAATCAGTTGGATTGTTGGATGTGGGTATGATATCGTGTGTGTACGTGTAAACAGGGTAGGGATAACGATTTTTACTTGAGTTCCCGTAATGACTGAATTACATCTTGCATATCTTTGCGGTTCCACTCACCCGTCCAGCCATGGGGTGATAATATAACTCCCGTTCCTTCTCGCAGTTCTCTCCGGGGATGAGATGAGAATGAACCATGAAAAGGCGAGTCGGGAGGAGAGGCAGGAGAGGCAGGAGAGGAAGTTGTATTAGGAGGAATCGGTTCTAATGAAAGGGCTCTCAGTTGAGTCCGAGGAGTGTTTTCGAATTCCACAGATTTCGAACGTGAGCGCGGTGTAGATAGAGAAGCTGTAGATGGTGGGCGCTCCGCCTCGGAGAAAACAATTGGAGATACCGGAGGTACATCACTGCAAGGACATGCACTGGCGAATGAGGACAGAGATGTATCAGGAATCGCACTATCGTCAGACAATGTCGCCGGAGTGAAGACCTCTGAATGTGTATAGACTTCTTCTTCTTCGCCGCCATCTTCTGAGTCGAGTTCGCTAAAGTCTTGTCCATCCGTTGAGCATGTACTCACAGAGACCACACTTGCTAAGGTCTCATCTGCGGGAACTACAGAGTCAATAGATAGCTTCGGTTTAGGCGGTGGCGTAGGTGACGGCGGTCGTACTGAGAAAATCATAGGTGATATAGGGGTTGTGGCGCCTTCTCGTGAATAGGAATCGAATTCGTTATCGATCCAACACACTTCCTCCTTGTCATCGTCGTCCTCGATAACGTCAAAATCATTATCGCCTTCTTCAGTGTAGACATAGACCTCTGATGACGGCCGAGAACTTGGGCGACGTATAAATGAGCCTAAGCTCGAAAGAGACCGGGCTACACTGCGCCGTCGTTGTGATTTGGCAGTAGAGCCAAGTGATGACAGAGAATGTGTGGAACCCCGAGACCGCCGCCTATATTTTCTGCCAAAAGCTCCGTTGTCAGAAAGGTGATTAGCGTTCGTAGATAGGAGCATGTTAGAAGGCACTGCATCGCCTAGTGTACGCTCGAGTTTGTTCCGTGGGGCAGCGGGAACGCGGACGTCTGACTCCGATGGATGGACATATACCGAGAGCGATGCAGAAGTGAAGTTAGGATCAGGTTCGACATCAACGGTAGTAGAAGGAGGCGGAGATGCTGGGATAGCTGGAAGAGGTCGAGATTTATCGTTGATATCCAATTCGGGGATAGTATTTGCTCTCGGACGTCTGAACGAAGCAAATTTTTTCCTAGGATGCGGGTTTTCTAAGACCACGCCAATATCTGATTTGGCTCTCTTTCGATTCTTCCATTTGAGCTTGCACATTGTTGCTAATGATTGTCCTGGAGGTGGAGAAGGTGGTCGGACTCGGAGACGTGATGCAGCACCTCCTCGACCGTTGACTCGTATAGTTGGAGATTGGAGTGAAGATGGACCTTGGGCGGAAGGTCCAGAGAGAATCGATACACTTTGTGTCGATGTGCTTTGTGCCCGTTCGTGCGGGCTTACACGAAAGTTGCTTGGTACAGAGGGAGAGATAAAAGTCGAAGATGGGTTCAAATGGACCCGACGTTTTGAGCCTAAGCCTCCTCTTCCCACGACACGCGCGATGCTAATAGGTCCTGGCACAGCAGGTGCTTTTGCATCCGACCTATCAGACAAATCCACCGAGGTGATAGGTTGATCCCGCAGCGACTGATGCAGATGGGAGATCCGCTGATTCGCTGGGCGAAGACGAGATCCTTGACCACCTCTTCCAACGACTCGAACGGACACTTGAGGCGTATCAGAATTTGCAACAGTGATTCGGGACGTATTTAATGGTCTATCTGTTTTGTTTCAGTATTCGGAGAAAATTCAACAGACAAAATCCGAGTCGCGTACCCAGGTTCTCCGACTCTGTATCACCGCTTTCAGGTGGATATATCCACAAATCCGGTCTGTTTTGTGGAATGGCAGTGATTGAATGGACTCGAGAAAGTTTAGATGGTCCAACAACTGCAGATGGCGATACTGAGCTTTGCATGTTGACCGTTGATTTCGCTTTCTTCAATCGCAGGAATCGGAGTCGAGAGATATTGCGGTCAGGCTGATTGGGAAATGAAAATGTGGAACTCTGCAGAGAGGTAGAGGCTGTAACTGTTTGCTGAGAAGGATTGGAGAATAAAGAGCTATTCCTGCCAGTGATTATGGAGTATAGAGAGGGTTTTTTGAGCGCGTTCAGTCGTACTGTGGACCGAGCAGATGCATTGAGGCTCTCAACAGAAATTCCAGTACCATTTGTCGTCTTATACCAAGGCTCTTGGGTAAATTCGGAAGATGCGATCATCTTTAGGCATTCGGGATAACCTCGTATCGCTCAATGGTGGGTAAAAAAGAAATCGTTCAGGCAATTCTGGCGCATCTTTCATCAACCCAACAATCGATGACTGATGTTTTTCCAAGATTTTGCAGTGCTTACCATAAACTGTGTACTTTGACCAGTCATTGGGTTCTCTTGACTTTCCGTTTCAGTTGCAACAAGGAGGCGGAAAAAAAAAAGTTACCGCCGGCCCACTTTGGCACAGCCTCATCACGCCGACGGTGACCGACGTTGTTCGTTCTGGGTGAATATTTCAAGTGCTCGAGCCATTAAAAGCCATTATCTCAATCAACTTTAATGATGTTTTGGAGGGTTTAGATTGCTGCATTTGACAAGGACTATTCGACTTCTGGGACTAAGGCTCGCTGAGCCTTTTTAGGCTTTTAAACAGGGTAGGGCTCGGCAGGAGCTAGCAAGGACCGACGGTCTCGTAGGCCCTGAATTTGACATTGAGTTCTCTGTACTTACTCCCAAAAGAAAGCTTCGTCAAAGCCCAAAATCTTCTATACTGTAATATCATAAATGCAAAGATCTACGAGTCCAAGCACCAGCTCAGGTTCCACCTTTTTTCAGGCTTGAGAAGAGGGAAAGGCAGCTCCTCGCGTTGATCTAATTTCTTGTCTTGTTTTCATTTTCCTCTCATTCCTTATATATATATCATGCCAGCGCCCAAATGACATCCCCGACATACACAAAAATCTGGCAGCAAGGGTTTAGTCGACAATTCTCTAGTAATAATAACAAATCTAAATACTCTCAAAGTATGTAGAAGCAGAGTCAGGAGCGCGAAGAGACGATGTGAATAAAGGGTTGGCCAAACAAGTCTATGTCAAGTAGATTAGTTCTGGGATTATTGAATCAGGAAAAGGCTTGTCACTCGTTGGATCCGCAGAGTGAACTGCGGCATTCAAGGTAGAATCCTGAAAGTGAATGACATACATATTCTACCTATGGACTTGTAGGCAAATCGTCCACCCATCTCCCCAGACCAAGATCTGCCAATGGAGCACATGCTTTTGAAGCAGGCTTTCGGTTTGGTGACCTCTTCTGGTTTTAGATCATCTTCTCAGAGATCCAGTCCTTGAATCATATAGGAACCCAAGTATAAAATAAAGATAATGCAAGTTCATTGTAGCGTGCATGTCGTATAGTTGGTTCTCAACCTCTACCCAGACCCACAGACTTTGCTCGGAGGAAAGGCGGTATGACCTGAACTAATCCAGAATTGCGGGTTGTGAGATTTATCACTGTGCCAGATGAACCACGCCTGCACTGGGACAACTCCAAGCCTTGAGCCAATCTTCCGTGCATTTTCGTCCTACCAAATGACATCAAATGAGAACGATCTAGAGGAAGCTTAGTATCGGGTCAGCAAGGAAGCGGTCAGATGTATCAAAAACAGACAGGCATTCCGCCTTTCAAGCGGACCTGTTATGTTCATCGTTGCGAAATTCACAAGAAAGCTCTATGGTAAGAACAGTGCCCAGAATGAACGCAAGCCGAGTTGAGGCATGGATAGAGGAGCGGCTGCAGTTGGTTAAAAAAAAGCAGGTCACTTAAGTTATCGTTAAGACAGGAAAGCAAAGGAACCGGGCCGGGACGGACTATTCTTATCCCTTGAGCTCGTGTCGAACTGGTACTTGCGATACATTCACTACAATCCTCTGAATCGGACTTGATAAAATGTCCCTACGGCTGCGTATTCTTCGACATGATCCAATAATAATGCCATATTCATCCAGTGGCTAGACAGGTGTAATGTAGGGCTTTCGATAACTTCCAACATAGTACAAAGAGATCTTTCACTAATCAGGTTCAAGTCGCGGCAACCAGATTTCCATAGCTGCGGCGCTGCAATCTCTAAAGAAACCCTTTTGAACCCTTTCGTTTGGTCGCCTATCTTTTACCCGGTTTACGATTCCCGAACTCCATTGCTGGGATCAGTGCAGACCATGCACCAGCATTCCATGCAGCCAAGCCATCGAAGCCAAAGCAATAGATTTTGTGGTGATAAGAAACGACATGTCTCCGTGATTGACGCGCTGTTTTTTCTTAATCTTATCTCTCGCCGCAATGATAATGATCGCATAATTTTCGTTGGAAGAAAATGACTCCGATCGTTCCTTTCTTTTGAACGTCCTTCACTCTCACTTCACTCTGCTAGCTTGCTCAACTCTGTGTCCTATTACACACATTATCCAGCTTTCAAACCTTCTGAAATATAGCATACGACGATGTCCAATTCCGAGTGGAAATCTGTAGGCAATGGACATCTGGAAGGCTCTATCTCCATCCCGGACCTCGACGTTTGTATCTTCTCACTCTTCTGTTGATACATCTAATGTACCTACCAGCCCTCAAAACTCATCGTCACTCTCACCGCTCGCCTCAAACCAATACCCCAACCTGAAAGCCTCGTCTTCGGTGCGGTGTGTTGTGTTTACTGTTTACTTCTATCCCGGGTCTTGACATCCTCCATCTTGTCTATTCAAGACAATGTCAGACCACATGCTCATCGCTTCCTTCGATCCCATTAATGGATGGTCCGCGCCAGAAATTAAGCCTTATGGTCCGATCACGTTGGATCCGGCTTCCAGCTGTTTTCAATACGCAACGAATACTTTTGAAGGGATGAAGGTCAGAGAAACGTGTTGTGCTCATTGTAGTGTCCAAGTTGACATTGCTGGAAACGTCTCGGTGATATAGGCTTATATCGGACCAGATGGTTCTGCACGGTTGTTCAGACCTGAGAAGAATATGGCGCGTCTTGCGCGGTCAGCTGAGAGGCTTGCCTTACCGGTATGTTGCCATCAGCATCTAGACCTTCCATTTTTAAGTATGTTTGATTTCGTCGGATCTACAGCCGTTCAATACGGATGCTCTACTAGAACTTATCAAAAGACTGGTTGTCGTTGATCAAAGATGGATACCGAACCTCGAAGGGCATAGCTTGTATATACGACCTACTATCATCGGAACACGATCAGGTAGGTTTACGACAGGTACTAACCCGTGGCTATTCTTGTTGAAATCATTCTCTTTCAGCTTTGGGTGTCTCCGCGTCCGACCACGCCCTTCTCTATGTCATCCTCTCTCCTTCCGGACCATACTTCCGCACAGGACCAAAGCCCATCGCCTTACTGGCTGCCGCGGAAAACGTTCGCGCGTGGCCGGGTGGAACGGGGTCGCACAAAGTCGCGGGGAACTACGCTCCAGGGTTTTTACCACAGCGAAACGCAGCGAAGCAGGGATATGACCAGATATTGTGGTTGTTGAGGGATAAAGCTGGGTGGAAGGTTACCGAGGCTGGTGCGATGAACGTATTCATCGTGTTGAGCAGAGAAGATGGTGGTATGTGAAACTACCTTTCTTTTCGCTGAGGAATATTTACATTGTTCATTGACGAAATTTGTTACTTTTAGATATCGATCTCATCACTCCTCCATTAGATGGCACAATTTTACCTGGAGTCACCCGAGATTCAGTCCTCGCTATCGCCAAAGCCCATACATCTGGGAACCTCACTCTTCCTGGCATTCCATCTACTCAAAGTGTACACCCCTACGAGCAAACCTTTACCATCGCTGACATGGATCAATGGTTTGCGGAAGGCAGATTACAAGAGTTGTTCGTTGTCGGAACAGCTGTTGTCGTTGCACATGTGGGACGTGTCGGATTCCAAGATGATATGAAGAAACCAGCAAGGGACCTTGTGTTGCCCTCTCATGAAGGTAGAATGGGACCTGTGAGCAGAGCTGTGCGGCAGATGATTATTGATATACAACAGGGCAAAGTTGAGTGGGATGGATGGAGTGTTCGTTGCGAGTAGTTCGACCATACGATCAAAAATCTATCATCATATGCGCGTCTTCTTGTTTTTTTAGAAATGAATTATACTCACTCTTTTGTCATTTTTCTCCCTCAATCATTATTACATGATCCTTGCTAACAAGTTTAAAATGGTGGTGGTGTTCCATACCTCACTTCCAGTCAACTCGATTCACGCCTGAGGTAGCTGTTACACCTGTCGTGCTCTTCTGAACCGACGCTAATTACTGATTGGCCATTGTAGTCCAAGTACCATATGCTGCTGGATGGGAATTCTGAGCCGAGTACGTGCAATTTGTTCTTTTGAACGAGTTATGCATGCTGCATCCAAAACAGCCTCCGATAATCTCGACTCGATCTTTGTTCTATCACCATACGTGTCCCGGTATACAGTAAAATCTCGCTCAAGAACTCGAGCCTTTTGAACTTTCAATCTACGCTCATATCATCGTGAAACATCGTGAATTTAGAACCGGAACAGCACGTTCTCGGATGGCCCGAGGCGAATCATACGAAGACATATTCTGATGACTTGCAGGTTCCAGCAAACACGGTTGCATCGGTCAAAGGTCTTACCACGAGTTGTCAAATAAAGTTGTCCAGACGGGAATTTACCGTTGTATCTGCCCTGGACCTAAATCGAGACTCGACGTCGACGAGGCAGCCTGTCTACGTGACTCATGAAATAAAGACATGCATTCAATAACACGTTGAGTTCGGATTACCATTGAACAAGTATGGTTCTCTTCAACTCCTGCATCTCCTGAAATTTAATAACTCCACTTTGAGCTACTTCGAGGGAATCTTCCACTTCTACACAACGTAGACGGCGATCGTCAGTGCACGTCCTTCCCCTTTTTTCTCAAGTCATTGTGCCAGTAATGTTGGGAAAAGTTCATATCTTACTACCGCTCGGAAACTTCCAAGAATCATCGCAAGTTATAGTATCACGGTATAGAAGCCTTTCTGCTAGCATCACGATATGGAAGCCCTTCTACTAGTATCACGGTATGGAAGTCTTTCTACTATGAACCACTGTTGATATATTGTACCTCTTGATTTCCAGATCTCCATGAAGCACTCAAGTTATCGCTGAAACTTTTCAATTTACAAGCAGCGGTCGACCTCCCCTGCGGGTTAAGTTGTGAATCATGCTTTTCAATGTTTTAGTCACTAACTAGAACTCTACTAGCTTCAGGTATATGTAAAGAAGCAGTGTGGTCAGTTTTACTCGGCGCATTTACTGTACGTCTATGATTAGTGATCTCAAAACGTTTCACTACCAGCTCGAATCAACGAATGAACAGCTTCAGAGCATAACTCACGTCAAGTCTTTCAAGACGAATGCCACAAAGCCATTGCAATCCATCTGCATGTGAGTTTCATAATCACATTCTGCGTAGAGTATATATAAATTTCTACTAACGTGATAATATGCAGTCTTCCATTCAAAGAAAAAAGCACTGCCGAAGCTCATTAATCATAAACACATTTAGTGTTCACACAGGCGCAGAGGTGCGCCTTTTTACACTGCCCGTACACTTATGATGAGTCGGGACAGACTTAATGGAGTTAACCTTACTATGCAAATTCTAATGCTGTTAAGGACAAAAAAACAGAACGTATTTCCTACGTCGCCAGTCATTGCTTGTCCTCATTTTTCTTCGTCCAAAAACTTCATTGTTTTTTGATTATGCCTACGTTGAAGCAGATCCACCCTCTACTATCCCACCAACCGTTCACAATGTTGGAGGGGATCCAGAATCCTTCGCTTCTTTCATGGAACATCAGGGAAGCACCATCGACTTTTCTTCGCGTTGATTCGGTCCCAATCCGACGCTTAAGATCTCACGAGCTAACGACACCGGCAACGCGACCTTCTGTCAATCACTTGCGCATTCGCTGTGGCCTTTTCCATGACTCGGAAACTTGGTTTATCGAGGCACGAAATCCGTTGGGAGTGACAGTGCAGGATGTCCTGGTTGCGATATATGAAGCGTTCAAGCAACCATACTCGAATGAAGCGTTCAGCACCCTATGTCCGAAAACTCAAACTCTAGTGCTTAACGCGTTCCATGCGCGAGTGAGAGCCACAGCGGAATCAAGGACAGTTTGGGAGGCTGGAATACAGAGGGGAGATTGTTTGATGCGACATTCTTGGTTTGGAGGATTATCTGTACCATTTGAACGCGGGGGGGATACAGAGAATACTTGTCTCCTCTCGGTTAGAAGGCTAGACGACGGGGCTATCTTGTCATCGCCAACGCGTGCATCGCTGTTTCGGTAGGTGTAGGTTCAGAGAGAAATTTTGGGATTGAGGTACAGTGCCGTTCCATTCGTTGTTGAAAGGCATCAGGATTCGTACTCACTACTTATTGTACAGTTTGTGCGTCGTCATACATCATGGCATGGCGTTCTTCCGCTCCATGGCACTCGAAGTAACCCCACGGAATATTCATTTATCTCTGGTCGCCGTCCATCTGGTTCCAAATCTATCCCACCGTCTTTTGGCATAGGCATAGCAATCGCTACCGCAATTTGGAAACCTTCATATTGGTCGTAGTCATTTCGAACATCGCTCTCGCAGGTTATCCCGCTATCCTTTTCCGTTTCAGGCCTTTCTGCGGGACCCATTGCCGCAGAATCTTCGTGTTCCTGTTGTCGAATGCGATATCGGAGATAATGAAAGACTGATCCAAGGAGGTATCGGCTTTGAAAGATGATATGGGGGACCAAAGAAATTCTCTCCGAGGGCAGTCCTGGAGCGACTTGAGATCGTTCATCATCGCTCTCACGGATAAGCGGAGTAACAGATATTGGCTGGGAATTTATCAACAAGCTATTTCAGCGATTTTTCGAATGGCCGACTCACCATAATCGTTTCCCATTTGATATCCTGGTCGGCGTTCAGGATAGATACTTTCTTTGTCCCACTGTTCATCCTAGGTCTCTTCGCCAATTCCCTGCTAATCGCTCCTGCGTCTGAGGTAGTCCACAAGTCCCACAGCTTCGGCTTACTCCCGATATCCATCTGAGCCTTCTGAGCTTGTCCCCTGTGCATCTGGCGGCCTACAGCCGGTCTGAATCGAGAAAAATATGCATGACGCCAGCCGAGGGCTGCTATGATGGCTGTCGCAAGGAGCCCAATGGCTAGAAAGGCTAGAATAAGTGGTGGTGAGGAGGTCGGAGTGAAGAAGCTTCCAGTATCGGGATTGTCATCTGTTGTGGTAGACGATGAGGATGATGATGAAGTAGCAGCGGATGTAGAAGTGGATAATGTCTCGGTTTGGAGAGCCATCTTGCTGTGTCAGAGTATATGTGTGACTGCTGAATGATGTTACAGGCGTCGTTGGAGAAGTTGAGTACTGAGCAGGATCATGGTACTTTGGGAAGATATTTCATTCATTGGGAAGCCATCGTGTGCACGGCCTGGGTAAAGGAAGCTTCCCGGAAGAGACACGAATAGACATGCAGTATGTATAAATGTGCAGAACATGATGAATAGTTGCGAGTCCCGTGAGTCTCCGAGGCTTATATATGGGCATTCGCCGTCCTGCGCTACCAGTATTTCGGATCTTCCACTACGATCTATTCCGGCTGTTATATCAGGGCCTAGTACTCCTCACAAGTCGAGATAGAGGTTTAATTGTACCTTTTAATTGCATGTCTCGTGGAAGAAAAGCATGAGATAATATGATAAAAATACAGTATAAGTAACGGAGTAGCCAAAGGCTATTGCGAAGACATGAGTAGCGTGTAAGGTGACATCTATTGTTGAGACGTGAATTTTCGTGCGACGGGTCGTAGGAAGGGTGATCGCGAGTCGTGGACACCGGTAAGTTGGTGTTCGTGGAAGACGAATGGAGCCACAAATAGTGAAAGATCTGACGAGTGTGAGGGAAGAGGATGAAGAGTCACAAAAACAAGAGATTGCAACAGAACCGAGATAATTACCCAGCGCATATTTATCCAGAATTTGGATACGTATACAATAAATCGACGTATCCATGATTGCTTGTGCCAATGTACAATATTGAGTCTGCAGTCATCTGAGGAAAGTAACCATATTCGTAGTCGTAGCCCGCAAGCCATTTAGACCAGTATTGCGAGTGTTCCGTAGCGACGACGTCCCGTTTTTGACTCAGTACCGATCTGAGGAGCAGGTTGCTCCCAGAATATGAATTGGCGGTTTCGTCTGTTGAGACGATGGTTATGAGGACACCGAGCTCGAGGGAGATGGCGAGAGCGCGGGATAGGACTCGAGAATCGGTCCGAACGAATTTGCCGTAGGAGGTGTACATGACGGCGGGGTCGACGCGGACTTGAGCAAGGACTGTTTTATCTGTTGAGGAAATGATCAGTACTCCTGTGCTGATAGTAGAATCTTATAAGACATACGAGAAGATTTGGCGTACATATACCCTTGGCCGTTCCAGCGAGCCTCGCGAACAGACGCATAGGCCTGCCAGGTGAAATAGCGTGAAGGAGGAGATCGAGATGAAATCGTAGCAGTCTCCGCGTATTTTAAAGAGGGACCTGGTCCTTTGAATACAATTCCGATGCTTTCATTCGGACCAAAATCTTCATTGGAAACTTTGATATCGTATGGTTCATACGTCGCTCTGAGTTTGCTTTTCCCTTTCGAGTCACTTAGGGTATGACGGAATGGGAAGCCTCCAGGAATATGTGCCAAAAGACTTCCATCTTTGAGTCGGTGATGTAAACGGACCCGGAGGTCTGTTTGGTCTTTTGGGAGTGTAGGTTCGAAGACAGGTCGGGCTCGGGCTACGGCTGGTGAGTGGACACGTTTGACGAACGGAGATGGTACAGCTTGAGCAGTGTGAAGATAGCTGCTTTGGTTCGTGGACTGGTAGAAAGGCGCTGCGTGTTTTCTTCCAGAGGGGGCATGCTGGAGATGCCCATGATTATGTTGGTTCCGTGTTGGACCAGAAGCTGTAGGGTAGTAGTATGAAGCTGCCACCATCGTAAAGAACAATCAAGAATAATGAGTTAAGAGACGTTGGATCTAGTTGACCTCGAAAAAACGACTTTGTTGTGGAAAATCGACCAGCCAAAGCGTCTTTTTAAGTATTTTCTGCCGTCAGCCGCATTCAAAAGACCTTCCTAGTAAAGGACAACAACAAGAATAGAGTATCAAACCCATCGTCAAGGGCTCAATTCTTGAACTTGGGTTTGAATCAACATGGTGGATAGGAAGCAACATTGTGCAGGATACAACAAAAAGTTTGAGCAAAATGAGAAAACAAGAACATTGACGGAAAACCATGGGTTTTGAATAGAGAATGTGAGCTCCAGTGCGTTGTGTTTTTTTGACCTTTATTATTTCCTAACTCGTCGCGAGAGCATCGTGGCGACGAAGAACAAAGAGAATAAGCGCGCTTACTAACAGATTCGGAAGCCGGATCGATTATCCGGACCGCCATGTCACACGCATCACGCGGGCCGTTTTAACTTAAGAACTCCGGGTCGGATTTTCCGAAAATCATTCCGTCCGCTGTATATAACAACTCCTAGCGTCAGAAAACTATGACCAGTTCACCCTTTTCCCACATTTCTTTCCTTTCGGTGTTTATTCTATCATTATGCCTCAGATTACTGGGTTCGAGATTCATGGTTTGTCGGTTCCTTGAAATTTCTTTCATCGATATTCCTGACCCTGATTTATTCGCATTCAGATGTTAGGTTCCCGACATCGCTCACTGGCGATGGCACGGATGCAATGCAAGGTTACCTGTAATTCTTCAATGTCATTTTTCTCAGATAGAATCTGTACAGGAATACCGATTGTGACTATTCATCAGCTTATATCACCTTGTTGACGGACGCAGAACTTGTCGGCCATGGAATGACCTTTACTATTGGACGAGGAAATGATATCGTACGTATCTTTTTTACCCAAATAACCAAACAATGTAAATACCATTCATGTGGCTCAGGTATGCATGGCCATCCGCGAAGTTGCCAACAGACTCATCGGGAAGGAAACCGAGGACCTCTTCGCCGACATGGGCAAAACCTGGGACTTTATGATGTCCGATCCCCAACTGCGTTGGATCGGACCTGAGAAAGGTGTCATTCACATCGCTACTGGCTCTGTCAACAACGCCCTATGGGATATGTATGCTCGTTCAAGGCAAAAGCCCCTTTGGAAGCTCGTGGTAGACTTTTCCCCAGAAGAACTTGTGCGTTCTGCAGCTTGGAGATACATTTCGGATGCGATCACCAAGGAGGAGGCATTAGATATGCTGAAGAAGAATGAGAGCACGAAAGCTGAAAGGGAAGCCAAAGTTCGAGAAATTGGGTTAGTCTCAACATTAATGCCTTGTTTATATGTCTTTAATCTGGTCTGGTAGATATCCCGCATACGTCACTTCAGCCGGCTGGCTCGGTTATTCAGACGAAAAAGTTGCTCGTCTGACCAAAGAAGCCGTCGCCACGGGCTTCAACCATTTCAAGATGAAAGTCGGTGCTGACCAGGCGAACGACCTCCGCCGAGGTCAAATCATTCGTTCTATCATTGACGATCCACAGTATCTTCCTGCTGGTACTTCGCCTCGCGATCCGAACAGTGAAGACCTCAAGGATAAGAATGCTGGTCCTACGGGATGCGTTCTGATGATCGATGCAAACCAGGTATGGGATGTGCCGCAAGCGATTGACTATGTGAAAGGATTGGAAGAAATTAAGCCATGGTTTGTTGCTTTCTGTTCGTTATCGTTCATGCTCTCATCCTTTTTCGATGCAGGTTCATTGAAGAACCTACCGCACCTGATGATATCCTCGGCCACGCTGCTATTCGTAAAGCTTTGAAGCCCCATGGAATTGGCGTTGCCACGGGTGAACATGCCCACAACAGGATGGTCTTCAAGCAACTGCTACAGGCCGAGGCGATCGACGTCTGCCAGATCGATTCATGTCGATTGGCGGGTGTGAGTGAGGTTATTAGTGTACTGTTAATGGCTGCAAAGTTAGCTGTTGGATGATTATCGGAGTTGCTACATATACTGACTTCGTCTCATGGCATTGCTTCTAGGTTTGGCGTTCCCGTTTGTCCACATGCAGGTGGTGTCGGTTTGTGCGAGTATGTTATTCACTTGAGGTCAGTAGACACAAACCTCATGCGGAATATCGGTTCATTAATTGCTACCTCTTCTCTCACCCATCCTATTTATCTAGCTTGATTGACAACATCGCCATCTCTGGAACTATGGAGCGCAACGTCCTCGAATTCGTGGACCACCTGCACGAACATTTCGTGACCCCGTGTTCGATCAACTCGAGAGGGAGGTATAATGTGCCGACAAATCCTAGTGAAGGATATAGTATCGAGATGTACAAGACGAGTATCGCTGAATACGAATGGCCGAACGGGTCGTATTGGTTGAGTACTAAGGGGAAGAAGGCACAGAGTCATGGCAGAGAGTAGGACTTGTATCTATTCATGTAAGGCTCACCAAGTACGGTACAACAAATCATCATGATTAGCACTCAAAGCCTCAGCGAATATGAATGAGAGTACACTCATATCGGAAATTTGAATTACAACTCGAAAGACCTTCGTCGCTTAGCACGAACTGGTTGACAACGACGACTCGTTCAAGTGCAACAAATATTATTACTACAGCTATGGAAATTTACGTATCTTCGTGGTGTGCCAGTGTCGACTACATGTAGAGCATATTACGAATACGGTTCTCCCTTTCCCTACCCCTCCCAGTTTTTCGCGGATGCAGTAATTTTCGATGTCTTTTCGTGTACTAAGAGAATCGCGGTCATATCAACCACATCTAAGTAAATTCGGTCACTTACGAGTCCCTTGATACCAAATCAAAATTTGCTCTTCCCCCTCGAACCTAAAGACGGCGAAATTGCGTTCTGCATTTTGCGCGTCGATGTAGACATGTAAGAAGGGGCGGCCATTTCGTTTCTTCTTCACAAAGAGCTCGATAACTCCATCAGGTCCTAGGCGTGGGGTACTGGGCTTTTGTATCACACCCACAAATTGCGGTTTCTGACCATCGATCACAATTTTTCCTGATGCAAACTGAGAAAATTTCAAGATAACATTCTCCAATTCCTGGACGTTGTTCGCCTTTGCGTCATGGAGCAGGGGGAAACTAATCAAAAATTTCTGAATTCCATTTGGAGCCTGTATGTTGTTGGTGGAATGTGTTCCAACAAAATCACGTGTGGGGTTTGAAAGATTTGAAAGATGACTACAAAAATATGTTGCCACTCACTGCAGGAGGCACTGCACACAGTGGCCACAAGGGCAAAGAGAAGGTGAAAGACTTTGAGATGCATGACACCGTACGAAATAGAGAGCAGTAGAGTGATGCTAGTTGTCGAACAGTGAAAGAAAAACCCAAATTTGACTAGCAGTGTGTGGGGGTTGTGAATCGACCAGCGAATATGCCTAAGGGGAGAATGCCCAGCCTTCTTAAGAAGTAGTAAATTATTTACACAGGTTTACCTAGCCTAGATTGTTATCATGTACATACTTATACGATTTATCAACCTTTATCACAGCATCATGATACTGCCTCAAATTTTCACTCGAAAAAAACTCTCAATTGGGTGACTTCCCGCTGCGATTTTCGAGCGAATAATTCCTATGTCAAGTCATCTATTACTGAGTTGTTTGATCGAGTTGGGTGGTTTACAGCTGGTTTCAAATGTCTAGAAATTTTTGCACCTCTTTAAATCGTTGGAGTGTTGCTTACCGTTGTTTGTGGAGCGTAAGCGAATTTTGCTGTACCAAAAATCAGAGTGTTTTCAATCCTGAGATCTCACCTGGATTGTTTACTGGATAATAGTGGATACAGTAAGGTCATCCATGCCTTTGCATTGTTGTGATTGAGAAAGCCCAATTGCCATGCATGCTTGTGATCAAATACCCAACGCTTCTTAGCCTTCCCAATAATGAATGGCAGTAGCTTCTCAAAGCCATCTGCATTTGTCGTGAGAGCATATGTCAGATGCACTTTGCTTCTTTTCACTCCAGATGTTTTTTAGCTTGAAAGGCCATTGTCTGGGGGCATCATAAAGGAGAGTGACTTGTTATGTATTTTCTTTGAAAGTGTTTCATTCACTCGCACACAGAGGAACTTGGTTTCATCCGTGTTGAAGATATCCTTCAAATGGTGATTGGATCTTGAAAACAAATCCTGGATATGTTTATGCTCTCTTGCAATATTTTCTGCATTTGCAGAACCAGGTTCTCCATGTTATTTATAGTTTTTCAGGTTATGGCATTCCTTGAAACAAGTAAGTCAACCATCACTAAGGGAGAGCCGTTCATCCTCAGGGATTACAGCAAGGTCAGCAAAAGCACACCATTTCTGGTGAAGGACTTCCAAAATGTTTGCTTCATTCATTGCTCTTGAGACCCATAAATCCATTATCTTGGTGATTTGATTTTTGGATGCTGGGACAGCACATCTCCTTGTGCTTGACCCATTTTGAGACAAGTGGTTGCTTTATTGTCAGGTTAAGATAGATAGGGTCAAAGTGCACAGCTGTCTTTTATTGGTTCCTGCCATTGCCGTAATGCCAGTCAAGGATTTTAATCCCCTGAGCAAGTGTAGCATTTGCTTTCTTTGTGAACACAGGCTTCCTTCCAGAGTTTTATTCTGATCAGTTCAGAATTTCACTTGCAGAACATGAAATACGCCCGAAAACCAGAATTTTTTCTAAAGAATATGTTACAACCCTATGTCTACTGAACTCCTAACAGCTACTAGAAATTGCATATGCCTGTTCCACTTGACTATGACTAATGAGAGTACCTTTAACTTGAGTCAGAAGATGTTTTTATATAAAAAGACTCTAGTTTTCGTCAGTATTCCATGTTTTTCCAGTGTAATTCTCAACTGATCAGTATAAGACTTTGGGATACCCATCTCCTGCCCAGTCCCCACAATTTGACCCCCTTCATACCCATTGACAGTTTTCATCCTAATACATGTATCACACAAAATACACAAAATTTTAGACTTCATACAGTTACATATATGTAAGACTCTAGTTTGTATATTGAAATATATATATTATATAGCAAGTAGTATAGATTGTCAAGCTACAATAAGTATTGATACCTCAGGATCACATGTCCTAGTGTGAACAGCTCAATAGATTTGATAACTACCTGTTAAGCTACAATAAGTATCGATACTAAGTAAACTTGTCAGAGAGCTGTAGTGACTGTAGTAAGTGAATAAAGACTTACTGTTAAGACTGTTCTGGTGAGGTTCCATAAGGTCTCGAAGAGAAGGATACAAGTGGGAGTGTATGGGAAGATCTGAATTTGTATGATACCATACAGATAACAATCAATCAGTGGTTAAGAATATTAATGAAGTTGAACAAGAACCTTAGCACCACTATCAGTAGTGCCCCCGCTATGTCATATGGTTCTGTTAACATTCATAGAGTAAGGACATCCAGAAGTTGGCTGGATAAGTTTGGACAACTGTGGGATAAGACTGAGGTGTCCCAGATGGAGTTATAGTGATGATCTAAGTAGGTATTTAAACTAGAGAACTATCTACTAGACACTAAGGCTTATATACCAGTATCCCTAATTGTTAAAACAAGAACAATAAATATCTAGGATAAAACAATAAGTATTGTAAAAAGTTCCTCATAATATAATTAAAAAATAATAGTATGAGAATTAAAGGTGATTGTATCCAGTAACTTCGGATGCATCATATGGTCCAGTCCCAAACCAGTAAGGCATGGAAAGGAATGAAGTAGAAATGTCAGTACTGTATGTTCTGTATGAAGTCCTGGAGGCATACCCATAACACTTACCCTCAGGATCACATGTACTAGTGTGAATGACTGAGGGAAAAATATCTCTATGTGTCCATAACAAATAGGCTGTCTAGTCAGGATAAGATTCATCGTAATGCACAGCATTTCAATGGATACAAAACACAAAACAAGATTTGAAATGAAGTAAATTTCAAAGATAAAATTCCATGCCCCTGCTCAATGGGCTGTACTGATTGGGTCTCACCTTTGGCACATCCTCACTTCCTGACATAGATTTATATTGTCATATTTGCTCTTATTTATGTGTTCTATCTTATCTAAAGCAAACAGAAGAGATTTAAGATATTTTAATAAATGGATCTAAAGATGTAAAACTAATTGAATGATAAGGCCTCTATAAAGGATGTTTTGAATTTAGAAATTTATTATATAAATTGTTGTTCTCTGTTGAGCTTACTTAATATTGCTTTTATTGATATAAGCAAGACCACTTGTGGCAGTGATGTTAAAATTAGTATAAGCTCAAATCAAGTCAAGTATAATCACTTGCATGTGGTAAGTATGGTAAAAGCCTGAAGAGTGATAAACTGAGAGCATACTATTGAACCCCAGTAACACTATACAGGTAGCTGGACTACTATATACTGTGTCCCCTTAGGAAGCAGGGGAAAGTCATAGGTAACCTTCTCCATTCCAGCTTTCCGCATGGACAACACTGTTACTTCTCTCTACTTCTCCCTGAATCCTTCTAGATCTCTACATTGCTTCAAAATTGCAGCCCTCACCATTCCCGCAGTAATACCCTCATTCTCACCATGGATTCTAAGACTCACAGCATGGGCCTTATGTGATACCAGGGCCTTGCACTGGTGGAAAAACCAGTCATCCATTTGCTCAGGCAGAGATTTTTGGCAGCCACCAGATAGAGTAAGCTGAAAATGCTTGTAGATCCAGAGGATGATGAGGTAAACAAGTCAGTGCTGTAAGTTTCTTGAAGCTGTAGCGAGCATGCAGCTCTGATCCACAGGGACAGGGCAGTTTACCATCTAGTCAACAAGATACCTTGACCTTTATGCCTGACAAATTCAATATTAGACAACCAAATGAAACTAAGTAGTCACCTCAAAACTGTGTTGCCAGAATCTTGAAATCCACTGGTCCAATTCACTTGATCCTTACAGATAATATGTTCTTTAGGATCCCTTCTATAGGATTCTAGCTTGATATTTATGCTTAGTCATTACCATTGGTTCACTAGAGCTTCTTGATTCTCATACATTATTTTTGCTACTGCTCACCACTTGCTGCCCAGAATCTTAGGATCTGCTGCATATGACAATATGTGTGAGTGATGAATATATTGCCTAAGACACTTATGATATTATATATACCACTCACCTGTCTGTCAGCTCATTACCCTTCCGACAATTACTTGGTCTTTCCCATTAGTGCTAAATATTGACTATGATTGACTTGTGCTGTCAGAATCCCCGGATCCACCTATCTTGTGAGTATTTCATGTAGTCTACTTCATGTAAGTATACCTAAAGTATATATGAGTACACCTAGATATACCAGGAATCCATCTATGTTTCATTTTATAAACCAACCTTTCCTCTATGTACCTAAAATGACTGGGCATTTTACTCTGCCAAGAATGCAACCACTTAATGATCCTGTCACAAAACATTCTTTTTCATTATTCTTTTTCATTTCTTTTATTTACTTACCTAATCACTAAAGCACTTACACCAGCACTTGTTATATTTTCATTTCCATCTAGATTACATGTGTCAACCTTATTGTTCTTGCATTGTTGTTTCACCCATACACAACTCTCTCATGCCTGTCAACTCATTTGACAGGACATCATCATTATTGTCCCACCATCGCATTTCCTTTATATTGCCTTATTGTTTACTCACTGAATACCTACAGCTTTACTTATGCATACAAGCAACTCTTATTGTATATCCTCACGGCTTTGTCGTGACGTGCTACACAGGATATGGTACTTACTTTATTTTTCCTATATTTCCTTCTTCCTTTATCTTTGTTACTATTTGGATCCAGCTACATTCTTCCGCATCCTTCTACATCATTCCGCATACTTCTATCAACTTCCCGCACTGTTGCTTACTCAGCTAGACACTTGTATATATAGTACAGTAAGCTGACACCTAGTTCCCCATCTTGACCTCTTGGTCTTTGGAACTAGGTTAGTACTTGTATCATCGTCTATCTTCAATATATTTACTTGGTCTTTGGAACTAGAACTAGAACTAGTTTTCCTTGTGCAACCCTAGTGATTGGCCCCTGCGCTATCACTGTTGTCTTGATCACTCTATCTTTCAGCCTTTGTGTGTGGTGCTAGCCCCACCCCTCACTTCGGTTTGTGCTTTGAGCCTGTGCTTTCCCTGTGCTTTCTCCCTTCATCACCACAATCGCAACACACAACAAAATCACATCCAAAGAGCTTGCGGAACTGTTTGTCCATCATGTTTTCTCGAAACATGGAGTTCCTAGTCATGTCACTACTGACTGAGGCTCGGAATTCATTTTGGCTTTCTTTCGCACTTTAGGGGAAGCTCTCTTGATCAAGCTACACTTCACCTCGGGATACCATCCTGAGGTGGATGGACAAACGGAATGAGTTAACCAGACTCTGGAACAATACATTCGTATGTATTGCATGTATCAACAGGACGATTGGGCAAAGCTTCTGCCTATTGCGGAATTTATGTACAACAATGCTCCTAATGCATCCACTGGTATTACTCCGTTCTTTGCAAATAAAGGTTATCACCCTAACATTACAGTGAAACCTGAAATCGACATCCGTTCCAATCGCGCAATTGACTTCGCAATGAATTTAGATGAGATTCATTCTTTCCTACGCGAAGAAATTACTAATGCGCAAGCTCGATACAAAGAGCAAGCGGACAGAAAATGTATTACTCACCCCAAACTTCCCATTGATTCACAGGTATTTGTACTAGCAAAGCACATAAAAACCACTCGACCTACCGCAAAGTTCTCCGAGAAGTATCTCGGACCTTTCAAAGTTCTTGAGCATGTAGGAACTCTCTCATACAAGTTACAACTCCCTTCCTACCTCAGTTGTATCCACCCAGTTTTCCATGTATCCCAACTCAAACCATATACTCCGAACTCGATTCCACATTGCGAACAAACTCCTCCACCTCCAGTGGAAGTCAATGGCGTAAAGGAATATAACGTCATGGAAGTATTAGATTCAAAATTGGATCGTCGATACAAAAGATGTCCACTGTGGTATTACATACAGTGGGCAGGATACGAAGGTACTGTCATGAAACGATCTTTTTCCATTATTCTTTTCTTATTCTTTTCCTTTTCTTTTATTTACTTACCTAATCACCAAAGCGCTTACACTAGCGCTTATTATATTTTCATTGTTACTTAGGTTACACGCGTCAACCTTATTGTTCTCGCGTTGTCGTTTCACTTAGGCGCGACTCTCTCGTGCCTGTCAGTTTATTGACAGGACGACGTCATTATCGTTCCGCTTCCATGCTTCTTTTTATATTGCCTTATTGTTTACTCACCTAATACCTACAGCTTTACTTATGGATACGAGTGACTCTTATTGTAGATCCTCACGGTTACGGCGCAAGATATCTCTCACGACTTCATATCCCAATAGTATATAAGACTTAGTATTTTGTAGTTATATTCCTTAGCTCTATTCTCGTCTATTCTCCTTGGTAGCTAGACTTGTAGTTGGGTTGTTTTATCCATCCGCTTTTTGCTCTTTCGTCCTCTTGCTCATCGTCTATCGTGTGACGCCTGGTTGTCTATTGTGAGAGCTAGCGAGTCGCTGACAGGTACAGACGAAGAGTTTTCCTGGGTTGCCGTGAATGAAATTCATGCGGACGAGTTGGTTCCAGCTTTCCATCTTTGTTACCCTCACAAACCTGGACCATTATGATCAATGACCACTTAATTTCTTCTATTCATGCATTGGAAATACTAATTTTTATTCTATTAGTTCAACAACTCATTGCGAAACCTTCGCGATCCATCACCATTACATTCCGTACTACATATTACATTACCTACTAAATTTCAAACCTTCATGTCAAGGAGTTCCATGATTCATCCTTTGCAAAGCTACCTTTGAACTCTCACATTCCCTTCCTTCCGAAACAATCGCGATTCTTCCTCGCGGAACGAATCCTTACTTCTCACATTTCCTTACTTCCAAAACCATCGTGATTCCTTCCTCGCGGAACAAATCTTAACTCCTTACACTTATTAAAAAACCAAAACCACCAAAAAAGGCAAAAACTTATAAAATTAACCAAAACAAAACAACAAACAAAAAACAACAAAAACCAATAAAATACAACTACTTAGAATTATTTACAAGTCCATTTAACTACTGCTACCCTTCGCGGGAATCATGTCACATGATGTTTTCCTTCGCGAATCCTTCTCCTCTTTCTCCCCTCCTCATCTTCTTTGTTATCATCTTCTTCATCGTCTTCTTCTACTTCCTCCTCTTCTTCTCTTTTGTTGTCTCTGTCTACCTCTTCCTCTTCAGGTTGTGGCTGCACTACACAAACAAGCTCTTCCATCGCGAGCAAATTGAGCTTTCTTTTTAACACTACACCCCCAGACCCTCTCTCCATGACACGCCTCGTGGGACCATCATACAACCCCTCTCCATCCACTCTCGGCTTCTTTCTCCTCAACCTCCGAGCAGCATTTTCCCCAGACCAACTACACTATTGTCATTGCTGATGACAATGGAGGCAGGCCTGGATACGTGGTTTTCCAGGTTGTGCGATGCAATTGGTGGTGTTACCTTGCATAACACAATGAAGACAAGCTTCGTGGTTATGCGAAGGAGTCGGGGGAGGGGTGTTGTTGTTGTTGTTGTTGTCATCTCCATCATCTGGATCAGGAGCCGAACCAACCTAGATGTTGTTAATCAACTATTCCATCGCAAAGAAACTTTATTCTCACCTGCGAAGTCACTCGTTTTCTTTTCAAAGTCAAATTATCCACTTCCGGGGAATCACAAATGACAGAGGCAGACTTTTAGGTTTTTGATTTGGAACCCGAAGGCTCCTGCAACACCAGACCACTTGAACGTCATGATGCAGCTCGAGCTGCACGATCATGATGCTCCTGCAATTCCTGCAGAGCCTGTGCCCTGCGTTGACCCCATTCTTGCTCTTCTTCCACGAGCTTCTTCAAGGCATTGGCCTTCGCCTTCACGATGCTCTCCTCAACGAGCCATTCTTCTTCCCACTTCTTCGCAGCCTGCTTCTCCTCCTTGAGCTTCCTCTCTTCCTCGAGTCTTTTCTTCTCTGGCTCATGCTCTGGCTCACGAGCAGCTTCCTCCTCCAACCTCAACATTTCCTCCTCAAAGGCAGCTTCCTGCACCTCGACCTCAAGCTGACGGAGGCGGGCTCATTCTGCCTGTTCACGAACAAGGTGTGCCCGTCGTTCCTGCACAGTTTTGGTGGCGGTGATGGTGAAAGATATCATAGAGTGATGAGGACTTAGGAAAAAACAAAGAAATTCCTCATGTTTTATACATGTTCGTTCGTTGAGGGCAGGTTCAACTCTAAATTTTTCGTTTACCTTGATCATAACTCGCATGGCACTTTGAAAAATTACTTTTCTTTTTTACTTTTCCATTCTATCTAATTTTAGATTCATCAATCATTAACAATCACATAGGCTTTTGAGGGCGAAAGCCTAAGAGGGGGATACTGTTATATCTATGCAAGCTAAGTCTTTACAAAGCTTCGCGATCCATTCCGCTACTTAGATATTACTTATATCCTTTTACTACTATGCAATTACTTCGTGAAGGAATTCCGACACGAAGCAATTACTCTTTATCTCTTATCATTCTTATCGGATTTACACTATCCCTTTTATATCCCTTCCTTTGTTTTTTACTTACGAGCTAACCTATTCGGGCATGGCATCGCTTTGTGATCCTGACTTACCTTTAGTATAAAGCTACGGTATCGAATAGGTAGTTCCTTAGTTTAAATATCAACCTTGATAGCACTCTGATAGTGATACCAATTAATCATCTATCTGTATCATCGTTTTAACATCCTCACTGTCAGTATGTTCTGCAATAGTCATCGCAAACGGAAAATGTTTACCTTTCTTCTCTTGCAGACATGCGAAGTGTCGAGGACTCTACTAATAGTGGAGTCAAGGTCCGACTACTTAGTCTAGGATTGTTTTACCTTGCGAAGTATTTTACTTCGTATTTCCCCGTGATCATTCCTGACGATCCCTTTGTGCATGATCATAACAGAGAGAGGGTATAATAATATTGAAAATGGAGTATGCTAGAGAGTAAGGGAGAGGTATAGGTAGGCAGGGAAAGTAAAATAAGAGACAATAATAAAAATAAAAATAGTGAAATTGGAGGAGAAAATAGAGTAATCCTAGCACATATCCCGATGAGTTATTAACTCTTACATATCCAGATGCCATTCAACATATTATACTCGAAATTCCCCTCGACGTGCTCGAGGCTAGTACCTTTCATAGTAGTATACATATCAGACCTGGTGTAATTTTACCATTAGAATACCAATTGGACTTAAGCGTAGGACAAAAATATATGTTCTATTCTCCTCGCAACAAAAAACTCCTTATGGAGGTGTGGGATGACTTTGAGTATCACATTAAGTGGCGACTATTCTTTATGTTTAAGAACAGCTTAGACTGTGATTCTTATGATCCAGATTACTCGGTTCCCAAGGTACGAACCACAAGGACTCTGAGTTTACCCAAATATATCAAAGACGGACTTAGACTGGGAAGACACTATGTTGAAAAAATAGCTTATCTTATACCAGCTAACCAGGAAAGGGGCGCACTCAACATGTTGGCCCCTGATCCCAAATGGATTTGAAAGTATCTTATCAATAACGATTACATTATCACTAATACAGATAAGAACTTAGGTATTGCAGTGTCTCAATGCACCTGGATACAAGAAAAATCCCTCGCTCTGCTCTCTAATCAAGAGGATTATGAAGAAATTTCCTTCACTGATGTGAAATGGATTTTATACAAACAATGTACATTGATGGAACTCTTAGCTGGGTCTGTCGATGATGCTGAACCAAAATTAGCAGAACAACTTAAGCGGTTCTTCCGGCACAAGATAATGCCGCCATTTGGTATGCACCATATTCCTACATTTTACTGTATTCCTAAAATACACAAAGAACCTGTGAAAGGAAGACCAATTATACCGTGTCACAGTGCGATACAAAATCCAGCTGCTAAGTACATTAGTAAGCAACTTAAGCCTTTGATTGAGGCATCACCTTCCATTATACATGGATCCAAGGACCTGGCGATTAAGTTGTCTAAATTAAAACGTGATCCAAGACGACGTCTTTTTGTAGTTACCAGCAACGTCGTTGCATTCTACCCTAACATCCCACTAGTACAATGTTTTGACATTGTAATAAAACTCTTTGTAGAGTTTTGGAACATTGAGTGTGACGAGGCAGGAGTGCCTTTAGAAACAACCTGGCGCCATAAATTGCTGCTATTTATTAAAGCCATGGATATAGGTTGCTCGGATCTAGTAACACAGTTTTTTGACGGCAACATCAAGAAGTCAAGATACTTTCGCCAAAAACATGGCCTTGCCATGGGCACCAGTTGTGCCCCTGATCTCGCCAATCTGTACACAGTTTGGTTTGAGACATGTAAGAAAGTCTTGGAACAGCCATGGATCTTTTTCTATGGCCGTTACATTGATGATTGTCTAGTGCTAGTTTATGCCTACTCTGCAGATGAGGCACTAGCATTATGCAAAAACAATATCTCCTTCGATGGCTGTGTCATTGAATGGGACGTTAGTGAATGTTATCAGCATTTCCTGGATTTAACCATCTATATAGACGATCAAGGTTTAATTCAACATATGCCTTACCGGAAAGCAAAGTCCCACCAGGAAAGAATTCCATGGATATCTCACCACCCTCTTGATGTCAAGAGAGGAACCTTTATTAGTGAAATGTCTCGTTTAGCCACGTTATGTAGTGCTCAGTCACACTACGTAAACACTATAAAAGATTGCACAATCCTTTATATTCGACGTGGTTATCCCAAAAAATTAGTATATCACTGGCTTAATCAGCATAGAAAAGAATGTTGGGAAAAATGGTTGACTCTTAAGTCCGCCAACAACTACGACATGTCAGAAGACGTCCTTGTGCTTAAGTCCACATTCAATACTGCATGGGATTATTTTTCCGCCAATAAATTAGGCAATGTTATTACAGGATACTGGAAGAGGTGGTTGAATCACGCCAAAAATAATACCTTTAATGGTATGTATCTGAACAACGTACACAATTGGGGTATGCGTGAAGTCCACAGCTTGATGTTGACACCCCTTGTGGCGGTCAGTCGGTTTGAGGGCGCCACGTCTAACCTTCCAATTGTGATACCGGATGTTCATCTAACAGGACTCTATCAAGCTCGATGGCTCATGTTGCAAAAGCATACACAAAACCTTTTTGACCTTGCTAGTTCTTGGAAAAAAGAAGTAATAACCCACATGGATGAGCAAGTCTCTTCTGAAATTGGTCAAGGACCCAGTACGCTAGTCGATGACGTCGCAATGGACGTCGATATTGAGCATGTTGATATACACCGGCGATCCCTGCCAACCGATATGGAGTGAATCCATTTACCATCTGTTTAAGTCCATAGGTTGTTTTGGCTTATGTGCCCTGGATGGAAACTAATTTATTGACAAAGATTTATTCTTGTAAGTACTTTGGTATACTGTTGTTCGCGACAGACGGTATTAACTGATTGGTTTTGAAGCCCAACCCCCAACCGCTAACCTCTAACCGTATGTACTGAGTATTAATAGTACTCGAATTGTTAACTAATATGTCAACTGTGTAGCCTAACCCCCTACCCTAACTCTAACTCTAACCCGTAAGATCCTATTACAAATAGCCCCTATTTCAGCCCGTAAACTGGGCCGTCTGGCAGCCACATTTCGGATTGGGTCTAGAATTTAGTCCAGCTGACCACCTTCTTCAGTCTTTTCTCTTATCTTTGCGAGACCACAAGGCCAGGCAACTAATATAAATGACAAATCCAGCATCATACTCCTTGGAGCCGAGGTATGTGATTCATTTAGTTGTGATTAACAATTCACAGGAATCGGCCAATCGTATCATTACATTAGTAATGCTTATCGATGAAATCATGATTCGTGACTCACGAACAGCCCTGATGAGCCTTTAAAAGGTGAAATGGGTAGGTACTAATTCGATATTAGCACCCATTGGCTCATTCACCTTTTAGTGTCCACTCCAACTCGCTTTGCTTGCTCGTCATTGTGTCTGCCCCCCCTAACCCCTAACCCATTGGCTTGTTCGCCTTTTAGTTTCCACTCTGACTCACTTGCTTCGCTTGCTTGTCGTCATGTCTGCCCTCCCCTAAGTTCCACATCCATATGTGGAATGTATAGCGAACTGGTTTATGGGTACTCTTGATGCAGCCAAGATGGGTACCCGCTTTAAAAACCCTCCTGAGAACCTGGTGCTGGGGCCATGGCATTGGCTCTGTTAAGGAGCTCCTGGAGCTGGGCAATCTGGGTGGAAAGGTCAGGAGTAAGTGGGGGCAGAGCAGTGGGAGCTGGAGTGGAAGTGGCAATTTGGATGGGTTCGTTGGGGAAGAGGGTGAAGGGTGTTGAAGAGGAAGCAGCGACTGGTTGATGGCAGGGTTGTTGGCGCTTACCCTGGCCCCATTCTAGACCCATGAACTTGTCTTGGCAGACTGATTCTAGGTGGCCTCGTTGCCCACAATAATGGCAAACTGTCTCCTTGTATGAGCAGTTCCTCTTTTCATGACTCTGCGAGCCACAACCTGTCATGAAGTGAGCCACCCCTATCATTTTCCTTTCTTTATGATACACCATCCAAGCTCTCCTACCTACAATAATCATTCTGGAACCTTCCATTCTATTCTATCAGTTCCGTTCCATTCCTTGTGCCTGAGCTATACAGTATTACATCATAATTCCCACACTCCGCTTTGTATATATAAGCCAGCCCCCACAACCTGGTCCCTTATCTTGACCTCTTTGTCGTTGGGACTAGGTATGTCTTTTACCTACTTACTTGTATTTGTCATGAAGTGAGCCACCCCTATCATTTTCCTTTCTTTACGATACACCATCCAAGCCCTCCTACCTACAATAATCATTCCGGAACATTCCATTCCATTCTATTAGTTCCGTTCCATTCCTTGTGCCTGAGCTATACAGTATTATCTCATAGTTCCCACGCTCCACCTTGTATATATAAGCCAGCCCCCACAACCTGGTCCCTTATCTTGACCTCTTTGTCGTTGGGACCAGGTATGTCTTTAACTTACTTACTTGTATTTATTATCAATATAACTTTGTCGTTGGGACCAGTTGTCCGCTCCCGCCTAAGTCTCCGCTCCGCTCCGCCACCGTCGTCACCTCTTTGTGACATTAGGTCAAGATCCCTTACTGCACTGATAGCCTACCGATTAGGTTATCCTTGCAGGCTCCGCTTCCACCACGTCTACAGACACCTCCGCACCAAGCCTGCCCGCCCAAGCTATCGACTGCTCTGTCTACCCACACGCTTTTGATACTAAAGACCAAACCCACATCCACCGCAGCAAAAGCAGCTCCTGGGCTGATTGCAGTTCTCAACCCTGTCCGAACGCTGCTGCCAACTCCATCAGTGAAGAGGAGAACCTTTCCGACGGTACCGTGATCACACCCATCCTTATCCCTACTCCCACTGCACCCCCATCCATTATGTCGACCTCTGAAGTCAACACAAATCAGCTCATGGCACAGCTTATCGAGCAGGTGACTCAGCTCACAGCCAACCTTCACAGAGCTGCAGCCAAGTCGAGCATGAATAAACCCGAGCTCTTCAAAGGCTCGAGTAGTGCGGAAGCCCGTCGCTTCATTGCTCAGTATCAGAGCTGGGCAGTGGAACAACCGGATTTGAAGGACAACGAAGGGAAACTGATTAAGGCGGCTCTAGGATTCTTCTCGGGAAAGGCTGCTGATTGGGCCACCCCATACCTCTTGGAATTCAGTCATCACCAACAACCGTTTAATGGACGATGGGAAGACTTTAAAACAGCCTTCACCCTCCGATTCGAATCCATTGACGCAGGCATGGAAGCCCGGAACGCAATCCAGCATCTCAGGCAAGCAAAAGGTCAAACGGTAGCAGAATTTGCACAGAACTTCAAAGACATCGGCGATCGAACTGGGCTCTCAGATATCGACCTACGAGAACGCTTTCACAGTGGCCTCAACCCAGAGATTCGACAAAATCTTATCGTGGTCAACATAGCTCAGGGATTAGCCCCTACACTAGAGGAGGCAATCAGGCGAGCAATCTCGGTAGACGTATTCCTGCATGACCCCACCATGACAGGCCGTAATCAGGGTACCTCTCACATCTCCTCTCCCCCTGCCAACTCCCATGCTATGGACGTTGATGCCACGCATACCAATGGCAACAGTAGAGAAAGCTTCGTGGCCCAGATGAGAGGCAGGTGTTACGGTTGTGGTTCACAGAGTCATGAGAAGAGGAACTGCTCGTACAAGGACACAGTATGCCGCTACTGTGGGCGACGAGGTCATTTAGAGTCAGTCTGCCAGGATAAATTCATGGGTCTAGAACGCGGCCGGGGTAAGCGTCAACAACCCCGCCGTCAACAAGTCGCAGCCTCCTCTTCAACGCCTTTCACTCTCTTTCCCAATGAACCTGTCCAAATTGCGGCTTCCACTCCGGCCCCTGCTCCTGCCCCTATTGCCCAGTCCCCAGCTACCCCCGACCTCTCCATCCAAATTGCCCAGCTCCAAGAACTCCTGAACAGAGCCAATGCCATGGCCCCCGCTTCAGGCTCGCAGGAGGGTTTTTAAAGCGGGTACCCGTCTCGGCCGCACCGAGAGTACCCGTAAACCAATTTGCTATACATGCTACGTCCACATATGATTCTCTACCCTCATGTACCATATCTAATATTTCGGAATTGAACTCCAATTCGTCACACTTCCGAATTAACGCGAAATTAAGAGGAAGAAATCACAGTATAGCAACTGCGGCCATGGTTGATTCTGGAGCCACGGCTCTATTCCTGAATCAGGAGTTTGTCACCCGCCACCAAGTAAGGATCTTCCCACTCAGGAAACCCATCGGGGTCTTTAACATCGATGGATCTGCTAACCGAGCAGGGCAGATTACGCATTTTGCACGTCTAGCCCTGACTGTCGATAATCAAGAACGGTGGACAGATTTGCTGATAACCAATCTGGGAAGTGAAGACCTAATCCTGGGACTCCCCTGGCTACGTAAAGCCAATCCAGATATTGACTGGGAGAAGGGACGACTCTCGGTTAGACCACAACGGACAACGATAGAGGAGGTAGAAGAACAAGACACTGTGGAGGAAATTGAAACAGTCATCACTCCCGAAACCCCACTGAACTTAGCAGAGGAAGAGGAGGCAGATGAGTCGCCGATACACCGCATTCGAGCCAACCGACAAACCCGGCGTGCATGGGTGAAGTCAGGCATCCTACACGAACAAACAGAAGAGGTCTGGTGCGCAGCAGGATTCACATATTCCCAACAGCTAGCGGAGCAGGCCTACAAAGCAAAACCCGTGAAAACCTTCGAAGAAATGATCCCAGAGCCCTATAGGGATTTCAAAAAGGTATTCTCTGAAATGGCCTCAGAACGTCTCCCTGAACACAAACCCTGGGATCACGCCATTGAACTGATCCCAGGAGCACCCGAAACCATGCGTACGAAAGTCTACCCAATGTCATTGAACGAACAAGGCGAACTCGACCGTTTTCTGGATGACAACCTCCGAAAAGGCTACATTCGCCCCTCAAAATCGCCACTGTCTTCACCTGTCTTCTTTGTGAAGAAGAAGGACGGGAAGCTCCGTTTTGTACAGGATTACAGGAAACTAAATCAAGTAACCCTAAAGAACCGCTATCCTCTCCCACTGGTTGCTGACATCGTCAGCCGTCTGCAGGGGGCACGGTACTTCACCAAATTTGATGTCAGATGGGGCTACAACAATGTCCGAATTAAGGAGGGTGATGAATGGAAGGCTGCTTTCGCAACCAACCGAGGGTTATTCGAACCCAGTGTAATGTTCTTTGGTCTCACCAACTCCCCAGCGACCTTCCAAGCACTCATGAATTCCATCTTTTCAGACCTAGTGGCAGCGGGGAAAGTAGCAGTGTACCTAGATGACATCCTTATCTTCAGTAACGAGCTGCAACAACACCGGCAGATAGTGCGGGATGTACTAAAACGGCTAGAGAAACATGACCTCTATCTACGACCCGAAAAATGTGAGTTCGAGGAGCTTCAGATCGAGTACTTGGGACTAGTGATATCAGAAGGGGAAGTGCGCATGGATCCGGTAAAAGTGACTGCAGTTCGTGACTGGCCTACTCCAAAGAACCTGCGAGAGCTGCGAGGATTCTTAGGTTTTGCCAACTTTTACCGTCGATTCATACAGAACTTTGCCCGCATAGCACGCCCTCTGAATGACCTAACCAAGAAAGACTCAGGCTTCAACTGGGGAACACATCAGCAGCAAGCATTCGACACCCTAAGGGAAGCTTTTGTCACAGCTCCGGTACTGGCACTCTGGGACCCCAACAGGCTCACACAACTCGAGGTAGATGCATCAGGCTTTGCCACAGGAGGAGCTCTAATGCAGAAACAAGACGATGGTCAGTGGCACCCAGTAGCATTTCGATCAGCCTCCATGCAACCAGCCGAACGAAACTACGAAATCTATGACCGGGAGATGCTGGCAATCATTGAAGCACTAAAGGACTGGAGAAGCTTCCTGGAAGGATCACCGCAGACCTTCGAGATCATCACCGACCATGCAAACCTGGAATTCTGGCGCTCTGCACAGGACCTTAGCCGACGACAAGCGCGTTGGGCACTCTGGTTATCCCGATTCGACTTCCGGCTGACTCACCGCCCAGGCAAGGCAAACACACAGGCAGATGCTCTGTCTCGCATGGCAACGCATCAGGTGTTGGACAGTGAAGACAACCGACAACAGACCGTTCTGAAACCAGCCCACTTTATGCAAGTGGCAGCAGCCTCACTACAGAACCCGTTGGAGGACCGCATCCAGAAGGCCTCGCAAAGAGAGGCCCAAGTACTCAAAGGACTGGAAGAGCTCAGGAGGAGCGGCCTCCAACGCTTGGCCAATGGGATAGCAGAATGGGAGGAGGATAACGGACTGGTGTACCACCGAGGTAGGGTATATGTCCCACCAGAGGATGACCTACGGACAGAAGTACTCAAACAATGCCACGACAACCCCTCCGCTGGTCACCCCGGACTTCACAACACCCTCGATCTCGTTAGCACCCACTTTTGGTGGCCCACCCTGCGATCCTTTGTAGAAAAGTATGTGGAAGGATGCGAAACTTGTGCTAGGAAAAAGATACAGAGACACCCACGAGCAGTAACACTACCCCTAGATGTCCCAGCAGGTCTGTGGGAAGAAGTGGGAGTTGACCTGATCACACAGCTGCCCAATTCACAAGGATACGATGCCATCCTTGTCTGCACCGACCTCTACGGGAAACAAATCCACGCAATCCCTTGTACCACATCAATCACAGCAGCAGGTGTCGCTGACATCTACTACCGCGAAATTTTCCGCCTCCATGGCCTCCCCCTCCGCTTTGTATCAGACCGAGGACCCCAGTTTGCAGCAAAGCTCATGCGATCACTACTCTCCCGCCTGGGAATCAAATCCAATCTCACATCGGGATACCACCCCCAAGCGAATGGGCAAACCGAGCGGGCAAACCAAGAAGTCGAAAAGTATCTCCGGCTGTATGTGGGACGTCGTCAGGATGACTGGGCAGAGCATTTGCCAATGGCGGAGTTTGTGATTAACTCACGTACCCACTCTGCACTTGGAATCTCCCCATTCGAGCTCACTTACGGCTACCTCCCCCTATTTAACATTCCCGTTGGTCAGCGAAGTGGGATTCCAGCAGTGGATGATCGCATTCAGATCCTTCAAGAGGTGCGACAGGATGCCGGGGCAGCTCTACACCTGGGAAAAAGATGGCAAAAGGAAAACTATGAACGAGGAAAACGAAAGGCACATCAGTTCCAAGTAGGAGATCAGGTCTGGCTAAGCGCAGAAGACATCAAGCTCCAACTTTCCAGTGAGAAACTTGGGGATCGACAGCTAGGACCTTACGCCATTTTGGAGAAGGTTGGTCCCCTGGACTACCGCCTGGACCTCCCACTGTCACTGGACCGCATCCACCCAGTATTCCACGTTGATAAACTGTACCCTTGGAGAGGGAACACCATCAATGGCGAAATTGCAACACCACCAGAACCAGTATACCTAGAAGATGAAGACGAGCCAGAGTACGAAGTTGAGGGCATCTTGGATAGTCGGGTTAGGTGGAAGAGGTTAGAGTACTTGGTAAAGTGGAAGGGATATGACGCAGGACACAACTCATGGGAACCCGCTCAAAATCTTGAGCATGCACCAACCACTGTCCGAAAATTCCACAGAAAGCATCCCCAGGCGGCAAAAGCTTGACCATCGAGGACAATGGTCATAAGGAGGGGGGTAATGTCATGAAGTGAGCCACCCCTATCATTTTCCTTTCTTTACGATACACCATCCAAGCCCTCCTACCTACAATAATCATTCCGGAACATTCCATTCCATTCTATTAGTTCCGTTCCATTCCTTGTGCCTGAGCTATACAGTATTATCTCATAGTTCCCACGCTCCACCTTGTATATATAAGCCAGCCCCCACAACCTGGTCCCTTATCTTGACCTCTTTGTCGTTGGGACCAGGTATGTCTTTAACTTACTTACTTGTATTTATTATCAATATAACTTTGTCGTTGGGACCAGTTGTCCGCTCCCGCCTAAGTCTCCGCTCCGCTCCGCCACCGTCGTCACCTCTTTGTGACAGTATTTATTATCAATATAACTTTGTTGTTGGGACCAGTATCTGTCCACCTCTGTCCAAGTCTCCACTCCGCTCCACCGCCGTCATCACCTCTTTGTGACACAACCATAACACCTACCTCTCATCTGAGCCACAAAGCTTTCTCTGCTGTTACCACTAGTGTGCATGGCATCAACATCCATAGCATGGGAGTTGGCAGGGGGGGAGGAGGTATGGGAGGTGCCTGAATTGCGACCTGTCATGGTGGGATCATGCAGGAACACATCCACTGAAATTGCTTGCCTAATAGCCTCCTCCAGTGTGGGGGCTAGTCCCTGGGCTATATTGACCACAATGAGATTTTGTCGGATCTCTGGGTTGAGGCCGCTATAGAAGCATTCTCGCAGGTTGACATCTGAGAGCCCGGTCTGATCACCAATGTCTTTGAAGTTCTGTACAAATTCCGCTACCATTTGGCCTTTTGCCTGCCTGAGATGCTGGATTGCATTCTGGGCCTCCATACCTGCATCAATGGATTCAAACCAGAGGGTGAAGGCTGTTTTGAAGTCTTCCCATCATCCATTGAAGGGTTGTTGGTTGTGGCTGAATTCTTGGAGGTACGGTGTGGCCCAGTCTGCAGCCTTGCCTGAGAAGAATCCTAGCGCTGCCTTAATCAGCTTCCCTTCATTGTTGCTCAAATCTGGTTGTTCCATTGCCCAGCTTTGATACTGAACAATGAAGCAATGTGCTTCCGCACTACTAGAGCCTTTGAAGAGCTTGGGCTTATTCATACTGGACTTGGCTGAGGCTTTGTGGAGGTTGGCCGTGAGCTGGGCCACCTGCTCAATGAGCTGTGCCATGAGCTAATTGGTGTTGTCTTCAGGGGTTGACATAGTGGGTGGGGGTACAGTTGGAGCAGGGATTAGGATGGGTGTGATCACGGTACCATCAGAAAGGTTCTCTTCTTCACTGATGGAGTTGGCAACAGCATTCGGACAGGGTTGAGAACTGCAATCAGCCCAGGAACTGCTTTTGCTGTGGTGGATGTGGGTTTGGTCTTTAGTATCAAAAGTGTGCAGGTAGGCAGAGCAGTCAATAGCTTGGGCAGGCAGGCTTGGTGTGGCAGTGTCTGTAGACGTGGTGAAAACGGAGCCTGCAAGGATAACCTAATTGGTAGGCTATCAGTGCAGTAAGGGATCTTGACCTAATGTCACAAAGAGGTGATGACAGTGGCATGGCGGAGCGGAGACTTAGACAGAAACAGGCAGCTGGTCCCAACGACAAAGTTATATTGATAATAAATACAGAGAAGTAAGTAGTGACATACCTGGTCCCAATGACAAAGAGGATAAGGGACCAGGTTGTGGGGACTGGCTTATATATACAGGGTAGAGTGCGGGAACTATGATGTAATACTGTATAGCTCAGGCACAAGGAATGGAACGGAACTGATAGAATGGGATGGAAGGTTCCAGAATAATTATTGTAGGTAAGGGTGCTCAGATGGTGTATCGTAAGGAAAGGAAAATGATAGGGGGTGGCTCACTTCATGACAGTATGCTAGAGAGTAAGGGAGGGGTATGGGTAGGTAGGGAAAGTAAAATAAGTGAGGATAATAAAAATTAAAATAGTGAAATTGGAGGAGAAAATAGAGTAATAGAGTAATACAAAGATAATAGCATGAGATAATGAAAGTAATTGCATCCAGTAACTCAGATGCATCATACAGTTCAGTCCTGAACTGGTAAGAGAACAAAAGGAGTGAAGTCAAAATATCAGTACCATATGTTCTGTATGAAGGTCCGAAGGCATACCTGTAACAGATTATTACTTTGCAAAGTATTCTCCTTTGCTCTTCATTCCCCATGATTAACCTCGTGATACTAATTTAATGATCCCTTGGTGCATGATCATAACAGGTATTTCCTTCATTGTCAAGCCGAGGTTCATCTGCTTCAGAAAGTGTTTCATTTTGTTTCAGCCTGGCTGTGAGATCTTTTTGTCTTGCTTTGCCCTGACTCTTAAGAGTTGTGAAACCTCTCTTGAAGATTTTGAGAGAATTTGGAGCCATGTTTGGCAAAATTCAACTACTAAATGGCTTCCCAAATTTGCAGGTATGCCTTAACCCTGCATACCGAGTGGGTAGCACGAAAATTGTATAACATATAAGGGAGTATGCCTGTTTGGCGGTATGCCTTATAAGGGAGTCGACTGTATTTCATTTGTCTCTATTTGGCATTGATCGAAGCTTCGGCAAATTTAGCCCGCCCTTGCTTGGTAATCAACGCAGCGCCGAGCCTCTCGCTTCTCTTCGACATTGACCATCTGCCCTTCCTTTTGCGACCACCATCTGTCTCGCCCGCCATCGTTTGTTTAAACACTTTTGTATCTCCTTTTTACCTTTGATTCGATCTTCTTCCTGCTCTTCTACAAGAAACGGACTCTACGGTGGACTTCACATTTGCCTCACATTATTTCCTTTACATCGCCTTTTATTTGTTACTGAAGCCACCATGTCGCTGTCGAGAAGGATATCTCTTCGTACTGTGGCCCCTATATGCTTGATTTTTGCCTGCATTGCCTCACAAGTATCATGTGGGTATCGGGAATTCATACTAACGTGTGGGAGCTGATTGTTTTCTTCGTTTTCAGCATATTTTATTATAAACGAGCCGGCGTCCTCGTCGCAGTGGTCGAATGGTGCCTCGAACCTCATTTCATGGACGAAAGGATTGGAGGATGGAATCGACGCCTTTGACGTTGAGCTTGCACGGCTCACCGATGATGGTCTTATCTTTGTCGCAAGAGATGGTGAGTAACCACGTCCCTGCTCGATCCCTCTTGCTCATTCGCTCTACCTCCAGTTCCGTGTGCAAAAAGCGATACAGCAGCGTTGAATATCTTATTACAAGATGTTCCCGCCGCAGACGATTACTTTCTCCTTTTCCTAAACTCCACACCTGGCACGATGTACGCTACTTCGAGCCGGTTTACGATTCTCGACTCATCGACGTCCGCTAATGCATCTCAACCATCTACAAACCCTTCAGCCGCCACAGTCACAGTGAGTGGGTCACCTAACCCAACACAACTGTTCGCGACGACCTTTGCGCTGGCGAACGGCTCGCCTCTGCTGATCTCGAATATGGGCTACATCTCTGTTGGCTTAGGCTCCGCGCTAGCGAGCTGCCTTTTGGGCGCTGCTTGGACGTTATGGTAGGAGCGTGCGGACGGACATGGTATGATACTGGTAAGGACACGTTTGGTTAATGGAGGCACGGCCTGTGCTCCACATTTGGACTTAGAAGCGGTTGTCAACTACTATACTCTTTAATTTTATTTCCTCTAAATTCAAGAAACAACGAAAGGCGAACGAGTTCCTAATTGAAAGGTTATCACACGGACCGCACCCTGGTACTCTGTGTTGTTTGTCCGCTCCAACAGTTCGGAGCCAAAGTTCAGGATGCGAGTATAGGTGAGCTCAAAATCGCGCGGAGAAACCCAAGTGCCTTCTTCACGCAGATGGCGAAGAATTCGCAGAATCCAAGTAGCACATGTCCATCCTTGAGGTCCATATCTTCCTGGAAATCGCCAACCAGAATCGTAGGCTGGAAAGTTGGTTTGAATCAGGGTTTGAAACGAGTCCACAGTGTAGTTGGAAGTAGTGAAGAGATGGACAACGCCTCGGAAGGCACTGGAATGGCTGATATCGCATCGTTGGAAGGATTGGGCGAACGCACCATCGGGCTGTTTTCGGAGTTCGAGGGCTAGTACTGGCTGCGAAGCCCACGAATTAGCGGCCGACGCCACCAGTGCCCAGTGGAAATATGAAGGTATATTGAAAGTCCTGCTTCCCTTGATAAGATAGAGGGCGATTCCTACATGAACAGTCATGGTACCTGCCTATGAGTAAGCACACGCTCGGAATAGAATTATTGCAAGTGCACACTTGGATCAAAAGGGAAAGGAAAGGCCAGGTCGGTAGAAAGAACAGATTTCCACAATTACTGCAATCCTGGTTCATTTCAGAATGGTTACATTTATTTTCCACTTGCATGTTCCATTTTCTCATAATTTCTTTTGGACAAAGACGCCATTACTAAGTATACATGTTCACATTGCTCAATCACTGTAGGTCAACTCGCCTCCCATCTTCCGAGCTCCTCACAATAGCCTGCAAGATCTCCTTCAACTTCAAAGCCTGTTCAAGATCCGCATACTTTGATACATTTCCATCTGCAAACGCTTCCCAATTCCGCCCTGTCTGCTTAGTTGCATCATCAGTAGGAATTGCGACTTTCTCTCCGTTCAAATAGACATTCGGAGTCGCATCGAAGAATCCTTGCTTTGTCGTGCGGTCAGAATCATCAACAATCCGAAGAACACCTTTCTCCCCTTGAATGATCCAGTTAAAATCTGCTTCTTTGGCTGGAGCTTGCAGATGCACGGTGAACAATGCCCCGCTGGCGAGTGAACCCATGACACAGACTTGGTTCGGGGTATCATTGGGCACGACTTCCTCGGTGGGATTACCGTCTGAATCAAGAAGAGTTGTAGAGGAAATTTGATTTTTGATGACCGCGGAAAGAGAGGAAATGGGTCCAAGAATATGAGTGAATAGGTCAAGAGCGTGTCCCCCAGGTATATCGAGGAGTGTAGCTCCGTTGGAGGATGAAAGCGTATATCTATAGTTCGACGGCATAAAGTGACCCCAAAAGCTGGTAATGGAAATGATCTTGGTGCGATAAACCGAAAATCAATGACTACTTATTCCACATGACGGGCGAATTGGACTTACAAAAGTCGAGGAAAGAATTTCACCAAGATCACCGCTGTCAACAATCTCTTTAGCCTGGATGTTTGTGAATACAATCTTCAGGACCAATAATTTGAAAGATCGATTTACCTTCAAAGCATAGGTAGTAAACCTGCTCTGAAACCCAAGCAACGATTTGATTCCTTTGAGCTTCGCCGCCTCATATAGCTCCTTCGTCTCCTTAACATGCCTACCGGCTGGCCATTCGATGAAAAGATCCTTTCCAGCTTCAATGACCTCGCTCGCTACTTCTTTATGATCCAGGACTTTGACAGAGACAGCAATCATATCGAGATCCCTCTCAGACGCGATGTGTTTCGCGGATCCGTGGTATGGCTTGACAACAACCGAAGTACCTGTAGCTTTGGAAGGGAGCTCAGAGTATTTTGCTGCGCTAGTTTCTGCTGATTCTTGTTTGGATGTGGATACAGCGACGAGGGAATATTTTGAGGATAATGAATCCTCAAAGAGGGGAGGTGCAAGGGCTGTAGCGGCCCATCCGGTTGCTGAAAGGCCTATGAAGCCCAAACGGATAGGGAGTTTCGGTTCTTGTGCCATTGCGATCTGGAGCGTTGAAATACTAGACGATGTTGATATGACTGGTGTCGACAATGAGAGCACTTAAATACCCTGCCATGGAGCCTGTGCATCGGAAGCAAAGGATTACCAACCTGCTGGCTGCTAATTGTTACCACCCCGGATGAAGCGGGATATACTGGAACTGTAAGCAATTCATCAGATGAGTCAGGTAAGGTTGCCGGAAATTTCTACTATTACCAAACAGTCAGGGACTTGGCGCCCTAGTCACGTTACTACACTCGCGTTAACGCTGACACCAATATACTTGTACTATAACCGTATCTACCATTAAACAACGCCCAAGCAAGCATTAGACAGTATTATATGTTGTGCTGTATAGAAGATAATTTACAACTTCCCTTTCCGCCTGATTTCCCATCACAGTCTATATTCCACTATAGACTACAAGGTTTTTTTGGCGTCGCAGTCTAGTCTTCGCCGCACGCTCCCACCCAAGCCCAATATGTTTGATACTACATGTAGAAGTCGAAAGGAAACGAAAGTGTTACACATTGGGCAATGACGACTGCAGATATAATGAAAAGCATCTGATACACAACGACAGATAGAAAGGCAGAGAGATATAGATGTCAGGAGACGACAGGGAGAGAGCAGGGAGAAAGCAGGAAGAGGCAGGCGAAGGCAAAGAAAGGGTAGGATTCCGTCTCTCGTCATCACAAGAACCGATTTGTTTCTGGTTTGAACCCTTTCGAGAGTCGGAGAGTGACGATGTTGCCTGAAAGACTTGAGAACTAGAGCAGATAGGTAAGAACCAGTCAGCAAGGAAGCTAGAAAATCGATTGAAAGGGTCGTAAGGACCGCGTACTTACCCCATTTCCAACGAACACCTCAGCCTTCTCTGCGATTGCCATATCCACCGCCATAGCTACATGCTTCTGTGCCTGATCCATTTCCAGCTCTCCGCCATGTCTTACATCCTCCCATCCGTCTTTCTTCAACGAATCCCTTAGAGAATTCAACCACCATCCCCAGCCATTCGAGAGTAGGTAAACCCGCTTCAGCGCGAGATTGTCTAACCGGACTTGATGTAAACGGGCGACAATCTCTGGGATTTCTGGAAGACAATGGGTGAGATAGTACGGTGTAAGTACAGTGTGTTCTTCCGAGGTTCGGTGAGGAATAGTCGTTAGGGATGAGGAGGAGGAGGAGGATGTTGATGATGACGAGTTCCTTAATGAAAGTGCAGTAGATGATGATGGAGGAGGAGGAACTGAGGAATGGAATTTGTGTTCACGGAGATAGGCATCAGCATCGAAACGATCCGGGAGTTCTTCATACTGGTTGACACCCATATATTCATCATCCCAACCTACAAGACGATGGCAGTGTCGGGAGTAGTCTCCGCGCCGGAGATGCACAGCAACAAGGCCTGAGAGAACGCCTGCGTTTGAGTGCGTATACGATGGTGGTGAAGGATATAAATCGTTCAGGTCATCCGGTTGAAGAATGGCGAAATTACGTGCGACTGCGGAAAGAACGAGAGGAGACCATGCGAAATTCGCAAGAATAGGGGATTCCAGTAAGGAGGAAAAGATTGGAAGGATGCGCTTAGTACCAAAGAGTCTGCTCAAGACGTGAAAAGAAATTCTTTGAAGATTCCGATGATTACTTACTCTCTATCGAAGAGCGTTCTCCCGGCAGAATCAATAACGACACACGGGTCGTCCTCCACTTTGTTCAGTTTGTCTATGAACCACGCCGCAATTTCGTCTGCGCCCTTTCCAAGACTAGCATCTATCGGTGCCTCCTTGGTATTTATCACAATTCTCTCTTCTGGCCGACAGACCGTGTTAAAGAATTCTAGACTGACTGCACGGCGGGCAATACTGCCGTCGGGAAAAGGTCCGCCCGCAGAGGGGCCAGAGATGAATGCGTTCATCGGTATACGCGACGGCCGGAGGGCAAAGTCATATAGGGTGTAAGGTAGTGGAGATTGAGACCATACGTGGTCCTCAAAAACATACGACCGATGAGATTGCTGTGCGACGTAGGCCATGACAAAACTGAGATGATTATGAGGAGATCTATCGTACAAAATACGAAAGCAAGCTGACCTTTCTTGAAGTACATTGTTCAATCCATGACCCCATAGAGCACCGTCAAACCAAAGATATTTTCTCCTGTGTATCCTCTCCGTGACACCGTCTCTACCGATTTTTTCATTGACTGCCTCCCTAATTCTATGCTGCGGCAGTGATCTCTCGTAGCCTCTCACGTCCTGGTACGTTGAAGGCACTCCCGAAGCCAATATACCCAGGACCATGAGAAAAAGTGTGGCAGTAAGGATGAAGACCAGTCTCCGCAGCGTCAGAGTATGTTGTACATACGATACCACTGAGAAGACAGTCAATGAAAACCTGCGTTTGTGAAGGACACTCTTCCGTCTTCTGTGAGAAGGTGAAGGCAAGCCGTAATCTTCTTCTTCATTACTGGAATGTAATTCATAGCTGTACTCTTCAGTTCGAATTCGCTGGTAGTCGTCCAGGCGACGGATAATTGACGTGAGCAGGCTCCATGTCTTCATAGGGTAGAACAAGAAAAGATTTGACAGTGGCCGATTGAAAGAGAAAGAAAGGGGAGAGACAAGCAAATGACAGTAGTAAGTGTAGTTATCGTTGTCAGTGTTCCATTTTTGGATCAATTCTTCCCATCACTTCTGCCGGCACCCGCTGTTTAATTTTCCGCTGCGCCGTAGTTCACTCTGCATCTTGATTTTTAATTGTTGGTCTAAAGTACAAAGTTCTTTGTTGATGCTATACATCATCTAAACTATATGTTGAATTTGGCGACATCCTCCTTGAAGTCGAGTTGAATTACGAGTTCGAGAGTGACACTTTTGATTTGTGTCGGAACTACAGCGATGTTGAATTAAGGGTTATTAGCGGTTATCGTTATAATGCGCCACTTACGATTTCCGCCTTTATAATCAACTCCTTTCTCAAAGTCCTTTATCCAGAAAATTTTCCGAGGCCGCGCTCGATCCAACACTACATCGAAGACTATCGATTCTTCGACTCAGAACACATCCCATTATCCACAGTGGAATGTAGAACTTTATTGAGATCCCATTCTATTCGTCGACGCGATTTTGATACCTTGCTTGAAGCTTCGTCATAAATCTAGTAGGGTGTCGTCCGTATTTATTAATTAATGGGATGAAATTGTTTTGGACGAAGACGAGATCCTTCTTGAGATCCATTATTTACGAACCAACGCCGAAATCAAGACAAACAAAATATTCCACTGGGTCGGTAAAGTACCGGAATAGGCCTCCAAGCTTGGCTCGAGGCTGCAACTGGGTTGGGTTGAGATCCAAGGAACGCTCCTGGTAAGTGAGTACTATAGCTCATGATCTACAGAATGCCACCCACATTATGGGGTGCGGCATGCACTGCAGCGACAACGACGAAGACGAACGTGAGGCAGAAGATTCTGAAATGCATGACAGGGTTTATCACAGCGAAAATAATTGAAGACTGTAATAAGACTCGTGATGTTTTGAACAACGAAGATACAAATTCCAGATCCGTGACCCAGCAAGAATCTAGGAAGAGGTCGACTAGCGAAAGAGTGAAGGAAGAAGGAGAGAAAGGGTCAGATACTTGCGGCTGCGTTAATAACATCCATCGGCTAGATCATTGTCGGTATGAGCTCCAACTAACATCGCTAAACCGTTGCTGTGATGAGAGTCACTGATAAGGACCAGCAAGTAATTCATCCATCCTAGTTGCTACCTTCTGCGTAATCCCAAGAGATCAAAGTAGATGAAGAGTTCGTATAGCTAGCTTGAAGCTGTATACCTTCAAGACTAGCCCAATTCTGCATGCTTTCAACTGCTGCAACTTTTATACCTCATCAGTGACTAATCACAGCAACGGTTTGTAAAGTGTATTGCTTCATTTTTTACGCTGCGAAAAGAGCTCTCAATTGAATTAGATTATGGATCCTGGATAATTGGAGATACGGAGCACATTCAGGCCACGTTGGAATGTCCTGGGAGTAGCTAGCGAATCCTTACAAGGGCAAAATGTCTTCGACTAAAGGCACAAAGAATGAGCCTGGTGCTGAATGGAAAGGTCGTTATATCATCTAGAAATACTATTATCTTGGTCCGCGGAATGGAAGGTATTGCCCAGTCGACATACTTTCGCTTATACCAGGAGTCATATCGATCTCAACCCCCAAAAATCGCTCAAGTAATTAAACAACAAAAAGTGACATGGGGCACCTGAATCATTATGGGACCACTATGACCACTGTCAGCTCGTTCATAGCGTGTATCTACCTAGCCATGGAGAGATGTTTCTGAAATATTATGACTGGAGATAGGGGAATAGACTGCTTGTAAGGATATATTGTTTATCGTAATTTGCAAGTTCAGAAAGATTTGATTGTGCTCATCCGCCGTTTGCAGATTGTCTCGTCGTTTGCGTGTCTTCGTCCAAGTGATTATGAACATACAGTTGAAGTTACATGTCATCGGTCTGTTACAATGATTCAAAAACCGAAAAACGCCCCTTCAACTTCCCTTTCCTCAGTTTCTCGGCTTCCCCGAGAACCTTCTTATGCCTCCAACCGTCCAATCCTATCATTCATTTTCTGCAATGACTCCGCGTCCGCACCCTTCTTCTTCATCGTCTCATGAAGCTTGAATATAACTCAATAGCAGAAGAAATATACCCGATTAAGCTTCTAGACAACGCACGCTGATTGTACTTGTCACAAAGCTCGGAAAAGCTCCTCGATCTTTTGCACACCTCCCATCATAAAAGCGATTGAGTCTACTTCTGACTTAGCTTCGTTATAGCGCCTTTTCACACTTTCGCTGCAATTGTCGCCGAGGGTTGCGGGATTGAACAGCAGTTTCGATAATAGATGCTGTTCGTCGGCTGAATCTTGCAACTTGTCTAAGAACTGGAAGACCCGGGCTAGCATCTTCAAGGCTTTCGTATAGCTCCAACGCACACTGTCGTCCATCTCCTCCAAGATCTCTTTGTCAACGGTCGGCTGAAAGCGATGTTGCCGGCGATGGAGTTGGAGATCCATGTAGTAGTCAGATCGTATTCGGTAGCAGTGCCTAATCGAGGGAGAGTCCCATTCTCGAGGATGATGACTGCGCCGATGACTTCGAGGTCCTTTTTGATAGTACTAGGCATCGCAGCTCTGTGCTCATTGTCCATGTCGGTTCCACCAGTGTCAGCGAGTCCGGGAGTATCGAGAATGTTGACCTCGTTTGCGTTTGCAGAGATAGTGTTAGAATTCAGGAACGTTGGTCTGATTACCGAGGGTGATGAGACAAGGGTGGTATTGAAGTGACTTACGCAACTTGCTTACGAGCAGGGCTAATAGTATTTGTATTTGAGGCGATGGGAGCCACCAGTGTGCCTAGGGTGCTAGTATCAGCGATGAATGCGACGGACAAGGTACAAAGTTAGTCGACGTACTGGATGGTGACTGAATGAGACGTGAGTGGGTTTCGGACCGCGAGTTGACGATAATTCGAATTTGGTACAAGGTAAAATTATAAGATGGATTCCACTGGCCATCCGATTTTTTCTTAGCGCATCGTGCCTGTCAGCTCATTGATGAATTCTGCGGCGACGTCGATAACTCTTGTCAAGTTGGCCGATCTGTCACTTTCGGTCGGGGGTCCATTTTCTCCAACCGACTGAAGACCAAAATCATCAGCGGACCTGAAAGAGCTAATTTGCCCAATCAAGGATTTCTATAGACAGTTAGTGATTCTGCAGGACTTGACCAAGAAAGAGACAGAACAAAAGATCCAAAGTGAGAATTGAAAACTTGACTCGAATATATGAACGTTCAGGGCATTTCCCATCTTTTGCGACATACGGGCAAAGTCAGATCTTGACTCTGGCAAAAACCGTTCCATGCACAGCACGACAATTCGGACAGGGGTGAAGATTTGATGAATACACTTTTAGCTCTAATGCAAAGGTACATTGAGACAATGTGCGGAAGGCGGCAAAGCTCACATAATGAGGAACCTCTCGAAACCCATGGTTGATGTTCTTGCTCTTTCTTGCTCCGCGAAATTCGTAATAGAACATGCGACTTAAATTGGTTGCAATAACGACATTGTGTTCCAAGGCATGTGGTCTGTCATGCTTATTTCAGGACGAAAGTAAGGGAAAGGTCCATGGAAGAAAACAAGTAGCATGCTATACCTAAATGAGGTTCCTGGGGGACCTGACCTATATCCATTCTTCAAGCCGGAAAGGTGATTTACCGCCTGTATTGAACAGTTACACAGCAGCTGCGCGCGCGCTATACGCGAACGCCAAGGAGTAATTAAGGCCGGAGATTCAAGTACGCGAATTCCAGAGCTAGGTCGAGAACAGGGACATTTTGCGGTAGAGAGGGTTTAATCATGTTATCTTATCTCATCTAACTTTTGTCTGAAAATTCCGACTCCTTCAGAACTGTTTGAGCGTCGAGCTACTGTCTACACCTATTTCAGCGTATTCTGTAGGTTATGATTAAGTAATTTTTGACCTTATTCTTCAATTTTGGACTCCAAAGAATCGATGTTTCCGTATTCCAAGTTCCGCGTTTGGGATGCACAACATTCATCCTTTCCCGAATCTCCAAGTCAAATGAAATCAACAAAAATCCAGGGCCCAGCAGAATATAGTTATGATTTGATTGACAGTGACAGCTCCACCAACGGTCTGTACGCGTTTTGTTCTTCATCGAAATTTGGGCGTGAATTAGGCGCGAAGTCGACTTTGACGAAATTGGAGATTGATATGGAAGGAGGTGCTTAAAAGCCAGCTTTAGATTTGAAACGGTTGATCACCTCTCACTGCGACCTATTTGGCTGCTCCTGTGAAAACTCTCCAAACTGAGTGAGTAGTGCTACACTACACATTGCATTCGTTTTCTACATGTTTTTGACTCAGTCCTCACAGTTACATCTACCTACACTTCTCCAAAACTGTACGAATTTTTGAAAGTTTGAATTTCGGACAAGTAAGTGCTTGTTATCTTCACTCTTCCATATAGTTTTTGACCTAGCTTTGTCGTCGTAGAATGGGATTTCGATCAGAAGAAATGGACCTCCCTGCTCTGGGACGACCGGCCTTCTTGGGCCAGCTATACAACGCAACCTCCGAGCGTCTCATGAATACGCAACTCTTCGGCCCAGACCTTGTGAGCAAGGTCCAAACTGTGCCCAACTCCTCAAACAGCGTCAAGTTTAAGGATATTAACACCATCTCGGATCGTGCCAACGCTCTGGACATTAAAGCTGAGCTCTCAGTCAGCATTATGAGTGGCCTGATCGACCTGAAGGGATCTGGCCAGTACCTCGATACCAGCAAGTCCAATGTATCTTCTCGCGAGGTGTCAATGATTTGCTCCACCCGCAAGAACTTGAAGAGGTTGGATCTGAAAGGTAGCGACACGATTACTGCACAGACCTACGAGCGAGCAGCTAAGCATGGAGCTACTCACGTCGTCACGGGTATCATCTACGGCGGCACTCTCGTCACAAACGTCGTCGAAAAAGCCTCTTTGTCCGAGGCCCAAACAAAGATTCACGGAGAGTTCACGGCGTCTCTCATGAAGAAGATGGCATCAAAATTCTCTGCAGAGGGTAAGGCATCAGTTGACAGCGACAAGACCTCCAAGGACGTCCTCGAGAGCCGTGACTTCGATTTCTATGGTGACTATGCTGCTTCTGGCCGTCCTAACGCTATGACCATCGGCGACCTCTTCGAGCTTGCGAAGAAATGGCCAGAACTTGTTGGAGAAGGAGTTCCTTGCCAGATCACTGTTACTCCTCTCGATCAGTTCGTAGATGGGTCCATCGAGGCGAAGATTCTCCACGAGCTCGAGAGTGACGAGCTTGCGGCTATCCTCACTGCGTATGACGAGATTTTCCGTCTTGCTGGGCGGAGAACTCGAATTCAGGCTGCACTCGAAGCCGGGAATGGTAATCTTGGCGCATGTTGCCCAACCTTCATGGACAGCTGCAAGAAGCGGAAGATTATCACCGATGGCATTCTTGGACGGTCTAGGCAGGCACTCGGAAAGTACCTCGTCGCTTTCCGTGACGGAGGATCCGAGAAGGCTGGCAAAACCACGACCGAGTTCGTGGATGCTGCCAAGGTCGGTCTGGCGGACCATCTGAAGGAATGTGGCCAGGACGAGTCGGTTCTGAGCCTTCTACAGAACATCCAGGATCTCGCTGTTACTCATGGTGTTCCACTCGAGACCCTCAATGGGCTCCGCAGCCTCATGACCCGCGCAAATCAGGGTATGCTTGGTGTTGTCCTTATTCCCCCTTCGCCCAATCTTGATGGTGCAATCAACGCGTACGAGGTTTTAGTCGCCAAAATCAAAAAATGGAGGGTTGACGAAGACAAAAAAGATACCGATGCGGATGGGAAGACAAAGGAGACACTGTTCATCTCCTTCTACTGTGATCCTGCACTCGTCTCGGAGTTCCTGGACTTGGACGGAAAGAAAGGCGTGTTGAAGAAGGCGCTTGAGGGATTCGAGAAGAGCAAAGGACCTCGATTCGTTCATTACGGTATACTCCCAACCAGTTTGTCCAGCGTTCAGAAGCAGATCGATTGGTCCCTCCTTAATGACGAAGGCTGGGCGTTCGTCCACAACGAGACGGAAAATTCTTACTACGTCGGTCAGGTCAGTGGTGGAAAGCGACACGGTAGGGGTACGGTGACTTATGCTAATGGATCGACGTACTCTGGTGATTGGTGGTACAATCAGAGGCACGGCGAGGGCGAGCTTGTCGAGAAGACACGGAAGTCGACTGGCGTCTTCATCAATGACCAGTACTGGGGAGATGGTGTTGTAGTCGATTTAACGATCCTCGCTCACCACGTTACTGTTGGAGCGGCGAAGATTCCACTTCGCAAACGGGACGCTGGCACTGCTCATGTTCGTATGATTGGTACCATGCTCGAATGGAAGGAGGGCGAAGAGTACAAGCTGGTCGTTGAGGCTAAGGGAGGGCATAAGTTGGAGATGATCGTCGTCGGAAAATTGATCAGGCATGATCAGGATGATATGTTCAACAAGAGCTGGCCACTTGATGAGAGTGCTGAGATCAAGGTCGAGAAGAGGTCATAATTGGGGCAAATAATATCGAACAATTGTAACAGTACCGAAATAGTGCATCTTCTGTTGACCATCATATGAATCTCGATAGTGATCCTGTATTAATTACCATCTTGTGCTAATCATCATTTTGCATCTGACTTCAAGAGCAGGATTGTGATATTCTAGGTGATGAAAGATTAAGAGATATGATAGTACAGCCTTTAGTATAAGCAACACTGAATTACTGCCACGTTTCAAAGATACGAAGATATAGTAGAGTGGCTGCCGTAAGTGTCTTGTCTAAACTATGGTATGTGAGGTTCTAAAAAATTCTACTCTATGGTGCGTCCAGACTGCAATAACACGACCGCGACGATACAGCATTCGAGTAGACCTTCTCGAATAGCAGTAGAGGTGATTTCTAATGTGACCCCTCCTTCGGTCCGACTGAGTCTCGCGTAGAGCTCTGGAGTGGTTGTGCCATAAGTGTACAACTGGATTTCGAGGTCAGTTCGATTTAGTTCGACTGGTACTCAGCGAAAAGCATTTACTCCTACATATTGATCTTGTGGAACCCATACAAAATTCCGATCTCGCGCTTTCATGTGCCTATATCTGTTGGAGTTATCAGATATATGCTAGATGGGAACACAATAGTGCATAGTGACCTACTTTCTATCCGTCGATAATTGTAGCCACGAAGAGACGAACTGCTTGTGAATAATATCGCGAACTTCCACAACAGGCCCGGAAGATTCTCTCCATTCGATGACAGCAATGCTCTTGCCTTCACGATTCTGGAATAACGTAAAGTTCGGCGAAGGGGTATTGTTGAGAACTCGGAAATAAGAACTCGACTGTGGCCCAAGAATAGTGCAATCCAATATGTCGGGATTGAACGCAGTAAATTTAAACTGGTGGATAGAGGGGCTTGAAGGCGACGAGGAAAATGGCAAGGCACCAAAAATCGAGGGTGCAGGACCACCTGCACCACTAGAGCTAGCCCATCCAGCCTGAGCGTAAGGGTTAGTGATATTCATATTCGAAAGCTTGAAAGATAATGAAAACCCCTCCCTGGTCGTCTATCTTTATACTCACTGAAGAGTCATTCACCGCTTCAGAAGAAGGGGCTAGAAATGAAGGTGCTTTGTACTTTCAGCGGGGAAAGACTCCTCGATTGTAAACTTGTTACTTAGCGGTTCATAGAAATTTTCAGTGTTTTCAATTGTGCCTGTACCAGCTTCCTCCGATTAGATGTGAGTGAGAACGGCTGAATCACTGATAAAAATAAGCGATGCTCATCCGACATAGCAAAACTTCAAATTGAATTGCACCAGTGCTTTTCGGGGAACCAGAATTCGGAAATGATCTGTTCAGAGGTTCCCACCTTGTTAGCCTTTTGCATTGGTGTATATGTTCGGTACACTCGGACTATCAGTCACTACTCGCCAGTAACGGTTTCTTTTCTGAATCAACTGGAAGCGCCTACAGTTGGGTCGAAGGGCGTGATCGAAAGGATAAGGCAACAGACGCGACTGTCGCATCCCTGGTGGTCATGATATGTCACATCTCTCACTATGAGCAAGCGAGTTCACACAGCCATGCAGGATGCCATTGGAAGGAACGCAGGAAGAAGGTTGCGCGCGCTCGATTGTTCGGCTGATATTGGTGAGAATACGAAGACACCCACTGCTACTGAGTGAAAATATTGTTGTCCCACCGGCTGAGATCGCTTCAATCAATATTGACGCATGTTTATATTCTGATTGGCCTGAATATCAGGGAGTTGATCTAATTGGTTTCGAGTATTATACAGGTAACTAATGCACATTGTAAGATGATGCCTCTCTGAAAGACTAGCGAAGCCCGCCTTATAGCCAGGTCGAAATATCCATTTGAATGAGCGAAACACCAGCCCAAACAGGACACATAGCTCAAGTTCTAAAAGGTTTTTTTCAATGGACTGTGTGAGGGGGAAGGCGGAGTAATGGTAAAGAAGCGCCGATTCCGTGAGACACTAGGAGTCGACGACCGCGTCCCTTACATGATTGCATTACAGTAGTATCCATGTAGACCTAAAGCCGCGCCACCCAATGTCGGCGGCGCCAGGGATATTGGCGCTGCAGCCTTCGGCAAGCTTTACTGTAAGTGGCGGGACTGACTCGGAGCTGCTTGCACAGGCTGTATTTGTGCGCTAGATGGCCTGAAACGAAAGCAATGAGTACATTTCACCAAGTCTAGAATGAACTTGCGAGATTAATCTCCTCCTTCCCGACTCCGGTTGAATAGGGATGTTAATACTGCGGAGTCTTCTAAAATGATTATTAAGACGAACAGACTGTCCCCAAACACGACGAAACGATACTGAAGGTTCTTGCATCATATTCGGTAAATTGTTTTGGGTAGTATACTATAGAGCAACAGCGCAGTGGTGCACGTGAATCGGATAACGAGAATTTATATCATTTTCCGACTTTTAATTAAGTGATCTCTGGTATCTCTTTCACTTGCAGATTAAAGGGATACACATAACAATCCTGCGAATCAAAGTTAACGACGCTCATGGAGTCCATAATTGATGACAGATGTACATCCTTGTCCAGAGAGTAGTACTAAGAACCTGTCGTAAAAAATCTAACAGCTGTTGCCCATGGTTGAATACTTGCCGCGCAAACACAAGGGGGTATTTTTACTGTGTGAATAACATGAAAAGCTTGAAGTGGAGAGGATATAGAGGGGTGTCGTCTGGAAAGTTCAATGGAGATTATATTCAATTTTCTTGAGCTTGGGGCAATATAAGAAAAGAGTACTGGAATTGCTCGTTGGAGTCTGGATACGTTCAAGAATCGAGGGGCCTCTTCCCTTTCGGAGCCCGAGTCGAACGACGATCTGAAGATGAGTTCTTCGAGTGGCTTTTTCTATATCTAAGGAAACGTATCGTATATCAGTGTACTGGAGCCAATATTAATACAAAGATTTTGCCTGGGGGTAAAGCCGCGTTCGGGTGGGTAACACACCTCTACGGGAGGACCTCCAAGCCCGAAGAATCTGAGCTGTGACTCTAACACAAAGAAAAGGGCGGGACGGTGGAATACAACGAAGAAAAAGTCGATAAGCCTCTCGCGTTTTCGAGAGCGAGAACGATGGGCGCCGGACATTATGTGACACTCGTTGCTATTTCTGATCTCAGAGTCAGTGTACACGAATCTAGGGGGCAATCAAGCGAATCATGATACGCATCAAGGGATCTTTATGTCGGCTGTGTCTTCAAGGACAATCTGTAGGTCAAGATCGTCATTAAAGGTCAGCGAAGAGAATGGCATTATTATATGTATATAATGGGTGAAACTCGGACCAGGCTTTTGCACATTTCATCTATATACCGATTCGATCCATCGGGTGGCATTCCTCTGTGAATTTGCATAAGGGATCAAATGTTCTCGCAGTCATACATAGACATCAAAATTTGGCAGCAGTATCGTTTGAACTACTTGATAATATGCTTTTTTATTTACGAAATATCCTTTTGCTTGTCCTCGCAATCAACCGACCAGTGTCCCGTCTTTCGACAATGTTTACAAGTTTGATGATCCCTGGGTGGGTAATCAAACCTGATTGGGCATTCGACCAATTTGTGCGGCAGTCCACAACATGGACAGAATCGTGCCCGTAAGACGGACCTGATTGTATCAGTGATCATTTGGATGGACTCTGGGTGGACGGAGACTGAATCGTTGGAATTCTCGTTGGCAGAGGTGAGTATGTTCGTAATTTGCATTCGAAGGTTGGCGTTCGAGTCTACGTAGGGGGAGGGAGCTCCGGGTACAGCGATTAGGGAAACAATCCCGGTCTTTTTGTCGTTCTCGGATTTGGAGTCAACCTGGAGGAATTGGTCTCGGAAGAGTTGGTCGACGAGCATAGCGAAACGAATGTCGCGCATAGTGACACCGGGTACCTTCAAGCTTTTGGGAAAAGCTAATGATGACCTATGTTAACGCGTATATCAAAAGCAGTAGGTTTTCAAAGGACCGACCGACAGGATGCACGCTCGATCCTAACTCTGAAATCTCTTCGGGAACACACGCTTCATGAGTGTTGATCCTAATAGCAACCTGTGCCACTCTCTTGACAGTGGCATCAGTCCCTGAATTGTTGAAGACACTCGGAGGTGAGGGGTGATGCTACGATGGGTACTTCTTGGTTCAAAACGATATCTTTGATTTTAGTCATGGCTTACTTTTTCTTCGCGGGCAATGTTCTTCACCTCTGCAGCAAACTCACTCGCGTGTGCTATTTCTGAGAAGAAATAATTTGCTGTGAGAACCAGCCCGTTACCGACGGGTTCGTCTTTTTCCGGCGCTCGTTTTGGGTTCCTACGCAGCGACCTACGAATCACGGTACGTGTTGTGTAACCTCTCCATGGGGTTGAGGTGATAAGTGGGACGAAATATCGCAGCATTTCGGATACATTGAGCCACGGGGTTGGTCGGTCCTCAGACCCTAAAGGAATTGGAGGAAGGGCAGCTACATGAGCCGCTGTCTGAGGTGTACGTTGCGAACGTGGTGGGCCGCTTTCTATGCTTCCTGTATTAAAATACCTTTACTTTCATAGAGGAAGAGGAAGAGGAAAAGAAAAACGGACTGTTTCTAGTGAGCGCTGGAGTCGAAGCAGTTACAAATAGGTTTCCAGAGGCGCGGGTTCGAAAGACGCGCAGCAACCGTGTAGAGATGGACGTTGAGAGCATCAAGAGTTTTGCATAGCCGCCCTGAGCGAATCTCGATGATAAGATTAGATTCGCTAAAGGGCGCTTATTGATTTCGATTTTTCAGTTTCTCACTGCACACGTTAGCATTATTTCTGGTTATTGGTCTCTTAACTATCGGCGATCAGCCAAACTTGACATAACCATGTCATACTCTCTCCGAGGAATGTTGTGGCATGAACACCCTCGATAAAAGTATACATGTCACCGAACATCGAAGATTATCAAAATACATATCCATCAATGACTGTCACTTGACTGTCCAACTGAGCCGCCGAGCGAAAAATGATGATAGTCCTCATGTTCTCAGCAGACGTTATTTCACAGAAGCATATGGTCCAGCACCTGCAAGGCTTGACAGATGCTCAGGCTTCTCGTGTATAAAGGTTGGTCAATCGTATACTCAATGCTTTCTGGAGGGCCCCAGATCATGTTCAACTCTTTGTTCCTCCTTTTCCTTCCTTCTACGGTTCTTGCAGCAGCCATAATTGAGCTTCAAGCAAGGCAACTTTCTGGACCCCAGGGTATCGATGTCTCTCACTTCCAAGGAACCATTGACTGGACATCAGTTGCTGCGAATGGCATTAGTTTTGTCTTCATTAAGGCTACCGAGGGGACCAGTCAGTACATCTACTCTCTCTTTGACTGTTCTCAAACCCTTCGATATTCTACTGATAGCCTTCTTGGATCCTGACTTCTCTGATAACTATATCGGTGCTACCGACGCCGGTTTAATTAGAGGAGGGTACCACTTTGCGCACCCAGACTCCAGTTCTGGTGCTACTCAGGCGGACTACTTCCTTGCTCATGGAGGTTAGTAATGTCTCAAGATATTCCGAATCTCTCCACTGACTCCTCCAGGTGGATGGACCGCTGACGGTATCACGTTACCGGGCATGCTAGATATTGAATGTAAGCGTTCGCTTTCTTCAATATTTTTCATACGCTTGATACCTAGTACATATTCGTTATGAAACTAGATAACCCAAGCGGCGATGTTTGTTACGGTCTCAGTGCCTCTGCTATGGTCTCGTGGATTCAGGACTTCTCCAATACTTACGAATTCCAAACGGGCAGGTGAAGTCATACGATCTCTCTCTCTCTCTCTCTGCTGTTGGTGTCCTTAATTCGGGAGCACAGATTTCCAAGTTAGTTTTCTCCCCTTCGAAGTCGCTAAATTTTTGCATGACCTTCTCGTCGCATTCTAGTTATATATACCACCACTGATTGGTGGACAACTTGCACAGGAAATAGCGCTGCATTTGCAAATGACAATTCGCTTTTCATTGCTCATTATGGGTCAAGTATTGGTACAATACCGGCTGGTTGGTCGTAAGCGAATCTCTGGCATACTTTCATAGAAAAACTTGTTGAAAAACGTTTAAACCATAAAGGTTTGCGACATTTTGGCAGTACGCTGACGCTGGTCCCAATCCTGGAGATCAGGACGTATTCAACGGTGATTCTACTGAACTACAAAGGTGAGTATTAAAATCGTTGGTGTTGGATGGAGCTGAAGGTCTGCTTTTGGCAGATTGGCACAAGGGTCATGAGCAAACAGTTCAAGTGATTCCAACCAAGCTCCAAAACCTCAGCATGGTCGATTGAATTTCAAGGCCTGTGTATGTTACTAATTATAAATATTAGTACACAATGACTGGCTATACATATACACGAGTGCATATCGAAATTCCAGTAGACGTGCTCATTACAAGAAGCGCTCTTAAGTTTCTATCAGTCCGTGTTCTAGAATCGAACTGCTGCGATGACTACATTTTACGAGTTGAATACATCCAAAATACAACGTCCGGGCGTTGATTTCGGACGTTTATATACAATCAATGTCACAGAGAATCTTCCGATTAGACCTCATCTGGGTAGTACCTAGACACGAACATTAACGATAAGTACAAGATGAAGCAACCAGAAAACAATAACACGACGTACTTCCCGAGCGTGGGATTTTGAGAAGCAGAAGCAATTGTGTTCAGCGGTATAGGACGATGTGGATCAAACTCCGGTTTCTGCTAGCTAGATTTAGAATATTCTTTGTGAAATGCGATGAACATTCCACACCGTAGCACTAGTCGTCGTGTAAGCTGTTTCCCAGCCATCCATGTCAGCGGGTGGCATAGACGGTACCCTCGTTCCCAGGTGGAACATATTTGTATGGTTCGTGGTTGTGTTCTGCTTATCAGTTCCCCTTCCACGGACCACGCGGCGGGTGTTCAGCCTGAAAGTGTGTATGATGCGAGCGGCTTTCAACGAAGCACAAGAGAGCACCCACGTTGCCATGAAAGAAATCGCATATACTGCGGAATGACGCTATCAACTTTGACGGCACCCAGCGACATCTCGGTACGTACATTTGCTCAGAATGAAAAACACCGCGATAAAGATGAGGTTGTTGGGCATAATATTGTACTAGGCAAGCGATCAACAGTTACACGGAGAATGGTGGAAGAATTGACTCACAAGAATCACAGTAGTGACACTAACGACACTGCGATGGATGAGATCAGATTGCGCCTTCTCATAGTAGATGTAAAAGTAAGAACCTGATATTCAAAAGCAAATTGTCAACTATTTATTGACTTCATCAAAGCGGGTTGATATTACCTTGTTAGAGCGCCTGTGTTGATTGCATATTTGATGAGAGTACTGACCAAAGAATCAGATCTATCGCAGGAAAAGCGCATAGGTATCAACTTGTGTTAAGGAATCAAAACATTTGCTTACTGGCGATAACCAGTGCGTAACTTATTGAGGAAGTAGCACAAGGACAGAGCAGTAACAATGTCTGTTAGGACACCGACACCAAGCGATATAGTCCCGTAAACCTGTAGCCTGATCAGAATTGACGGTCAAAACTAGCAGAAATATACACACGCGTAACTGCACCACGGCAAATACATCTGGAAGCATAAATCTATGATGGACACTTTGGCTGAGTGCAAGATTCAGGAATCGGGAACAACCCACGATTTCACGGTAAATACTGCACAACGATTGAGCAAAGGAAATTCGATACGTGGTGAACGACTGACCAATCGATAAAGACATTCCCCCGAGAGTCAGAACCATCTTTTGAGTATTTTAGAATTACTGAGCCTTCTTTTTCAACATCATAACTTACGATCAAGCCTGTGATCCAAAAGTTTTGTTGACTAACTGATGGAACCTGAGAACACTCGGCATGAAAACATCGTACATGAAACTCACAGCGCCACACCCTCAACGCAAAAGCGCTACAAAGCAAGAATTCTTTCCAGTCACGATGTGTTGAAAGAAAGTTGAGATACGCGTACATCTTGACCATGGTACCTACAACAGACTAAAGGATGCTGTTGAGTAAAATGCAAATTAGCTCCGCGAATCGCGTACCCCTAGTGTTTGTTGTAACTGTCATATCATTGTTAGATCAGATATATGGTTGATTACTATGACTCACAATGAATGACCTGAAATTTGTCGCGATCAGAATTTTGTGTACTAACGCATGAAGCATCCACGCGCACCATTTTTGGGCCCCTTCAATAAGCGCAAGAGGATTCGAGAAGTTGGAAATTCCATAATGATAATAAATCTGGCCGATGAGAACTTGGTCTACAGTTTCGAGGGTCCTACGACGACGGCGCATAAGCCGACCATCTGTAATAACTCGAGCATATTGCACATACAAGATCAATAGGACCTGAAAAACCCAGTATCGTTCAGTCTGATTGGTTCTCTGAGAGAAAAGCAAGCACGAACGATAAACTTATATATCGGCCTATCCATAGGATAATGGGCAAGGTAGGTGTATATTTGGCTCAAGAGAATACCATATACACAACAAGCCACGGCGAATCCGACGAAGAGGGCCCCTAGTGTGTTATCGATCGTAATGTCTGGAGACACTGTCGCGACCGATTGTGCCATGTCAGTCGATGAGGAAGGGGGGTCAAAAGAGAGAGCCAACAGGAGGGAATGGATACAGAGTGGGATTCGATTTTCACAGATGCCATTTTGAAGTTCCCTATGTATATGTATTTGTGGAAAAAATTGACCGCGTGCTAGCAATAATTTAATAGAGACATAATTAGAGCTAATTGAGTTTTCGGAGAACTTAATGGACATGACATCCGGTTGTTAAGTTGAGTACACGACCATGTTACTTCTTAATCACAGAGGCCACCGCCGAAGAGACTGGGATATGCAAGAAGATGAGGATCGATGCGCGTTGAAAACTGAAGTTGAGATACGAACGCACGAGAAGGACAACTGTGCGCCAAATTGATTCTGGCCAAAATCCAGCTGATATAGCACAAAACGAATTGATGATCGACATCTTTCTTTACAAGATTGTTCTCGATGGGTCTCTGAATGTTGAAGGTATCTCCTATAAATCAACCTCAAAGAGGATGCGGAAGTTCTGTGACTTCTGACGGTACTTGTATCTGGGCATCGTGATGAGAGACAGTCGAGACTCGACATAAAGTGGGCATCTCTACACATCATGGAGATTGAGCTTGGATAGAATCAAACGTAAAACAGGAACTCATGCAGTAGGTTGGAAGGGCTCACCAATTCTAAAATCGATCAAAAACCTCTTCAAATACTTACCGTAAACCATCAATGAAAATGGATGGCTGAGCGTCCGACCAAGGACCGCAACACAACGCGTAGTGGGTTCGCAGGCACGACCGGTAGGTCCACATGTCGATATGAGTCCGGTCGTCATGCTCAAAATTTTCGGCCTGCGCAGTCAGCCTAGAAGTATAGGGCACGTAGATATCCAGCAAATTTACATCAGCGAGATAAAAAGGTCCTGTTTTCTACGAAATTTCGGCTTCCGTGGCGAGCAGTCACTCTCCCTTTGAATGTTATAGCGTTGTAGTAGGCGTTCCATAGCAAGGCTGATATTATGCAGTACGTGTGTGCCGAATCTTGCTGCTGCGATTTTCCAGAGATGCAGAGACCAAAAGGCAATTGAATTACTGATATTCAGCTTGGGGGTACTAAAACATAGGATTAATTCTTGCACCATGACTACGGGATCCCCTAGTTGGACGGAAGATACTGTAGGATAAGACTTGAGATCGGTAGAGATTGAACAAATTGGTATGGAACAAAAATTCGGAGGTTTATCAAGCCTCCTAAATTACAGACATTGTCAACCAGATGTTGGAACAAATTCCCAGAATCACAGGGAATGAGTGATGAGTGGTTGGTAACCCTCAGCTGGTAACGATCGATACCTGGGCGTATGAGACCCTGCTAGATATATATCAATGTGAGGTGACGAACGAAAACTAAAATTTAAACCATATGTACCTCTGCCATATTTGTAGAATACGTAGGATTTTCCTCAGTCTCGAATTCATGACACCTATTCGGTACGCGAGCTTGTGACCATCTGGACGCAATCAAGGCCATTTGCTCCCAAACCCAAAGGGAAGGGTCCCCTCGAACGCATTACTGTGTGTCAACCGTGAAAAGTCCAATTGATAACGATATAAACAAAGCGAAGCGATGGGAAATAGCTGGAGAACCCGCGGGAATCTCACATGCGTTTGGTGATCCCATATTGGAAATCTAGTTCACCGACGTGAACCATTCTGCTAGATATACACTACTATACAGTTGAATATTTCCTCACAAGCCATCGTCGTAATGCTACAGGATAAGGCCCCTTCAACCTCTTGGAATTAGCCCTCCCTCGAGAGTACTCTCCGGTATTTGAACATTTAGAAGCGGAGCACACTCAACCTCAAAGGAGCGATCCGTGTACGGTGGATATCGCAAATAAATCTTGCTTTCCACTCTGTGAGACAGTAAAGAGAGCAAAGAGTAATGGGTAGAAACAGGTGAGAAATGCGACATCGTCGAGTTATGAATACTTACTCTGCCGGAATGTCGAGTGAGGTCCTCTCGTACGTGAAGCAACTGAAAGTATTTTCCAGTACTTGGCGTCCATCTAGACCGTCAAATGATATGTCAGGCGTGATTTGATTGCAGAGACAGTAGAGTTTCTTACATCCAGATTCGCCTACCCCTCCAAATGGTAGTACTTTGACTGTAAAATGTGTCCATTAAGGATATATAGATGTGGTTGATACAAGTGAGTACATACCATCCATCTGCATGAAGGTATCATTGAATATAAGATTTCCGCTCATCGTGAGCTTGCGCACTGTGTGGATATATCATTATTCGGCAAATGTGATACACGAAGCAAACAAAAGGACACAGACCATCCTGTTGTAGCTGTTCGTTCTGCGTGAACAGATATAGAACAAGAGGATGATCGCTGCAAAAACCCGACCCTAGTCAGTTATTTTTGATAGAGACAATGTTGTAACCAAACACGAACTTCGCACTGATATACTCGCAGGCAGAACGCATATCGTCCACCTCCATCAACGTCAAGATGGGCCCAAATGTTTCCGATTCGAGTAACACATCGCCTGGTTTAACGAGCTGAAAGTGAAAGTGAAGATTCATGAGCTCTTCTCTTAACTGATAGATAGAGGAGGAATGAAGACAAACCACAACAGTCGGCTCAATTCTCCGTTCCGTCTCATCCATTCCTCCGCCCATTAGAATCTTGCCTCGAGTTTGCTCTAACAGGCTCTTGATTCGGCTGAAATGTTGCATATTAATGATCCGGGTGTAAGAATCGGATTTGAGTGAGCCATCTGGATAAAATGATAAACATGCTTTCTTGAGGTTTTCTACGAACGCTGCAGTAGTGGAAGGCGTGACGAGAGCATAATCCGGGGAGACGCAGACCTAGAAATCGAGAAGAGGGCACAGGGAAAGAGATGAGCGGTCGTTCGCTCGAAGATCGACAACACATGCTCACTTGTCCGCAATTGTTAATCTTCCCCCACAGAACTCGCCTTGCCGCTAGCTCCATATCATACTCTGGGTCGATGATCACAGGACTCTTGCCACCAAGTTCGAGAGTAAGTGGTGTAAGATGTTTCGCTGCAGCAGTAGCGATGATCCGAGCAACAGTCCCGTTTCCAGTGTAGAAGACTGCATCGAGAGAGCAAATATAAATATCCGAGTTCGAGGTCCAAATTGAGATAGGGAACTGACTGTGATCCCATTTCTGCTCCAGTACTTTAGTGACTTCTGGTACACCTCCGCATACGACTCTGACTGCGTCTTGATCTAGATATTTGGGGATGAGTTGTTGGAGCAGTCCCGCGTAATTCGAGGTAACTTCGCTGAGCTTGAGGCAAAGCGTACATCCAGCCGCGATAGCACCGATAGTTCCTTGAATAGACAGGATAAGAGGGTAATTCCACGGCGATATCACTAAGTATTCGTATTAGAACACTAAAGACGATGAAGAGGATAGAAGTGTACCTAAGACAGCGCCTTTTGGTGTCGGCGTAACCTTGGGCTTCCAGCCTTTTTGATGAGGCGGTAAATCAGGATGATTCTCAAGATTCTTCACTGCTGCCCACTCTGGAACTCTCTTGGCAGATATAATGGCTCTATCAAGCATCAAGTTCAATTCCGTCATGTATACTTCGAAAGCCGGTTTTCCAAGGTCTGCATATATAGCGTCTGCGATGGATTTGTGATTCTCTTGCAGCATTCGAGAAATCTGTAGCAGCTGGTGTTGACGCCATGCTAAATCAAAGGTTTTCCGCGTGGCAAACGTAGCGCGTAAAGAGGCGTTGATCTATGTGACTTATAAGCTCAGTATTCTCATTATAGAGTATATAACAATACTTCACCTTTGGAATCTCGACAAGAGGTGTATCAATCATACTGAGTTGGATACTGACTGGGATTTCTGCAGATTCAGACGTTCACAGAAGGTGAGTTAAGATTAAGAGCGAAGGGAAGTTGTGCTCCTTAAATGCGACAGCTTATGAAGAAAAGATTGCTCTCCTGTAGCGTCGTGGTGGTGAGTGAGAGACAAAGTTAGCACAAGGTACATCTTTTGAGGAAGGGAATTAGCTAGAAATTCGGATCTAAACCGCTTCATTCAGCATTGAATAGGAAATATTGCGCCACACAATATACAGAATACAATTTTCTATGTACTGTGCGGCAAGGACTTTATTCGCCAGTAGTCCCAGCGATAACACTTCCATGAACACCCCACTCAACGCCTAATCCAAACATAATCCACCCGATCGCAATGATACCCACCGAAGCAGCGAGGAACATCCATCGCATCACGTCCATGCCTGGTCTAGCTTTCTTTAACGCCTTCTCGTCTGCCAGAAGCTTCTTCTCTTCGTACTCTTCATCATCATCCGTGCCATCCTCCTTTTCTTCCTCGTCTCTTCCCCTGATGTCGATGTTGGATCCAGATGCCCCCTTAGCCAAAAGAATCTTGACCTCCTCCTGCATTTTCGACGGCTTTACTTGACTAAGCCTTGCCGCAGGTAGCAGTGTCGGAATCCAATTTGCTATCACCCACAGTCCACCGGAAACTGCTGTACAGATGAACGCGTAAATAAGCCACAGGGTGACCGCTGGGTCCAGTGAATTGTTTGCAGTATCATCTTGAAGCTTTCCTGCGGCGGTAGTGATAATTACGATAGAGGCTTGAACGACGGATTCTGTTCCATGGGATGTCGTGATAAGGAGTACTTCAATAGAGATTAAAAAGACGACTGACTCTTGATAGCAAAAGCTGTAGCAAACCATTGAGGGTCTGCAATGATACTCCGAATGATTTCGACTTGGGGCGCAGGTGTTACACACTGTTCGCATGTAACTTTGAGTTTCAACTTGAATCATACCAGGATACGAAAATGACCCACCTGGGCCAAAGCGTAAAAGACATATGCCGCAACTGTTCAACATAATCAGCGATCTTTGTGAAGCATCAAGTGGGTAGTGAACGAACTGAATGTCGGAACGGAATGCGAGAATTTTAATAGTAACATCGATATCAGGAACATCAAGGCCGATACAAACACTACGAATAGATCAGATTGACCTCCAATTGCATTGAGAGCTCTACCCACAGAAAGAAACTCGTTGTCCGTATAGATCGATGACGATTCCCAAAACTGGAGTCAAGCATGCGGGGAGGAGCAGGTAGAAGCTCGATACCCATCCGCCAATCACTGCACCTTTCTTGAGTCGTTGCTGAGCGAATTGGCTGCGAGAACAGGAGTCAATTCGTTTGGTCACGGTGATCATTATCACAAGAAAAACCTTACGTTGAAATAGACACGAATGACTGTACACCGGCATTTTCAAAGACGGAGAATAGGACCACAATCCTACATCGGTGAACAGGGTCAATCACGGAATCTTATTGAAAAAAAAAAAAAAAAGACTAACCAAAAAGTGACCGGTAACTCTCTTACAGCTTTCAAGCTGAATACGCCACGACGAAGATGACTTTTCATTGTCGCACCGTCCGTATGATCCGTGACCTCATACTTGTCAACAATCCATCTGTCCAAGAAGTACACTGTGACAGCGCAAATGACAGAGAACAGGGCGATGATAGCGGATATCCATAGCGCCCAAGCGTACGTCCCAAGATTAGTTGCAATGATATTGGCAGTAGATTGACCTGTGAATTGAGCGAGATTCGCTACTCCCCTAGAAGAAAAAGAACAGTGAAAATTTGGCGTAAGATATTCGAAGAACGTTCAACCTCACCAGATAGCCCCGATTGAAAATGCAAATCCTCCTCCTCGAGCGAAATACGTCGAGAAAATTCGGTGCTGAGCGTTATCCAGTGAGCCGTCTCCAATAGCTGCGAGAACTTTTCCGAGGATAAGAACAGGGTAGTTGTTGAAGTTGTTCGTCGCGCTCCCCGCCATGACAATACTTCCGCTTAGATGGAAAGCGGCCATGATGACGGAGAATAGAGGGCCACCCCATTTGTCGATACAAAATCCGAATCCAATGCATAGAAACGTATTGACCTAGATTAGCTCGCAATTAGACATAACAGATGATGGCAGAAGCATAATCTGGCATACGAGGTTCGTGCAAGCCACTAGAGTTGCAAACTGTGAGTTGTTGATTTGGACTTCCTTAATGATGGTCGTCTTCAGAGCACTAAAATTCTTGTCATAATTGGGAGATGAAATTTCGTTAGAGAAGACATACACAATCAGACCCTAGGAAGAGCATCGGGTTAGACCGTCTTCATTCAACGTCAAAATTCACGTACATTTGACCAATGATTCCCGACTACAGAGTTAACAAATCAGGATAACAGATGCTGCTCAACCAGAAAAGAGCACTCACAACTGGCTAAACATGTCAGCGTTAAGATTGCTATCCTCCATCTAAGGGGTAGTTTTGGTTTTCTTGTGTGTGAGGATGCGTCTATTGGAGATTCAGAGTTCTTAAACACTAATTCAGATCGTTTAGAGCTTGAGGCGTGTTGTAAAGTATATTGCAAGGTTTCTCCAGGACCGAGGAACTTCGAGTCGGCCATGTTTCTGGGGTGGAAGTCAGGTTCACTCGACGGACAGAGGTAAGGAGCCGAATTAGAACATTCATTTTAAACCGTTCAAGACTCGTCTTCTGTATTGAAATGGGCTGTAACGGGAGAACCCATGGCCGCGAGGTACCTTGACTGAAACGGTAACTAGATAGACAGGGTATCTTATCAGATGAGATAGAGCACAACTTATCTGATATTCTTTTCTCGTCTTATCGGTCCTCGTTTGTTCCTCGATAGCAAAAGAGACCAAAAATCTCAGATTCTTGTGAATCAAATGGAGGAACACGGGGAGCCGCGATGTAAACTTCCGGTGTATGTCCTTCTTCAGCTACACAACGCAGAGTCAACCAATGTCTTGGTAACGCCTTAGGTACCTGTCGGGTCTTTCATTCACGCGTATGACTTACAGGAAAAACACTCGTGATTCCTCTCATACGGCTCTACATAACCTGCCATCCTCGACAACTTCCCAACGATCACCTCCAACAGCAATGGTTCCATATAAAAGGTGGTCTGGATCCCACTTGTCCTTGATTGACAGCAGACGGTGATAGTGTTCACCGTAGAACGCGACCTTCCAGTCCGGAGCAAAGGGATCGGCCTAGAAGGGAAAAGCCGTTATCAGAGGAACTGTCAGTTGGAGTTTGGAAAACACACCTCGTTAGCATACGCCCCGCCACCGACACTTAGCTTTCTCAAAGGTTCATCAAATAGAACGCTTATACGTCTTTGATCGTCCCAAATACTCTCTAAAGTATCATCATCATTGAAGAATCTGCCCATCCCACAATTGAAGCAAACAAAGATGAATAGAAGCTCGGAAGTGGTCAAGTGAAATACACGTACAGAACCGGATTATACATCCTCTCGGCTTCTCTCCACCCCGGATGGACTGCGTTGTTTGGGTACCCTCCTGCTTCCCATGAAGGTCGTAGTCCAATATCCCAGACATATGCTCCACCTTCCACGATGTCCCTGATCGTGCGCATGAACTCTGAAAATCCCTCGCTAGTTTGGAACAGCGTCCTCGGAAGTAATCTCCCTCCCAACTGATATCCCATGATGTCGAAATTATCATAGCCCGCCACGGCATCAACGTAATTCGCGTGTTCTGTCAAAGTGAACGTGTAGTTGATCCCAAGAGAATTGAGTGTGGATAACCATGGTGTTAGAACCGATAGGATTGTTGATGCAGAAACGTTGGGTCCAATCAGAGGATCCACTCGGAATTTCTTTGCATCGTAAGTTGAGTCTAGGAAAGAACCAGTGTCAAGGATGGATGGTATTGTCTGCTGATAAGCGGTGATAGCTTCCCAGTAGCTATCGCAAGATAATCCTTCAGAGGAGAAAAATAATCGGGCTTTGGTTACTGGCATATCCGGATGGGCTTTGACTGTGACCGACCATACAATTCCGTAAGTTCCCCCTCCCTGATAGCATGCAATGTGTGATCAAAAGGGTATATAGTCAACGAATGATACTAACTTACTCCGCCGCTCAAAGCCCAATATAGATCTTGGTTGACTAGCGGAGAAGCCGTAACGAATTCTCCCGTAGTGGTGATGACTTCAAACGCGAGGGTATGGTCGGCTGCCATCCCGAGAACCTTATACAGTTTCCTTACAGTGAGTACCGTTTTGAGCGAGAGCTGTGTATGAAACCCACCGAGCTTAACGTAGAATGGCCTCCTCCTTGGATATATCCGCCTGCGAATCCCACAGACTAATTAAGAGGGGTTAACGAATACAAAAAGTATGGACAAGAAAGCTTACCGGACACTCTCCCGCTACTACCAAATGTCCGTGTTTCGTGGCTTCAGCATTAACTTCTGCACCTTGTACGCCGGCTTGTACCTTCAAGGCAGGACCAGTATATCCCGGGGACGAGTAGTCATGGAACCATTCTACTTCCTTGAGATGGTGCATCCATACGGATATTGCTCCCGCTCCAGTCGAACGTCCCATATAACTCAAAACGATTTCAACTGAGGTACATACATACAAGCGAGGAGGAACGTACTCGTGGCCAGTGTTTTTCACGATGAACCGTATATTGTGCTTGTTGGCAAACTCGATCGTCTTCATGATATGCATTGGGTCTGAAACATTGACTGCGTATTGGACGTAGGATCCAACATAACATGGCGAGTCTCTTGAGGTGAATGGATCACAACTCTTGTTGAGAAACACGGCGTCCATTATCGAGGATGGATGAGAAATGCTGTGCCAAATGGTGTCGTTCAATTCGATTTCTGAGAGAAAAAAGCATGATACAGACTGCATATCCGTCTGATGCCAGTTCTGTTGAACTTGATCGCAGGCTTTCTCATCGTAGTGGGGATCATGGCATGGACTGCCTACAGGGACGGTCTTAATTAAACGATGATCCACTGAAGCATTTAATGCGTTCCAAACGTCCTCTGTGGGCCAGGATTTGTCTCCAGGGAATACTCGACAGGAAGGTAAACTGTCAGCAAGGCGTTTATAGTTCAGGAAACCAAGTCCTTGAAGGACAAGATGAATCGAAGCTGATAGAAATTCTAGCCACATTGCAAGTTGGGGGCGAGTAGAGTAGATGTCGGTTGGACGCTTAAATAACTGCTAAGATATGAGAGGGCCCCGGGCTCCCGCAGGAAAATCTCTCAATCATGAGATTGAAAGTTCGCAAAACAGGCCCCACAATCAAAGCTGAGGCACGACTGAATATCAAGGCTTGGACTGTGAAAAGGATTTGCTGGATTGGTGACGGTCAGCGGAATGGGACCTTCTCCCATGGATTTACCCCAGGTCTGTGAAACCCGTTATCAACTGCACGGATAATCAAAATGAAACAAGTAGACCCAACTTGGTGCATTGACGGCTTATGTACCGCAGCTGACACAGTTTGTGCATATTCAAAGAATGATACCAGACAAAAGAGCAAAAGCCATTTGAGTTTCAATGATAACGGGATACTTGAATGACCTGTAATCAATGAGCATAATTCCTTATCCCTAGCGACAAGAGAGAAGATTCCCACCAGTGAAGTACTAGATATCGCTGGATCATGTTCACTTGTTCCAATATCGAGAACCTAAGAAGAAGGCAATTCTAAAGCGTGTAAATAAATGAGATAAGAAGGTGCACGGCCGGTATCGACTGATAAGTTTGAGAAAAATTCCATGCAGAGGATATGATCACAATTTCGACTGCAAACAGATTGAAGGACGACAACAAAAACCATGGTAGACATTTGACACGATACATATACAGCTTCGAGATTCGTAAAGATCTGGAAAACACGTTGTTCATCTGGTGGGGTAAACAACGAACACTACTCACACGTAGAATACAGGCCGGTGAATTAAACAGGCTCCAATTTCGTTTCCGGCTCATCGATGTCCAGACGATCTGTAACCTCTCTCCAGTTCTTCACCACGCCCAGCATCTTCTCGCACTTTGTCTCTATATCTCTGTTGGCGTCCTTCCCTAGCGGCAGATACAACGGCCATTCTTTAGCTTCTGCCTGTCCTTCGCCCCGAACAACATCCACCATAACTTCTACCGCCTTGTCCGGGTCGCCATTCTGATTCATATCTAACGCTTGCAAGCTCGCCTGAACACGCGCTCGAAGGGAGTCATAGGCCGGATCCGGGTTCGTAGGGACTTGCATCGGGTATCCGAGAACGTTCTGCTCGGTGCGAAACCCACTAGGTTCGACGATGACTATACGAATGTCAGGGAATCCAGAGGAAGAAAGTTCTTGGGCGAGAGTTTCGCTGTATACTGGAAATTGATGGAGGATTAGCGGTTTAGCAATAGAAAAAAGGCCGTGTGGTGTTTATCGTACCTCGTAGGGCTGCTTTTGACGCAGCGTAAATAGCTGTCCTTGAAGAGAGCAGGAGAATATTGAGTTAAATTATTGCGCAATATCATCGCCAGAAGACCTACACAAAGCCTGTTGACGTTAATAATTGGTCAGAAAAAGAAAGGAAGGCGAATCGAGCACACACTGGAATCGGATTCCAACTACTTCTACTTCCAATCATGACAATAGTTCCTTCCTTCCTAGTACGCATCTGGGGTAAAAGAGCATTCACCAACGCCGCAGGACCATAGAAATTGGTTTGAAACTGTGTTTGGAAATCGGTCAACCTAAGCAATGGACTCATTGTGAACAAACAGGAAGAACAATAAAAGAACACACGCACGTAGCGTCCTCAGCAAGTATCTTCAGTGAGTAACCAGCATTGTTGACTACGACATCAACCTTTTCCCAGAACTTCAATGCTTCCTGAGCTTTGAGCCTTATCGTGGCTTCGTCAGCACTAACGTCGAGTTCTAGAGTTCGTAAATTGTCCGAATGTGGAAAAACATGGCATATTGACTCGAGCTTCCTTGCCGTTGCAATGACTTTGTCACCTCTGCGAAGGATAGAAGGTACAAGACGCCGGCCAAAACCAGAAGAAGTTCCTAGGTGGCAGCATCAGAAAAGAGAAGATCTTTGATTAACAGTCTAACCAGTCACAAGCCAGACTTTAAAGGTTGAATTCATGAATGTGTTGTACCGATAGTGTAGAGAACAGGAGAAAAAGAATTTCCTACTCAGACCAATCAAGCTCAGATGACAGACCTTAAGAAGCGATGTGCATTACACAGTGGCAATATGGCCGGAAGTTGAATCTCAAAGAAATACTTCATCTCCTGCATGAGAAAATACACCAAGCCTCAATTGGCACAGTGTTTACAGGAAAGAAGTTTACATTTGAGGCCATCTGATTCAAGGCTGGCAGACATGCTTTCAAGTGGCAGTCACCTTGAGTAGCCAGTCAGTCCAAGTATTGAAGAATAAAATTTGATAAACTAGAACTGCAGCAGGACATGCCAAAAAAAGAAATCACAGGAATCTGGTGGTGGATTTACTTACTTGAGTGTGCCACAAGTACAAGTATTTACAATTATGGTGTAGATATCTGAGCATTAGGGAGATACTGATACATTACACTACATAAGTCCTGGAAGTGAGGATATTGGGTGGGGTACTATAGTAAATTTTACAGCCATAGAAAGTTAGAGTAAGGAGGAGTGAAGCAATGACTAAAGGGGGGTTTGGGAGCGTGCCCCCAACAAGCTGTGAACCCAGCTGCAGTATGGTGTGAGCTTTACTAGTCACCGTGGCGTAGGCACCGGTTCTAAAGCTTGTCATGTTAAAATAACATTCTATTCGCTTGTTATCACTGACAGAGTACTGACATGATGGATAGCGGGTGACTTCTCGTAAGACCTGTACAATTAATTCCGCTCGTATGAAACCGTGAGCGAGTATGAGGCGATAGGGCCCGATACGCGGGCTTGGTTAGGTCAAAAATTGAGCGCAAGCATCTACACGAGGGTCTCTAGCGGATCTCTTTGAACTCAATTTTCACAAAATGCGCTGTTCGGACGTGCTTGCCTACAATTCTAAAAATTTCATGAGAGGTCCTCGTCTAGACAATCATTACAGGAAGTTATCCAGTAATTACATTCTTCAGCAAGTAAAAACGTCAGGCCCTGAAAACCATTGAACATTGGTTCGATGTGAAGAATATAGGGATTACCTGGAACGGTATAGTTCGTAACTAGTGGGTAATAGATATTGATAGTGATACCGGGATCAGTCCCTGGAGAAAACGGAAGATTAAAATGATGATTTGGCTCTGATCGCAAAAAGGAGAGAGTTAACCAGCATAGGCCCCCGGGAAGTTCACAGTGCTTGGCTCAGTGCTTCCACCACCAGTGATTTGCAGTTGAGCGCACTCCATCTAGCAGATTTTGAGCTTAGAATGAATATCAACATAAAATCTGGACAGTCCATACATAAAATTGAGCTCCAGGATAACTGGTTGCCGCGTGCAAAGCTGTCAGGAACGAGTTAGCGGTTGCGTCCAATGCGTGATAGGTTTAACGAGATCACCGATAATCTCATGCCTGAGTAAATATTGTCCTGCGGGAATGCAGGACGGAATATTGAACGTCACTTTGCCCTTGTTCGCAATAAGACGATCGACACCCCAGGTTTGGTTCGAAGCGATATAGCCATCTTCCCATATCTTGAACCACTTCAAGCCAGTAACGTCGGTCTGTGTAGCGTTAGGAATTGCAGCTCTGATCATTGAAAAAAAAAATATTATTGACTGTTGAAGAGATACGCTGTGGCAAGGGTCACCATAAACTTACAGATACGAAATGACTGGTCCTTTATGGCTCGAGTCGATGGGATCCGCTGGATCCGTAGGATCGGCACCAGCGAGGGTGTGGTGCCATTCGGCAGTCACTTGGGCACCAGCAGGTACAGGAATAATCGCTTGAGAGATGGGCTGGTGGTATGGGTTGATACCACCGTTGCAGATCAAATCTACGGAGAGCAACAACAAAGTTGAGAACGTGGGTCAGAACGAGGTTAGAGGGCTCACCGTTAGAGGTAACATCAGTGATAGGCTGTAATCGAGAGGAATTGAGCGGATGGGTGGTTTCAAATTATATCTGAACGTACACCATCGTAGTCCGGAACACGAATTCCAGTGAGATGGCCTTGATCGACACCGTTGACGTATAATTCCTGAGAAATACAGTTCGCTAGGTCGTCTTTACAAGCAGACAACAGACATACTTGGAAGATCGTGTGCGCAAAGGCCGTGAAGCCAGAGATACTGAACAGCAAGAGATCAGTGGCAAGAGTTAGCTTTCGGGCCATTATGGGTTTCCTCCGAAATGGAGTGCCCCTATATATACCTAGAATCCTCGTACCTCCCTATTACAGCTGGAGCAGTTATGCTCTAACTGGGACGTCCTGCCGATATTTAACCTTGCTATAGTCAATCTCCCAAGAGAATTCTAGCGAGGATTCCTTGTGCATGATGTCAGCTAGATATCACATTCGCGCAACTCACAGACTCGCTATATATCTTTCGAACGTCCAGGCGATAGAGAAAGAGCGATATTCAACAGAGTTATTTCCGGCGTTCGGTTTATTGAAAATTCTCGGTTGATACAAGAGTCCAATGACGAGTTTCGAGCCCAGATGATCAAGTTGAAGATCAACAATCCTACAAGGGCATTGCAGATAGGCAGACGGCTCGCACAAAGGAATGCTCATTGAACTACACATTCCGTTTGAAAGTTACTTGAGAATGCCGTAATAAAACCGGGCGGTGAAGCAGCCCTCATTAGAAACTGAAGTTCAGATTCCAAGTAGATACTATCTATCAAACTGTTCAACTATGTATAAGGCACATACCAGCATTGACCGCCGTTGATTGCGAAATCACATTGACCACGAATCTCGAGTGTGAAGCCCTAGAAACACCAAGGCCTATACAGCATGTCGAGAAGTGGGGATGAACGCTAGTCGAACCCCGATCGGATACTGCAAGTACGGCCTATCGTGCAAAATTTTCACTTAAGACTCTATCTATGTTTCACGTCCGTTTTACATTTTGCCCCCGTCGAAACGCTGTACGTTTCGTCGGATCCATCTTTTCTTTTGAGTATTTATATTGGACATTTGGGATCCTCACCCTCAGTTGTTCACACAAGTCTGTGTGACTCTGAGGTTTCGATACTTAACGTAGCTTGACACAGCTGCTGCAATTTTACGAGGTCATATGAAAAGAATTCCGTTTCAGCGCTGGCACTGGCATCAATTATTCACGAACCGTTAGGCGCCTAGCATACCGAATATCTATCCTATCCTATCCAATGAGATATCTTGATGATCATGGATACATCACACCTATAAGGAAACGCATGATATTAACTTCAAATAACGGTGGTCGAACACCCCCTCCAACCTTGTGACAATGAAAACACCGCAAAAACCAAACTTACTACTTGGGATGGGAAAGGATCCTCAGCAGATTCGAGTTCTACAACGCGAACATTTGACCACAGATTTTGAGAAGGATTTGGACAGAAGGGCTACAGAAGTCAGCGCATCAAAACAAACAAATACTGGTATATAGTGCTTAGAGATTGGGATGGTTGACAATTGACTAGCAGGCGTCAGCCTATGAGACAGTATCCTTCTACTCTAAAACAGGTCGGGGCGCCTATTACTTAATATTACTAAGATTACTTAACTTCGAGTAAAGAATTAGTCTGAGTAATCAGCTGTCATGTGCCAGCGCTTCGGGCTCTCGGGTCCCTACACCAGCACTTATTCTCAGTTCTATATCAATATTGATTGCTGAGAAGTCCACCTATACACTTCATATGCGTACACGCGTTTGGAGTCTGTCTACACGTTTTACACCTCACTTATAGCCTTAAGGTATGATGATTCTTTCTTCCTTCCCCCTTTCATTTTCTCTGCCAACTGTGACTCCTTTCTACTTTTCTGCCCTTTATTTCCACAGAAATGTATGCTATTTCTATTGAATTTTAGCTTTTCAATTAGTTTTGATCTACTTAAACTTGCAGGAATTCTCCTCCTACTACTCCTGAACGCAATCGGAATGCTGAGCGTGCACATGAGAGAGAGTTCCAAGTAATGCACTCTCCACAGCACTGGAGACTACCTCAAGCATCTCATAACAGACCTGAACTTATTCCTTTTCCCTTCCCTCAAGCCTCTGGGGGCCTCCCTGCTAACCAAGTGGATAATCCATTTGAGGTTGTTAACCACAATGGTCAAGAGTTTCAGTTGACACAGAATATTGCTGCACAGCTGAGGAATCTGCCTCCATTGGTTCCTGTAAGACCAACTCAAAGTAGAAGGGGTAGAGGGGTAAGTTTTATTCTTGACTGCTTTTGCATCTTGACAATTGACTATCTGTAGACTGGACCTTCCAATGCACATCCTCAGCAGAATCAGGCTCAGCCTCAGGTAAACATAATGTGTTTTTTTTTCCTTTCAAATAGCTAACTATTACTTTTGATCCATCTTGGCACTTGACTGTCTGTAGGCTGGACCTTCCAATGCACCTCCTCAGCAGGATCAAGCTACTGGGGTTGGTCAGCCTCAGGTAAACATAAATTTTAATTAACTGTTCTTTTCTATTTACTATTTTGCCTTCAGTATCAACATCTTCCACAGCATTTGCAGGCAATGTTAACTTCTGTACCTCCACATCCTGTGCATGGTCAAAGAAGCAATCAATATGGAAGAGGTATGGACTTTTCTCCTGCTCCTCAACAACCTGCTTTCCCTTTCCCTCTTCCTGTCCCTCTTCCTCTTCCTGTCCCTCTCCCTCACTTTCAACCTTTTCCTCTTTCTCCTCTACCTGCTTCTCCTCCCCAACTTATGGATTATGAGCCTCCTCCTGTACCTTCCCCTTTGCCATCTCCTTCTCCTCCTCCTTTTCCCCCACATCAGCCAGTTCCTGTAAATCCTCAGAATCTACCTATAGCTCTGAGGCCAGTTCAGGATGATGGAGTTTACAATGAGCTTTTCTTGGGCCAGATGGACAAGGAATGTCCAAACTGTCATGCTTTACATTGGGAGGCAGAAAGGCGCAAGAAATCCTCAAAGCGCAATCCTAAATTTGGTAAATGCTGCTGGTCTGGAAAGATTATACTCCCATTTTTCCAGAGGCCTCCTCTTGAGCTGGAAATGTTATTTAATAGTCAGGATCATAACTCTAAGCATTTTTTGGAAAACATCAGAGCTTATAATGCTGCCTTTGCATTTGTATCATTGGGCATGAAAACACAACCCCAAAATGATCCTGAGCTACCACAAACTGGACTGCAGCAGTTTAAAATCAAAGGAGAACTATTTCATAGTTTGGGCTCCCTCCTGCCAGAGGTGGACAAGAATCCTGTTTATGCACAACTATATATTATGACTCCTGAAACTGCCCTGGAAAGGCACATGGTGAACAATGCCCACTCTGGATTGCTTAATCCTATAATGACAGTTCTTGATGATTGCCTTCGAAGGAACAACCACTTCTTCAAACTGTACAAGACTGCCCATGAACGTATAGCTGATGAAGAACAGACAAATCCAGGGTCTGCAAATCATACTGTATGTGTTAGGTTTCACTTTTTGGACTCTACAGATTCAAGGAGATACAACTTGCCTACTGCAGAGGAAGTTGCTGTTATTCTTCCTGGGCCTGGTGAAGCTGCTGATCATAGAGATATTATTCTGCAGCATAAAGCAGGACCCCTTAAGAGAATAGTAGAGTATAATCCTGCATATGCCCCACTTCACTATATATTGCTTTTCCCCAGAGGAGAGTTAGGTTGGCATAAAAAAATTCAATATGCTCATAGTGAAGGAACTAATCCAAATGAGGAGGATGAAACTGAGACTTCCAAGAGAATGTATGTTTCTCAGATGGAATACTATGCTTTTCGTCTTCATCAATGAAAAACACAGTTTGAAAGTTCTCATTTGTGTCACGAAACATTCTTTTTCATTATTCTTTTCTTTTCTTTTATTTACTTACCTAATTACCAAAGCGCTTACACTAGCGCTTATTATATTTTCATTATCATTTAGGTTACACGTGTCAACCTTATTGTTCTCGCATTGTCGTTTCACTTAGGCGCGACTCTCTCGTGCCTGTCAGCTCATTGACAGGACGACGTCATTATCGTTCCGCTTCCATGCTTCTTTTTATATTGCCTTATTGTTTACTCACCTAATACCTACAGCTTTACTTATGGATACGAGCGACTCTTATTGTAGATCCTCACGGTTACAGCGCGAGACATCTCTCACGGCTTCATATCCCATTAGTATATAAGACTTAGTATTTTGTAGTTACATTCCTTAGCTCTATTCTCATCTATTCTCCTCGGTAGCTAGACTTGTAGTTGGGTTGTCTTATCCATCCTCTTTTTGCTTTTTCGCCCTCTTGCTCATCGTCTATCGTGTGACACCTGGTTGTCTCTTGTGAGAGCTAGCGAGTCGCTGACAATTTGTTTATGGCCAAGAATTTATTCCAGCAGTTCATAGTTGATGTGTTTGCCCAAGTGGACCAGCAGCGACTGTCCTGGCTTAAATGGCACCAAAAAGAGCTTAGAGCAGAATTATATTCAGGTTTAGTTGATCCTGTACAAGCTACAGATACAGATGTTGCAGATATTGGACAGCATATCATTCTACCTTCCTCCTATATTGGGGGCTCAAGACATATGTTCCAGCTGTATCAAGATTCAATATCCCTTTGGCATCATTTTGGAAAGCCAGATCTCTTTGTGACTATCACAGCTAATCCTAATTGTCCTGAAGTCAAGGCTGCACTACTCCCTGGGCAAACTCCCAATGACCACCCTGATATCATAGCCTGTGTATTCCATGAAAAAGTTCGCACTATACTGAACCTGATTGACAAAGGATGTTTTGGGAAGTGCAGGGATCGGGTGTACACTATTGAGTTTCAGAAAAGGGGTTTGCCTCATATTCATATCCTTATTTTTCTCCATCCAGAAGATAGATTTAAAGAGCCCCATCATATAGATCAACTTATATCTGCTCAGCTACCTGATTCAAACTCTCACCCAAAGCTATTTAAGTTAGTCCAAAAGCTGATGATTCATGGTCCATGTGGAGCACTCAATCCAAATGCCTCCTGCATGAAGGATGGAAAGTGTTCAAAGGGTTTTCCAAAACCTTTCCAGCCTGAGACTTCCCTTTCTGAAAATGGCTATCCAGTATATGCTCAACCAGACAATGACAGAAAGTGCAAGAAAACTGTCAATGGTAGAGACATTGAGCTTGACAATACATGGGTGGTTCCTTATAATGCTTGGACATTCATGGAGTTGGAAAGCCATGTTAATACTGAATGCTGCATTTCTATCAGGGCTCACAAGTATCTTCACAAATATGTTTACAAAGGTCATGACCGGGCAACTATGCACATTGGTTCAAATCAGGATGAAGTGCAGTTGTATTTAGATTCACATTATATTTCTGCTTCAGAAGCCAGTTGGAGATTGTTTTCTTATGCTATGCATGAAGAAAAGCCTAAAGTTACAAGGTTAGCTGTGCATACTCCTGGAGGTCAGATGGTTACATTTGATGCAGACAATGGACAAACATTGGAAGAGATTGTTAATGCTGCAAGCACCAAGAATAGCACACTCATGGGATATTTTAAAGCCAATGCAGAGGAAGAGGAGAGAGTTAGGGAGGATCCAGCAAATGCTGTAACAACAGCTCGGTCTCTGCTGTATCAAGAATTTCCATCAGAATGGGTTTGGAATAAAAGCAACCACAAATGGACAGTTCGCAAAAAAGGTGACCCTGCTGTTGGTAGAATGTACTCTGTTCATCCAGCTGCTGGGGAGAGATTTTACATCCGGCTATTATTAACAGTTGTCCAGGGGGCCACTTCCTTTGCCCATCTTCGAACATATAATGGTGTTGAATACCCAACATTTCAGGAGGCATGCCTTGCTCAAGGCCTTTTGCAGAATGACTCTGAGTGGAAAGACTGTTTGGAAGATGCATGCCATATGCAGACAGGATCATGCCTTAGATCACTGTTTGCAACAATTTTGAAAGATTGTCACCCTGTGCAGCCAGGGTTATTATGGGACCAGTTCAAGCAGTATATATGTGATGACCTTGAACAGTACTTATTCAGTAAAAGAATTGTGGATAATCCAACACCAGAGCAGGTTGAGGATTATGGCCTATATCTTATTGACAAGATTCTTTTCCATGCAGGAATATTTGAGGGAGTCAAACAGTATTTGGGAATGCCAATACCCAACTATGAGTTTTGGTCAAGTGGAAGGCAACAGATTGATTGCTGAACAGCTGGACTTTGATGCTGAAGAGCAATTGCAGAAAGGGACGGAAAACTTATCCAAGCTCAATGCAGGCCAAAGGCATGCATTTGACCAAATCATGAGTGCTATCAGAGAAAATAGACCCAGGATGTTTTTCCTACATGGTCCTGCTGGAACAGGCAAGACTTTTACTTACAACACCCTTTGTTATATGCTTCGGGGAGAAAGAAAAATTGTTCTCTGTTTTGCATCATCAGGAATAGTTGCACTGCTACTTCCAAAGGGTCGGACTGCACACTCAACTTTTAAGATTCCAATTGAAATTTTTGAAGGAAAGGTGTGTTCTGTCAAAAAGAATTCTGATTTGGGGAAGCTGTTGCAGGAGACTGCTCTAATTATATGGGATGAAGTTCCAATGCAGAATCAGTTTTGCCAGGAAGCAGTAGATCTAACTATGCAAGATCTTAAATCAAGTACCACACCTTTTGGGGGAGTGACTGTGATATTTGGTGGAGACTTTCAGCAAATACTTCCTGTAGTGCGTAAAGGAAGGAGGGAACAGATAGTTGGTGCCAGCATTCAGTGATCTAGGCTTTGGCGGGACATTGAGATTTTGCATCTAACTGAAAACAAATGACTTAGCAGTGGAACAGAGGAGGACCAGGCTTATGCTGAATGGCTTTTGAAAGTGGGTCATGGTTCAGATAATGATGCAGAGAGTCAAATCAAACTGGATCCCACAATGAGATGTGGAGATAGCATTGATTCATTGATTTCCACTATCTATCCCAGCCTGGACTTGATTGACCCTGAACTGAACAATGATGCATGGTTTTTGGAACATACTATCCTATGCCCCAGAAATGATGCTGTTGATAACTTGAATATGAAGTGTCTAAATGCACTCAAAGGAAACATTCACACCTATCATAGTGCTGATAGTGCTGTAGTGGATGAAGATCCAGAGAATGATCTGCAGTATCCTGTAGAATATCTAAACAGTATCAATGGATCAGGTCTACCTCTTTCCAAACTATCTCTAAAAATTGGTGCACCCATTATGGTGCTTCGAAACCTTGATCCAGTGGCAGGTGTTTGTGTGGTGACGAAGGGGGAAAGCACAGAGAAGGCACAGGCTTGAAGCACAAACCGAAGTGAGGGGTGGGGCTAGCACCACACACGAAGGCTGAAAGATAAAATGATCAAGACGGCAGTGATAGTGCAGGGGCCAATCACTAGGGTCGCACAAGGAAAACTAGTTCCAAAGACCAAGTAAGTATATTGAAGGTAAACGATGATACAGGTACTAACCTAGTTCCAAAGACCAAGAGGTCAAGATGGGGAACTAGGTGTCAGCTACTGTACTATATATACAAGGGTTCAGATGAGTAAGCAACAGTGCAGGAAGCTGATAGAAGTGTCTGAAATGTGATGGAAGGTTCTGACAAGTGATAGATGGAAATAAAAGGATATGGAAACATGGAGAAGGGTTCAGGTAGTCACAAAGGTAAAGGAAAGAGGGAATGTAGGAGAAAATGAAGTAAGTACCGTATCCTGTATGGCATGTCACGACAGTTTGCAATGGAACATGTGCAATCCTTACTAAATGTACTGCAAGGGTATTGGAAGCAAGAATTCTGGGAGGTGATAATGCAGGTATAACTTTTCTAATACCACGGATCACCATAATACCCTCAGACCTTGACTTGCCTTTTATCCTGAAAAGGTGCCAGTTTCCTGTCCGGTTGGCATTTTCAATGTCCATTAATAAGGCACAAGGCCAATCTGTTAGAGTAGTGGGATTGAATCTTCAAGTGCCTGTGTTCACACATGGTCAACTATATGTTGCTCTCTCCCGTAGTACAACCAAACAGGGGGTGAAGGTCCTTTTTCCTGAAGGTATGCTTTTTTCTTTTCCAATTTTCTGATAGTTTGGATCTTGAATATTTTATTATTTCAGATAATAATGAATGCACTACAAAGAATATTGTCTACCCTGAAGTTCTTCTGGACCCACATTAGCTTTTGTATTTTACAAGTATTTGTTTATATAATTATTGAGACATCACAAAGTTGAATTCCCACCCGTCGCGAAGCGACGGGTCAAGCAAAAGGCTTGTACGAATAACAAGCAGTCCGCATTGATGCTGAAAAACAAAATGTATAGACCGTTACACCAAATTTGCACTCTTCCTAAACTCTTCGTTCTCCGATTTTGCCGGTTCACTTCTCGGGTTTTGAAGCTCCTTAATCTCGAAGGCAGCAACAGTATTATTCTTGCTAGTCAATTTCGTCCGGGCCCACATGATTGTTTTCGCGAGAACGAAAATAATGCAGGCTGCAACACCAATTCCAATGATGTACCCTGCGAGAAGCGAATTTGACTTTTTCGGGTCGAGAAAGGAGTATGCTGGTTGAGGAATCATTGTGAGTAAAGGAAAGTCTAGTCAGAACATCATAGAAAGGTAGGAAAAGCAGTCAATTGATAGTACGGTATGATTCCGATTAATATGGCGTTCAAGCTGGTGATTATCAAAGGGAAACAAGACATACGATAGAATCCTTGAGTCGCATGAGTAACATAGGCTAACGCCAGATATAATGCCAGAATGATAATCATGCACGGTAGCATCAACCATCGAGGAGGGGGGGAGTTAGTTCCGATTATTTCGAAGAGCGACCACACCGTGTTGAGGACGTGAATGGACAGATTTGACCATGCTACGGGGAGCGCGTCAGCAATCAATTCAAATCTGGTACGAAGCACATGAATGTACCTAAGTACTTTGTGGAGAAGGCGGTTGAAGAGGCGAGGAGGGCCCAAAAAACAATGGTGACAAGGATGGCTACGATCGTCGAGAGCGTTTAGTAGTGCTGGAAAGGTTGTAAGATCTATCACGTACGGTAAGAAACAACGGTCGTTCCCAGCATGACATGCAGCAATTGAAGGAACCTCGACCAGCTTTGTAGTGGGTATTTCGGGGTAATTTCGGAAGAGTGTTTTTGCCGAAGAGCATAGGCTAAGGTCTGAGTGAATGAAGCCCAGTAGTACGAGCAGATACCTATCTGCGTGAGCTCAGTGAAGTATGAGAAATAGCTAGAGTAAGATTGCGAGGTGAGCAGATGTCATTCCACAATAGCGAGACACGTACCCATCCGCATCGTGCAAAACAGTGGACTCCCAAATCAAGATGACCAGAAGTGTGACTAGAGTATAAAGCGCGATCGTTCCTCGTATTGCAGCTAGAGTTATAGACGAGAACCATGGTGATGTAACGAACGCTCGTTGCTTATCAAATGGCTGGGACACGCCCAAAGACTCGTACAGATTGAATCCCATTCCACACGCGGAATTATTGGTCTTGTGCACGCGTTGAGAAGCAGACTTGTGAGATGAATACACTTCCAAGAGGCAAGTAGGGCCTGAGTGAGTTGCACAGCAAACAAAGGAGGCGCTCCGGCGTCGTCAACGCTAAGTGAAGAGAGAAGAAAAGGAGAATTCTGGGAGAAGCACGCGTTATGCCTGAGAAATGATCCGGGAGATCCGTCCCGCGGGGCGAAAAAGATGTCGAACACAGGAGTCAAGACAGAGGAGTGACGAGTAGAGTAGAGCAGATAATAGATAAGGCAAGCTCTTCATACCATCCACGTATATACACATTACAAATGCCGATTGCGGTCATACAATTCCGATGCTTGACTTCTGGCACCTGGCATTTTTCGATGATTCGATGAGGATGGGGAACTTCTGTATTAGTTTTTACAGCTATTGGTGCAGATGGTTGGCCGGGGGACAAAAATTTGATAGAACAACACACATCCGTTGACAAGTCTAAAAGACAAAGGAATCTGTGAATATACATTGTTCCAGAATGTATCGAAAGAATATCTTACAATAGTTAATATCACCTCTCAAAAGATGAGCTTGACGTCCACAATTTCGAACCATCAACGAGAATTGTTGTCACGTATAGGAATATCTATACCGAAACCTCCGAACAGCACATCCCCAACGTGCTACAGCTAGCAACAGATCAGATATCATCACCAGGATCATCCATGGTTTGTTGGATCCTGTCGAATCAATCACGCTGAGAAACCATGCGTCCTACTAAATGAAGCTGCCAATACTCACAACCTTCCTCGAATCATACTTGTGAAAGTGCCGAACCTATCGAAACCAATTATCAGTTTGAACACTGAATCAGAAAATCAGAGACTTGAGGAGACTTGCTTTCAAAGAATCTGAATGATGATCCGTTCTTGTCAAAGATCCTAGTGAACACACAACGCCTACAACGGTTACGGGCAGTGGTGGATGGCCTTGACTTGGCTCGATATGCCCGTAGAACCATGACAATACTCCTGAAAGAAAAAAGTTGGAACACGGAACTGAACCATATTGGTTGAATCAGGTCGGTATGTCTACACGTTCGCGAACTCTGGGAGAAGTTTTGGGATTGAGATTTCCCCTAGTAGCGTCGACAGCAGTGAAGAGTATGACATGCAAAAGATTAGATCATGCCGGTGATATATCAAGAAGCTCAAATTCGACTGGTCAAGTCCAAACACGATCGCTACCGATATCGATTAATTTTTCACCAGGCAGACCTTGAAAAATTCTATCAAGGAGCACTGGCGTTACTTGTCCCGACCTGTCTGGGATATGCTTCCTCGTGAAAGCAAAGTTGAGAATAAAGTCCAGCCGGCGTCAATCAGGCGCCCAACACCTTCTTTCACTACCCATAATGGTGGTGATTACCATGCTCTTTGGACTGGTCAACACCGATACTTTTTTGAAGGTCGAAACCACGGCAAATATCAAATGTTAAATCTTTGGAATATCGGTTGTCTTGATTGGAGGAAACTAGAATAACCTTAGGTATATTTTCTGCTGAACAATATGCTTGAGTTTGACAGATAACTTCTTTCTCAGTTTTACTAGGCAACGGAATAATTAATGGAGAACTTCGCATGCATAGGTTTAGGGCTCAGAATACAGTCTACCCTCCATTTTTAGAAAGACTCAAGCCTCAAATGCCTAGTGTGTCGAAATGTTCATGGTCCACAGTCCTCTTCGCACTAAGGAAATCTTTACCTTGCATTCAAACACGGAAGAAATTCCAGTAATACGCATGGCGTACAAAGGCGTTTTCTGTGTCGCAGTTCTACCTGTTTGTCTCAGCACCTCCGTTGAAATTCTCAATACCGCAATCCCGAACTTGGGAAATCGCCTTCGATATATTTATCCTTTTTTCCCCTACTTGTCGTCTGGCTTCACGACATACTGCCTTCACAAGTTCAGCGCCCGGCTTACACAGTATTGTTGAGCCGGCGCCCTAACATCCACCATAAAGTGGAAGTGTGCAGGACATCGTGTCCCATCCCTTCTTCTCTTTGTCTCCTTTTTTTTGCGCATCTTATTTGAGTTTCTGTGAATATTTTTTAAATTCTTTCTGATATCTCCATTTTGATTATGATTATGTCCAGATATCTTCACGAAAGCTTCCATACAACATGAAGCGCGTCCACACTCTACTTTCAATCTTCGTCCTCACTAACCTGGCTCTGGGGAATACCATCACTGTGAGTGGTAAGGTTCACGGGAAACTTGAATCGAACGTTCAAGTGATCTCTGCCTCTGGGTCGGCCGTTGGGTCTGTCTATTGTAAGTACCATAAAATCTTTATCGTATCTTCCTCTAATTCTCTGTTGCTCAACAGGGATGACGAATGAAGATAGCGGCAACTATGTTCTTGCGGCGGATGTCAGGTCTGACGGACAAGTTGAACTCCGAGAAGCATACCCAACAGGTGGATTGGGACTTCATGGAATAAACGGAGGAACGACTGGCCCAGATGGGCTTTTCGGGCAGGGGTGTGTAGCTATAAGCAATGTGACAAACATGCTTGCCGCGGTCAATGTACGTTTCTCAATCTGTCTCCTTGTTCTCTCACCTGACCTGAGACTCCTCAGCCTGGATCCGGAACCGTTTCCCTCTTCTCAATCAGTCCTTCTGACCCGAGCAATTTGACTCTTGTTGGTCAACCAGTTCGAAGCGGTGGTCAGTGGCCTACATCAGTCACGTTCAATAAGGCTGGTGATGCTGTCTGTGTTTTGAACGGAGGGGAAGTCAATGGTGTGAGGTACGATTCACTTGTCCTCTTCTCTTGAATTTTCCAATCCTGACGTTCACTTTTTGTCTTGTAGCTGTTTTTCCGTCGAGCAAAATTCCGGCCTAATGCCTCTTGCAGACACAACTCGCTACCTCAGCATCAATCAAACGACCCCCGCTGCCGGACCTACCAATACCGTCAGCCAGATTCTCTTTTCGTCTGACTCCTCAAAGTTACTTGTTGCCTATTCTGGTACAACATCCGCCGCCCCTGGATACCTCGGTTACTACGACGTCGGTGTCAATGGAACCCTTTCGACAAAATTTTCGGCTATTGCACCTGCTGCTGGTGGTGCTCTGCCGTTCTCCATTACACCAATGCCAGGACAAGAAGTATACGTTGTCGCAGATCCCGCCCTTGGATTGGAGGTCTTTGATTTGACTGGTGCCAATCGTTCGTCGGCCGTGGGTATAAGTGGGCAGGGTGCGACTTGTTGGTCAACATATAGTCCGAGCACTAGGAGTTACCTCCTCATTGATGCTCAGGGAAGAATTTTTGAGGCAACCATTGATGCTGCTACTCTCCAGTCGACCGTGGTGGGAGTACGTTCCCTTTCTTCCTCCAGTTTTTTTGCGGATCCCTACCCCATCTGCAGAATTATAGTACCCAGTTTATTGGAGACGGTCTCATTGACAGCGATGTCATGACGATTAACGGTACCGAGTGAGTGATCTTTTCTTGAATTACCCCCGAGATGATACGTATATGTATCGTCTCATTTCTGCAGCTACATGTTCACGCTCGCCGCTGGCATAACCTCACTCAAAGTCTTCGCACTTCCTGGACCTGGAAGACTGCAATCTATTCAGCAATTCAATATCACCGCTGCTGTAGAGCCGGTGGGTATCGTTGTCAGTAAGTGCTCATATTCATTATCTGATTTCAGTAACATTCCTTCTCATCCGATCTCGTAGGTTCTTCGATGCAGGGGATGGTAACATATGCCAAACAGGAACAATGAGCCAGAGGGGACTTTTTCAGTTTATTTATTCCCTGGATATTCTGAATCTTATAAACTATTCCTAGTATACTACCGTACTTTAGCCTAGGCCTGCTGATAGCTGCCAATCTACAACCGATTCATGAGTCACAATCTTTCTGCATTCAGTGCGAATGATCAGTAGATCGATGAATGGCCAAAAGAGCGCAGCCTTATCTTTGTTCTCTTCACCCACTCAGTCCTCGTTACTCAAAATTCGTTTTGCTGGTCAAAACTCAATGATGCACAATTCTTCTCGAAATCTCTTCTTGTCCCTTTTCCTGGGCCTCCTTTGCCTCACAGGGACTCGGACCATTGCTGCACCTGTTGTTGTACCTATTATTTCTGCTAGGACATCTGTAAGAGTCAATTATTTTTTGAAAATTGGCAAGAGAGTTTGAGTCGAACTTTAATCAACGTTTCTTGCTTCTCCATAGGCTGTTCAGAACGCGTCCGGGGACTCGTTGCCAATCGACGCCAAAGTCAATCACGTCAAGGCTACTATCCATTTCTCGTCACAATATGGTGAAAACATTCCGCAACCCATTATCGAAGCTGTCGACGTGATTATCAACACAGCCGTTGCTCATGTCCCTTGTCTGCGCGGAACAACGATAGAAATTTCCGAGTGGAAACATAGTCTCAGTCAACCCTCGACAGACAACACATTCACCGCTGATTTTGCACGAGATGGTTGCGATGCCGCGTTCACGGGCTCTTTTACCGAAGTGCCCCTATTGAAGGAAGCTTGGTCACGATACCGGAGAACACTACTCTATGGAACCTTCCGCGATTCAGCGCCGGAACCAATCATATCATTCCAGGCAGGGATGTTTCAGGTTGGTTCTTCGATTTTTAGCTCTGAGAACATAACCAATTTGAACTTCCCATATTCTTTGCTTCTTGTACAGATTGGGTCCTGGAAATCTACCGAGAAAGGAGAGAAGATGAGGGATCCTATGCTAAATCTACCCAAATATAAACCAACAGTCAAATTTTCTACCCCTACCCTCCAGGGGCATGAACGCTCAAATATGGCCCAGGACACAAAGGCTGTTACTATGATACTTATCCATGCAAACTCTTATCTCCTTGCACAGCACATTGGCATACCAGTTTACGAGGGGAATCAAGTGAACGTTAATGGTTACATTCACTTCGAAGTCCAGTACAAGCCGCTATGGAATCCTGATTTGGACCAAGGTGTAGACATGTTGAGGTTCCAGAATAAGTTGAAGGTCGTTGTGGATCAGCCTTATAAAGGAAGGTTCCGAAAGGACAAGCAAGGCCATCTATTTGGGAGATTACTTAGTCCGACTAATGCGGAAGTTGCATCAATCCGGAATGGCTATGCCCGCCAAGCTCAGGTGCGTTTTTCATTTCTATATTTTCATTTGTATATACTCATCATAACAAAGGCAAGAATTCGCCAATCGAAAGCTGAGTCTGTGGAAGATCAATCTGTGTCCAATCAGGGACGACCGGCTACAACGGTCACTTTCGCGAAAGAACCAGTAGTACATATTTTTAATCAGGACGACTCTTTATTAAACAGCACGACAAATCAAACAGAACGACAAATTAAACAGAACGACTCTATAAAGCAGATCCGGGAGTAGGTTAAACAATCTCTGTGATGCCTTATCGTTCCCCAATCAGGCTGCATGAGCACAGCACGGTAAAGTGCGAGATTATGTTCGATGACAAGCCACCAACGATTTGGTAAGGAATTACAAGGGAATGGGACAGGATGTCATTGAACTTACGTATTATTTGTATTGTAAGTCGGATTGTCATCTGTGTGCTTTCTGAGCACTGTACATAGTCTCGACAAGTGTGCAAACGTACTAGTAAGTACGAGTACATTCGATTACGAATCGCCAATAGACTCACTGTGTTCCATTTAGTGACCCGGTCCATGTGAGGACCGGGGTTTAAGATGCTAGGAATGGATGTTCTAGATAATAAGGGATCGGAGCGAGAGGACGAACAGGTATCATTGGCAGTGGAAGCTCCACCATTCGTACTCGCCCGGTCTCTATGAGAAGAAGGTTGCTGTGTTGAAGGGTTAGATCTCTGCCGATGCAAAAACGACGAAACCTGCGGTTCGAATGGTGCCGTGCGAGCCAAGCGCGCAGTAGACTGAGTAGACGAGTCAGAATAATCGGCATAATTGTTCTGACTCGTCTCGTCTGTACATCGTGATATTGATCTAGCCAATTGCAAAGGAGGATTTCGGGAACGAGAGTGACGAGGTGACAAATGCTTGAGACCCCTTCTGGTTTCGACTGCATGAACGGGTAATTTCACCGACTCACTTCTCCTACTAGAGTCCCAACGTTCAATTTTTTCCTCGTCCTCGTCCTCCTCTCCAGAATCGATTGTTTCGCGCTGTTTATCCAAATCCTGGAGTTGCATCCGAAAGCTCCATCCCATAGTCAAGGATCGGAAAGTAGCTTGGACTGAAGTAGAAGATGATGGAGTATCCATGATACATTCCGACTTTGAGGGGACATGCTCATGCTTTCTCTGTGTCCTGCGGCGTGACGGGGACGAAGCAGGATAAAGGAAAGGCGAGATATGGGTGGGATCAGGGAGGGGTTCAGGCGATGTCGAAGCACAGTGTCGATGAATATATGACTTGACAGGCGGGGTGATTCGCCATGGAGGGCTTGCGACGGTCTCAAACCTCGACACGGTATCAGAATTATTCGGGGACATGTCACCCAAGAGGAGAAGCAGTCGCCTTTTAAGTGTCTCGTTTCATGTCAATCATAAACTCGTCAGATTGTCCACATTGTGATGCCTCTAGAAGACTTTTTTTTTCTTTTGCTTTGGCGCAGCGCGCAGTTCTGATGAGTAAGTTTGAGGTTGGTTTTTCAGTGTATACTTAACCATCCAACTTGGGCGATAATACCCGTTTTATCTCCGGTTCGAATGTCAGTGAAGAAACGCCGGTCTTTGTTTACCGCAATGGAAAGTTGTTGAAGGGGAGACAGTGAGTGGACCTTGCCGCGGTATCATGATTGAATTACTGATAAGACCAGGTCGTAAAAAGATTTGAAAGGATAGTGAATGACGGGAAACGACGCGGTAGATAGCTGCGCAATCACTCAGCTACATGATACATCCTGTCTTGGCATAGTATCTGAAGGTACAGAAGCAAACGTATCTTGTTGGAGACGTGAAAAGTTACCTGGCGAAAGAATTGCACAAGTGAGTCATCACATCACGCGCACGACCGAGAGATTGAGGGCGCTTGTCTTGGCTTCTTTTTTGAACCGGTACCGCCTTGACACTGCTATCTCCCTACTATTTATATAAACGGCCAATACACGCATGATCCATACTTTTTGATTCCCCACAATGTCATACAACCAGCCACCTTATTATCAAAACTCACAGTACGGTGCCCCGCCAAATAACCAAGGTCGTCTGTCTCCCGGAGGCTTTGTGAGTATTCAAAAAACTTAACATACTAGCCAGAGTTATTCATGTTGCCTACAATAGCATATGCCTACTAGCAATCCTCCTTCTAGTCTACCATATTCGTATCCTGCATCAAGCTACCAAGCCTCGTCACCTTTCCGTGACGGATACGTACGCTGAACTCTCGTTTTCCTCAACTCGTGGCTGATCTTGGAGATACTGATCAGGCGCCATCGTATCTCCCACCTCCGACGTCCCAATTGTACGGTTACTCTTCTTCAGACCCGCCTCCTCCGCCATCTTTTTCAACATATCCAGGAGCCCCTCCTTCGAATCAATACGTTCCCTTTCCGCAGCAAGCTGTGGTCATTCATTACAGGAATGCCCCAGTTCCGGCACCGGTCGGGTATGAATTACCTCCACAGAGTGACATCGCTCCAGGATACGATCCTACAATGGATATTGACAAGATTCGCCAGGCCACGAAGGGAATTGGTACTGACGAGGCTGCACGTAGGTTTCTACCGACTTGCTAAATTCAAAGTTGAATTCAACGATTGTGAATCACAGTAAGTGCAGTTTTAGCACATCTTGGATCGCTTCCTATGGCTTCGCTGTCCGCAGCTTTTAAAGCTAGAACAGGGAAAAGTCTAACTGAAGTCCTGAATAATGAAAGCAGTGCATATTTCGGGTTAGTTCTTCATCAAGCTATCACCTCTTCATCTCAAAAGCTATCGTTGTTTAGAGAAATACTCCACGGTCTAGTTCTAGGACCACTTTGGTACGATGTTGAACTCGTACAAAGTGCAATCAAAGGCGCAGGGTATGTTTATATGCGTATGTAGATCACGATTCCTATCGACATGTTCACCAGGACGGATGAACTCCTCATGATCGAGATCATCGCAGACCTTACGCCTTCGGATCGTCAAAACCTTTCCATAGCTTATCGCATGCGTTATGGTCGTGATCTCCAAACTGACATACGCGGCGACTTGAATGCAAAGACGGAACGACGTGAGCATATCAATTTGGTCCCGCGTTCTCGATAAGCTCAGACAACATTTAGTGTACACCATGTTACTTTCAGCAAGCCTTCCCCCAGACAACTCTCCTGTCGATTTTCAGCAAGTTCAGAATGATGTCAAAGCGCTTTATAAGGCTGGACAAGGGAAGATCGGCACTGACGAGGTATGTCCGATTTGACTTGCTCGTTGTCCTTGATTTCAAGTGCTGTCTCTAGATCACATTCTGCGATATAATCATCAATCGCTCCAAGTCCCATTTGGCTGCGTTGTAAGTCCAATAACTATATTTCCTAGACCAGTATTCGCTTGTTGATTATATATCGAGTTTCGCGCTAATGTTTTCGCTGCTACCTTTATGTTGTCTAGGTGCGATGCATACGGCAGGAAATACAAATCACTCACGAAAGTGATCAAATCCGAGTTGTGAGTCCTCTTTCAATTCAAACATCTGAGCGGTACCTCATCCTCTCTGTTTTTATAGTTCTGCGCACATGCGGCAAACCCTTCTCTTCATCGTCGATGGAGCGAAATCGAAACACGCAATAGAATTCGGACCTGGTGTGTGGCGGGATGCCAAACTACTCGAGAAGTCTATGAAGGGATTCGGTACAAAGGACAAACAACTCATAAGGAGGTAAGTCAATACGTGATGTGTTTGCTCTCAACTTCCTCCTGACTTGAGAATGTAATATAGAATCGTCCGATACCATTGGGACAAACCTCGTTTCGAAGCGATGAAAGCTGCTTATCAGAAGAAGTACAGAAAACCGCTCGAAAGCCGCATCGCAGGCGAGACCAGTGGAGATTATAAAAAGCTGTTAGTGGCTATCGTGAAAGGGGATCATTGAAATCTGGAAGGCTAGATATCTCGTTATTTATCTATATCATGTATAACTGGCGACTTTCACATGTCGCCGTCGTAGTGAACTTTTTTGTGCTGTGTTGTATATCTAGTAAATACACTGAATATGAACTGGTTATAATTACTCAATGAAAACTGAAATTCAGTATAGCTGTAGTGACTTGTCCCGTGGCCTTATCTCCCATCGTTCTACAGCTATGGACTAATGATCTGACCTGTTATGACTCTTTCACGTTATTAACAGCTTTAGGTTCATTTGGGGTCACTAAAATACACGCTCCCTACCTACATTAAAACGCGAACAATTCGTATGTGAAAGACTCATACCCGCCAGTGCCATGCATCGCAGAATATCTTCCATCGTTAAGCCTTCTGGGAAAGCGTCAAGTACGGGGTACGATGAAAAGGATACCGACTCTACCGCTTCTACTGTCGTCCAAGAGGCGGCTACTCCCCCTTCTCTCAAAATTAAACGAGTAGATCACTATTATAGCCGATGGTACAAGGCATGGAAATACAAGGTAAACACTATAGCTACTTCCTCGCTGGACGGTCGGTCATCCTTTAACGTTTGAGGATAGAACACTAGCTCTGTAATCACTGTGGAGTCTGTACCTCTGATCAACCGTATGGAAAACGACCCTTGGAAGGATTATCTTTTCGTGTATGGTGCTTTTTGAGTTGGCTGTCACACATCGTTCTTATCAAAAAAAATCTAGCATCGTCCGAAGCATTCCTGATAGTGACCGCAATAGGAACAAGGAGCCCACCTTTAAGTTCGTCGTCAAAAGTGAATACATTTTGAAGGCGTGCAAGGATGTGATTCAGTCCTGGCCCGGGATTTCTTGGAACAGTGATCCACTCGGTATGATAGATATCATTCATAAGCGTATTTTCGGCCATCTCACTGCTCTTCTGTTCATAGAAATCGATCCTGAAATTTTGCTCATCTTCTTAGATGATTTCATTGCTTATCGCGACGAGCTGGCCTCCAGACCCAAGAAGTCTGACATCGACACATACGTTCTCCAATCAGTCGATGTTCTATTGAAGTGCCTTCGAACTGACTACGCTAACACTATTGCCACAATCCAGAAGCTCAAAGCTCATGGCGAAATCACGAACAAACTGCTTTACTCCATCTTGGTCCCTCGTTCTATCTTCGTTGCACGATGTGCAATCACTGGTCAATATCGTCTTTTCAAACTCATTTCTCACAGCTACGTGATTATCGACGATAAACCGAGGTGCACTCGTCTCGATCTGGAAAGCATCGATTTAGTAGATAAGCCTGTCTCGCAGACAGTGGGCGCTGGCAGAGTCCGCACAGTTGTTGCCCTAAACGCGTTCAACGGAACTGTCAAGATTCAAGATCTAGACGTATATCCCCTTAAATTTCACCCAGACTGCGAGAATCTTCGGGCTTCAATTCTAACTAGAGCGAAGAAATGGGCTGACTTGATTGGAGTACATCATAAGGAGTTCGATGGGGTTGCAGCTATAAAGAACGAAAAGCGCTTGATCAGGCAGACGGTGAGTTTGCCTTTTTCGATGATATAGCAACCTCTGTGATTAACGTTTGGCCAGGTGAGAGGACGTATCATGATTGATAGAGGTAAGCATCCTCATTATCCCATCCATGTTGTGTTCAAGCTTCAGCTCAACGTCTGTCCCAATAATAGTTACTTTTCGCCGCTTCAATCCCAATTATCAATACCCGGAGACATTCCAGGATGAAGTGATTGTCGACCAGCAAAATGAACGATCTGCAAACGTCGATGAATTTTCCAATGGTATGTTGTTGCGTCTGCGTCGTGGAATTTTTCGCTCAGCGAGAGGATCAAATCTGTAGCAACGCTTGTCTATTCACCTCAAGGACCACACAACGGATTTGGGGAAGCGAACGAGTTCACAGAAGAAGAACTGCTCTTGACGCCGACTACTGTGTATGGATTTAGCCTATCGGACAAGCTTTGGTGTAAGTCTTGTCCTTTGATGTTTACTATCAGTCTGACTGGTCGTTACGCGTAGTGGAATTTGATGTAGAAAAAATCAACGAGGTAGACTGGAACCAGGATGCATTCGCTAATCTGGTTCTGCCAGAGGACAGGAAACATCTTCTTCAATCGCTCATTGAAGCTCATCACCACAAGGTAGGATTTGATGATTTCATCAAAGGAAAAGGTCAAGGTCTTGTCATCAATTTGTTCGGTCCTCCTGGTGTCGGTGAGTTGCAATCGTTGAATGCAAATGTTTCCCGTAGTAATGATGATGGAACAGGAAAAACATTCTCCGCTGAGGCTACCAGCGAGCACGTCAAACAACCACTTTATCTCATTGGAGCTGGAGATCTCGGAACCACAGCCGCAAACTTAGACCTCGCCCTTGAGCGAGTCTTCGAAGTTGCTACCGCGTGGAAGGCGATTGTTCTCATTGACGAAGTACGTCCTCAAAACATCACCCGGAGTACTCACCTTGAATGACATTGACAGGCAGACGTATTCCTCGAACAACGTTCGTTGCATGATCTTGAACGTAATGCTATGGTTGCTGTCTTGTAGGTTGATATCGTGATCCCTAGACTCATTGCTGACACATTATCTAGCTTGAGGCACGTTGAATATTACCGCGGTATACTCTTTCTCACCACCAATCGAGTGAAAGCATTCGATGAGGCCTTTCTTTCTCGGATTCACGTTGCTCTATACTTCCAAGAGCTTCCATTTGAATCTAAGATTCAGGTGTGGGCGGCATTCATTGCTAAAGTTGGAGCTACTGCTTCGGTTGATGAAGAACAGCTTCGTCTCCTCTCAATGAGGAATGTTAATGGGAGGCAGATAAAAAATGCTGCTCGTACTGCGCAATCCCTCGCTATTGGAAGAGGTGAACCACTTGCTTTCAAACATTTCCTGTCAACCTTGGATGCAATGGATGATTTTACTGCAAAGTTTGAAGCTATCCGTGCGGGAAACGAGATATGAGTATGATTAGCCTAGCCTATATTACATCCGTGTTGTTAGCTAATCCTTTCAGCACGCAATCAACTGCATAAATTCATGTGGGACTTCGAGGCTTTAAGGGCTTCAAGGACTCATTGACAGAATGAGGTTACAAATGTACACAAAAGGTCAAAAAGTTAGTAGTTGCTATCAGCAGACTAATGCTACAATGTTGTTTCTGTGAGATATACATAATCTAAAATCGCTTCAAATCCTCGTTCATAACCTAGAAGCCATACGTTTCAAATGCTTCCTTCAAAATCTCCCATTTCTTCGCCTCCCAATCTCCCGGCTTTACTGAAACCCGAGGAGTGAAAACGATGTTGAAGGGCATCGGATGTGCATTTGCCGATTCAGTGAATGCGTACGTGTCAATAGGATTCTTGGTATCGGGAGTGAGATTGAATGCCCACAGAACGAGTGCGAGGTTGATGAATGTTGAAGCTGTGGCCATGTGTTGACCGGGGCAAACTCTACAGAGACGGAAAGAAGAATCAGTAAGGTGATGACAAAGAACGCAGAGATCCTCACCTTCTTCCAAAACCAAACGGATAGCTCTTCAAATCATCCCTGACACTTACGCGACCTTCTGCATCTGATACAATCCATCGTGTATGATCAAACCTCTCTGGGTCGGGAAATAGATCAGGGTCCCGGCCAACAGACCAGACGTTGCCAATGACGGTAGATCCTTTCGGGATCAAGTAATTTTGCTGTTCGCGCAAAGATCAACTAGGAGGAATGCGTAGCAGGTACCCCTCACGCACCCAGATGACATCTTTCGTGGCTCGATGCGGGAATCCGCCTGAAGTTACTGGTCTCCATCGGAACGACTCGTGAATGAAAGCCATAGTTTTGGGAAGGGAATCTTGATCGGAGAAGGTTGGAGCTGCAAAGGAGCTTGGTGTCGGATGACTATGACGAGGGTAGCAGTTTTACTCACGTCTTCCTCTACCAATAACAATATCGAGCTCATCCTGGATAGCTTTCTGAGCTAATGGATAGCAGGTAGCTGCCATTAATGCAACACTGGAAAGGTGACAGGCTAGGTAACAGCAAAGTCGACAAACGAAAGACGTACCTGATAGCACTGGCGGAGGTATCCGAGCCTGCACCAAACATACTTCCCGCAAGATACGCAGTCTCGTCATCAGATAACCTCAAGATAGGTTGCTTCTCAATGAGGTATTTGCCGAAGGATGATGGAACCTCTTCTCCACGGGCCTGTAAACTACTTGAGCACCGGAGAATGAGCGTGGACTAACATTTCGCACCATCTTTTCTCTGACCTCCTGAAGTTGGCTCTTGAAAAGTCCGAGCTCTTCCTTGTGTCCGGATTTGAGTTCATTGAGATAGCCGGGAATGTACTGGAGGAACGGCAAAACGTCGACTTTCCAGGCTCCCGGGCGCATAGCGTAACCGAGGCGAGTCAAACAGCGATTAACAGCCTGGACTTCTGGATCTTCATAGCTGTCAGGAACTTTGCCATATGCAAGGGCCATAACGACGGCAGCGGCATAACGTCGTGCATGATCTTGATGCCGAGTGGAGACAAATGAACTAGTATCGCTGGACATCGTTCTGTGCTCTTCAATGATGTCAAGCATATGCTGCCGAGCTGATTGGGTGAGTACAGGATGATAAGAGGCAACAGACTTCGGCTGGAGGTGCGACTGCAGGGCCTTTCGAAGCTTCTTGAACCTCTCGCCGCTCTTCGTCAGTAGGATTCTCATCCCACCGCTGAGTGTGTCACCGGCAGCAACAGAGTTGGGTCTGTCGGAAAGGTCCGCACCATGCTTTTCCATAATCTCGACCGCTGCCTGATGTCGTCCGATGATGATTGTCCGGGTCCCGCCAAGCCCTAAAGGTAGTCAGATTGAGGATGAAGAGGGAGGTGGCTGTTTTGACCTGGGATACCCTGTCTGAGCGAGAACACTGGTCCGTATTCCTGTGTCCACAGCTCGAATCTGCGGTAGCAACTGAACATCGGACGTTGAAAAGAAGAGTGAGTGAGAAAAAAGCGACGGCTCACAATGCAGCATCAAAACTGTTTCCCCATATACTATCTGCGGGAGGGCCTGGAGGAAGAGGAAGGGAAGAACTAGCTTTGACGCGTTTACTGATAAAATACAGGATCACAGATAATCCGGTGAGGGACAGGACTGTCTTGTGAGATAGTGAGGATAGAAATTCGAGAATCATTCTTCGAGGCAACTCATGAGTGCTTGTTCCTTTATCTGAATCAAAATGTAACGTACTGGTGAGGTAAAGTGTGGTTCAGATTCTTGATATGCGTACGGATCTTCACAACAGGAAGGTCAGATGAGGAAAGGATCATATATAGTATTTTTCTTTACGAACCTTCTTAATTGCTGAAATTCTTTAATCCGAGTTCTGCTGCTTAGGCTTTGATCCGAATTCGGGCACCGTCGCGTTAGCTGGGTAGTTGTAGATGAGAAATTGAGAGTTTGTTAGTCTTGGAGAAAGTACTACTTACAAATGTGACCCATGTCTGTGTTTATAACACAAGATCCGGAGAACTGACATTGGAGGTCTCACACGTGATCGAGCGTGGCCGTCGGACGCGTCTCACAAAGAAGCATTCAAGCTTCTCACCGTATGCTCAATATTCTATCCTGTTAGCCAATGCAGGAGGCCTTGGATCACAGAGGAAGCATCGCAAAGCCTGCAGATTGATTGTAAGATAGTCGACAACCCGGAGCCAAAATAGTTATCTACCTCACATGAGTTTTCACGAATATCCACGGCCACTAGTAAGCTCGAACGAAGAAGTCTAGCGGGAAAGGTCATAGCAAAGTCAAATTCAACATACTTGAGTGGTCCGAACACTTTGAAACTGAAGCAAACTCCATAGAGGGAAAATTTAGCTTCATCTTGAAACATACAACACATCTACCCATGTGGATAAAAGGCAACTGACATCTATAACTGAAAACTTTCTAAGCCAAGTCAACAGAATTTTAATGGTCCATTCGAATCGGACCATGAACCTCACTGCGGTTTTCGATAGGCATACCATACAGATGAAGACGCCTCCATCTGGGACTCCGTTACAGATATTCAAACCGTATACACTGCAAGTCGAGCTGAAAGTCGAGACCAAACAGCTCCGTGAGCGCTCAATTCTATACAGCACAAGAGAGATAAACGTACCAGTGAGCGTTCTGCTCCCTACCACATTGATTCCATCATCGGTTCCAGATGTCGTATTTTACATTACAGAAATAGTACCTCAAAGACTTCGAAACTGTCCATCTGATTGCGTCGAAAATCAAACAAGATATATCTATTCATTGACGAGGTGCTATATCCGGCGTTTGTACAAATAGAGGCTAAATCTTTTCAAGTTGCTACTTTAATTCATCAGCGGAAGAAAAAAAAACAGCAGCCGAAGACACTCGCCACGTATACTCCTTCCTCGAGTATTGATATTTCAAGTGTTCCGTTGTGAGCCAATAGAAAAAGTGTAAGTGGAAAAGCAACGACCTAAAGCAAGCCAAGAGAGGTGGATGTACGATCAAAGTCTCGAGAGGCGTGGGGATTGCCAAAGTCACACATACACGTGAACGGTAGTGTCTGCCTATCACCCAACATTGGCACAGTGACAGAGTTACGAAGGGGTAGTTTGCAGTGTACGTGTTGGGAAAATCAGATGCTCAGAATTAGGAATAATCCCGGAAGCCTGATAATACCAAATCCGTATAAGATTGTACGACATGCTAGAAAGTGGTAGACGATATACGTTCAAGCCTTCTTCAACATCGATATGCCAACAATACCCATCCGATTAGCCTTTGATTCCGAGTTTTGCACTTGAATCGTCGAGTTAACGACACTAATTCTCCGATTTCTTGCTGAAACTACTGGTAGTGGTGACTTCACATCCATCCTGGAAGGAGACTCGGTGTTTTCCCGGAGCAAATATGGCTTTAACAAAAAATTGATAACTCGGTACTATGTTCACAGGTTGATCCTAATGCGACTCACCTGTATATGATTTCCTGGACCGGGTCTTGAATGATCTGATGAGCCCGTTTTGAAGGCAGTTGGCACGGTGGTAGCATCGTTACTGGTTGGTATGATAGCACCACCGCTAATGTGACCACTCTCATCCTCTTCCAAGGCTCGACCTCCTATTTGTTTTCGCGTGTTGAGGGTACACATCAGAGAAACTGCGAATGCTAAAGGTAGGAAAAATCATGTTCAGTGATGATAAGAAGGAGGTCGATGAAAACTTGCTCTTCGACAACACAAAGTACACGCCCATATATTGAAAGGTATCGGGACGAGCATCATACTGTAGGATAGTGGTCAGACTCAGAGATACCATGATATTTATGCCTCACAAGAATGAGCGTCAAGAGACTCATTGTACTTGCAATATGAGCGTTAGAAAATAACGAACCGATGAGAAGCAGATTAGTTACCTTGTGAGAGCGCCGGTGTTGATCGCATATCCGGTCAAGTTGTTGACGAGGGAGTCTGGCCTGTAAATGGATGTATCGTGTGAGCTAACTAAGGAGCATAGCACTGCACTCCAAGACGTACTCTCTATACCCCGTACGCAATCTACGGAGATAAAAACTCAAAGTGATAGCGGTGAGGACGTCGCCTAGTGCTCCTGTGACAAGTGCCATTGATCCCAGGACCTTAATGAGATGTTAAAGTTCCAAAGATATAACTGTGAAGGTCAATCCGAATTTACGATCAAGCTTACATTGAGCTTCGAAAGTTCCAAAAGACTTTGTAAGTTGTATCTAGAAAAAGAATTACATCAATCAGACGAGCGGTGATTGAAGATCGCCTTACGCTGCGACAATGAATGCTATACAATGTGGACAATATCAGAAATCATTTGAGGAAGTGGTCTGAAGTGGTGCATGAGTTTTCCTACGAACCGATGATGAGTCCTACATCCAAAGAATCATCAATTGCCGACTAGATAGGAGGAAAGAATTGATAAGTACGTACCGAATTGCACCAGAAAGACGGTGAACTGGGAATCCATTACTGATAAAGAAACGAATTCCTATGTGAGGACACTTACAATTATCCCGGTGATGAAAATGTTTCGCCGACTGACTAGAAGAAGAGAAACGAAAGGGTTTCAAAATCAGAAGGATTTCCAAAAAGGAATCCTACGTACATCTCCAAACACGCAGGACAAAGCAGCTGCCATTGTTGAGAGTAGAACAAGGTCAAGTAAACTTGAACTTTTGTTTCATAAATTCAGTCCATATCCTACGTACATTTTGACGATGTCTCCTGATATGGCCTGCAGAGGGCGAACTTTAACAAGGTTTTTGCATTAGAATCGCTGATATAAAGCTCACGGCAACAAGAACCTGAGTCTGTGTAGGTTCATCAAAAGGTGAGCTTAACTTGCGAGTTGGATTATATTGGCCTCACCACAAGAGACCATATAACGTGTTCGGTGATCATCTCTAAGACTGAACTGAAAAGACTATAGTGTACGAATCAGATATTTAGAACAAGGCGTTCGCGTGAAGTCTGAACGGACGCACGAAATGGTGTAGTGGTATAGTGCATGCGAAATCAAAATGACATGGAGCAATTCCAATGACCTGTGAGTTTGACTTTGAGTGGCCCGGTTGGAAGAAGAGGGGAAAATTTGAGTACCAAATTATGCCTACCTGAGAGATCAAAGGTCAGTGACCTCGGGTGGGTCGAGCTGAAGTTAAAAACCCACTAAGATTTTCACTGGTTTGGGGTCTGCGACAAATTTTTGGTAGTAATTCGATACTTGGGATGTTAGGATACCCAAGACCGCACATGCGAAACTGTATCCAATGAACGCTGCCCCAAAAGTATTGTCTGGGTTGATCCCTGACAGCGTTGAGGGACTGTCAGTCGACGAGGAGTTCATAAGTGTGCAGGAATGGAGAAGGCACTCTGAGTTAGGAAAGAAATCGTGTTGTTATTGGGCCGTCGAAACATTTAAGTATGCATAAATCAACTTGTCGTTTATCTTGTCAATCATTCAGTGTTGTGTAAGTCTGTCACGAAGGTTGAAGCTTGGTTGAACGATGGATGCATAACCAGATGGACAGCTCACTGAAGAACACTGAAACGTGAAGCTGATCCAAACGGTCATTTCCAACTCAGCCTCTCTCATTATCAACAACTTCCCTATGCCACTGTATGATATGCGAAAGTGATGAAAGATACATTCTTGAAGATCAACGTCAACGCTCATTCAGATAGTGAGGCTGAATCTCGACTTTACCTTCAACCAATTTGCGCTACATCAGTCAAGTCGGTCACCATCAGCCTGTCGTAGAGAGCTAAAACAATCTTCACGACCTGTTCAATGGAAATGAAGAATGAATACGAAAGACGTTCATAAAGGCTGGAAGCCTCGGGAAGCTCGATTGATCCAAGATATATGTAAAATAGACCACCAGTGACTTGTCATTATTCAAGAAACAAGGAAGAAACGAAAGAAGATAAAATATTCGAAAGGTAAAATATACGCCAAAAACAGATACTGGAGTGAACATAAACCTATTGATTGATTATCTTCGGCCCCAGCCTCCCCAACTAAACGGATTGAGATATGATCCAGACTTCGAGAGGTCCGGTTTGAAAGCCGGGGGATCAATCCTCCTTTCCTTTATCGCAGCCATAACGTCCTTGATGAGTTCGTACTCATCAATCAATTTCGTCGTTGCGACTTGCTTCCCGCGGACAATCCTCAATAACGTCCGCCTGGATATCAGATAGATTCTTTGCTCCTCGTCAAGTCCAGCTTTCTGCAGATTCTCTTTAACATTTCGCCGTGTGACAGAGATGTACTCTTCCTTGGCATCAGCATCGATACGCGTCCTGCGCGCTTCGCGATCTTTTGACCTAATATCATCCTCGTCTTCACTCTCATCCTCGTCTAGCATCTCCCTCATCTCATCCGCTATAGCTTTGATATGCTCATCGGATTTGCTGCGAACGATGAAGGCAGGGATATTGAACCGTTTGCAGTTCTCCAAGATCGTGATGTCTGTGTCAACAAAGCGAGAGTCGAAAAGGACGATGATAGCATCGAAGATGTATAATCCTTGTTTAACGAAGTAGTCAAAATTGCTGACGTTCGTGGTACCCGCTCCTGGGATATCGTACCACACGAATTTCGAACGGTCTGGATGAGGGTCCTCGTATCGACCGATACCACGAGTGGTTTCAACGACACCTGTGGCAGCGGCACTTGCTGTACCCTTGCTCACACCCCGGAAGGCGTTGATCAACGAGGATTTCCCACTCCCTGCCACGCCAGCAATAGCGAAATGCAGTCGGCCCTCGATATACTGCCGATCGCGCTTGGTCTGCTCATGCTCAACACGTGTGGGCTCGTGTACAGGCTGCAGCTCAGCTAGCTGAGCTTCCCGCCTGCGAGCCTTGGCGAGCTCCTTCTCTGTCTTCTCCTGATCTGCCTTGAAAAGTTGTAACTGATCCTCCGTTTCGTCTCTCATCAAGCGTGCTTTTTTCTCGAGCCTCTCGAACTTTTCTCTGGCTTCGTCAGCTTTCGCAGCGGCATCTTTTGCAGAACGCTCGCGATCCTTGTATTCTTCTGTCGAAAGGACTGCATTCTTCCTTGCCACCTCTGCCTCATCCCGAGCACGCCGCTCGTTCTGTGCCTGATATTGTGCTCCCTCCATAGCTTCCCGAGCCTTATCCGCTGCGTAGACAGCCTCATCTCTTGCCTTCTGCGCCTTTTCAGCCTGCTTGGCATGATCCACCGCTTCTTGCTCAGCCTTGATTCGTTTTTGCTCAGCTTCTCTATGAAGCTCTTCAGCCGCTCTACGTGCCTCCGCTTCCTGGTCCAGCTGTGACTGTAGAGCAATGAGATTCTTTTGGTGCTGCTTCTCCTGCCGAGATCTAATGTTTTCATCGGCCTCTGCTCGCTTTTCGGCGGCTTTCTGCAGGTCCTCTAGTTCGTCTCTGTGCTTCCTTTCCATCGCCTGTACGACAGGATTGCGGCGAATAGTACGCTCATTTATTTCGTCTACCTCAGCTTTGGCTGCTTTGGATTGCTTGTTTCCCATCGTAGGCTGCTACTGTAGTGATAATGTACGTGTCCTAAATAGGTAGACTGGTGAATTAGTTGTTAGAGCAGCTCAGAATGGAACCTTACGAGGTGGATACAGAGATTTATTCTTGTAGTCGCTTTGGAGCTTGAGATGGAACTTAACGTATAGAGAGGTGGAAGCTGGGATGATTTTTATGCAGAACTGGGCGTTCATAAGCCTTTACTGCCGCAAAAACGTTGGAAGCATGCCACTCACATGTGGTGTCCGCTGTTTATAGCCCATCCACAGTCCATCCAGCGAGTGGCAAGATCGATCGTCAGACAATAGAAAAATCTCGAGTTGTTTTGTGCGGCGGTAGACAACATAATGCTGTGAATATGTCGATCATGAATTGAGGTTGGAAGACAACCATAGCGCGTGCCTAGATTAGCCGGAACAACACCCAACGCATGGTTGACGAAAGCTTGCACTGGATACCGCGAGTGAAGCATGAGGGTAACAGATATCGTCTGAAAGGACTTTGAACGGTCCCGTTATAATGTGTTCCAAAGGAGCAAGCTCCCCTCGAATCATTCCCCTGCGTGTCATCTATTGAAAAGGAAGAATTATGAAGAGAAATAAGCATGGGATAAGAAAGGAGTAAACGACAAGCTTAGGGGGTTACCGTTGCGTCGCATCAACTTTAACCCCAAATTCATTCTCTTCGACGTCTTTACCGACATTTCCTTGTCCGGTATCTCGTGTCCCTTTTCCTTTAATCTGTGGGTGAAGAATCAAGGACAGATAGCACGAAATATGTTGGAATCCGAAAAGATGACGGGCGAGCCGACAACAGTATATACAGCGTATACGATTCCCGCGAAAATTACGATTGTCTTCGGAAGGAGAGGAGTGGGACGAGACCGTTTGGCGATTTTGGTCGCAGAGGGAGATATAAAGAGACGGAAAGAGAAAAGGTTAGTATATGAGAGATGAAATGCCAAAAAGACTTACTGCAATGAGCGCAAGAAAATCACCTCTTGGATCAAAGGAGATGAGATTTCACTTAAGCAGATGAAATTAGATAACTTACAGTTCAGCCATGATGGATGTGCTATATATTCTGCGGAATACGTCTATAGGTCGAAGAAATCAAAAGATTTGCTGTGAGCAGTGTTTTGTAAAGAGATATTACGGATTGCCGCAGTCCGTAGGTGTAGAGGTCGAAAAGTCTGAGATTTTATGGAGCTATGCAGGTTTCACAGAAAACTGAGAAAGTAGCGGAAGAATGTGAAAGAATCTGGAAGGATGTGTATAGACTTCACACACACTATTCTGAACCCTGCATATGCATCTACTGTCCGGCGCATCAAACGTCGGGCTGCGGCGGGCCTTCCTTCTTAGCATGTAAATCCAGAGCATGGATAGATACATAGGGAACAATTAGAGGACGAATGATACTGTATATTACATGGAGCATAAGTTATGAAGGTGTAAAAGCTACAGGCGATGTGCTATAGGACACCGACCATCCAGTTAACACAAAACGAAGACGACGAATCACGAATATAGTCAACTACATATTCCGGCCCAACCACTTCATGATTCAAGATTTCCCACCATACTCAGAGCCGGCATGAGGATTCACAGGACTAGCCTGGGGGTGTGCAGGAGCTTGAGGGTGCTGAGAAAGCGAGCCGGTGGCGTTAGACCCAGAGTAGGGCGCGCGCGAGGCGGGTAGGGGAGGTGGGGTGAGAGACTGTATAGTAAGCTCTCTAGGGCTTGTTTCAGCTTTCATTCCCAAAGGCCAGTCCGTCACTTTATATTTGTCCCATTCAGCTACCGCCCACAGCCTCCAAAGATTGGTGGGTATCTTCTCTCCTGCGAAAACTATCAGCAAATCATCTAGCACAAACATATTGAAGTAGTGGGCACACCTTTCTTAAGACAATGTGTACGTAGGTCAAGTTCCTTTGCCTTCTTGACATGGCTTTCATCGATGCGCATAACAATCACATTTTTCCTGGTCGTAGCAGTCTCGGACGACAATTTGGCAGCAAAAAAAGTGATAAGCTGCTTCTGCACCGATGGTGTGCCCGTCTGAGATGATGACTGCTGACGCTCGTATGCCGGTGGTGTGCTATCGATCTCTTTCTTCTCGTAGATCTAAAGAACATGTGTCCAATTACCCACATCACTAATATATGGTTGGTTGACAGACTCACCAGTGGGAGACTTTTGAATTTCTTCATCCCATTGTATGAGGTATATACCATACACTGGAGGAACAGAATCAGCAAAGAAAATTGTGATTCCTTCTTAGTCGCTCACCAACGATTTATCCTGAGGTTTGAATCAGTCTAAGCTGCCAGGTAAGCTCTGATATTTGTTTGGGATGTACTTCTCTGAACGTATAGTCTCGGGTTGATACGAGGAAAATATCACTTTTGAAGCGCGGTTGATCTTTGATACCGTCCACTATGACTGAGATTCGTGACAGTGGAGCTTCGACTCCATTCTCATATTCCTAAGTTGAACAGATTGAGATATTAGGATCGAACCAGCATAGAAACTTACCGTGAGACCGTATCCAATTATATGATACCATGATGAAAACTGTGAGGGCTTTGACCCCGTTGTCGGTAATAAGTTATTCATCACAGCTGTAAATCTTCCAGTGGCAGAGGGAGAAGGAGGTGATGACTGTGTAGGTTCGGCTCTAACATGGAACCCGCGGATGGGGGAAGCGTAGGCATTGTTCACGAATACTGCGATAGCGACGAAGAGAATTACCGAGGTGATCAAGAGTCTGTGCATATTGAATGTTGTAACTTTTCGTGGTAGATAGAAACCAGCTCTAACTTTGAAAGATTCTGTGGGTTGTGGAAAGCTTCTATTTATGTAGATACAGATTGAAGGTTCATCCGGCGCAGCTGGCGTCGGAGGACAGATTTGTGGCACTCCTCTAGCTTGCAAATTCAATAGCTTTGGACCCGACGGCAGCCGACGCGCCTAAGTAACAACAAAGGGGTGTGTGAACACTGAGAAGTACAATCGGTCCGTTAAAGCGGTCCGGACCTCAGAGCAGGAACACCTGATCGACGCGTATAAAAAATGCAGAGAGGTTTTCGTTTCCTGGTCGTTTCCCCTCAAGTGATTCTCTCTTTTGAACATGACTTTGCCTTCGAAAGACACGGAGTCTTCAATCTCTTACACAGAACAGGCCACCAACGGTCGAAGAATAATCCCTGACTCAGATTTAGTCGGTACCCGTGCCTGTCACAAAGAGGTGACGACGGTGGCACGGCAGAGCGGAGACTTAGACGGAAACAGGCAGCTGGTCCCAGTGACAAAGAGGTCAAGATAAGGGACCAGGTTGTGGGGGCTGGCTTATATATACAAGGTGGAGTGTGGGAACTATGAGGTAATACTGTATAGCTCAGGCACAAGGAATGAAATGGAACTAATAGAACAGAATGGAAGGTTCTGGAATGATTATTATAGGTAGGGGTGTTTGGGTGGTGTATCGTAAGGAAAGGAAAATAATAGGAGGTGGCTCACTTCATGACAGTGCCTTCTCCGCAGCTCATTTATGGAACTGCGATCTGCTGGACGACTTTTACAAGGAGGCACTAGGAAAGTATCCCAACAAGGCAAGCATTGATTCTGTCGAAGATATGAAGTTGAGGAAAAAGATTGATAGGATAATCATCCCTTGGTATGTGCACTCTACAAAATTTCAGTGATGTTGAAGTGCGTTGAGTTATATCAGTACATTTGTCAATGAGCATGTTGAGTGATATCAGTAGATGGTCAATGAGTACTGATATAACATGGTCAATGAGTGTGTTGAGTTATATCAGTACATTTGTCAATGAGCATGTTGAGTGTGGTGACAAAGGGAGAAAGCACAGAGGAAAGCACAGGCTCAAGCACAAGCCGAAGTGAGGAGTGGGGCTAGCACCACACACAAAGGCTGAAAGAGATAATGATCAAGACAGCAGCGATAGCACGAGGGCCAATCGCTAGGGTCACACAAGGAAGACTAGTTCCAAAGACCAAGTAAGTATATTGAAGGTAAACAATGATACAAGTACTAACCTAGTTCCAAAGACCAAGAGGTCAAGATGGGGAACTAGGTGTCAGCTACTGTACTATATATACAAGGGTTCGGATGAGTAAGCGACAGCGCGGGAAGCCGATAGAAGTGTCTGGAATGTGATGGAAGGCTCTGACAAATGATAGATGGAAGTAAAAGGATATGGAAACATGGAGAAGGGTTCAGGTAGTCATGAAGATAAAGGAAAGAGGGAATGTAGGAGAAAATGAAGTAAGTACCGTATCCTGTATAGCATGTCACGACACAAATGATAAACCTATTTACATTAGAACCCCTAGCGGTGATAAATTTAACGACCCTTATATTATTAAAATAAACCCATATTTAGATAAAAATGTTATTAATGAACATTTAGATATTCCTTCTAATATTCTACCGATGATTCATATTCCTGATGGGTGAAATGATGGACAAATTGGAGGATTCCTATTTAAAAATATATCAAACTATAAATTAATTACAAATCCTAAAAAGGAATCTAATTCTCATCAAGTTAAAAATTTAGAAAAAGCTTATGATGTAGTTAATAAACTAAATTCTATAAAATTCGAAATTAATGATTTATTAATAGAGTATTTAGAAAATGAAGGATCTTGATTATTAGATAAAACAAAATTAAAAGGCAGTATGGATGAATGAGCTTACACTCAATTAAGTTTTCAATTAGCTAAAGCATATTCAGGTATTCCTTTTTATTTCTCCCACTATTTAGATTGAAGGGGGAGAATTTATAATTCATCATTCTTTTTAAATTATCAAGGAGATGATTTAAGTAGCTCCTTAATATTATTTAATAAAGGAGAAAAAATAACAGAAAAAGGTAAATATTATTTATATATAGCATTGGCAAATAATCATAATGAATTTAATGTTTCTAAATTAAGTTTCTGAGAAAGATTTAATTGAGTTATATTAAATTATAATAAGATAATAAATTTAGATAGAGAATTTATTTCAAAGGCCGAAAAACCATTTAACTTTGTTTCTTTAGCTTTAAGTTTAAGACAATACGATTTAAATCCTAACTTCAAATTTTAAAATCCTATTTTCCTTGATGCCACATGTAGCGGAATGCAACATGTTGCGGCTTTAATTAGAGATTTTGATTTAGCTTCTTTAACTAACCTTACTAAATCTAATGATAAGGATACCCCTGGAAGATTTTTATAATGATGTGATTAAAAGAGTTAATGTTATAATTAATGAATTTGGAAGAAAAAATTTAGACTACTATAATTTAGCTTTAGTTGCATTAAATAGAGTAATAGCTAAGAACAGTATAATGACTGTAATTTATAATGTTTTT